>CM075430.1:11443576-12643576 GCA_037832385.1 Rhizophora apiculata
TGTGCATAGTTAGAGAAGGATCCTACGGACTTGGCGAAACTTTGGGAGTTGGATACGATGATTATTGACGAGAGAAAAGAATTTAATATAGCGCACGGAATTGTTGGCACCACCCCAAATAAAAATTTGACCTTAATTTAACGTTTTTAAAAAAAAAAAAAAATTTAATTTGATTCAAATATTTATGATAGTAATTTTTTTTAAAATTATAAAAAAATTAAAATTAATGTATTTATAAATTTTATATTTAATATATTGTGATGAAAATAATACAATTATTTTATAAAAAAAAATTAGATGCTACAACACGTAAATTAGGCCTTACGTGAGTAAGGAAAAGCTTCGCGTTCACAAATTTGTGCAAGGACGCTAAAGTCAATTCATTGATTTTCCTTTTTCTTTTTCCCTCTCTTTTTTGGTATTTTGTTTTCTTTTCCTGATTGTACATATATATATATATAAATTTATTTATTTTTTCACATAAACAAGGGCTGGGGCTGGAGACACGTCAGACATCACTGCATGTTGGACTTTTCTGTCAGCTGCTGACATTCGTCTCTACGTGTCTTATAACTGTTATGCTGTCCCCACATACTCAATTTTTAAATTTTTAATTTTAAATGGAAAAAATGTTAGTGAACCGGAGCGACCGAGTCTAGGACGTGGTTCCCATGTCTTTTTTATTTTTTTCCTTGTTTTCGTTAAAAATAAGTAATTTATATATAATTTAATTAAAATATACGAAAAAATCAGATAAGATGTGCTATTAAAAGATTCTATATATAGAAAATTAATATTTATTTGTACATATACTTAATTTGTTGCACATTATATACGCTATATGTTTCACATTCTTTATTTAAAAAAAAAATAAACGGAGTCTATTTTTCTCTCCTGTGTCTCTCTGTCTGGACCGTTTACGAGATCTGTCCTTGGACCGGAATCCTTTTTAATGTATAATGGTAATTAATAATAAAAATCATAATTATAAAATGAAGAAGTACAAAAAAAAAAAAAAGGAAATTACTATGAAAAAGGGACAGCCATCTGTGCACGCAAACTGACGCACTCCGGCCAACGTCCCCGCCAGCGCCAGGCCGAGTTTGCCGGTTCCGGGAAATGGGGTCAACAAGAGCAAAGTTTTTTGTCATATAAGATGACACGATGGTGTATTAGGTAGGAGTGCGTGCAGAAGAGTGACAAGAGGTGCGCTTTTTATATGCTTCTTTTTCTCACGGTAGTTGCCAAGTATATGCTACTTGTACAAAGACGTTAACGGGTTGACTGTAGCGTTCAAAAGATAAACCAAACCAACCTTGTTTTTGTTTTTTTTTTGGGTCTTGTGCGTTTGCTTTCGAGAAAGAAATGGATGGCGGTGATGTTACGGATTTCATAAGCTAACTTGGTGTGCTAAAAAACAGGGGCAGCAGCAATATTTAAACCTGGTTCTGTTTACACTGAAAGCGTCTGTTACCACTGCTTGGAAGAGATATTTTGGACTACTTTGCAGTAGACGAACGTGGGTCTTTGTTGTCTTCCCTTTCCTTTGTTTGGCTAATTAGAGAACTGAAATAGCAAGTTATTTTTTGGCAACCATTCTTGGAAAAAATCCTGGTGAAGTATGTTGTGAGAGGTAAGCATAAAAAACGGGTTGGCTAGTTAGATTATTCTTGATTTAATGCTTTTTGCTTGGACTACAAAGCCGTGGCCCTTTGGAATGTTTATTCAATCTGTATGGATGACACGGTTTGCTCTTCTGTGCTTATGTTGTTTCTGGGTGTTTGTGGTTTAGGCGAAAAAATTTCGAGATAAAGGGTTCTACCTTTTTTTTTTGTTTTTTTTGTTTTCTGTTTCTCCTTTTATTCTAGCTTCAAATAGCAGCGACCTTCAATACAAGCCGTCTTTCTGATTTCTAGGTTTATTTTAGCTCATCACATCCCTTGGCCTTACTTTTTGATCAAACCAGAGAGCTTATTAAAGCTAGCTGCATATTTTAGCTGATCAGACTATTTTTAAAGAATGAAAGATTAGGATTTTGAGAGATGATCAATCCTAAGATGGGTTGTCAAATGGATGCATGATTGTTGTTTTATTGACCTTAATTCGTCCCCAAGTTATTGGACCCCTGATCTGTTAAGGTCTCTAATGACAGAGACCGAACGGAGAAATAGTCACAGGTATTCACAAAAATGCATATCAGCTTCTTTTATATCGCTAAAACTTTCAGTTTTACTAGAATTTAGTCGTATTACATTAGACAGAAGCGCTTGTGGCCAAGCGCAAAATGGGATGTCCAAAATCACCTTTTTGGTCTGGTCTAAAATGGTAAAAGCTCATATAAGTTTGTCACGGAATTCTCTTGATGCTTCGTAATGCTGTTGGCTACGTCAGATTATCACTTTTCTTTTTCCATTTCCTTGATTGTCAGATCATGAGTTCTTTGTCAACTCAACTTGCTTCCTTAAGAGGAATGGGCCTTTATGAGCCTTACCACCAGATTAGCTCATGGGGAGACACCTTCAGAGGTGATGGTAGCCTAAATATTGGGTCATCCACAGGTGCACAGGCAGACACGAGACTAGACAACAGGGTGATGATCCATGATGCTTGACTTTTTGGTTAATGGTTGTTAGGATTATTTGTTTGATCAATAGGCCATAATTGACTTCTCTGGTTAATTTTCCCTAGAACGAATATGCCTCTCATGAATCGATGGAACCTACCAGAAGTGAGCAAGAATCAAGCAGACCTTTTGATAAGGTGACAAAATTATGTCTTGTCATCTATCTCCTTTTTGTTTCTCTTTCTTTCTATGTTTGTTATATTTTTTTAGGTTGATGTTTTGAACTACTAATGGAAAAAAATGGCTGGCACTTGAACACAGTGCCCTGTTATAACTTAGTTCAGTGTGATTATTTAGTTTCATCTCAATGCATGTCTGCAGATACAGAGACGCTTGGCTCAAAATCGTGAAGCTGCTCGCAAGAGTCGCATGCGGAAAAAGGTAGAAGTTAGTGCACTCCTGAGAAGTATTTCTGATGGAATATTAGGACATAGGAAGTTCAAATTTTATGGTGGTCTTTCTCAGGCTTATGTTCAACAATTAGAATCAAGCCGTGTGAAGTTGGTGCAGTTGGAGCAGGAACTTCAGAGAGCTCAACAACAGGTGAGAACAAAATAATGCCTTCTTTCCTTAAGTTTATCCTTCTATCAACATTCAATCATTTATGATCATCACTGGAGCATAAAATCTATTTAATAAATCTGTGAATGCCTCATTGCAGGGTGGATACATTAGCAGTGTGTCAGATTCCAGTCATTTAGGATTAATTGGAAACATGAGCTCAGGTTTGTGATTTCATGAGCTGGCAGTTACTGTTTCGTATATGATTGCCTCCCCTCTAATTGTAGACTTCAGATTTCCTTCTTTTTTGTTGCAAGAATACACAGAACCTAAATGTATATCTGAATATTTCATGGATAGTTCTACTTGGAAGTTGAATGCACATTGCTGCTTACTTGCTTTGAATAGTGCTGTTTCTGGTTCAATGACCTCTGGGGTTTGATGGAACTGCTTTTGTTGTCTTGTCTTTAACTTTACTTTGAGATACCTGTGTAGAACACATGGTGGACAGTCAGAATGGATATAGCTATTTGGCATAGTCCTAGTAAACAACCGAATGTGTCTCTATATGCGGCCAACAGCTCTACTCAAGTCAAGGCATCATAGGCCCTGCAATTTGTAGCAACTGTTGCAGGACAGGCAAAAAATGTTGAGAGTAAACGAGTACCTTTTGGAGTTTTTTTAGTGATGCATCATGTTTCAAGCATTAGGTTTTGTTTTCTGTTCTTATTTGCAAATTACTGATGAAAAAGTAGGTCAATAATCTAAGGAGGTTCTTTTATAATCCCAAACATCTCTATGTTCTCTAATGTTCCGTGCAAAGTTTAGAATGATGCCTGTACTTCCTTATCACCTCTGAACTGTATTCACTCTTCTGTGAATATGGGTGCTGTGATCATTAAGATCTGAAATTATCCTGCAGGACTTGCCACATTTGAGATGGCATATGGACACTGGGTTGAGGAGCAACATAAACAGATTTGTGAACTCAGGATTGCATTGCAAGCTCAAGTAACTGATGTAGAGCTTAAGATACTCATAGAAAATGGCCTAAATCACTATAAAAACCTTTTCCGTATGAAAGCAGATGCTGCAAAGGCTGATGTCTTCTATTTGATTTCTGGCAAATGGAGAACATCAGTTGAGCGCTTCTTTCTGTGGATTGGAGGATTTCGCCCATCGGAGCTTCTTCATGTATGGCTTAGTTCCATAAAATTTATTATTTCAAAAGTTCTTACTTGTTAGTGGTCACTGAACAATGATCATGCTGTTGGCTCTACTTGACATTTTGATTTTGTTTTGGGACCATGTCACTGCCTAACACTGAGCTGTTTGGAGAAGTAATATCCAGTTTTTTCAAAAGCACAGTGCTTTGAGATTCATTATTATAACGCTATACCTGGAAGGAAAGGGATGAGGTGAAACTCCTTATTTTTCCATGTTTCTATCGTAGATCCTCATGCCACAAATTGAGCCTTTGACCGATCGGCAGCAGGCAGATGTCTGTAACCTCCACCAATCTTCTCAGCAAGCTGAAGATGCTCTATCACAAGGTATTGAGAAGCTCCAGCAGACTCTGGCCCAGAGCATGGCAGTTGACCTAATGGTTGATGGAAGCTATGGAGCTCAGATGGATTCTGCAATTGAGAACTTGGAAGTTCTAGAGAGCTTTGTGAACGAGGTAACAATCATGTGTTTTGCTTGATATTAGATGAAGGGCACTTGATTGTTGAAGTTGTCCCTATTTTACAAGTTCTCCTTTGTAAATTACTTAATTTCGTTTGTGCTAATTTCTTTTAGGATTAGAAGGAGAGCCATCTATTCATGGGAATAGAATTAAATTATTTTCAAACTTCAAGGTCCCATTAGCAGCTTGGGGAGAGCTTGCACATGACAAAGAGAAACAAGGATAATGAAAATGCTTAGCTAGATTCTCTTTTAACTGTTTAAGAAGCATGAAACATAGTCGAAGTGACGCATGAACAAACATTGTTTCTGATGATTTTCTTCCTGCAATGTAAGTTTGACGAGCCAAGCCTTTACTCAAATCACATATTTTTTCATTCAACAAACAGGCAGATAATCTCCGGCAGCAAGCTCTGCATCACATGTATCGGATACTAACAACACGTCAAGCAGCTCGAGGTTTACTTGCATTGGGAGAGTTCTTCCACCGTCTTCGTGTTCTGAGCTCGCTGTGGGCTGCTCGTCCTCGTGAACCTGCCTAGCTTTTGCAAGTAGGACTACTACAAGACTAGAGCATCTGGGTGAACTCGTCAGCAATATCATGCATGCTTACAGTGCAGACGAAGACATACTCGTGTGTTTTTCGTTAATCACCTTAAATGTTTTCTCATAGCAGTTTGGTACGTTTGATGGTGTAAATATAAATCCTATGTATAGCATTTCTGAAGCTGAAAATAATGAGGTAACAGAGTTTGTCGGATACATATTGTACAATGGTTTGAAAGGCAGAGAGCAGCTTTTAGCAGATTGATGACATTTATGTAAACCTAGTAAAAACAGGAGTAAGTTTGCTCCAGATCCCATAAAGTGGGAATTTCATGCAGCCCTTTTTCAAAAAAAATTTCTTTTTTGTTTCTGTCACTCTCCATCAATCTTTGAAGTTCTACTCAAGTGCATAGGTTTGGACATGTGAACCAACAGGGCAGTGCCCAACTGAGAGGTAAGAAAGTAGTACTGTCTTACTGAATTTACTTGTGTAATGACAATGTGATATACATATATATATATTCAAATGTTAAAGATAAGAAGAGAGAAATAAAATTTAAAAAAAAAAAGGTGAAAATAAAGAGGCCCGAGATCCAGTTCGGTTTAGATTCTAGTGATTCCTTCCGCGATTTGTCATTTATTGGTTTTTGTTTTCTTCTGTTTGGTGAAAAAACTAAAGGCAGTTCCTTCACGTCTCAAACGTTCAAGAGAGAAAGAAAGAAAGAAAGAAAGAAAGAAAGTTCATTTTAATCAATAACCTAATAATAGCAAATCAATTTCATACATAGAACGAACCACGATTTCCTTTTTCCTTCTCTAGTTTCGTTCATCAGCTTTGCTGACTGATTTGATACAATTCGTTGGTAATCAAAAGTGCTTTAAAAAAAAAAGGATACAGAAAAAGAGAAAAATATGAGCCACTTGAGAACGATCTGTAGGCCCCACACCTTGCTCTCGTCCATCGTGTGTTGCAGGCAGCAATATCGATCCAGGGTTAGGGTTTCGTTTCGAAACGGCCACCAGTATGCGCCGCCGCCTTTGTCCTCTCCTTGGCTCCATAGCAGCGGCGAGCCGTGGTTTCGCCTCGGTCAGAAAAGGACGGTGGTTAGGGCATCCAATTGGGCCAACCACAAATCCCCATATGAAACTCTCGGTAATTACTTTATTCTTTTGTTTTCTTTTTTGGGTATAAAGAATTTATGTTGTTTGACTGTCGGGAAAATGAAGGAAATAACGTTAAAAATGTCCAGATGTCATATCATGGGTTCGGTCTTCATAATCTCTGTTTGTTTCTGCTGGCGATGGGAGAAAGGAAAAAAATGGTTTCTGTAATTTTTATCTAGAGTCGATTTTCTGTATGTGTAGTGCAAATTTATGAATTTGCCATATAATTATGGTTTCGAAATGCAGAGTTGGAGGGGGATGCTGACGAGGAGCAGATAAAGATTGCTTACAGACGGTTGGCCAAATTTTACCACCCTGATGGTTTGTTTCTTCGTCTTGGTCCTTGGCTTTTATTTTATTCTACTTTCCAGCTTCGTTACATGAAAGAAGTTTCATAAATCTTGCATCAGGTTGGATACAGTTTTTCCTACCATGGTCTTGTCACAAATTTGCAAGTCATAATTTTTCTGTAGAGAAGTCTTGCTGCCCTTCTACGTTCCCTTGTAGTGTGAATAAAGCAATCTATGATCCATCAGCTCTCTTTCTGTCATTTCTGGTTATCTAGTTCCCTTTGATTTCGCACTTGTGGGTTAGAACTAAGCCTAAGTGAGTGCAGTATTACAATGTCTGAGAGTTCTTGTATTATGTGCTGAAATAAGATTTATGTGATGTGTTTCCCCTTCACTGTTGTGCTTGGGCTCTTACGTTTGTTTAAGGACTGGAAAACTTACATCCTTGCTCTTCCTATGTTTAGTCTATGATGGTAGAGGAACCCTTGAGGAAGGGGAAACAGCTGAAGCTAGATTCATCAAGATTCAAGCAGCATATGAGCTGCTTATGGATGGGGAGAAACGGAGGCAATATGATATGGATAACAGAGTGAATCCAATGAAGGTAATTCCTCCAATTGTAACAAATTCAGCATCTAATTTCTTTACTAGTGGGTGTAAAGACTGATGAACAATCACAAGTGATTGCTAAAATGTGAATGATGTAAACAGAGAAACTTATGGTTTTTTGTTAATGTATCAGGCTTCACAAGCATGGATGGAGTGGCTTTTGAAAAAGAGAAAAGCTTTTGATCAACGGGGTGACATGGCCATTGCAGCTTGGGCTGAGCAGCAACAGCGAGAGATGAATCTCCGTGCACGCCGTCTTTCTCGGTCCAAGGTATTTGAATATTTCATGAGTGGCTTTGATGCACCACAACTCCTTCGACATCACCTTGACTTTGCTTTAAACTAGCTAGTCAATTTCTTAGGGTGATAAGGAGGAACCAGTTTGACTAGTTAGAAATAAAATTTTCAGGGGACGAAACCTTTACCAGATATTAGAATGAAACCTTTACCAAATATTAGAACGAGAACTAACCCTATATTCACCAAAAGATCTGAAAGGCTTCTGCTTATACAGACATGGCCAGATGCATTAATTAAATGTCTTCTGGTGGTTGTGTTAATTGGTCTTAGTACTTTTTGTTTGTGACCAAAGATGTAATCAACGGCCTTAATTGCTTAATTGCCTAAAAATTTTTTATTTTTGATTGATGTATAATAGGTTGACCCAGAAGAAGAGAGAAGAATCTTGGCAAAGGAGAAGAAGGCATCAATGGAATACTTCAATAATACCCTCAAACGGCATACCCTTGTCCTAAAGAAAAGGGACCTGATGCGAAAGAAAGCAGAGGCGGAGAAGAAAAAAGCCATCAGTCAGCTTTTAGCGGCAGAAGGCCTTGAGCTGGACACAGATGCTGATGATGAAGCTCCTTAGAGAATTATGTTAATGTTGGTAGCATGTTGTTCTAGCGGTCCAACATTTTAGGATACACATTGGATTCCTATTAGGTAACCCACTGCCTATTTGTATATATGATAATTGTCTCAATTAAGAAATTAATGAGAAGTTGCCATGGTTTGATTGTCTACCTTCTAAGCGTATGTTGGTTCAGAAGGCTGTTGGGAAGTAGAGCGACTATGGTAGTAGATGGCCTGTTTTGTATACTTCTCAATTGAAACCTTACAAATAGAAAAAAGCACCATCTCAAGAACCAGTGGTTATATCCTTTCACCTCATCTCTGTAGCATGTACGTAGGTTGGTCGTGAAGCAAAATTCAATAAAGATTGCCTCTTGGGCCCGATTGACCTCCGGCGTGTTTTTCTTCAACTTCGATCGATCTTCCTTGCAGTTCTATAGCGTATTTAGCTGAAGCAGTCCAGCTGTTCGCACTTCATCTCAATCTCTATTTTCAAATCTAGGCCGGCTTTTAGGCACAAAGCGTCTAATCGCTGCACGCAAAACGGCCAAGTTTTAATCATTTAGCTGGAATCGACCGTCCTCTTCTCTTCTTCTATTTCCATTTTTAGGATAAAGATATACCTCATACAAGTTTTCTAACAAGTTTCTTCTTTCGCAGGCCATCTATTTATTTCTCTCTCAATTTCTCACCATTTTTTTGTTTAATTAAGAAACTATCAATTGTGTAATAAAAAATATCTGTTTAATTAAACATTTGTGTATTTTTATTTTTATTTTTACTTTTTTGATAATGTCAACAAAATCCGAATTTTGTACTATCGATCTAATTGGGATTTGGATACCGATGTGCCTGAGCTAAACGACTTCCTAACAAACATAAGCCACTAAGCCTAACATTGTGTTTGGAAGAAAGGAAAAAGAGAGAGGCAGAAAACTGAGAAAAGAGTTAATTTCCTTTTTTGGAGCAGTATTATTAAAACACTGTCCATAAAACAACTGATTGGTATTTTAATTTGAAGCACCATGAATACAGTGTAGTGGTAATTTAATTAATAATATGGTATGTTTCTTGTTATATTAATTCATGGTCGAGTTCCTAAACTGAGATTTACTTTAATATAAAATAATAGTTTTCGAATCGTCTACACTGAAAGGGCACGAAGGACAA
The DNA here is from genome assembly GCA_037832385.1 of Rhizophora apiculata. Classification (NCBI taxonomy): domain Eukaryota; kingdom Viridiplantae; phylum Streptophyta; class Magnoliopsida; order Malpighiales; family Rhizophoraceae; genus Rhizophora; species Rhizophora apiculata. Next base: position 11,453,021 of record CM075430.1, read on the forward strand.
TTATTCGAACCCAATGGTGGTGAGGAACGCTGAACGAGGACAGCAGATAACTCTGACCCCAGTCTAATAATGCAACTTGAAAAAATAAAAAAAAAATTGTCCGTAAAAGAAGCGCCAGGGATACTTTAAAAAAAAAAAAAATTTATTTAAATGCAATTTACTAGAGCAGCAAGGGAAGGAGAGAAAGAAAGAGGCATAGAGGGGAAAGAGAGATATTCGGTGCCAATGCCAGAAGGACAGCCGAAGTTAGTTACAGAGATTGTAGGGTAGGGTTAAAAATGAGATTTGGCAACCAATCAATCAACAACAGAGAGCCACCAAGTTCTTCGGGTCTTCTCTCTTCCCTCTCCGCCCGCCCGCCCGCTCTCCGACCCCAAGACGGCACTGTCTCTTCCCACCAGACACCCCTCCTGCTTTTACATTCACGTTCACACACGCGCGCGCGCGCGCGCGCACACACACACACTCGGTCACTCTTTTCCTTACACACAGAGAGAAATAAGAGAGTGATAGAGAGCTGATATTGTGATATGTTCAAAAACCGTTTCTTCATTTTCTTCTTCTTCTTTCTCTTCTGCTTTTACTGTTACTATCTCCAGTGTTGTCTATCTGCTCTATCCTTCTTTTCGAATCCCTAAGTAAATAATGCCGCCTCAGAACGCCGAGCTCCGCCCCGTGAATCCGCGGATCTGGAGAGCCTGCGCAGGCTCTTCCGTCCAAATCCCCACCCTCAATTCTAGGGTTTACTACTTCCCTCAAGGCCACTTGGAGCAGTCCTTTTCTCCTACGTTTCCTCATCCGCTTCTCTCCAATCACGCTCTCTCTAAACCCTTGATTCTCTGTCGCATCTCCGCGGTTCAATTCCTCGCGGATTCCGTCACCGACGAGGTCTACACCAAGCTCCTTCTCGTTCCGGTTGACCTTTCGTCTTCAAATTCAACTGCTCTCGGCTTTCTAGATTCTTCCCGCACGTGGCCGCCTGTCCCGCGCGAAGGTGTGGGAACTGAAGATGATAAGGTTGTGCCGTTCGCCAAGATTCTGACTCCGTCTGATGCGAATAATGGCGGCGGCTTCTCCGTCCCGAGGTTCTGTGCCGACTCCATTTTCCCTCCGTTGAACTACCACGCGGAGCCGCCTGTCCAAACCCTGACCGTCACTGACATCCATGGGAGTAGTTGGCAATTTAGGCACATTTATCGAGGGACACCACGTAGGCATTTGTTGACTACTGGATGGAGCAAGTTCGTGAACCACAAGAAGCTGGTAGCTGGTGATTCCGTGGTCTTCATGAGGAATTCAGGGGGAGAAATGTTCATCGGAGTCCGCAGGGCAGTGAGGTTCAATAAGGGCGGCGATTACGCCAGGTGGCGAGAACAGATTGGCGGCATAACCGGAGATTTCAAAGTTAAGGTGGAGGAAGGATTCTCAAGAAGCGGGAGAGGGAGAGTGTCTCCAGAGGCTGTGACAGAGGCAGCAGAGAGGGCAGCTCAGGGTTTGCCATTTGAGGTGGTGTATTATCCGCGGCCAGGTTGGTATTCAGACTTTGTGGTGAAAGCTGAGGTAGTAGAGGCTGCGCTCAATAGGTTTTGGGCTGCTGGGATGAGAGTGAAGATGGCAATGGAGACTGAGGACTCATCAAGGATGACTTGGTTTCAGGGGACAGTAGCTGCTGCTTCTGTGCCAGATTGTGGGTCATGGCGAGGCTCTCCTTGGCGCATGCTTCAGGTATGTATGTGTATGGCATTTTTGTTGGTTTATGTGTGTCTAGTTAGGTGGAGTGACATGATATGACCATTGTACTGTCGTCTCCCTTGTGTTTTAGGAATAGAATGCCATTCATATCAAATATTTAAAGTTACAGTGAAGGGCCAATTATTGACTAGTGAAAATAGGCTTCCATTTTAAGTCACTTCAGGAAATTCCTTAGTGGAAACCGAAGGTTGTAGCTGATTGCTCATGCTTTACATTTGCAAAATTACCATGGGACACATGACTCTTTTGACTCACGTTTTCCTGAATCTTAGAAACCCAATTTTTTCTTATCTTCAAAATATACCTGGATGTGGTCAAACTTGGCAGCAATGCAGAATTTGGTGTTTGACTACATGTGTGCATTGCTAAATGGTGATTGTATAGAGAATCATCAAAACTCAATGATAAATGATTCTAAGCATGTGATAGATACCTTTTGGTAGCAACTTCAAATGAGCAGTTTCTATGTCATTCAGATGGCTTACATATTCACCTAATAATTTCTCGAGTTGGAAATTGCTTTTTCTCCACCATTGTGACAAGTATATCTTGCTGATGGTATTCAAAGTGGATATCTATCTTCAAGAGTAGACAAAAATGGTCATTTATGGAACAAGGAAGCATTTGATTCTAGTAAATTAGCTAACTGAAAAAAATTTGATTTTTTTTATGGTAGACAAACATCTCCGTACAAATTTTCCAAGTTTTTTGATAGGCATAAAACTTCTGAGGTACTATTTTTACCTGTTTCCTGTGGCTCTGATGCATCAGGCACGTTGTGCTTGCCATGATGTATTGGGGATTGTGATTTTAAGGGAAGTAAATAATTTATTAAACTGTCAATTACTTTTTGTTCCCAATGTTTGCCTTTTTTCTTCATAGAATGGGTGTGCCTTTTATATTGGTTGTTGTGCAGCTGAAGATGCATGCATGTTATAACCTATGAATTAATTTTTTGGCTTGCCCTTTTGGTTTTCTAACAGCTTGATTTTCATTTAACTCTTTCTGTGGCTTCTTGTCTTTTCATTCTGGTTTTCTCATTTCTTGGGCCTTTTACTTTACTCTTTTATGCATACAGTCCTTATCTCAAGATTATACGAACGACAGCAAGTTGCATGAATATACTTGCCTGTTTCAATGCTCTAAGTGATTGTGTGTTGAAGGAGATTGGCACTCTTACTTTCTTTTAAAGATATAAAGTTAGAGAATGCAGTAGCTGACGAAACCAAAAATATATGAAACACATGGATATAATTTTCAAGCCGAGCAGTTCCTTTGCTACTTTAGTTCAACAATTTTTTCTACTTGTCTTTTATCTCATTCACCTTTTTACATTTTTGTCTCTTTCTTCTCTTTTTATATTTGACACAGATTACATGGGATGAACCTGAAGTTCTGCAGAATGCAAAGAGAGTGAGCCCCTGGCAAGTTGAGTTTGTTGGACCCACACCACTGTTTCATGCTGCATTTCCTCCTTCTAAGAAATTCAGGTTTCCTGAGAGTTCTGGGATGCTGGCAGATGGAGAGCGAGAATTCCTTTTTCCATTGTCAGACCTAACTAATTCAACAATGGCACACTTGAACCCATCTTTGTTGAATTACAACAATTTTCCTGCTGGCATGCAGGGAGCCAGGCAAGATACTTTTTCCATATTTGGTTTATCCAACTTGTTAACTGAAAACAATCCTCAGATGCTCACTGACACTGCCTTTTGCAACAACATGACTCCAAAGTTGAAAACATTGTCTACTGAGCTGAACATTGGCAGTTCACAATCTGAGAACTTATCATCAGATAGCCAGAGTAGCATCTACACTTCTGGTATGGTTGCTGAAAACCAGGGCTGCAACCCAGTAAAAGTTGGTGCTGGTACATTTCAGTTGTTTGGCAAGGTGATTCACATGAATCATCATGCTGAAGGTCATTTAGATGATGTTGGCTGCATGGAAGATGATGGGAATAAAGGCTATGAGACAGAAGCTAATAACAATGGACAAGATCTTCCATTGACTTCAACTTTCACAGAGTTACTCAACAGGTTGGATGTCCCATACCAAAGGGCTTCAGCTCTTGGAACTTGCTCTTTATGAAAAAGCTTTTTTTGTCTTGCGGTCATGTGTACAGGTATGGTTATCTGAATGTTCATTGTAAGTGGCCAAATTTGATGAATGATATTGCTAGAGTGCAATATTGATGAATAAGTTGATCTCTGTCTTTAAGATTGGGTTCTAGTGTTGTAGTTTGCACAACAGCTCTTTACAAAAGTATGACACAGTATACAACATATATTGCACACGTTGGCACTTGATTTTACTTGAACCTCAGATATTCGTCAGAGTGTGTCAAGATGGGCAATAAAGAAACAGTTTCCCTCTGTTTCTAATTAACAACATAGTGAGTCAACTTTTTCAAGGCATGTAGCCTTTCATTGAATTGTGGCGAGATGGACAATAAAGAGGCAGTTTTCCTGCTCTCATGGAATTTTGGTGTCATGAAAAGTGGTTGAACCTGGCTTAAACAGTTTCCATGTCTCTTCTCTCTTTCTTGAAATTTCTTTCTGCTGGAATTCCAACTTTATAAGTCAAGGATAAATTAAATTACCGTATTCATAAACATGGCTTTTTACAGTTACAGCACTGTTATGGTGATTTTTCATCGGTTTTGCTAAGAATTACTATCTCCGAAGTTGTGTTCTCTTTGGATTTCAACAACTGGTAGCTAAAATTTTGGAGCTAAAAGCTAAATATGGCTTTATGCAATTTGGCTGCTATTTAATCTTAACTGTGCAAGTTTCTGACATATTGTTTGTTTTTATTTGCAGGTAGTACATGCAGAAGAAGCTGACTTCTTATCAGGTCCTAGTAGTTACAGATAGTGTACGTTCTCTAGTCAGCTGCGTTGGGAACTCAGAAATTTGAGACGTGGTTTTGTTTAGAGGAGATTTAGATCCTTTTTGGACATGTGCATACTGCTTGAGACTACGATATATTTCCTGCTTGATGTAATATCTTGGATATTTCTCCCATTTTGCTCTAGCGTAATCTTGTGTTTGATCTGAAAGGACTTAGGGAAGTCAACAGTGGTTATGTGAACCCAAATGTGGTAAATGCTTGCATCCTTGTTTATAGGGAACACAGATGCTTGATCAGGCAAATTGAACATGAAACCCCTAGAATATGCAGTTGCCATTTGGCAAAAATGCTCCGGTTTTTTTATGGTCTGATCAATGAAAAGATGAGCTCTTTGGAGTGACAAATGTGCTACTCGCATGGCATGTGAGTTGCAATAATACATAATGGAGAGTAGAGGTAGGATATTGCTGCCTCGGGATCACAATGTTTAGGCTGATGTAGCCGACTGGCAAGCTTTTCTAATGCATTTGTAATCGTATAAAACCAAGGCAGTGACCCGTTTCTTTCATTGATTCAACGATACGTGAAGTTGAGTTTCCGGAGTTGATGGTATTGTAATATCTGTATAATCGACGGGTCTGGAGCTTGGGCTTAGCGGGTTTCTTGCGCAGCCCGAGTATCTCTTGGACCAGTGACACATGAAACGGCACCAGCTCCCGGGCCGAAAACCAACTTGAAAAGCAAATATACAAAATCAAAATACCCCAGAAGAATTCACTTAATGTCAACCCGATTCTGTAAGGAAAGAAAAAATACGTGACCAAACGGGAGAAATATACCCGGTGAGATGAGGAACAGAGCGAATGAGATAGTGAGAATCGGTCGAACAATCATCAAATTGAAATAATCCCAATTGGAAATAAACTTTAGCGAGCTTGACGATAAAGAAACTGAATGAAGAGACGACGACGCCGGGGACGCCATAGACAGGGAGAGAGAGCTAGATGGAACTACTTCTTGAACGACACGTCATTAGAAAGGTAGTTTGTCGTTTTTTTTTTATTTTCCTTTCTTTTTTCATTAATTGGTTATGAACGAATCGAATTCAAAACCTTCAGGGTAGAGACATTATAATACTAGCGAGCTATAGCTAATTAAGCAGAAAGGTGGTTTCCTTTTAACACAAGGCGCCCGACTATTTGGGCATTGCCAATATGGGCTCCCCTCGTGTCGGTCCTCGCAACCCAATTAAAACCCCAAAAAAATGTGGTTTTTATTTTTATTTTTTAAAATTTCTGATCATTAATTAATTAATCAACAGTAATCGGGTGCGGCGCGTGTGTAAGATAGATTTTAATGATTCGATCAAACTGAATCCGACGGTTATTCCATCCAGATGGAGGGATTTTTTCAAGCTGGATTTCACAGCCACGTGTAATTTGCTCCTATCTAGAATAATTTTCTTTCTTTTTTTAAAAAAACGGAAAAGAAAATGAAAAGCCTTGGGGGCTACCGGCTATTCCCGGTCACCAGTCACAATTGCCCCACCAAAATTCCAGCTAGGTTCTTCCTCTCAATGCCAACGCGCAATCAGAATCATCTCTAAGCTTTTGCTGTCACAACAATGAAACCAAAGGCAAATCCATCGTCAGCCAGTGAGTTAGCAATCCCCAAAAACTTGTATTTATTTTGATCTTTTTTAAAAAATAATTATTTTTAATTGAAAAAAATCATAATTAAGAAGAGGTTGAGGTTAGGGTTTCTTCGTTGAAATTTTGTTTGGCGTCGAAACTTCATATGGAAGGCTCTGTCCCTGGTTCTTCCAACGGTAACCACAGGCCAAGGATTCGTCATTTCCGGTGTAGTTTCTTCAGAAACTGCTGTCGTTGTTTCTGTTGCTGTTACACTTATCCTTAGGAGAGAATTTTTGGGCTTCTTTTTTTGTTGGGGGGGGATAATTTTGTAAATTTTGGGTACCTATGTTGGGCTTTAGGTTGGCTCTGTGATTGATTTCGATTACAATGGATTTAAGAACGCAAGGTCAATCGGGTCTTTCTCTCGGGTTCAATTCGCACGCATCATCAAACTCGAACCCGAGTCCCCTGCAATTGCTGGGTGAAAAGAAGGAAAACCCGAACCTGATCGAAAGTGACGACGACGATAGGGAAGAGGAGGACCAGCAGTTTAGCTTATTGGGACACCATATGTGTCTCAAGAGGCAAAGGGAAGGCCGGTCGTCCTCTTGTTCGTCGCCTTCAGCTCCAAAGCGAGCTGCCCTGGAACCTGGGCTTGAGGCTCGACGTGCAATTGTTTGGGCTTGGGGAAACCAACCTCTTCCTGTTGCCGATCCCGAGATTAATGAGATTATGCAGAAAGAGAAGCAAAGACAATACCTTGGAATCGAGCTGATTGCGTCAGAGAATTTTGTTTGTCGTGCAGTGATGGAAGCTCTTGGCAGCCACTTGACGAACAAGTACTCTGAGGGGTTGCCTGGGGCCAGGTACTACATGGGCAATCAATTCATAGACCAAATTGAATCCCTGTGTTGCAGTCGTGCATTGGCAGCTTTTGGTCTTGATTCTGATAAATGGGGTGTGAATGTGCAACCATATTCGTGTACCTCTGCAAATTTTGCAGTTTACACAGGGCTTTTATTGCCTGGTGATCGGATCATGGGACTGGATACTCCGTCTGGAGGGCATTTGAGTCATGGGTATTATACCCCAGGAGGGAAAAAGGTGTCTGCTTCCTCCATTTTCTTTGAGAGTTTGCCATACAGAGTGAATCCCCAAACTGGGTACATTGATTACGACAAGATGGAGGAGAAAGCCCTGGACTTTAGGCCCAAGGTGCTTATTTGTGGAGGCAGCTCATACCCAAGGGAATGGGATTACGCAAGGTTCAGACAAGTTGCAGATAAGATTGGAGCTGTTTTGCTGTGTGACATGGCTCACATTAGTGGTCTTGTTGCTGCAAAGGTTTGGCAAATGCTCTTCTTTTAAAACATTTTAGTTGTGTTTGTACTTTTAAACTTGGACTTTGTGTTAGCATTTTCACACTCTAAACCAATTGATGTTCCAGCAAGTTCTAAGAAAATTTAAATTAAGCCTTCGGGTTCTGGGTGCATTACTCTCTGTGAAATTGAAATCAAAAAGTCTTTATAAACCAACAGAAGTAACTATTAGCATAACTTAGATTTTTGTTTGTTTTGAATGTTGGTTAATGACTAGGGGACTATCCTATCAAAACTAAGCTTAAGACTGTATTTCAACTTGGTAACTGTGACATCGGTGACATGTTGACTAGCTAGATCTGCACTTGGTACTTTGTGTGATCTCTTTGATTTGCATGATCCAGTTTGTTGATTGATGTATGGGATTTTTCCTTCCTACAAAGAAAATTACTTCAAAGTCTTCCTTATCATTCAGCTGCAGATTTGTATGAACCTTCTTTGTTTTTTTTTTCAATTTTTTTCTGTGTAACATTCTATGCGTAGGGCAAGCTAACTGGTTCAAATCAGCCTCTTTTTGAAAACAATATTAAGGCTACAAATATCTAAGCCTTCCTGATACCTCGCATTGTGGGAGCCTTATGCACTGTTTAACAATCTATCCATATATGAAGAATTGTAACTTCACAACATTGGTTAAAAGGGTTTCTGGCATTCATTTTTTTTCCTGAAAAAGATAACAAAGGAGATTGAGTTCTAGCACATTCAGATGGTGGCATGTTATTTCTTGTGTCGACTGCTGTTAGTTCTTTAGGGAGAATGTTGCTCCTTTTTTATTTTTCTTGTTGGACCGAAGGGAGAAAAAAAGAATATTGCTTTTTCTTCTGGTTGCATAATCAACTAGGATAGTATATTACTGACTCTGGCTTATAATTGGGTAATGGCAGAGTCTTTGGTCATCGTCTTTTCAGTGTGACATTTGAAGATGCTGAAATTGGTTGAGCACCTGAGCTGTCAAATTGTGGTTATATTTGATCATTCTTTCACCTTTCATGCTTCTTTCATGAATTAAATTGTTGTTAGCCTCAACCCTCAAGTATCATTTGATTTGATTGCTTTTCTTCTTATTGCTAGTCTTGAATTTCAGCCCTTGCTTAAATTGATTGGATGAAGTGTTACACTAATTTCACAGTTCTTTTTGGTATTGGCACCTGTATGAAAAAAAATAAAAGTACTTAGAGCCAATCAAATAAACATGGTCCTCTGCAGCATTTCTCATTCCTTGCTATTGGTTTTGATATGGCTTGTCCTTGGCTTTTTTCAGGAGTGTGCAAGTCCATTTGATTATTGTGATATTGTGACCTCAACAACTCACAAAAGTCTTCGAGGTCCTAGAGGAGGAATAATATTTTACAGGAAAGGCCCAAAAGCAAGGAAGCAAGGCACACTTCTTAGTCTCAGTGATAACAGTAGCCACTATGATTATGAGGAAAAGATAAACTTTGCAGTTCATCCATCTTTACAAGGGGGTCCACACAATAATCATATTGCTGCTCTTGCCATAGCGTTAAAGCAGGTAGCTTCTCCAGAGTACAAAGTATACATGCAACAGGTGAGGAAAAATGCTCAGGCTTTGGCATCTGCTTTGCTTAGAAGAAAATGCAGATTGGTGACTGGTGGGACTGACAATCATTTAGTGCTCTGGGATTTAACCACTTTGGGCTTAACAGGTATAAAATTTTTCCCCCTTAAACTTGCATTCTACTTGCAACAATTCAACTGGAGAGTAAATGTTTTGTGTGTTGAGTCTTCAGTTATTCTACCCACATCAATTCTATTGTGGGTGTATATAACACCTCAATTTCACCAATAGCATTGCCTAAAACATCTTCTTTGTTGTTGTTAAGGCCCATCTATTCTGTCCTTGGGATAATGAAATTTGCACTTCATGAAGTAGTTGATTAAATGTTAAATGCTAGTATCCTATTCCCACCTGTAACCTTTATTTCCCTGTCCATAGATTCTTTTAAGTTTGTGATCTAGAGAACTGAGGCCATATCTGGTATACCCTTGTGTTCATTTTGACCGCACATTAATCAATTCAATTGATTGCAAGACACAATCTCTCTAGAAAGGACATGCTTGGTGAATCCTGGAGAGATGAGCTACACTTTGTGTTGTGTGGCCATTGGAATAGAAGGTGGTGAACCAAAAGGATTAGAAATTTGTACAGATTGTCCTTGTACATATTCTAAGTGTAGCATATACACTTACTTCTCTTTATCTTCTCCCTTCTTGAAGATTTATTTTTGTACTAGGGTTCAAACCAATTTTGGATCACATGGTCTTTTACCTAAGACTCTGAGGATGATGGCAAACATTGAGTGCAACAATGTATAAACAATTGAAATTATGCTTGTTTAATTGTTTTTTTTTTCTGTATCCTTCTCTATACCTGTGTCTAAATATGTTGGAAGTTGTCTCAGTGCACATTGTTTATACATTTTCCTCTCCATATGACTATATTCTTGTTCCTTCTCAGGAAAGAACTATGAGAAAGTTTGTGAAATTTGCCACATCACCTTAAATAAGAGTGCTATATTTGGAGATAATGGTACTATTTGTCCAGGAGGAGTCAGAATTGGTAAGTACTACACGTACCCTAATGTTTTCTAATTCTCAATGAATTTATGGTAAATGCAATGTAGACTATATTACAAGCTTATGCTGGCATTGCCACGGCCAATACTTATTTCTGAATGCTTCTGTTATCTTGAATTCCAAGTTGTCCTTAGTCATCACTAATGTATCTCGATGTCAGCTGCATGCCTTATTGGTCAAACTATCTTATGATTTTCTCAAATTCTAAGTACCTTACACTACTATTCTCATTCAGGTACTCCTGCTATGACATCAAGAGGTTGTTTGGAGTCTGATTTTGAAACAATCGCTGACTTTCTTCTTAGGGCAGCTCACATTACTAGTGTTTTGCAGAGGGAACAAGGAAAACTGCAGAAAGATCTCTCTAAGGGCCTTCAGAACACTAAGGACATCCTTGAGCTACGAAACCATGTTGAGAAATTTGCTTCTCAGTTTGCAATGCCAGGATTTGCTATTTGAAATATGGGAACAGAGGCAACTTTCATGCAGTTTTAGGTCACTTTCTTGCTTCTGTGATTTGCCGCACAGTCTCTGCCCAGTAACCCCTGCCATTTTCTGCATGCCTTTATGTTTAATTTATCTGTTGTATATTGCAGATATAGGTGAATCCTTTGGATACGTTACCAGATTATTTATATATGCATTTCAAACAGTCACTTTTTGATCTTGTAAGAATCTCAAACAAATGATTTATAATTTGCAAGGTTTTGTGCAATTCGATGGTATGGATAGAGACTTTAGTGTCAATTTAGTTGGGTATAACAGCTGTATTTCTTTCCCTTGTTATGGCCAATTGGCCATGATGCTAAATTTAAGATGATGTGCTGCTGCATGAGGCTGTTACTTTTATAAATGTTTTTGTCACCCACCTTTCCTGTTGTGTTTCGCCACTTTCAATCAAAGTGGTATTTCGGGCATTAAATTATTTATTGATGTGTTTATTGATCTTTTCCTCAACATATAAGTGAAAACAATGCGTATTTGATACTTGTGTTAAGCATGCATGCAGAGTAGTCAAAGCAAGAGAGAGGCAAAAAAAAAAAATAAACAGAGAGAGAGAAAAGGCAAGAAGCAATTGTCGTTCAATCGACGAAAGTGGTTCACAGATACTAATAACTCCCACTCGCAGGTTGGTGCCTTCCTATGTAGCCTGGTTGCAAACACACAGCTTTTCGGCCAAAACCTGCCGCTTGTAGCGCAGCTGGCTTCCTATACTTAATTGCATTTACTTTTCTCCATTATTATATTACTTTTGTTTGGTCAGCAGGAACCCTTCAAGGGAAGCAAGGCATGAATTTCCGGCAAGGGACAAAAAGCATGAGATACGGTTAGAACTGAGAAAGGGACCACCCATATTTCCTGTATTCTTTTTAATAATTTTTTCTAGAACCCCAAAAAAGGGGAAGAAAAATGGCAACATAATATATCCGTGAAAGAGAGGGAGAGAGAGAGAAAGGAGCAGAGAGACATTGTCAGGAAGAAGGATGTTGTGCCAAGAAGCTTTCATCATCAACCCCTTGGCTTTCATAAGTGAACCGAATCAGACAAAAGCTTTCTTCCATTCTTGAAAGTGGGGGGATGCTTTTGACATTAAGGCTAGGCCAGGAATCTCACAGTCCTCCCTACAGCCCTAAAGAGTCCACTTTCACATCATTCTCTCACAACTAGAATGATTAGTCATTTACTACTGCAACCAGAGGGCATTAGCACACTCTAATGCCTATGCAAATCTGAATAGGATGGAAACCACTTTGAATGTTGCGATTTGGAGAGGCACTGAATATATTAAAAAAAAAAAAATACAAACAAGGATTTGACTTGATGTGGAAAATAAGAAGCTTCCTTTTTTTTTTTTTCCGGATTTTGTACATGAGAATACAATAAATAAAAGAAGAAAAAAGAAGCTGACGCTTCAATGTTAGTGTCAAAAAGTGGCAACTTGGCCGTGGATACTTTTAACAATTCCTCGACGGTTTTCTGCCCAGTCTTTTCCATGGGTTCCACACTCGCCGCTCACTTCTACTTCCCTTGTTCAACTGAATGTCTTCCTTCTCCGGGTTTTCAAGGACAAGTGCCACTTACTGCGGCAACTGTGATTAGTAAGAGAACTAAAGGAAGGACAATAAAAATTAAAAAAAAAAAAAAAAAAGGAAGAGAACCAAAGAAGACAAATGATAATTAGAAAAGGGGAGATAAAAAAGCAAAAGAAAAAAAAAAAAAAGAAAAAAAACGAAAGAAAGAAAGAAAGAGAGGGCATTGAAGGAACAACAACTGCTTCCTCTGTTTTTGTGTTCTCTCCCTACCTTCAATGTCAAGTTTCAACCATTTCTATCTCTCTCTCACACACACAACAAATGCTTTATGCTTTTATCTATGACTGCAAAAATCCAAGAGCCTCTTCCTTCCTTCAACAATTTCATCAAAGAAATCATCAAGCTGGCCGACAATATTCTCAACTCCAGATCTCAACACCCCAAAACATGTTCTCAAGTTGTCCACTCTTTCCCTTACCTCATCCTCTGTTTCCCAGTCCACGACTACTCTTTGTCCGCACCTCTCCAGCTCCTCTCTCAGCTCCTCCATGGCCATCTTTGACCTCCTGAACTCATACAGCAGAATCCCTGACCTCCCATTTATCTCGTTTATTTCTGCCGCCACCCTCTGCTGCAATCTCGCTGTTGATATCATGAAAGATGATCCGAAAAATAGGCAGCCCTCGCAGCCTCCTTGGAGAAAACTGGATTCAGGCCAGCAATAAACCAGCCCGTATAGCAAGATAATCAGTAGCAAAGAGCTGACGTTTCTCATTGCGTATAGAACACCTCGAAAACCATTGAACCCATTGAGCTTGGATTCTATTCCGACCCGCTCATCCCAGCGCAGTGACATTGGTTGGATTCTTGTTTCCATTAAGACTTTATTCTCTTCCTCCAATCCCACTGCTTCTCTTCGACACCCAGAAATCGCCCGTATGACCTGTCTCAATAATCCAACGGAAGAAAAAAAATAAAACAAATCTTTTTAGTTGCTGTAATGTTATATTGTGTCCAGAGGAAGAAAATACAACCAAGAAGAGAATTTTTGAGGAGGGGTTTGATTAAATTTTTGGATGAACCTGGCGAGAGAGCTGAGGGGTGAGATGGCGATGATTGTCAAGCGAGGAAATGCTATTGAATCCAGCATAGTAGTAGTTTTCCATTCCCGATACGCCTGATTTTAGGACATGGCATACCTCCCATAGCTTGGAACTCTCGTCCATGTACTCATCAAGCCACTTATCACCCACAGGCAAATGGAGTTTCTGGACAAGCAAGGTCAACTGAGAGTGGAAAGATCTCAGCAGAGAAAGTACCCTTTGAAGGAATTGGATTGACATGAAGTTGTTATTAACAGAGACGCGTTCAAGATCATCGATCCCTCTAGTGAGAAAGGAGTAGAAACCATTGACAGAGTTTGTAGAGGATGGATCCATTGCAGAGAAAGAGACTGTTAGGCTCTGAGGAAGAAAGGAAACAAAAAAAAAAAAAACAAGACAAAGAGAGACAGACAATCAATAAGGAAGAGTGGAGGAATGGTAATATTAGGAGTTTAGAAGGAGGGTTAGGGAGAGAAGAGGTTGTAAAGATGGGTGGTATTTAAATTAAGAGAAAGAGAAGCATAAAGAGAGAAGGAAGGATGGATGGGAGGGAATATCTTAGAAGCTCAGGTTTCTAAGGTTGAAAAGGATTGTTGAGAGCAATGATGGGTGTTTCCTATAGAGGGGAAAGGATGATTGGTAATATGCCATTTTCATTGTAAAATGGGCATAAAGGAAGAGAAAAAGAGAAGACACATCTTAAAAAGAAAAATTACTAGAGTTTGCAAAATAAGTAAAAAGAAGAAAATTATCAAAAAAGTAAAAAAAAACAAGAAAAAAAAGAAAGAGAGAAATTTTGGTTTTTCTTTTAATAAGAAGCCTCGCTCCCTCCGTCGCGGGAGACTGTGGGGAGAACCCCCAACACCATCCTCCCCCACGGGCTCATAGGGAGGCGCGTGACGGTTGGGTTTCTATTTAGGTTGTGCTTAATTTGGTTATTTTACGACAGCTGCATGTGTGCTTCCTGCTTGTATGTGTCTTGAATTTTGGTTCTTATTTTGTAAGCAACTAAGCATCCTATTGTAATTGGTTATTTGAAAGTTTCTTGCCTATAAAACACAAAAACACACACACACACACACACACACACACAAACAAAATTGGCCGAATACCCATATGACATGGGTTTTCAATGAGCTCCCCTCCAATATCTTTCTTTGTTGTCTCTGCTCCACTTCTCCTCGCTAGATCGGATTATGCCCATTGTTACACGTGAGATTATACCATTGTTACATGTGAGATTATATGCAACTTTGAATATAATTTATGCAAAGAGAGGAAAAAGGGGAAAGTGGGTATGCTAAATTTATATATTTATATGTAGATGGCAACTTCCTAAAATGAAAGATTGAAAGATTTATTATCATTGAGATAGTAGTTTAATATATATATATACGTGCGGTGTTGGCCCAGATTTCGGTCCATAAAACACTTTTTTAAGTTTGACTGGGGTTGTTGACTGGATTTTGCCCTGCATCTTCTAATTCTTCCTTTTCGGATACATTCAAGTCCTTCCTCCTGGTTTTGATTTTAGCGCTTTTTTTGGCTCCTTCTTCCCACTTTTTCGCCCTCGAGCACCCGACTTCCCTCCTTTACTTCCCCTCCATCCAACCGAAATTCATGCTTTTATTTTTCCTAGAAATATATTTCTTATTTTGTTGATTTTTTCCGAAATAAAAAAGAAAAGAATTGGTGGAATGATGGGGTTATTTGTACATGTACAAGGGTTTTCCTCCTCATTACTTTCTACCATGCAAAATCAGTCTTTTTAGGCCTTCGGTATAATTTTATTCTTTTGTTACACCTTTTTATCACGAGACAATGCGTCGTGTCTCTCTTCTTCAATTGCCTTAGCTGTTTACCGATATCGTTTTTGTATATACATACATAGCTTCGACCCAATTGCCTATTCCAAGCTAAATTATTTGGCAGAGCTTTTTGGATCCATCTGATGCCGTATCTACGGTAGGGAGATTTTTTTTTTTTTTTGTTTTTTTGTTTTCCTGATTCATTCGTTTAATATCATCCTTGCATCCCTTTTTTTTTTTTCTTTGACCAAATGGGGCTACTAATGATCACCGGCTATACTAATTATTAAAAGAAAAAAAAAAAATCAAATGAATGAGTTCGAGTTAGGTAGGCCAGACCAATTACGTGTAAAGACCGGTTGATGGTCGGATTCCAAGTCTTACATTGGCATTCTGAACCTTCAGTGGTAAGAAAAATTGTTATCAAAAACTTATCGCATGACATACATTTGACCTTGTAAGCGGCCTTACGAACGGTGCGAGACATTTGGAGTGCTAACAACGAGACTAATAGGCCTTGTGTTACGTGTTCGCGCAAGGCCGGAGAGCAATTAGCTCGCAGCGAGTTCAGAGGTCACGGGCTCGCGGAAGGCATGTTTAGGGGGGTCGTTGGTACTAATCCTCATCAAAAATGTTCTCAAAACGCAAACCTAATCAAATGCCTTCTTATTGTTGAGCGATTTAGGTGAGTTGGGATGTCACATTTGTGGTGGGAGGTGGGGGACCGTGAAATCTTTACTTACATCGAGTAAAGCTCCATTTCATGAAAATTTGTTTCCCGAAGGAGTGCTCGTGGGTTTTTGGAGAACGGGACATCTTGAGAGAGGATGTTGGTCTTTTTAAGATTTTGAAGATTTCATTGGGAAGTGAAGAGCAGCTCTTACATTGAATCCATTATATTATAGAGTTTGCAATTATCTAAGGTCATTGATATGGGTGCCCACTAATCTCCCTTTGTTATCTATTGGGGGGTGGGGGGGGGGGGGATTTTGGCACTTACATCATAATTGTACATTTTGGCCCTTCCAAGTAGTTTGTTTAGATAATGTTCCTCTTTCTCCACACCTCCCCCCCCCCCTCCCCCCCACCTTTATCTTCAATTAATAAGGGGAATAATTGTATAATTGTGGTGTCCTTGACCCAAAAAATGGGCCCCTTCTACTTATCTGTTCTTGAACCATTATTAAGAAATTCTGCATCCTTGTGTCATTGAGTCCAAGTATCGTTGTCCATGGATAAAGAGTCAACCTCATTGTAGATATGTTGATGGCGGAGGTTGGTTCTTCGCGAGTTTGAGTTCAGTCTGATTTGGCTTTGTCGGCATTACACATTCTTTTCCTTTATGTTTCATTACACCTTCACAGACATGGCGGTTAAAAGGCCAGATTTGGTCCGATCCTTTCGGCTACTTGTGTTTCAGGCTCAGATTATCTTTTCTTTTTGGGTCAAATGATGCGCGATTTCAAGCTTTGGAATGCCCATTTGCAACGAATCGAACATTATTTCACGTCCATTGAAATAAATATTGAAGTGTAATTGCGGTTAAAATAGATACCTCAAGGTTGATATTTATACTATGGAGTTGCTAATTCTCCAAGTTACAAACAAAAGGTTCGCTATTATACTACAACAGCGGATACTTGTTTTTTTTTTTTTTTTTTTTTGCTAATTTTTCTTGAAATTAAAAAAAAAAAAAAAAGAGTTATATGTTGCAGTAACCCTCATGCTAGAACTAGTGTATGCCGAATGAATGATAGATATGCCATTGTATGGGTCCACCAATTGAAATATGGACGTATTCGATAACTTTTATTTATTTATTTTTATTATTTTTTCCAGCATCATCCCATCATCATGTTATTCATCGTAGAAAACCAATCCTCTTGAGAAAGAATATTTCATTTTCTTCCTAATTAATGGCCTCGAAGGATACAACTGTATTTGTATGGTCCATTGTCAATGGCGGTAAGGACCCCTAATTCATGTGAAAATGATGGCATAAAACTTTGTTCATATGAAATTATTAAAAAGAGAAATTAGGAAAAAGAGGATCAGAGGGAAATTAGAGAGTTAAGGAAAATTTATTTAAAAAAAAAAAAAAAAACAGATCATTGAGTGGGACTGATAGGTCCAACTCCAAGTCTTTAGCCATTTGGCATCAGCTGAAGATTGAGTCGGAGTTTGCTACGGGACCCATGAACTATACTTCTGGCTAATAATTTCGATGTTTTAATGCTTGAAAGTTGAAAGATGGATACATGAAAATGTAGTTCCGTGATTTTATTACAATTAGTTAAGATATTATTATTATTATTATTATTATTATTATTTGTGTTCCAGTCCTAGTAATTTTATTATTTTTTCCTAAATCTTCGACCTCTTTTACATAAATTTTTTTTTTTAAAAAAAAAAAGTGATTTTAGCAGTGCTCCTCCCGGCGATGCATCGTGTGCGTCTCAGGACACTTTGTTTCGCTAAACGTAACTTGTGAACGTGACTCAACCAATCAGCTTTTTACTCAATGGCATTGGAATCAATTAAGTGTTTCGAATTTCGAGTGCCGAAACCAATTAACCAAATGCAAATGAATGTGGGGCCTACTAATTAACTCAGAGCACTTAAAATCAAAGCTTTTGCAAAGATTATATTAAGTCTCTAAATTAAAATTACGGTGGAGTCGAAATTGACTTGCGTGAACACAATTTGCAGGATCATAAAATGCAAAAATAGAGAGCACAGACAATTTTTGAAGACAGAAACCAAAATTAAATTTATATATCCGTCAACACCTTAGATATTCTGGGGTCTTTTTTCCCTTTTTTCCGAAGTTGTCTTAATGGACAGATAAATATTTAATTTATGTCAGATTGCGAAATTTCAGAGTCTGTTGATAAAGATCAAGGTGATTGGCTACGCCTAAGCACAGGGAGCAAGCTTTTTCGTTCTGAATGACCTGACAATGCTTTCGAGTTTCAACTTGAATTTAGCTGCTTTTCTTTGATAATTCATGAGCGAGTCTTTGCAGTTGTCGAGCGATTGGCAGTGCTACAATGATTGCAAAGAAGAAACAGAACCCCAAATTAGAATCTTTATTGAATCTTAATTGGTAGCTGACACTTTCCACTCATTCCCCTCTACAAGCCCAGCTCGACAGATCCGCGGTGCAGATGGAAATTAGTGAAAGAGGTTTGGAGTAAAAAAAAAAAAAAAAGGAAACTTATCATCAAGAAAGGGCATCATTGTCATCCTATAAAGAAGGTGCTCCAGTTAGCACAAACAAGGAGCAATTAAATCACTGCACTGTATATTAAAAGAGTTAAAAAAAAAAAGGTAAACTGCAAGGTTATGCTTCATGGTAAAAGTGTAACCTACAAGAATTTTAAAAACGTAAAAAAAAAAAAGGAAAAAAAAAGGGACTATACAACTCGATTATAATTATACACCCAACCTTCCAACGCAGCCATTTTCCGTATTATTTGAAGATATAGCCGAGTAGCAATTAAATTAAATAATTCCAAATACAGAAAAAGAAATCATGATAATCAAAAAAGAAAAAAAAAATGTAGCCAATCATACGCAGCTAGGAATGGACTGTGAATCTGTGATCCATATCTCGAAATTCTGTTGGGCCTTTATTACTCTCAGCTTTCTACGCACATTTTTGTTAGTCCATAGAGGGAGGTCACAGCATTTTTCAACAACGTTGATATGTAGCAAAAATAAACTGTTGATTGTTGAAGGAGGTTTTTTCATTATTATTATTATTATTTTGATCTTTTTATTTTTCCCTTGTGGGGCCACTTGTGACCTACTTTGTGTTTTGGTGGATTGGATCTATGGCCTTTATAATAATAAATCCCCATTAGAATATATATATATATATCCAGAGAATATGTAAGGGTTTTGTGTAACTGTGGAATTACACTAGCTAGCTAGCTCGTGACTTTGTCTAATCAAATCATTTGGCTCAGAACCTTCCAAGTAGTTGAGACAACTGGGGATGAGGATATCCTCAATAATTTTACATTTTACTTTGCGGACAGCTTTGCTTCAAAGTAGATCTGAAAGGCCACCAAGACATTATACTGACATGACCCAAGATCTTGGGAATCAAATTACTTCCAAGACCTGTAAACCAGACGGAGCAGAAATTGCCAATCTCTCCTCCTCCTTCATGCAATCTTCCCTGCTTCTTTGCTTAACTGTCCCAAATGCTTTAGTAAGTGAAATTAAATAAGCTGATGGCTGGTTAATCCATGTTTGTACGTGTAAAACAATTACTATTATATTCATTGGCTTTAAAATTGTTGGTGGGCTAGGTTATAGGCACGTAGACAATATCCATTGCATATCCAATATGTAAAGCTATTATAATATAATAACATCCTGGTAACGCCCTCTGGGAGTACTTCCGTTCCCATAAATGCGGCGGGTTCAATCAATAATCATGATTTTAGACTAATTACCAAGATTTTATGCTCTTGCTGCCAAAAAAAAAACAAAAAAAAGTTCTTCTAGGATTTTATCTTTTTTGTTTGCCTATTTTGAATATCAACGATCTAGTATGTTTGTCCAACGTTTTTTTTTTTTTTTTTTTAAATTAAGTCATGGTCAACTATATTAAATTGTGGAAGAAAATTACTATTCTATAGTGAGTTTTTGGTCTGTATATTTTATTACTCAAAATTCTTTCTATGGTGAGAATCATTCACGACAAAATTCAGAGGCATTTTGTAGATATTCCTATCTTTTATAAAGAAACAAGTAGGGGACTTGCATTGAAATGATTATGTATGTGAAGGGGAGGACCCAATAATCATATTAAAGTCCTTTACCTTATTCTCTGGGTCTATGCCCTATAGTCCACTACCTTGCTTTGACTTGCATTGATGGTGAGGGATACGAGAGCTTTCTCCTTCCATTTGCTTTTCCGGTTCAACTAGGCGAGAACCCACTTCAGGATTCCTTGCCACTATCTATTGCTTTTTATCCCTCCTCATCCCCAAGAAGAGAAACCATCTTAAATTATGATTCAGCTAAAACAAGCTCAGACCATGATCCAATCATTTAGAGCGATACCAATAGCCCCGGTGCCCATAGGCTTTATAGGCAGGGTATCTAATGAGAGCCCCCTGGGGCTATGAGGTAGAAAAAAAAAAAAAAAATAATAGTGAGGCCTGGGGGATTTACTTTATATGATTACGGTTTTGATCCAGAATTTGCATGCTAAAGCGGGCACATTACCCTGCCGCCCGCTAATAGAAGCATGACACATATTGCAAAATACGCGTAGCAACCAGCCGACCTCAATGGTGCATGACAATTGTGGAGATGGATAGCAACGTCTGTAAATTTTGACAGGTGACATGCTCTTTGATGCTGAGCAGAAGAGACTCTCAACCAACTCAAATCTTTTGTCCGTCATCAATTTGCACGTCAGTATATTTGATCTTCGAAATAGTGAATTCGGCCAATTTATGCTGACAATTGGAGCCGACGGTCCCTGTGTTTTAGACGTGAAAAAAAAAATTATAAGATATAAATATGTTGATTTTGTACTTATAAATTGAAATTAATAATCACTTATTAATTTTCTGGTTTAAATTTTTTAGGACTTATTAGTATTGTTACTATTAAATTTAAGTGAATTTTTTCCGCATTTAATTTTATTTTTAACAAGTTTGAAACTAAGTGTTACACATTTACTATAATTTTTTACTTAATAAAAAATTAAAAACAACGAAACATTTTAAATTTTAATAAATATAAAAAATATATATTAAATTATCAATTAAAAAGTACTGTTTCGAGTGAATTGAGATGCCCCATGTGTATTACTTGTTTCGTCAAATCAGTATGTAATGTTAAACTGCTCACGTGCTTGGAAAGAAAAAAAAGAAGGAAAAGAAAGAGAGAAAGAAAAGAAAATTTGATGATAAAAGTCAAGTGCCCCCATACATTTCACATATTAATGGGAAACTCGGCCATTTATGGACTTGGTCCGGGGTCGATTTTCCTTTCGGCCACGGTGCGTGTGACACATGGACACTTTTAAGGGCTCATTCGGTCAGGCACTTGTAGGACTTTAATTACTCGAAAAGCTCGATACGGGAGTCGCGGTTGGCATGGACAACTAGCCAGCTGTTTGATGACTAAAAGGGGGGGGGGGAAAACTATCATTTAGTGCTAAGGCTGCAAAGAAGTATAATGCCACTGCATTATAATTTTGTGGGCTATTTAATAGTTTTAATTGAAGAGGGTCCAATTGATGGAAAATTTGTGGTTTTGGCGTTGAAAGTACTGGCCAGCGGTCCATCAAAATAGAAGAAAAAGGACTTGGACGCTCAAGGGTAGTTGTGATCCCAAAGATGGTGGGGGAGGGCTGCCAGTGTGGGTTGCATTCATTGAAAACGTTTTTAGTGGGGAGAGATGTAATTAAAGTTACTACTTACTAGTTAGTAATTACCGCTTTTTTTTTTTCTTTGATGGGATTGGCATTATCAATGGGACGTTAGGTCAAGGACCAAGTACTGGATGAGCAGGTGCCTGGGGTCTTGATGCCCAATCAGGTCACTTGGGCGTAGGCCGCAGGCTATACAGGCCCACATAACTGTGCCTTCGGATACAAGATGTAGCCTAAAAGTTGTTTTTCGGCACCCAAATCCTATATATTGGTCCTACTAGAGCCGAGGGGCATTGGCAGACGGTAGCCGCACGGAATCATATGGGCCCACATCCAGGAATAGAAGCCATGAGCAAGAGGTAAGATTTGTATTTGAAGGGTATGGATATCTTAAAGTCAAAATTTTCCTAATTCAAAGAGAGTGAATTTGTATTTTATTGTAATATATATATATATATATATATATATATAATCACAGGCTACGGTCCTGTTACCATCATCATTACCATGCTTGAACTTTGCTTTAATTAATCGTAGATACAACTGATGTTTCAGTTGAAATTGGCATCGACTGACACTACATTTATCCATGTCACCATAAACCAATGTCCTTATCATCGTTTACTGTTAAAAACTACAACGGTTCCCATTTCCTTTGTCATTCATTCGTTCAATTATTTCTTATTAAAATTATTTGTAATTTATGATAAGTGTTGATTTTGTAGATCCAAAGAAAATTATTGGATTCACATTTTAATTTTGTGATTGTCAAAGTCTCAAAAAGTAATGTCGTTTGTTGTTTATTAGAAAAATATACAATTTAGGTCTTATCTACTTTATTTGTTACTAAATATTATTATTATTAAATAAAATAAAATAATAATATTTAGTTAAATTAATATTATTTATTGTTAATGATTATTAAAATAATTAAGTAAAACTTATATTTTTTATAAGTAAGAATAAAAGATATTAAAATAATTAAAGTATTATTATTAAAGATATTTAAATTAAATAATATTTATTTATTACATTCAAAGAGTAACTCAAAAATGCTAAACAGCAAAAACAAACACTCTCGTAACAATACAAAAGTAATAAATCGAGCTGCAACTTCGGGACTACCGTTGATTCTCTTTTTTGTTTTTCGTTTTTCTTTTCGGTTTGGTTCATAAAAGTGGTTAATCAACGTGGTTTTTCTTAGCAACTCTTGACACCTTTCTCTCCGCTCTGCGATTCGGTTCCTCAGTTGAGCGCGACATTCGAAAAGACGTGCCACTGAGCCTGCTTTTTTTTAGCTCTTTGGCCATCCATTACAGAGCATTGAAAAATTTTATTTCCGACCTCGTGCTTTTCGTGCTTTGTTTTTCTTACGAGTGCTTGAATCATTTTTGAATCCTACCATGCATGAGAAGTGATCCCCTTTTACTCGCATTAACAGGTGTTTCGCTGGTTGTAGAATCGAACATGGGAATACCTCGCCCGGTTATGCAAACCGTGTAACGGGTAATCACCATCTAGATCTGTAAGTTGACAAACAAATGCAGTATAAAATGTACCAAGAATCAAAAGTATAAAACCACAATCAGATCGTCGACTAAATGCAAATCATATTCCCAGCAAACACAACTTAATCCAATTACATAGACAAATATGGGAGCAGGAAACATTAAAAAAATAAAATACTTACGATCACTGACCCCCCGATAACTAGACTCGACCACGGAATAGCACCGAGAAAAAAAAAAAAAAAAGAGTATCATTGGGCGGTGGAGAGCACAGATGACTGCCCAAAGTTCTCCTTTATTTAATAATTGGACACTGACTCAAAGACGAAGCCACCGCAGAACATCAACTTCCAAATGTATTCAAGGCTTTTCAAATAGTCACTCCTGTTCTGATTCAGACTCAGCGTTCTGAAGCCACTCAATGAAAGGCTTAACATTCTTCCAAATTGGAGAGGCTTTATTATCACCACCCAGGCCTTTCTGGTACCACTCTAGGATAATTTCTTCTTCTAGCACATCATTGTCATATAATGTTTTGAGAACCAATGCCACCTCTTTCATTGCCGGGCTGGCCTTCCCACAGAGAAGTTCAATAGCATTGAGCAAAGCCATCTGTGATCCCTCCTCCTGAGTTGCCACCGCAAGGTAATCCTTCTTCTTGGCAACTTCTTTAGCAAAACCTTTCTCAACACCCTCAAACAGGGCAGTGAACAGTGAATTCATGACCTCACGAGGTGTCCCAGAAAGTGTACCCAAGAAGGATTTCAGCTGGCTTGCAGAAGAACCCTTGTTCAGATATTCTTTTAGTTTGTCAACCAGCTTTTCTTGGGTGCCAGTGCTCTTGGAGCCATTCTCATGTGTTGGAGACTTCTTTCCTGATTTTGGTTTTTCTTCCATGGTAGAAAGCATTACCATGTCTGCGGTAACAGAACTCAACTGTTCCTGGATGCGTTGTTTAGCTGCCTCCAAAGAGGTATCTGTCTGCCACTGGACATCATCTTCATCGTCATCATCATCAGCAGACACATGGTCATTCTCATCCACCTGGCTGTGAGCCGGAGAGTGATCCTCGTCTGAGCCATTACCTTTCTTCTTTGTTGATGCACCCTTTGATACATCCTTTGAGCTGGCAGAGGGACCTTTCTTCTTCATTACCTCCTTCTTAAGCTTCTTCTGCTCCTCATCAGCAGCTTCACCCTCTTTGAGCCTTTCCTTCTCAGCCCTCCGCATTGACTTCTTGTCTTTGGATCCCTTTTTCTGCTCAGGTGGATTCTTGAGAATAAAAGTAGTAAGTTTATCCCTCATATCAACATCAGACACAAACCCACATGCAGCACACTTCAGGGTGATCAACTGTGTCTTACTGATTAATATCTCAGTCTCAGGGTTCCCACAACCATGGCACTGAACATATTTCTTGATGAAGTTCTCAAGAAGCCCAGCCAGTTTTGCAGTTTCGTGGGCTCCATTTACAAGCGAAGTACCAGTCTTTTCATCAAATTTGGATTGGGCTCCAAGCTCATTGCCAAAGTACTTTGTGGTGTAAGAAGCAGGTCGACCTAAAGCTTTGGCAATATCAACCATGTTAACCACATTAGTCTTGATGCCATTTCCCCTACCTTCGATCTTGGTCATCATCTTTGGCATCTTATACCTATAGAAGGCATCATTACGGTTGGAAGCACCAATGTTTTGTAATGCCATCTTGATCTTAACACACAAGAGACAAATAACAAAGTAGTCAGACAGTAAAGAAATCAGCAGCAGAATTTCTCATAAAATACAAGCTCCTTGCAAAAAGAACAGGCTGCATAAACTGGCAACCCAGACAAAGTTTAGTATGTCCCTCAAGTAACCCAAGATGCATACAGCCAACTTCTGATGTACGTCTGTCCTTTTTCCTAGACGTAGGACAGTATTCTCCCAGCAAACCAATTGATGACAAAAAGAGAGAGGCTCGTTCAGACATAAAAGAGGCTTCAAACTTGATGCCCTCCACTTTGTTAAACTGCAGAAAAGCAGACTGAACTGCCAACTTCCTGAAAGCAAACAAAAGGATATTTTCAAGTTAAGTAACAAAAGACTAGCACTAACAATGCTTAAATGAAAATCAAAACCCTAACAGTCCTGTGGAAGCAAAGAATTTAAATACATCAGAGACTCGCAGCTGTTCTCAACAAACAAACGACACCACTGCAGAACCATTTTAAGAAAAACTAGACCTGAATCTGATTTAAAACTGTATGTCTCCAAGCATCTGCATAACCTACAGTAAGATGTAGATGACACTAACAACATATCAGAATCTCAGACTAAAATATCCAATAGCAGCTTACAAACATTTCAGTGCACAAATTTTGAAGAACCCAGATCACGTAATTTTTAAAAAGCTGTTGACAACAGACAGAAGATATCAAACATGAAGCCCCCACGCCCCCCCCCCCACCCCCCAAAAAAAAAAAACCGGCGCAATCTTTCTATTTAATCATTCATATGTCGTTCATAAAGCAAGCAATTTTCACAAAATTGAGCTGCTATACCACCACAGAACTGGAACTGCAGAGTTCAAAAAACCAGGTCAACATCGTAGAAAATCACTACTTCAAACCGTAACAAACAAGTTAGAAGAAGTGCATTAACGAAAATCCACAATCACGAGAATAGAAACCGCCAAATAGACATCAACAAATCTGAGAAATCAGAAAACAGCCACAGAAAATTATCGCACATCAGACGACCAAAATCCCGTAACCAAAACAAAATCAACCAATCCAAACCTAACAGCTATATCACAATTTCAAAAAAAAAAAAAAGGAAAAAAAGAAAAAAAAATTAACAGAGAGAGAACTTCAGATCTAAACCGACTCGGCAACAGAATCGGAAAATTAGAGCTCCGATCGAACAGCCCCCCCCAAAAAAAAAACCAACGAAATATCAGAAACCAAAAATTCAAAGAGAGGATCGAATCCATGAAAATTAGACTTGATTAAAAACTTGTTATAAAAATCAAACACAAAAGAAAACGCACCTTAGATTGGGATGTGGAGAGAGTAAACCGGAAGAAGAGATCGGGAATCGGATGAGGAAGCTTTTTGTTTGGTTGAGGAGTGTACGCTTGCGTGCGGTGCGGTCAGCTTGAGCAGACTGCTGGAACGCGGCATATATATATATTTATGAGGCTATCTTACCCCTTCGATTGAAGATTTTTCTACAGTGATTTTTTTTTTTTTTTAATCTTTTGGGCAAAGCTCACAGCCAACCAAATTTAGGTTTTCTTTGGGCCAATCGTTATGTTTTTGTTTTTGTTTTTTTTTCTTTTTCCCACTTTACATTTTTATCCTTGAAATATCGGATCAAAATTATCAATCTTCTGGAATCTGGAAGTTTCTAATTTTTTTAAAATAAATATTTATAATATATATTTTTTATTTTTATTTTCAACAAAAAAATCCTTTAAATTTATTTTTATTTTTTTCATGAAAGTTCCTGTTGAGTTATTTTACTCTCTCTCTTTCTTTTGCCAGCATATTCTAATTAATTTTTTTATTTTCATTTATTAGTAAGGTAATTTGAGGGTAAATTATATAATTAACAATTTTTTATAAATTTTGTTTTTTAAAATTAAAATTCAAAATATTTAATATAAAAATTTAAATTTTTAATTAATAAAAAAAAAATTTTCAAAACGCTAGCATATGATTTTAAGTCGGCTGCAGCCAACAGTAACCGTTGATCACAATTTCCTTGAGCCTGTGGGTTTTACAGGGAATTTACCCAATAAATTTTCAAAGCTGTCAACAGCTGGACTTTTTAGCCCATAGTTTAAGCCATTAAAAAGCCGGGCCCAGCTTTTACTGCGTATTATTAATCTTTCCGTCTCTTGTTAATTCTGTCGATGACTGAGGGTTTATATTTTTATTCTAAAATTTTTTATTTTAATTATTTAAAGAAGGAAATAAAATTTATAAGAATAATCAGAATTAGATTCATTGAACTTTTTAGTTGGCGGAAAAATGGAAAAAAATTGTTTAATGAGTAAAAAGCCAAATTAATTTCTCTAAAATGAGAAAGAGGAAAACGAAAAAAAAGGAAAGAAAAACACTAAGTCAACGTTGCGCTCTCGGCTTCTTGTTACGCTTCCGTCTATCGGAATCATTCCCCTTGGCGGTATCCGTCGGGCGTCAGCTAAGAGTTAAGAAATAGGACCGGTGGTTCAAAAAATTATAATTGAAGAAAAATACAAAAACAAAGGTGAATAAAAAAGAGAAAGAAAGACGGTGGTGTTGGTGGAGGTTGCGGCGGCGGCATGGAGAACGCCGACGTGTTCTTGGTGCTGCAAGACTTTCTAGAGCGCATGCGCCAACTGTCCGCCGCCGATTTCGTCAAATCCATCAATAGGTCTCTCTCACTCGCTGATTCCTTAAAAATTTTCTTCTTTTTTGGTTTCTTTCTGCAGAGTCCTGTATTCACAAAAACATTGAGGTGGAATGTGTCTTGGGATCGATTTATTTGGTGTTAAAAATTGTTGTTTCAAATCCATTTGTGGGCTTGAATTGTATCGAAATTTCTTAACATTTAGTGGCGACACCACGTAGAAGTTCGAATTTTACTAACTTCGTGGAATATATATAGATAGGAATGTTGTTATGCTTGGCAGTCTTCATGCAGTGTTTCAGTATTGACATGCACTGTATTTGCAGCTTCATTGTCTCATTCTCAAATAAAGTTTCTGATCCAGAAAGGGACAGTGCTCTGGTTCAGGATTTCCTTGCCAAGATGGAGGCAGCTTTCAGGACTCATCCGCTCTGGGCTGGTTGCTCAGAAGAGGAGCTGGATGGTTCTGGTGAAGTAAGTGACGTGACGTGACTTTTGGTTGTATGACATTATGTCATGGGATGATGCTAATGTTCTAATTGATGTGCTGTGACTTAAGGTTGCATGACATTTTATCATGAGATAATGTCGATGTTCCAATATAAGTATATTGAGTGATGATTTTACCCTTAAACAAAAAAGTGATAGATTTAATAGTTTCTTTAGTAAAAAGTAAATTGGTATCAGTTCTAATTGCAGACATACAAAGGACTTGCACCACTTTGTTCATAGGAAAGTGGACTGAAACAGAGGAGTTGAGACTTTGAATAATTACTGCTAGTGTTCTGCCTGTAATTGTCTGTAAACTCCTACACAGTGTTACTGAGAGTTATATTTTGAAATAAGATTTAATGGTTTTGTGGACATTGCCATTAGCAGAGAAGTTCAGCAAAGTGAAGTTCTATAGGTAATACACATTATTGCCTATGCACTCCAACTGAAATTGTTATCACAAAGTACAGTGTCAACTATCCAGACTGTAAAAATGCTTGGCATTGGGAAATACAATGTTGCAGTGGAAGGGAAATTGTTTATAGAACACTACTCATCAGATCTAGCATGTTTGTTTCAACAATTAACTATAGTTTAAGCCACGTGTGAAGCCATGGGGCTAAAACCATAATGCTGTCAATCTTACTTCAAATCTAGATTTTCTTGGATATGACATTATTTTTTCCATTTTTGTTCATTTTCCTTCTTTCTCGCTCTTATAGCCATCTCCTTCTATCAAAAGAGAATAAAAGGATTACCATAATTGTCAGATTGTGCTGTTGGTGTGTGATAATTATATAGGTATTGATTCTTCGTGTTTGCATTCTGTCCATGACAGGGATTTGAGAAGTATGTAATGACCAAGTTATTTACCTGTGTATTTGCTTCACTTCCAGATGATGGTAAGAACCGATGAGCAGCTTTCTGAGAAGATGTCTTTGATTCAACTGTTCATTCAGCCAGAAAATTTAGATATCAAGCCATCCTTTCAAAATGAAACATCATGGCTGGTGAGTTGAAGGATTCATGATTCAAGTAGCTTTACGGTTAACCTTTCATGAGAGTGCATCAACCTTGTGATCATCTAATTTGTCACAGTTTGCATTACTGCACATTCTAACTCTCTCCAGGGAAAAGAAAGCAAAAAATAATTTAAAAATGTATTGGTGGTCTTGGTGTTATCATGTTCAGCAACCACATATCCTACTTTTGACCAGGCCATGTTATAACTTGGTATATTGTGTTTTTTTTGGCTGAATCACTTGTTGTCATAGTTGTGGGTTTGTAGCATTTCTCATGATCTATGTGGATAGGAAAGTATGGACTTCTAAATTGGCTTTTAATAGCAACCATTGTTAAGAGTCCCATGGTACAAGTCTGGCCTTTTCTCATTCATGTTAAAGATAGGCTTACCCCATTTTTCTATTTTGGCAGCTTGCCCAAAAAGAGCTGCAGAAGATCAATATGTACAAAGCACCAAGAGACAAGCTTGTCTGTATCATCAATTGTTGCAAAGTTATAAATAATTTGCTGCTTAATGTTTCCATAGCATCAAATGAGGATCCCCCTGGAGCAGATGATTTTCTTCCTGTCCTAATTTATGTTGCAATAAAGGTGATTTCAATGAATGTGCTTGCTTTATTGACTTGATATGCTGATGTGTTTGTCACCTAATGTGTGTTGTTAGAAGATTATATTCTGGCATTTTCAGCATCAGTTTTCTTTGCTAGCACTATTGATGACTCTGTTGAGCATCAACATTGGCAAGGAAACCTATTGTTGACCTGACATGAATTAAGAATTTGTATTATTTGCACACAACTATTGAATTTGTTGCAAATATTTTTGCATAATTTTAGATTTCATTGTTGTAATTCTTTCCTTGTTGGTAACTTATGCATTATTTGATTGCTTTTCTTGTAAAGAACAAGCAAGTCAACAATGATTTCAAATTAAGATCCTTTGAGTTCACAACTTTTTTTTTTCTTTTTTTTTTCCTATAGTATGAATCAGTTTCCTCAATCTGAGCCCATTATCTGCCATTAGGGTGTAGCTTGAGATTTTTTTCTTAAACTTTCTCCTTAAAAGAATCAAAGTAAGGGATGGTATTTGCATCAATCAATTCTGGTAACATGGTCTGCTTGTGCTGATATTGTCTTTTCCATAGCCAACACTAAATGATCTGAACTGTTCTTTGCTTGGTGAAAGTAATGAATAGAATTTATGCACTTCCAACTATGTTAGAGGCATTTATGATTCATAAGCTCTTTGTTGTTCATATTCAACTTGGAACATGATCTATGTTGCACTAATCTTGTGCTCATGAGATCTCTAATTTTCGCAACATTATGCAGGCAAACCCTCCTCAGCTGCACTCAAATTTGTTGTGTATACAGTAGTATAGATGTCAGTCCCGATTACATGGAGAAGCGGCCTATTTTTTGACTAACATGCTCTCTGCAGAGTCTTTCATTTCAAACATCAATGGACTATCTCTTTCTATGGAGGAAACTGAATTTGAAAAGAATATGGAGTTTGCTCGAGCTCTTTTGTCTGGCCTTTCAGGTGACTTGGATGGTCAGCCTGATCAAAGTGATCAGAGTACAAGAAATAACTCCAAAGCAGAATTTGTAATATCCAAAAATCAATCTTTGTATCATAAGAAGGAAAGGGACATTTCAAATCAATCCAAATATTGTGAAACAAGATGGGAAAATGAGGATGTACGAGACATAAAGGACAAGTCATCAATGGTGAAGATTCTATCCATCTCAGATATAGAGAATAGAGGAGCAGCAATGCTTTTGAAGGAGGATCCAGCACCCCGAATCTTTCAAGAATACCGGTACTTGTATGCTAATGTTGGCAATTTAACAATTAATGACATGGAGGACCTATTGAATGACTACAGAAAACTAGTTCTCAAGTATGTTTGTCTTTCTAAGGGGCTAGGTGGCACCACTCCATCTGTCGCTCCATCTGGTTCTCAAAGTCAGCATGATTCCAAAACTGCAAAAGAAACAGAAGATACTGCAGAAGAGAAGAAAGATGAATCCCAAGAACTTTTGGGGAAAGCGGGTGGTTCAATTTCCCTTGTTAATGAAGAAAATGTTGAATCAAACTCTCGACAGGATGAGGCAATCACACCTCAAGAGGAAAGTTAGGATGCCACTTCTTCTTAGCGAGTATAACGATACATGTCTTCGATGGAATTTTATCACTTCCATCACGGTAGAACACAAGCTTCTGTTTTTCTTCTACTGATTGGAAAGTCAAGACCTTTGAATTTGAATGAGAAGGCATTATTATTGCACCAAAAGTATGGTGCCAATAGTTAGGAAGAAATGGAAACTGGTCACATTACTTTGCCATGCACAGCCTATGGCGATTTCGTTATTGTCACATGCAGGGTAGCATAATTGGTTTCAACACTAGAGTGATAGTCTATCTCAACTGGACAATGGAGGAAGGGACCTATAGGATACCAAACCTGAGATCTGAGATTGGAATCCACCCGTTATAAGTGGGAAGGAATTTCGCAAGGTCGCCCAAGGTAATGTTGTCTAAAGCTGATGGGCCTCCCAAAGTTGCAATGAAACCATTTGAAAAAGAAAGAAAGAAGGGCAATGTGCATGACAGATCACGATCGACCATTTTATGATTTCTGACGCATCAAAAATACCGAAATATCATTTTCATTGCAAATTAAGACACAACCAAGGAAGGGAAGTCTTGTCATTTACTTTCTCCTTCGACCCCCAGTTCGAGATGGGACACTCCCTCGTCTCCTTCTTGCTGTACCCTTTTGATAATAATATGTTCCGCCCTAGTTGAGTTAAGGACCACGCCAGCCTTTGTTCCATGGAAGCAAACAATGCGTGTGTTTTGGTAACAACGCATGTAATGTCTTTTGCTATGATTTGTTTTCCCGGATCTGAGTTATGTTCGTTTGGCCAGATTGGCCCCCACCATCGATTAGATGACAAATGATGACCCTTTCCCTCTTGACTTGATAATAAATCAATACGTTAGTGGGTTAATTATTAGCTGATGAAAAGGAAATATATATGCTTCCATTGGACACCCACCACAAATAATCCCACACGATTTTTGCGAAAATCGACGCTGGCCTAAGGAGAGCTTTAAACTCTCTGGGTAGCAGACAGGCCAAGGGCCTTTATGGTGCTTCACAACCAGAACAAATGTATATATTTAGTACATATCTTATGCGGGGAGGGGCCACTGGTTCAATAATTTTTGGATCTCTTTGATAATGTGAGACTTACTCACACATATAAAGACATGTGCATACAGGATCAGATGATATTATTCTTGATGACTTGGACAGTTTCTGGCTATATTCTAATCAGCTTCATTAAGTCCTTTTTTTTTTTTTTTTTTTGCATGTAACTCTGCTGCAAACTGCTACTGTGCTAATTAGATGCAGTGAAATGAGGCAAAATAATATAATTTATCCTCCTATGGGAGTTATCATAAATGAGTTTGGGTAGGAAGGATAAGATTTTTTCAAAAAAAGAAAAAAAAAAAACAAAAGAAACATAATTAATAAAATATTTATCTCTTCAAGTGCACTCTCAATTTAATTCTTTTTTAATATTTTTTTTCTTTTTTTTTTGTCCTTCATTATATCACAAAATGTACTTACAGAAAAAATTCATTTTATTATTTTTTCAATAATAAAAATTTCATTTCACTTTAAAAAAATTAAGTAAGTGTAAATAAGAAATAACACATTTTATGCCTTTTATTTTTTTTTTATTATTTTTATAAGTTGTGCAATGCATCATCAATAATTAGAGATCTATTTTCCATTTTGAGATGAAGCTTTCAACTTTAATTTTACCCTTATCCTCTCTACATCTCCAAAAAATTAAAGTAAAAATACATATTTTTTATTTAAAAATAATAATAATAATAAAAAAGATAATTCCAAGGAGAATTGGATGGATGCAGTAAAGGACAGAAATCCTCAATGTCGATAGAAAAATAAAAAATTTGGGGAAATTATTATTATTATTATATATTTTTGGTAAATAATATCAGAGACTACGAAATCGGCCAACAAATAAAAAGGAGGTGACCAAAATTTGCCTTTCACGTGCCATAAACATGTTCCGTATACGGAGGGTGGGCAGCGTTGCACACCGCACGTGCCCAATTTGGAGTTTTTTTTTTTTTTGCTTGTTTTATTAAGCACCTGATATGCGCGTGGTGGGTTCCGCAATTTAGTGCCCCGCTTCCAGGATGCGACCTCTAATTTGAAGTCAGCGGCGATGGGCGATTGATCTTTTGTAAATAAATTAATGTATTGATCCTTTGATAAAATTAAGCACATACTAGATTCCCCAATTCAGAGAAATCTGAATAGACACGATTTTATAATTAAATAAAATATTACATATATTGCATCGTGTGTCATATATTATAATTATTTCATATGTGTTTTAAATTTTTGAATATAAATTAAAATTATAATTTCTTTTTTCTTTTTGAGAAATTACTCATAATTTTATTAGAAAGAACTGTGTATTATCAAAACATATAAATCATGAAAATATACATTTAATTCAATTGAATTCTTTAAAGTAAACTTAAATTTAAAATCTTTAATATGACATCAATTTTTTAAAAAAAAAAAAAATTTTTATTTGGTGGTAGAATTTTAGTATTTATGTTAGTGTGAATTGGTGCTGGGCAATTTAGTGTGAATTGCCGGCCAATTTAAAAGAAAATATTATTACAAGGAGGTCTAATAACGCACAATGTCTTAATCATGGGACCCTTTAGACCAAACGACTCTAAACGTACGCTAAACGGCATAAAGATGAGGACAAACCAGTCTACCATGTCAAGACAATGGGGAAAAAAGAGATGGCAACCCAATGGTCAATCATAGGACTTCTGGGATACGTTAAATATAAAACAGCAAGCAGCCTATGCTTGGATGTGAAGTTAATTTTATTACAGGCAAGCGTTATTATTACAAGCCATTTTGTGTTTTTTTTTTTTTTAGTTTTGGTACTGCAACCACCTTTGTCAATTATGCCACTAAGAAGTTTTGGTCCGTTAATTTCAACGACACCGGTTGAGTATCTTGTGGCCAATCCCCGAAACCCCATCTTTATCCACCGTGAAATTTCTGCTTTTGCTTTGGATCTACGCTGTATGATTTATGCACGTTGTATACAAGATTGTGTAAAGTGATATTATGTTGATTTCAATGACGTGATATCGTGTTGATGTCCTACGTGATATTAATCGAGTCTGAAATCAATCTTTGCACACTCGGACCTGTATGAAAATTGCTTCTTTCAAGCGTAGCATTATGATCATTATTATGGCGGGTGTCCGAGATTTAGGTCAGGCCAAGCTGGGGTCTGCATATTGATTGTTCATAACAAAGAAGCGAACTTGGCAGAATTTGGTTGGCCGTGGGTTTTTTGTTCAAAGGGACCATTTCAACCCTCATAGCCCATTTTCGCTTTCATCGAACCAAGCATACTACTTGCTATTAGCCTCCAAATGGTGGGCCGTGCTTCGACACCGTCAATTTGTTATTTATTGAGAATATACGGCTAAACGCGTTTTCTTTTTTATAAAAGAATTTATGGGTTTCATAAATTGGGTAATTATTGTATTTCCTTCCTTCCTTTTTTTTTTTTTTTTTTCCTCTAGTGTAACAGACAAATATGTCTTGTCTCTTATAATTAAATTCCATATATTATTAGTGTTTTTTTTTTAATTAAATCCTATAAAGTTGATTTGAGTCCTGTAGAAGAGTAAAATTTAAAAACTTACAGGATTTGACTAGATCTCGCAGCTAGCGTGGGCCGTGGCAGATGAGATTTTAGGAAAAGGAGGAAATGAGGCGTCTGTCTTTCCTTCAAAATTTAAAACATTTTTCGGTTTAAGTTTGATTACAAACTGAAGGCGGATGAGGGTCACCCAAGAAACACACATACATCATATGCACATGTTCTTGGATTTGAGAAAGTTGTCAAAACTCAAATGCCTTCGCAAACAGAAAAAGAAAAAGTCATCAAAAGCTCACTCCACGCCACGCTCAAGAAACAAAATTGAGAAGCTTAATGCCCCCCTCTTTTGTGTTTTTTTAACACCTTGCTTCTTCATAAAACAAATTCGAGAAGCTCAACCCCCTTTTTTAAGCTCCCTGTTTCTTCATAGTCTGCTTACTTAGTCCCCTCCCCTCAACTTCTCTCTGTGTAAACGTGAGAGTGTGAAAACGCTGTTATAGATGAACAGGAAGCAGAACAACAGCATGGGGAATGGATACAAACAAAACTTGAGGCTGCCAAACCTGCATCAGCAACACAAAGGCACGTTCATGCCGATGCTATGTTCAACATCATCTATCAAAGAGGCGACATTTCCTACATGGGACAGTCGCTTCGCGTCTTTTTCCAACGACCCCTTGTCTCCGAGGATCGGATGCATGGGACAGGTGAAGCGAAACAACAGGATCGTTGGCTTCCCTGTTTCTAGCACCCAGCAGCTCAACGCCACGACCCCAAAAGAGACAACGATTTCTGTCAAGTACTCTCAGCTCAAGAAGATGTTCTCTGGCAGAAATCTCACCACAACCACCACCACCACAACTGCTTCAATTCCAAACATTATTCATTATAGAAGAAGACAACTGAAGACCTTTAATAGTGATGCAAGGGGATCCAAGACTTTCAATGGAAGAGAGAACCGAGTTCGTTCTATCATCAGCATAGAAGACATGGATCCTCCTTTGCCTGTGATCAAGACAGTGCCCAAACCAGTTGATGGAGGAGAAGTGAATAGTCTTTGGAAGAGGAGACGCGTTGGGGTTTCATTGACAAATTTGCAGCTTCAGCAGATTCAACTTAATAGACATAGTCTTGCACCAACCTCCGTTTGAAAAGAGATATTCCAAGTGTAAGATAACCCCCCCCCCCCCCCCATATATGTTCTTATAGCGTAGCTCAATTCTGTTATTTGAAACGAATCTCATAATGGTTATGCTGCCAAAGACGTATACAAAATCGTTCCTATGGAGATCCGGCTTTTTTTTGTTTTTCCTTCTCATAAGATTTGTGTTTACCTTAGATGGACCAATAGATTTCATGTTCATAGTTGTGCGCAAGTTTGACACAATTGTGGGTCATATCAGCTTTAATTTGTTCCTTATTTCTCAATTGCATCAAATCATATTCCGATTGATGATAAACAGAGAATGGGACTCTGCTTGCCTTCTAAGAACCGCCCATAGGGAAAAAGAGGCAGGGTAAAACTTCTTGGATGTGCTTACCAACAAAACAGAAAAGTCAAGACCTTGACTTATGACAACAGACTCATTAACTTTGCAAACGGCAGGACAGATGACTTAAAACCCTCCAGACAATCTAGAATCTGAACCCGATAAAATACAATGCTTGAAGGACAACGATGAGTTACACGAGTTTCGTTCCAAATGCACTACAGACTCAAATGCTTAGTTCAAGGCAAGAAAGCATTCCAGGCAATTTTTTGGCATTTTCTTTTGCAGAATATCCCGAGATTGGAAGCAGATGCAAGATCGAGACAACCAAAGATGCTAGCTTAACCTTAAGGACAGTGGGCGAGACAGTTATGCCACCCAAAGCATCTGGACTTCCGCCTCAAGAGGAGTTTGGCCAAAAGCTATACCATACCATACAATGCTTTACCTTTTGGTGGGAATACAGGACTTTGGGTGCGTAGTTGAGCCTCAGATACTTTTCTGGCCTTTAAAATTTTGATCAAAGTAGACAAGTCAAAACACTGAACTGAAACTCAAGGCGAATAATAAGATCAGCAGCGACTGCCAAGGTCCCCTTGACTTAGGTTACGCACGTTAATCATTTGCAGTGAAGAATTTGACAAGGCAACAAACTAGCTAGTTCTGTCATAAACCCATCAGTGATCCTACATCTTCTAATATCGTCTCCTAAGATTTAGATATACAGACCGAGGTACAAGTCGTAACTACACAAAGTTAATAGACAAATAAGCACCATCAACCCTGCTCTTTGTAAGGAGTCCAGATCAATTTGCTAACATCAACCTCAAGACCACCACGGCCAGCAGCTTTTAGGTGACGATCCAAGACCTTTGGATCTGCACATATCACATGCTGCCCTTTCCTGTATTGAATCAATTCCAGGCTCTGAAGAGTGCTCAATATGTCCTCGGCCTTAATGGCTGTCATGTCACTAAGCTCCTAAAAGATATCCAAGGAAATAGTCAACACCAAGGAAGGCAATATAGAGCAGTTGAACTGCATGAGGAAAACAGTCGGATGTTAATCAAGATGCGGGCTATGCATACCTTTATAGAAATGTTGCCCTTGTGCTTTTTCAAGATGTCCAATAGAACTCGGGTCCAATATCCTCTGTAGCTCAATAACCCTAAGTCAGAAAGGGGTCTTTCAGGGGTGCCAACTTTACCTTCTTTCTTTGAAAGTTCATAAGCTGGCCCAAATCAGCGGCAAAATAACAATCAATTTGGATATAGATATATTGCATAAAATGTGATGCTATACATACCATCAAAATTTAAAATAAAAACCTACAGTCTAAAGATTAAGTAGTTACAATTTCAAAGCATCGATGGGACCTATTTGAAATGGTATGCTTGCAACATTTGCTTATGAGATATGTTGGTCCACAAAGCCTGTCCCCTATTAAACTATACATGGTTTTTACTGCACAAGCTTAACATTAGCAGGAATTTCAAATAGAAATAAGCTCCTACGTAGCAATGTCAACAGAAATATTCTGCTGTCAACTATGGAGCAACACCTTGACCATTACGGGATAGAATGCACACACCAAAGATGACGAGGTCCAAGTTTCAATTAAGATTTCTAACCCTATCTAAAAGAGCATGAAGTAGGTACAACCAAGAAACACAAAGTACAGGTTTATTTCGGGTAGGGATGAAATGATCAAGTCCAACAACTTACATCATGCATTCAAAATCAGTAAGAAATCAAAGAAATAAGGCATCAGATGGCAGGGATCTTACAGAAAGCAATTAAAAATTTTCCGTAGCCTTTCCTTTGATAAGGAGGAAGCGTGAGGATACATGCCAGATTATAAGATTCTTCTGAATGCTTTTCCTGCATCATCATACACAATCAAAATGAACAACAGAAGTCATAGTTTACATAAAGAATAACGACTTCAAAGACTGTCATCCATGAAAATACTTTGCTGTGCTATCAAATTTGATAATTACAAGGAAAGGGCATCATAGTGCACAAGGCCAAAGAAGGGTTAGATGTACGTAACTTTAATCTTATTTTAAATTTGATAACAAAAAGCAAGCCTGCAAAAACAGTGCCAAATGTCTATCAAGGTGCGTGAAGTGACATGAAGGCAATATTTGACAAGTTTCTTATGTCACAATTGATGTTTACATACAAAATCTTCACATTGAAAAGTGACCAAAAACAGGGAAATTTACAAATGATGCCTGCATATATGTTGTGCTTATGCTTCACTTGTTTATAATAACATGCTATATTCCTAAAAATAGAGCAAATTACCTTAGAAAAATATCCAACCATGTGGCATCCTCGATCATCACATTCACACAAGACATAGAAAAGAAAGAGGTCAACATCATAATAAAGAGTCTTGTGATCCAAGAACAACTTTGCCAAATAACAGAGGTTCTGCCCATAAACCTTGTTCTTTTTTCCATCAACCTGAATCACAATGTTTGGTACAATAAATGCTAAATCAACAAAAATATTTTGATCTATAACACTGTTGAAAAAAAGGAACCAAGCAATTTTGTCGATATGATATAAGAACAAAAGGGTAGAAAGCAACAAAAGTGATAACAATGGACACCTACTTTTGTGTGACAAAGAACAAAAGAAACCACATCCAAAGATAAATGAGTCGGAATTAGGTTTATCCAAATGCTCCAAGCAAATGTTAGCTTTACTTTAGTTGGATTGATTTGGGCAATAGAAATAGGACAGGATGGCTTAACGAGTAAGTTGAGAGGGGAGAAATATGACAAATTATGACCTAAAATGGCTCAGTGGTTCCTGTGGAGTTCTGGAATTACAGAATTTTCAAGCACAACATTATATAGCAACTACTAAAAAGCTCTTTTGAACTCAATTAAGTGACAAGACAACATCCACCTATCCCAAAAGGTAAAAACATAAAATGCATACCTCAAACATTGACAGAGTACCGCAACGATAAATCTCATCACCTGGGGGATGCTTGAGATCACACTTCCTCTACATGGACAAAATTGAACAACCAAATAAAAATTATTAAACAGCCACTTTTAACCATCAGAAAGAAGAAATGCGCTGACAGGACAAAACAAAATAAAGAATGATGACTAAATGAGTTAAGTTACTTGAACACAGGAGACCCCAGTTCACATGCTATTCTCAACAAAGTAAAGTAAAGCAAATTCAAACTAGCTGGCAAGAAGTCTGACAATTATGCAATTAGCTTAATTGAACTATCAACCGATCCATCATCCCTCAACATTCTCAAACAAGGATAGTCAATTAACACTTGATCGCTCAAAGTTTAAAACATTTGACAATTAGAATGACATTGAAAGGTGGTTGAGGAAAAATCTCCAACTAATGTGATAAAAAGCTAAGAATTCACTATATACTTGACAAAAGTGAGGATATGAACAGATCAGTCACCATTCAACATGAAAACGAGCTGAGAGAAAAATACAAATAATGCAAGCCACCACAAGCCCGATAGATGATTAAGATTGATCAAAAAGAGGTCGGGAATGAGAACCCCAAGTAAACGATATCAACTAAAAAAATTGACCTCAGCCATCTTAGAAATGTCTCAATCATCAGCAGCATAAGTCAACTGGAAACTAGAGCAATAACATATCTCATCATAAAAGTCAAACAAACTGATGTCACAAGATTTTATTTACGGCAGATCTAGCAGAAAGCAAGAGAAAAAAGAAGAATTTGAGGTACAGCTTACCATATGCCTTTGAAGCTGTTCTTTACGCTTCATGAAATTAAGGCAAAACTCACAAAAGTACAGCTTCAAACAGTCATTGTATTCTGGTGGAAAAGGGGAGAAGTACCATGTCTCAATCTCATATCTTCCAAGTTCTATAGTTGCTATATTTTTCACTTTTGTGAATTCCTCATGCTCACGCAAACTGGCAGCATCAAGCTCCTCATGGCCCTGTATATTTGCAGATCCTCTTGTTATTAAAACCCCCCCAAAAAAGGCCTCTTTGTCATGCTAAACAATCCAACAAGTTGACAGCAAATTCCGATTACCTATATGACACAGAATTGCTAGCACCTTGCTTATTTTAGAATAGTAAATTACAAAAATGATGACACAGATTCTCAGACTGTTCACACTAAACCACACCTCAACATGTGTCTCATCAATCTTCCGTTTCTGGTGGCGTGTCATTTTCAAGCCTGTTACCTGGAAAAATAACATATAAAATTTTCTTTCAGTTAAAAGACAAAAATATTCCACAGGAAGAGGCTACCAAAGGAATCAAAAGAAAGGAAAGAATCCATCATAACCAAACATTGAAAGGAATGACAACTGAATGGAAAAAGAAAAAAAAAAAACAAAAAGAGTAAGTCATATGGTTACCTTATCCTCCACTTTCTCATCTACAACAGTCTCTACTGAGTCAAGATCAAGTTGATCAAGCTTCACCCATTCATCAAGCCTCCTATTGACTGCCAAAGAGTCAAAACAAAAATTAGATGGATCTAATCACAAAAGAACTAAACACACACAAAATCACCACTGCATGTGATATATAATTACAAACCAAATATGCTGAGACCTTGAGCAT
This sequence comes from Rhizophora apiculata, assembly GCA_037832385.1. Lineage (NCBI taxonomy): Eukaryota > Viridiplantae > Streptophyta > Magnoliopsida > Malpighiales > Rhizophoraceae > Rhizophora > Rhizophora apiculata. The sequence goes on from CM075430.1 coordinate 11,493,831, forward strand.
AATTCTCAAAATAGCGAATACATCCAACAATATCAATGTCAGAGGACTGCAAACCTGATGTCTTTGAAAAGAAAATCAATACTTCGAAAGCTATTGTATTATTTTGCACTAAGGGTACACGCACCAGCTGCAGTACTTTTTTACACCATATCTAGTGGCTATCTCACTTGGCATAAACCAGCCTGAGCTACTTCTTTTGCTCAATCATGCACTTCTGCATTTAAACCCAAAAATTGTACCCACCACATGATGTTCCAGAATTTCTCATAAGTTAACACCATTTCCATTTTGTCAAAACCCGTTACCTAAACTGGACACAAAATCAAAGTTTAACAGTACTTGGAACTTGAAAGACTATTCAACTCTCAACGAGATATGGCGCATGTCATCTTATTCCCTGTATGGATGCCTCCCAATGTTTTAAATGGTTACTTTTTCATTCCCCAAATTTTTTCAAATCCAAATCTTAGAGTTCACCATCTTTTTCAATCCCAAGACCCATGGACCAACATAACTCTAGCTTCATTTGGTATAACACAAAAGGATCAAGACAGATCAAAACCAAAGACAATTCAGGGCCTCAAAAATTAAATGAACACTTCATGTAGAAGAAGATGGTTTCATTTTAGTTGAGATTGTTTCCTCAAAACACATGGGAAATTTAAAAATTTCTACTTGATATTAGAAGCTCGATTTTGATTTTAGCAAATGAAAAGAGAAAAAGCTGAAATTATTTCACCGCACTTTGGACAATTCTCATTTTATGCTTCTGGTCTTTATAAGTGATCTAGTTTGCATACAACCCTAATTTCCCGTTATTTCTATTACTATTATAGTTGCCGTTGAATGTTAGAGTCTAGCCTAACAAAATTCAACGACTATATTGGACTGAATGCTCTACCTTATTAACATGATTGAACGAAGACTAAGTTCACTCAACTACCTAGGATATGGCCCCAACATAATTTTTTCACAAGCATTTCAGAATTGAATAACCAAAAAGTAATAATTTATAAAAGACATAATTGACAGAACCTGAATGCAAATTATTCCATAGGTACCGGTTCAATTCACTAAAACACTCACAAAAAGAAACGCCCGAGTAATCCCAAACGAAAAACTCTAACCCTAAATATAAACACAGGCATCAAAAAATTGACAATTAAAATGGACAGGCTTACACTCGGTGTAATGGACGTAGTACTCGTAATCGTTGGGCCCACCGGATTGCATCCTGCGGCGCTCGATGACCTTAACGGGATGGTACTTGCCGTCCCTCCAGCGGCACATCACGCGAGTGCCCACCTCGAGCGGCATCACACCCGCCCTCCTCCTTTTCGACGGATCCGAATCCGTCGGCGTCGTGTCCATGGCGGCCGGAGGCATCTCATCCGCTGGTGGTTGAAATCTCCCCTCGCCGTCGTTCGGACGTTTGGAGCCGTTCCCTAAGTTTGTCGGTGTATCTATCGATCCCATATTGGTGGTTTTTGAGAATAAGGCTTTGGGGCGGGTGGGCTCGTCCCGTCAATCTATCTATAAAATCAAGGAAATCTGATGCACTTAACGGCCCACGGTGGCTGGTGATTTTTCACTTATTCCTCTTTCTCTCTCTCTTTTTTTTCCCCCCCTATTTTTACTTCTTCACGTTCTCTCTTTACCTTATTATTTTTTTTTTCATCTCATCACAAATGGAAATTCGGTCCTCATAAGCATTTATCGTTCAGCTCGACCCCAAAAATATAATAATAATAATAATAAATTAATAATAACATCCCTGAGGTTTCAAATTAACAATAACTGAATTCTCGTTCCGACTAAATTGTTTAACGTTGCATTAACAGAGAACTTGGAACAATTGGGTTTTCGTACCAAAATTGCCATAGGAAACAAGGGCAAGAATGGAATTTTGAACAAGAGGTAAACTTCAGTCTCAGGTAATGAAATATGATCAAGCGCAATTTCTTTAAAGATTGAATCACCTAGAATATTTACATTTAACTTTACAGCGCAAGAACAATACGCGGCACTTTTAATTCCTTGCAATAAAGATACAAACTCTTGCCAAGCAAGAGATAATTCATCAAAGACAATGGAATTCAAGCCGCTTGCAATACACGTAATGGAATAAACCCTCACCCACTGTACAATTACTCTCACAATGAATGTACAACAGTGATGCCAAAACTTCTTGACTTGTCCAACATCTCATTCCAATTTCAACTGGATACACTGTTAATAAGCCCTTCTTGGCATCGTTCTGCCAACCCCCCCTCATGAAATCGGATATCAGCCAGCAGAAAGGCGGTTATCCATGACAGGTGGCCGTGGATTTCCAACAGCAAAACAAAAGCCCGGAAAGGAGCCCATTTACCTGCCATTTTCTAATGGTCCTCCAGTACATTTATCCTGGTCGATCTCCTTCTCTTTTGGAAGGCAATCCATAGGAATATAAAAGTATCCTTTAGGCAATTGCAGATTCTTCAAAGATGCTTGATCTGACGTCATAACTAGTTTTTTCTCGAAAGTCTGAAATTTTACACAAGGTGTGAGTCTCTTGCATTTGTCTGAATATTATGATATCACGTGTCTTAGTGAAATAAAATAATAAATGGTGCAAACGAATTGCTTACTTTCCTCGAATTTGAGCTCCATTCTCTGTCACCCACAAGACTACGAGATGCAAGAAAAGGCCCTTGAAGAATTTTTTTACCACCAAACGAAGGCCTCTCCAACCGCTTTTGTGCAAAAAGATGCTGTGACCTGGAGCTGTCATCTGTCTTCTGGTCAGTGTCCATGGAAACATTAACCTCGACTTGGTTCTTAACAGACAAGGTGCTGTCCACCATTGTGTCATCTGGTCTCTGAAATGCATCACTGTATGATTTATAACCATTGGTGTTGCCTTTAATAGATGTTGTAGCTGACTCTGAACTAACATCCGGATGAAAAAATGCACTGTGAAGAAGTAAAGTTCGAGCTACATGATCTCTTTTGCAAGCAAGGATGTTGTGTGAGCAAAGAACCAAATCACGCTGCAAATGTACATAAAAAAATACTCCCAAATAAGACACTAGAAATTAGAGCGAGTTTTTAATAATGGGTTACTTCATGCAAAAAGACTCGGATAAAAAATCAAATAAAGCTGAAATAGGTGCACAAATAAAAAAAGAACATTAAAATATATTAATGAAGAGAATGTATATAAATTAACAGAGGCACAAGAAGATCTTTCAAAAGGAGTGAAATATTGTAATCTACTGGAGAATCTGATGTCTCTGCCACCTCAGTAATGTACAGTTGGACTTAAATGATCCTATAGAGGGAGTAGAAAAATGCTCCCAAATACAATTGATGAAACTGTAATGGAGAGCTGTGCAAGGCAGGTGAATCAATAACAACAGGGGGTGATAGTGCTTGCTCGTTAGAGTTTCCTTTTCAACCAGTTTAGTTGTCAGCTCAGTCTAAGAGTTCAGTTCACTCAAAAGTGGGTAGGCATTAAGGAAAGCAAATCGGCTTCTCAAGTGAAAGTAAGACAGACACTTCTTGGTAGGATTTCTAAAATCCATAGACAAGCCCAACTAGACCAAACCAAACAACAACAATAACATCAAACAAAGCTTTAATCCCAAATTTGATTGGAATCGACCTTTCTCATCAATCTATTCTATTATGAAACTAAGATTGGTGAGAGATGTAGGTGATTTAATCCTACCTAGTCAAATATTCCCACATCAATTAAGGTTTTCTTCCTAATCTCATCATGCAAACAATAACAAAAAACAAAGCTTTGATCCAAAATTTGATTAGGATTGACCTTTCTTGTCAATCTGTTCTATTATGAAACTAAGTTTGGTGAGAAATGTTGGTGTTTTAATCCTTCCTAGCCAAAGATTCCCAAGTCAACTAAAATTGTTTTCTTCCTAATCTCATCATGCAAACAGTAACAAAAAACAAAGCTTTGATCCAAAATTTGATTGGGATCGACCTTTCTCATCAATCCACTTTATTATGAAACTAAGTTTGGTGAAAGATGTAGGTGTTTTATATCATTCCCAACCAAAGATCCCCAAATCAAAAAATAAAAAGGTTGTTTTCTTCCTAATCTCATCATCCACCAAGATTAGATCACCTTTAAATTTGACATATCAAAACTAATGCAAACATCATTCTCTCACAGCTTATGTCCAATACTTTGTTTTAAATATCTTCATTTCTTATTCAATTATTCCTAGAATAGCTACACATCCATCTAAGCATTTTCATCTTCGTTAGTCATATTTTGAACATAATTCTCGAAAGCCTAAGACTCACTACCATACAATATGGGTAAGCCTAATCATTGTTTGATAGAATTTACCCTCTAGCTTAATGAGAATTTTGTGATGGCACAAAACACTAGTCACACATCTTTGTTTCAAAAATTTGGCCCTTCTCACAATGTCCTCTATATTCTCATCCCCTAGAATAATGGCCTAAATAATGACATTCACATTGAAATACTTCTGCACCATTTAGCCTAATAGTTAGACATTATACTCACAATGTTGCCAAAATTACAACAACAAAACTTTAATTACAAATTTAATTGAATTGGCAACATGAATCTTTTCTCACCATTTAGTCCTATTATAGGGTGTTCCTCCATATAATTACAATGCATATAACTTTTATTTGATTCAACATAAAAACCATAGATTCTAGGGTATTCCTCCATAAAATTTTCAGTCTAATCCTCCCTAATCTCATCTATCAAGACAAAAACCCTGGTACAGAACAACCATGATTGAGTACATCCCCTACCGCACCTGCAATGGTCCTTACACCAGATACCTCCTTCATACATGTCCCAATGTTTTCAAAAGTGTTACACACTCTAAAGTGCTAAGGTTTTTCAGAACCTAGGCAGAAGGCGCAGATGCTTGTTTGAGCAAAGTGAAGCACACATTTAAAAAATAATAAAAATTGCTAAAAGAAACATAAAAGCAAGAAATAAATTTAATGAGTAACTAATTTAACTTATTCAAAGCAATAATATTCAAAAAAATTAAAGCAAAATATTTCATGTAGCATATGTTATCCCATTCAGAATTTTCATTAGAACCTATCAAAAAATTAAAATCATGCCAAGGTAGAAAACACATAGGATGTGCTTTTTGTTTGTGTGTGCATAAAAAACATATAAAAAAAAAAGACCAAGCCTTTTGTTTGTGTGTGTCTTTCATTTGAAGTGCATAGATTCCTAAGATCAATAATAGCATTGTGATGAATATATATATATATTTAATTTTTTTCAATTTTTGATCCTGTCTTAGGTGGGTTGTGCAGTGGTTAACGGGGTCATTGTAAAGAAACTGCAGATGAATGGAGACAAAGAAAACAGGCTTTGATTGATTGAATAAAAAAAGAAAATAAAATAAGAGTGAAAATAAAGGAGAGCTGGACAGAGAGAGGGATGGAGAGCGAGAGGGGAGTTGGGACCAGCAGGAGAAGAGAGAGAGCAAGAAACAAAGGATAAAACAAATAGAACAGGGCTGTTTTTCTTTCAAAGACAGAAAATTTTAGGTTTAAAACAAAAGGGCACTTTTATTGCACCTTGCACCTCGCCTTGGCCATAAAAAGCCCCAATGACCTGGCACTTTAGGCATGCCTTTAACAACACTGACATGTCCTTTACTAGATCAGTGTGAATAATGCAGGGATCTTCTTCATACCCATTACCTACCACAATGCTTAAGAACTCAATCATATGTTTTCTAACCATGTGCAGATCTAAGGGAGGGGGATACACTCAATTCTGTTTAGAGGAAAGTACTACGAGGAAACATATTTATCCAGGCCACATAATCCCAACAACAGAAATCTAGCCACTCAAAAACAATTCGACAATTTTACCACTTGCTATTTGGAAAAGGCTACCTTAAGTTTTTCACGCTTAATAATCCTCTCACACAGAAGACGCAATCTCTCTAGTTCAACCTGCAGAAAGATAATTTAGAAATATAATTAAATTACAAGCACTGCAGAAAAACTAATTAAGTAGTGGATCAAAACCTTAACATGAGAAGATCTGGAAACAATGCATCATATGCTTTTCCAGATATCATGAGACAGCAATTGTATGAGAAAATTTTAGTCAATCACATTCAATAAATCCCACAAAAGTTCCTTTCAAGGACCATAGAAGTATATTCACATCCATTATAGGAAATGTACTGATAACACTGTAATTGATTTTCCATATGCCTTCAACATGGGCATTCCTAATGCAGTAGGGCCTTGGAAAATACACATTATATCATGCAAGAATTTTATTTATAAATAACACAAAGAAAAATCTGCATGAGAACATAATATGTATTGTGTGGAGTCACAAAACTGTGCAACATGGTAGCACTTTCAGTTTGTTTCATCGATTATTTTGATAGTATTTATGAGACTGATCATAAAGGAGGATAGACAGAACCAGTACAAATTCCACTAACTATAGCTATCTGAAGAAGGAAAACTAATTATATGAAGCCCATACCCTGATCTGCCTGATTCTCTGTATCTCCTCAACTCCATGTTTTATGGTCTCAGCCTACACAATTCAAGTAATGTAAAACATGAGGCAGCATATAAGTTATGGAAGGCTAACAAACTCATCTAGAAAAACTTGGTCCTAACCTTTTCCCTCTGCTCCAAGCTATGTTTTTCACAGTAAGCCTTGTGCTGCAACTTGCCATTGATGGTCTTCACATTCATGTAAAAACCTGTACTTCTAGCACAGGATGGATGAAAGGTGGTCTGACAGTGACCATGAATACACTGCACATATGACACTGTTGTTACCTACTACTGAATTCATCAAGGCAGTTCAACTGTGGCAGAAACAGACTATGCTTACTGACAAAAATGTTAAAACTCACCTTTATGCAGACACCATGTTGGTGGTGGCAAACACAACAAATGTCGCTCCCTTGTCTAATGGTTTCCTAGCAACCAATCAATGCTTTCAATAAGATCATTGCAAGTTCAGTTAAAAGCACATGTGATAAGATAACAGAACCAATTTTTATGTTGATTATCATACTATATGAATATCTCCAGAACTACTCTAAATAATATCTACTTTTAACTGAATGTCCAATCATTCCAAAAAATGCACATACCATTCCCTCAATTGGATTTACTTGTCCCCTTCTGAATGATGGTTCAAAGACCCACTACAAGGAAAAATCAACAATTAAGATTAATTAACCTCAATCAAGAAAACAAAAATATAAGTAATCAATCAAGAGAAACACTCAACCTCAGCACAGAAAGCATGGACCCATCGGCCATCACCAGATTTTCTAAAAGCACCAGTAGTACCACCACATACACCACATTCAGCAACAAAGTAAGGCTTCTCCCAGAAATTAACAGAAGGAGCTCCAGAGCATTTGGAGGACATTACTTCTTCACATAATTCACAGTACCATGGGCCAGTTGATTCCTTGACACTACGGTAACAATCCAAGTGAACAGAAACCTGTTGGAATGATAATTTCATTAACAAAAATAAGTTGATCCTGAAATTTTTCAAAAAGAGCTAAATCAAAGACAAGTCTGGAAACCTTGCAACTGCAGCAGACTAAGATAGGGTTCATTATTGTCTCAGATCTTCTACAGATATCACATGATCTAGGATGGTCTGTAGAAGCATCTGAGATGGACTGAACAAAATCAGAGTATTTTCCTGATGAAACCTTCAGAACAGCAACCCTTGGAGGTGTCTCCTTTGGACACAGCATCACCTAAAGAAGAAAAGCCAGCCCTACCATTAGTTGTGTTAATGAGTATAATATATCATCCTTATTCTAGATTTCACAAAACAATTTAAGCTTTTAGATGGAGTGGTTTCACGATATGGTATTAGAGTCTTAATGATCAAATGATTTATGTTTGAATCATGTTATCCTCCCATTTAATTATGAATTAATTATAAATTGCTGGTTTGTTCAAGCTTTAAGCCTAAGTGAGTATGGCAAGTTCACGCGTGAGTTGGCTTTCACGTGAAAGGGCATATTGAAATATAATATATGATCCATATTTTGGACCTCACCTAATAGCTTAACCTTCTAGGTGAAGTGGTTTCATGACAGTTAAATTTCTGCAAAGAGGAAAGATGATAAATTTTGACAATCATGTAATAGGATGATTTAAAAAGGAAAAAAAAAAAAAAACCAAAAAGCAAATACAAAAACATTAAACAAAACTGTAACCACCATGAAGAAAAGGAAGTAACCTCTTGATGACCCAATTCATCAAAGGTGTCTTTTCTAAGTGATGAGATCCTAGTAGAAGAAGCAGCAGCAGCAGTGGCAGCAGCCAGAACAGCCTGGGCTTCTTTATGCCTTCTTTCTTTCCTGCCCTGTTTCTTTGCTTCTCTAAGCTCACAAAGATACTGGTTAACAAGCACTGCATCCCATCTTTGGCTCCTTGCTGCATCAATCTCCTGTGGCAGACTCTTCGCAACCTTACAAATTAAATTATCTGTAAGGGCAGTCCACCAGAAAACCAAGCATTATTACTCAAATATCATCTGATGTAATACCACAAATTGAATATTTTATATAGTTCTGGTGTCTGAAGCAAGAGAAACCAACATGGGGAGAAAGAGAGGCGAAGGAGGAGAATAAAAAGACAACAAAAGAAAAATGCAAATATCTTCAAGAGCTTGCAAGTAGAAAGGATGGACCAGTAAAGCGCTTCCTTGCAAGAGCATTTTGGAGAAGCATATGTTGGAAATAAACAATTTCTCCCTCAACTTCTTCTGCTGGAGACATTTCCAAGACACCCAGCTTCTTTGCTTTAACTAGCTGCTCCAAATCAATTCCATCTGATATGGAAATCATGTCACTGCATCTTGAACTTTCGTTATGGTAGTCACAGCAAACACTGACATTTAAAGAAGCCTCCATACGAGACATATTTCCATCCAACTCATATGAACCTGCCCGCATGAAACATCCATGTGATCTAAATGTAACAAAATTCAGCAAACAGAAAGACCTTTGCACCCAATGCCCTAGCTTTACCTTCAAAGCCATGACTTTTGTTCTTTGGAAGCAGCTCAGACTGCATCTCCAACAGTTTCTGGCAGGGAGATGGGTGGAAATGACAAGTTGAACATTCTTCTTTTTTCCTACAAAAGATGCAAAAGTAAAAGATACTCCTCATGTCGTCATATCATATGCAATTGAAATAGGTAAAATGAGAGATTGTCAAAGGTTCAAACAAACACCATATAGCACATTAACCCCGCCCCCGGCGGGGGGCCGGGGGGGCGGGTGGGAATAGAAAAGACCAGGCAGTTTGCAAAGCTTACATAAGATTGTGGTATATGGAACTTAAGTTCAAATAAACAGGATTTCCCTGATCCACAATGATTGAATTGCTTGGCTCAGGAAGAAGCGCATGTGTTGGTTCAACCTTTTCAGAAGGCTTATCATCCAATGGATCATTTGAACAATCTGTGCAATGTCAAAAATACCCAGATGTCATGTCATGGATGTTACAACACTAGAAATTGAAAATCTATACCACACACAAATAAGTCAATTTGTTGTTAGAAGCCAGAAGTAAATTCTCTGTTACAGCTCATCACTAGCAACACTGGATGTACACTAATTCTCTGTGTAGAGTGCATGCTACAATCAAACATTATCTATGGATTCAGACATTACAAAAACAACAATTTGTCACCTAAAAGTGCACAGCACCAAGGCTGACTATTTCATTGTGATTCTAAGTCCATCAAACATTTCACATTTGGTCCTATTTCAGAATGTTTCTTCTGCAAGGCAAAGAAGATACTACAGGAGTTTGCATTAGAGTTCTGGGTATATCTCACAAAAGAGTTAACTTGAAAGCCACTGAGCCTGTCCCAACTTTGCTTGGAACTCAACCTTGTGTACATCCAATTTTCACTCTCCACACAGGAAAGTAAAACAATGCTCGTACATAAAATCTAGCTTCACTAGAGATAACTTTACCAAGACAAAAGCTACTTGAAGAGAAACACTGAATGATAAAATTCCATGTCTAGAGAGAACATTCCCAAGTTCCACCATTATTTGATGACACAAAATTTGAGCATTTTGTGAAAAAGTGAAGATTTTCAGAAAACTAAATTGTACTTAAAGCAAGAGTTAATATATTTCTATATGAGTCTAATATAATATGTGACAACTTCCAAAGCATATAAATAGGAAAACCAAATGGGACCAACTAAGCAAGAAAGTGACCACTTTCATTGCAAAAAAAAAAAAAAAAACCATTCATTGAAAAAGATGATTCAGAAGCATATACCTTCAGATTTGGGAAGGTGCACAGCCAAAGAGTCTTGAAACCCATCACACTCCACTAATTTCTACAAATATGAAACAAGAATCTACCTTCAGATTTAGAAAAGTGCACCATTGAGTTTGGCAAACAAATGAAAAATAGATAAAGAACCCCAAAACAACCAAAAAGATGAATAGAAGCTTAAAAAATGAAGAAGAAACAGAACAAACATGTTGTTTAACAATGACTTCACTCCTTTCCAAAAATATGGCTTCAAGTTGCCAAGATCCTGGAAGAAAAGGCATCCCGGACAATAATGAAGCATCATAAATCAAAGTCTTTTTTTTGGCCTATAGTTGAGTGAGGGAGGGGAGATTTTTCTCATTCTAAGGACTTGAACCCCCGAGTATTACTTGGGCAACTGCTGGGCTAGCCCCAGCAGCTGTCATAAATCATAATTGGTTGAATTTTCTTGATAAAATCTTACAGATATTCTACTTTTTCCTAGTCCACCATGCTCCATCAAATTCTCCCAAGTGTAAATTAATGTTCTATGCTCATTTCAGTCTGCTCACAGAGATCATGATTGTCCTGTGGCTCTTTCCCTCCATTGCAGAAATGAGGTTTATGCTAATGGAGAGGGCAAGTTTACTCACAAGGACCCAGTTGTTACCGTATATTGCCATTGTAAGGAATATTCACCACTACAAGATTTATTGGATCATTGTTATTCTAGCTTTCCTGGTTGCATATCATGCCAAAACCAGTCCAAAAAAATGACAGAAATTGTTCCAGTAATAAACTGCTCACAGTTGTAATGTATCAGTTGCCAGAGTAGAATAAGATATTTTCTACAGTTTTCCATTCTTAATTAATAGTGCATTTCAAGCATCCACAAATATAGGGTTACAGATGTCCATTTTTATATATGATGAATGAACCATTCAAGCAACCAATTTCTATGAAGAAAACAGCTTACAAAACTCTAGTCTCACCATCAAATAATATCTTGAAAACATTGGAAAAAAATGAGCTACAAGCATCAACACTAGAAAGAATACATCCACTAGCAAAAAGAAAACCTTAACAAGGAAAACGACCAACCATTTCTTGGACCTCGGTAAAATCAACCCGTGGGAAAGTGCCTCCAGGGCTTCAACAACACCCTAAGCTAAGAATGTGTACCAATATCATTAAAACATGTGTTAACAGACACTCTGCAGCAATCAGCTTAAAATTTAGGTTCCAAGCAAGTATAAACAAAACTTTTGTGATCTGTCCAATACAGAAAGACACATACACAGCAATAACTTTTGTGACGAGCCCAGTGCAGAAGGACCAAAGGAAGTTTGTTGCAAGTGCCTTGCTAAAGTTATGCCAGACTACTGTTGCAATGACCATTCAAAGAATAAAAGTGGTCTGAACTGACTTCTATTTTCAACAGGTCAAATAAAAAAAGATAATTACTTCCAAAAACAGTTCTCTAAGAGTTTAAACAATAGACTTGCTGATGAACTCTGTGCACCTAGGCTCAGACTAGTATGAATGGAAGGAAAAATTCTGGCGATGTAAGGGGCATTCTTTATGTAAGGAAAGATACCTGGCTAGATAGAGCTTGAGGAAACCAACTTTCCAAAGGCATAATAAATTCTAGACCTACAATATTGATGACAGGTGAAACCCAAATTAATTCTGTTCAACCTGTGGGGAGCATTGCCAAGAAAAAAGTGACCACATATAGGATTTCTCCTTTAAACATAAAATTTATACCTAAGGATGAGACCCTTTAATTGGCAAAGCAAGATTTGAAGATTACCACCAAGCCTAAGTTGAGAAGTTAGAGGAAGACACACCATCAAGAAAAAACTAATATGAAGCAAGAAATTATGTAAGGATCAAAACCCTAAAGGCACACATTCTTTAACATCTCCAGGAGATTGCCATTCCTAACTGCATAGACTTAGGCTAGCACCTGTAATGCATGATAAGAAGTTGAACTCGATATAAAAGGAAAAAGGAACCCAAAAAAGAAAGATACAAGAGACTGCAAATTTAGATACATATTCAAATAAAAATCGAAATAAAGAAAGTAGACAGCATTGCATGAAAAATCCAAATTCTTATACCAGAATCTACTATCAATTTTCAATAAGGTTATTAAAAAAATGTTTTTTTTTTTTTTTTTAAATGCAGAACCATGTATCAGATACAGAGTTATCAATACCGAATGAAATTGCTAAAGTAGGTCAAATAGAATACAAAACCACCATACAGGGAAGGAATATGCAGTCAAACACCTAGGCTCCTCTGCTATTCAACAGGGAAACTGTAAACAGAGCTTCATACAGTAAATGATAATTTAGCAATGAAAGCAAGCAATTCCTTCCCACATAAAAATAAATGAATAAATTAATGATGAACAAAGTTACCTTATCAGTGGTGTCATGCATGGATAATTTTGTTGAATTTCCCTGATCTTCACAGATTGATTGAGCAACTTGAAGCTCATCTATCTCCATCCCATTGTCACTGGGAATTTCCTCAGAAGCACTTATTAATTTGTTGCCATTTTGAATTTTAATGATGCCATTGGTTCTTCTGCATGGGGCCAGCAACTTACCAGTGATGGGATATGTAACATCAGATTCTGATACTGCAACATAAGATTGGTCAGCAATTCCCATCCTAGTCCGTGGACAAACAGCTGACATGGCTTTAATTTTCAGAATCTTGTGTAATGTGCCCATATAAACATGATTTTTCAGCCATTTTAGTATTTTGCATCGCCAATCAGGAATCAAACTATCTTCCTGCAGAAAAATGGTCGAGTCAGGAAAGTGCAATGAACATCATGTTGAACTTCTTCAGGAAAATGAAGAAAGCAAAGTCATTATTTTGTGAATTACAGCAAGTGTTGAAATTAGTGAATCAGATGAGATGCCAGTCTCTGATGCAACATCTTTCACATCGACTTTTCCTCGGTCAATTAACTGCATGATTAACAATGTGAAAATCAAAATCTCACATCAATCAAACTGTCTGTTCAAATAGCAGAAAAAAAAATCATTAACTAAGACAAATGGAAACCAATCCACAAGCCTGTACACAGGTTTTAAGTACCTTCTTCAAGATGATAGCTGGATTTACAGAGCTAGAAGGGTTGGCATCCTCACTCTCGCTTCTCTCCAATACTCCCCTACCAGTAAGCTGGTCCACATTCCCACATTCTGGAATGAGCATGGCATTTGATCTAGAATCAGATAAACCTGTATCCTGCAGTTCACAATCTTCCGAATTATCAGAAGAGTTGGCATGTGGGGGTTCTACATGATCTACAACTTTATCTACATCTTGACCAATCTCAAGCTTCTGCTCTTTGCCTGTTGACAAAGCCACTGGAATGTTGTTGGAAACAGGGAAGTTGCAATTTAAATTTGTGAAATGATCCCCTAAATGACAAGCACTCCTACCATCTGGAATTTCTGAATGCCTTGCACAAAAAGCCTGTAATTCAACCTGGAAAGTGAGAGAGAGAGAGAGAGAGAGAGAGAGAGAGAGAAGAGGGGAATGGTGAGTATAAGAAGAAGAATTATCTAAACATCTTCAGAAGTTGCAGCAATTCATTATCAAAAAGTTTCCAATGTAACCCAAACGAAAAAGGTCATTATCATACCAGTTACGCTAGACTCAATATGAAAGCATCAGTAAAATCCAGGAGAATTTTCACAAAACAAAGTAATGGCTTACATTATCAGATCCATATTTTCCCCACACTTCCATTCTATGTCTTGCCTCCCTTGCACATAAAGGATGAAAAGCAGTTCTACAAGTTCCTGAATAATATGAGAACAAACTCATCACCAACTGCAGCAATTTCATGAGTATGATCTATTTAAATGGCAGCAAAATAGGCATATTGCAAGGCTACGAAACCTGAACACAAATAACATACTCCACTAAATGGGTAAGTCTGTAAAAGTAAAATTACAAGTCAAGCATAAAAAGGGCATCCCAATGCATAAGGCTCCCCAGAAATGGTCAAATGTACATGTGACCTCCAAGTCACAGGTAACCTTACCATTACACAAGGCTCGCCCTTCAAAAGACAAAGCAACCACATTTAACTTAACAAAAGGTGCAGCCAACATGTAAACTCAGCTACAAATGATGCTTGTAGTATAGGAAGCAAAACCATCTTGAAAACAGTCACCTGGCCCCTAATAGAGCATATTTGAAACCAGAGGGACAACATGTGAGTATGTAATTGAAAATGCCAGTTAAACAATCATCAGTATAATCAGCCAGCAAAAATAATGAGGCACCATGTGATTTCACAGATTAAGATTACAAGAAAGAAAACATGAGAAAATAAAGTATCAACAATCCAGTAATTGAGAAACCACATCAACCAGTTTATTTCCAAGAAATTACGACAACAGAAGAAGGAAAAACAACATTTGTAGCTCAAGTCCAAACAAATATCATCTAGGAACAAATCAGCAGTTCTGCAAGACAACACCATATGTCATTAATAGAATGAATTAGGCTCTGATTCTGTGATCTAGCAAATGCATAAGTTGCAACCCCCAACCCAGTATACAGCTGAAAAATAAAATGAGCAGAAAGGCAAACATAGAAAGCAGCAGGACATACCGTGACTGCACTGAACACAGGCACCACATTTTGCCTTGCATATGTTACAAACTAATTTCTTCCGTGTTTCCAGTATCCCTTCCACATTCACAATTGGCTCCATACTCCTCAAATCCTCTACATAGACCTCAGGCATCCATTCAGAACAAAACAAGTGTGCAAACTTGTTGAAAGATCTATCATTTTCCCTACCAATTGGTTTCAAAGCACCACCCTGCTTTGTACAAATCACACAAAGTTGATCCACCGAAACACTTCCTTCAGTCCTCTGCTTACACCATGAACACAACCAAGACTTGTCTGCTTCTCCTTGTACGCCATAACACATGTGATGAACTGCAACCTTACAAGAATGGCAAACATTCAACGGATTTGCATCATTATCTGTCTCACCCTTGCAACAAAAGTCACACAAGGATGAATTCCCATCACAAGGATAACCAATCAAAAGCTTATCCAACCCTGCATCAGTGCCTAAAAGCTTCCGCTTCTTAGAAGGGCGCTCTGAAGCCAATAAAATCCTATCTCTACAACCTAGAAGCCAGCCTAACCCACTAGACAAATCCAAACCAGAGAATCCCCTTTGTTCCACCATGGGTAAAGGATTGGATCCACCACCTTGTGCACCTACACTATCAGTTTCTATAAGATGCTCATCCTCTATATTTGCCTCAATTCCATTTTTGTTGACTCTAACATTCTCATAATTTGCCATGTCATTATCCCCATTATCCAATTTCACTGCTGAATCAGTTTTCTCATTTTTGTCATTTCCAACATACTCTCCATCATCCACATGCTTACCACCAACACTTTGTGCTCCTATGCTGTCAATTTCTATAAGATGTTCAACTTCTAGCTTTGTCTTGACTCCATTACCATTAAGGCCAAAAGTCCCACAATTCACATTCACATCTTCATCCACATTCTCCTCCATGTTCACTGCTGACTCAGTTCTCACATGGTTACCGTTTTCAACACACTCACCACCATCCGCATTCTCCACGTTCACTGCTGAATCACTTATCCTATTGTTATCACTTCCAAAACAATCACCATTATCCGCATTTTCCATCTTCTCCGCTGACGCAATTTTTTCACAATTCTCCTTTTCAATAAATGGAATCAAAAAACACTTAGCAGCAGCTAAACCACCAAGAGGAGAAGAAATCTCGAACAAAGCATCAATATCTAGCAATGCCAAGTCTCTAAAGTACTCCTCAGCCTTAACCCAAATATTCCCTCCCTTGGACCGCTCACTAGCCCGTGAGGACTTCTTTTCCGCACAAGGATGTGACTTCTTATGCTTCTTTCTAGCATCTGATGGCCTCAACAAACTGGCCAGTCCACTAGGCAAAGTAGAGACATTCAAACCACCTGAATTAGAAGACCCGGGCCCATCCTCGGTGACATCAAATGGCGATCGCTCGCACAGGGCTTTGCGTGCTTGAGAGAAGAAATCAACGTCTACCACAACTGCCTTCTTATTGTTGGTTGGGGGCTTCACGGGTTGGGCATTCGAGCACTTGGACAAAGTAGCCCGAGGGCGGCATGGCCGCTGGTCAGTGCCGCAACCTCCGTCAGGAGCCCTACCCATCATTTTCCTCCACCAATGGCATCCTCCAATCATCACCAGCTCCAACTACCACTACCGTCGCCTCTGCATTCCATCTTCAAACCCCCTCCCATAAAAAGAAAGCCCTAATTTCCAAAATTCAAATCCAAACCTAACCCTAATTTTACCTCTTTTCAGCTTCCAACGCTTCACGTGCCCACACCCAAATAAACAGGGGACAAATCAGATAGATAAGGATAAATAAAGAAGAAGATAAGAAAAGGTCGCGGCTAGGGTTAGGGCTTCGGTTACTCAGGTTCGCGCGCAGTATTGGGGATCCGTTTTCACGAGGGGCCTCGTTTTGCGATTCATTGATTTAATTTCGCTTTCGATCAATCAAAGAGCAGGGATAGAGAGAGAGAGAGTCAGAAAGAGTGAGGAATCGCGTGCTTTGCGGGCAAGGGGGGATGGCTCGTCTTGAGGGTGATATATTTATTTAAATGGTGGAGTTTGGGGTTGGGATAGTGTGCTGTGACGCAATAGATCTAGATTCGTGTGACTACTCCAATCATGCAGTTGGCATCTTTTTACGGGCCCACGTAACGCAACCTTTTTCGCTTTTT
Source organism: Rhizophora apiculata (assembly GCA_037832385.1). Taxonomy (NCBI): domain Eukaryota; kingdom Viridiplantae; phylum Streptophyta; class Magnoliopsida; order Malpighiales; family Rhizophoraceae; genus Rhizophora; species Rhizophora apiculata. The sequence continues at coordinate 11,510,973 of CM075430.1, forward strand.
TTGCCCCCTCTCTATTTTCACTTTTCGTTTTATTTTTTCCACTCTCCTCCTCCCGCGACATAAATTTTTTTTATTGTTATCACTACTAATTGTATTTAGTTAGAAGCACATCCTCTTCCCGAAAATAGGATAATATACCAAAATAAAAAAAAAAAAACACTTCAACCAAAAGAACGGCTATAAATAAATGCATTAGCCGAGGAAGTCTTGGACATTAATAAGTTGAATAGTGAGTTTTTATGCATGATAAATCATAATAATATCTGCACCGCAGGCCCCATTATAGGTACCTGAGTGATATAATGGTTCCTCATGTTCGGCAGTTCGGCCGTTGAGTCAGTTTTGACTGATTCAATGGGGTCGCGAACTAATGCGATCGTTATGGGCAATACGAAACCCAAAGGCAAAGCTCCTGTTAAGGGGAGTCTAACAGGCACAGGCCGGAGAAGCCTGTTGGTATCAGCCCATAATCCTGTTAAGGAAGTCCATATCATGGTAGTTATCGTAAGTCATTGTGATAGTTGCCCAAACTCAAGATCACGGTTCTCTCTAATAAATAAAATTTAAATCTGTTAATATTACAATTAAATATAAAAAATGTACTTAAATTTAATTATATTTAAATAATTAATTATTTTTAAAAAATTAAATAAAAATATTAATAAATAATTATTAATTTTAATTTATAAGAGAGTGATTAATATATTTATAATATTTTTTATATTTAAAAAAATAAAAGTGATTGAAGTTAAAAAAAGAAAAAACAAAAACAAAAATCTTTGTTATTGATATGACCACTAAATCAATTCAATTTAAAATAATAAAATCAGGAAAATAAAAAAATTATTTAAATTTTTTACGTTAATATTTGCCGGTCAACTATCAATTTTATTTTAAAGAGTTAAAATAAAATTATTTAAATTTTTATAAAATTTAAACTTTAATCTCTATGATATTTTTCTATCCTTAATATTAAAAAAAAAAAAAACTTAAAACAGATTGAGGGGCTTGTAAAGCATGAATGGGAAAAAGGGTGCACATTTGAATATGTAATGAAAATGGGTCAATCCCCATTGTCATTTCTTTCGATTGTTTTCCTCCTTCTCTCTCTTTCTTTTTTTTTTTTTTAAAGGAAAAAGGGAAATTAGTAAGCAACTAAGCATTAGTCGAACAGGAGTCGAAGGGAAGGACGGCATTCTTAGGAGCGGTTCACCCAAATCCGCTCGCCCCCGATTAAACTACACACCAACAATCAACCATTCGCGCACCATCCTCGATCGTCTGATCGGTCAGTTTCCACCTAACGCTCAAACTGTTAATCAAAAACATAAAAAGCCAAAGCGATGGATTTATCGGAGCTGTGGGTGATCTTCGGTCCGGGATTAGCAGGCGCGGTGTTCGGCGCCGGCTGGTGGTTTTGGGTCGATGCGGTCGTTTGTAGCTCGGTCAAAGTGTCCTTCGTACACTACCTCCCCGGTGCCGTTTCTTCTCGTCTTTGAAAACTCTTTTTCTCTCGATTTTTCTGTAACCAGATTTATGATGCTGCCTGAGATGTGTTGTTTTTTATTTTTTTTTCTTTTTAAGGGTTTTGAAACTGTGTTTGCAATGGCAGGCATATTTGCGTCTATAGCAGCTCTGATGTTTAATTGCGTTAGAAAAGAGGATATTGATTACTCTCCTTATGAAGAAGGCGAGTGGAGGTCAGTAATTCTCTCTCTCTCTTTCGATCTGTATCTCCAATCCCTTGTGCTGTTTGAATTTAAATTTTTTTTTCTATCTGGATTGTTTTTTGTTTTCCAGAGACATATAGGAGCAATTGTCACTGCGCTTATACTTGCTAAAAATTGCAGCGAGAATTAACCGGTGGAAAAGTACAAGCTTTTCTTACAAACGATTAGGCCTTTTTTTTTTATTATTTTTCAATGAAAATGTTCCACAAAAATCAGCTGCGGAAATGTAATCATGCTTTCTGGAAGAGTAAAGATGCTTTTGCAATTCGCTTGTGGTTGCTTCTGACCACGACGTAAATCCTGTCCAGAAAGCATGGTGGTGGTGAATGTATTCTCTTTATTTAAGAATATAGTTTAATGATTATAGTGCCTATTTTTTGTGCAAGCAGAACATTGTTAGATGTTCTGCATTCTCTTTTGTGTCAATGCAATTGGTTATGTCCTTGCCCAGCCATCACATACAATCACTCGTGCTTTTTGTCCTACAGATTTGTGTGAAACAATGAAATGCCATTTTGATGTGTTTAGTCAGGATATTTTCAAATAGGTGGCAGAAATCAGTGATATTTAGGTTGGGAGTCAAAATATTGATCTCATCCCTTTGTCTACTTTACTTCATTTCTGACTTGAATCTAAATGGGTTGCCATCTGCTGAGATGTATGATGTGTTTATGCTTTGGGCTTGAGCATCAAATTAACTTGTCTTTCCTGCCTATGTATGAGTTCAATTGTCCACAAATTCATTGGTGGTGCTGTTTGACTTTCCACCTTAGGAGAGGTGGTCTTCTTTGCCACCCAGTTTTTGTAATTATGGTGACTATCCCATTCATTTCCTTTCTGCATCTACAAGCTCTTTATATTTTAGCTTTTCATCCTTGTAGTAAATTGATTCGTGCACCTGAATAAAAACCAAACAAAGATAAGGTGGTTCAAGTGAAAAAGGAGAAATACTAGGGAGATAGTTATATATTTCAGGATTTGATGCTATTTCCTAGATCAAAATAGTACCTTCTCCTATTTCTATTTCTATGCTAATTGTAAATGTTCTCACAAGATAAGGTGGTTCAAGGGAAGAAGGAGAAATACTAGGGAGATAGTTATGTGTTTTGGGATTTGATGCTATTTCCTAGAAAAAATAGTATCTTCTCCTATTTCTATTTCTATGCTAATTGTAAATGTTCTCACACAAGTTGTCTGGTTTCTTTGACCCCTTTCTCTTGTTTTGAATGATTAAAGTGCATACCTCACAGCTGCCACAAATGTTTCATTCATGATCTCTAGCTTAAAATGATCCTTACAGGTTAATGGGCAAGTGATTATTCTGTTTGGTTGCTTGTGGTGAAGTTTGCTTGCTTGTGGTGAAGTTTGCTTGCTAATCCGTTGTTTATTTTCACAGGCTAATCCTTTCTTTATTTTTGCAGGTTGAAGCTCTGGCTTTTCTTTGCTTATGTTGTGTCATTTGTTTCTCTAGCAGCATCAGTGGGGTTACTGATTCAAGATTCAATAGTCAAAAGTGGGCCTTCAGTTTGGACTGGAACTGCAGGTGTCCTACAATGTGTGTTTGTATTGGTCAGGTAAACGGTGGTTTTACTTCATTCAAACCCTCGTATATTGCATGTTTATCCAGAATTTAAGTTGTTTTGAGATAGACTTGGATTTGTAGGCCACCTCACGGGGAGAGGGTGTGGCACTGAGGGTTCCGTCAGACTGTTGCTACATAGCATTGGTTTCCTACCACTGATACCAATTTAAATAATGAACTTATTACATTTATTTATCAAGGGCATATTTGCTCCCTGGCTGTTCTTAAAGCATGTCAAGAATTTTTCTTTGTCTAGCATTTAGATTGTGAGTTTGAAGTCAATTCTTCTTCTAACTGATACTCTTTCCCTGCAGTGGGCTGATTTATTGGACTTCACACTCGGAATGAATTGTAGTCTAGCTGTGCACTTGCCCTCTTGGCTGGAATTAACAGTGAAGCAGTTGACTAAGTGTGATTTTCATTACTTGTCCAGGCGATGGGGTGAACATTCTTCACCATAATAGAAATAGTTTTGTCGTGAAATCAATCCTGAGCACCCCATACATTTTCCCTGCAGTTTCTGTGGTTATTCTTGGATTTTGTTGCAAACACCTTTCTGCCCCCAACTGGAAGGCCCCTTCTTCATTACCCACGTCAAAATGGAGCCCACTGTTAATGCTTCGGATGGTCACATAGATACTTCCTTCTCAATTGCTTTATGTACAATAGCCTATTTCGTCTCCTTCAGCTTTCAACGTCCTATGTCCTTCACTTATTGCTCATTCAGTGCTTTCTGTAATTGTGTTCATGGGCCCCGTTGTCTAAGAAGCTATGCAACCCTGACCGAACCGTTGATAGGCGATAATGGCTTCCCGGTGCAAGTAATGCTTCTTGGTTGTAAAATATAATGTACGAGGGTTTCCTCAGCCAAATAACACTTTGCATACATTAACGAGCCCTTGCCATAACTCCATCTTAGTATTATGACTCACTTTTCTGCTTTGTCGTAGCATGGAAGAGCAAAACGGTGCTAAAATGGTTTCAGTTTTCCTTGGCAAGTTTCTGTTTTTCCCATTTTCGTGGCAATACGAAAACAATTTCCTTTTTCCTGTGTAGCTCTGTCTTTGGTGTTAGTAAAGAAATTAATGTAAGAATAAATCCTTTGAAGGATGCGGGCAACAAATATGTGCGCGTTCATTCAACTAGAATTCCAAAAGGAAAGATAGATTTAACGGTTGAGCATTTCCTTCTTCTCCCTTGTCTAGGCCTGCGTGGTGCGCGGCGTAAGTTACTTCAAACGACGTCAAATAAGCAGATGTTTCCCCCCATGGCCACGCCTACAGTATCTTTCTTTGGATAATTTCTTGGGAAAATGTTACAAGAGAGTACTACTGTAACGGGAATAGTTATAAATATTAATGGTTGTGGAAAAAAAAAAAAAGTAACAAAGAACAGTGAAAATGGGTAAATCACTATCATTTTAATCAGTAATTTGATACATAATTTTTATACATTAATTTAGATTCAAATTTTTTGACTGTAAATTATTTCAAAATTAAATATAAGAGAAATTTAGTTAGATAATAAATATTTTTATAAAGAAATTAAATAAAAATATTATCAGATAATTTTTTATTTTAATTTATATATAATAATAATATTTTTTTGTTTTAAGAAAAAGTGGTGGGTCCATCTGAATCGTTGGATTCGATAATAAATTTTCTAATAAGGTGTCAGTTGTGACCGAAGCACAAATTCTCTGTATCTTCAACCAAACTCCCATAGAACGATGAAATTCTAACTAGAAACGAGGGTGCAACAAAATAAGATGTCACCGTGCTTCAAATCTCTGAGGGTGTTCCTCAGCAAATCTCCAATAGCGGCCGCCAGGTCGGGCCTCGATTCATTGTCTTTAATTTTTAATAGTGGTTTTTTAGGACTTTACAAAGAATAAATTTGTTTCTGTCAACTCAAATTCAAGCAATTCTTTGTTTCTCATGTAAAATGCACTTCCAAGGTACATAGCTTCAATTTGTTTTAGGGTTTTCTAGGTGCTGGGTTTGGGCTTCAATGCTTTCAAGAAAAGAGATCGTGACATGGAGAGAGAGGGATCATCCTATTTTTCCCATATTATTTTCTTTCCTTAAAATATATTCTGGCGGCCATTGTTGTTTTTAATTTCTTGGTTAAGCTACTTATTAAGGTATTTAAAATTTTACTTTTTCAGTGACAAAGAAAGCTCTGAAGAAAGGAGTTGAGAGGCTGGAACGACATTTTCACCCAGAAGTTGGCAGGTGTGCTGTTGCTCAAGCATCTATAGCATTCAAGATCAGATCCAGAAGGTAGCTGCATGGTATATTCGAGGTAATGATTCGGATGAAAGGAAAGTAAAGAAAAAGCTTCTTTCGTTCTTTTTCTTTTTTTCTTTTCTTAATTTTTAAGCGATTAATTTGAAGGAGTCAATTGAGAATCTTGAGGAGTATAAATACATAGCCACAACTCCACTTAGCGCCCCAACTTTCTTTCGATCCTTTGAGCATGCATTAATTTCTATTTTCTTATTTCTTTATGAATCTTTCATATATTATATGATAATAAAAAGAATTAAAAGAACTCTTATTCTGATAAATCATAAGTTATACTATGTTATATATGTTAGACTTTTCCAAAATTTCTCTTCATGAAATTCTTATTTCTGTAATGCAGGATCTTTTCCTGATATGAATATTAGTAATAAAACTGTATTAAAATCAACATACCGTTGTTCATTATGCTGATGTCCCGTAGCGAAGATGAAAATCCTCTTTGCGTTTTGTTCCTGAACGCTTTTCTCTTTTCTCCTTCTTTTCTCCTACTCTTCCCTTTCACTGCCTTTCGTTTTCTCTCTGATGGTTGAGAGACCGACGAAAAAAACTGTACGACTGTTATTCACCCTTTTGAGTTATCTCTGATCAGGGAATTATCCCCTCTTTTCCGATAACAATCATCCTTACGGTAACAATTATCTCTGAATAAGGATAACCGTCATCCTTTCCGCAACAGTTATCTTTGAATAAGGATAATCATTATCCTTCCCGTAGCAGTTATCTTTGAACAGGGAGAGTGGAGGGATTTTAAACCTGATGACCCAAATTGCCATTATGCCTAACCAACCATCATATTAGGCCTTTTATTTTGGGTCATACTTTAAATAACAAGGGCCACTCATGTTAATTAATTTAACAATCTCCCACTTGGCCCTTGTTATGATTTGATGAATCAATAACAAACAAGTGCGCACAATCCTCAAAGATCATCAAACCACAACACTTAATTGAATTAAAATGATTGGATCATGGCGGTCACACATCTTTTAGCGACATGATCCCTTCCATGTATCACATAATCATCGTAATTCATAATAACCTTACTGAGGAACATTGAAACCTTAAATTGTCATTTCCATACATGCTATTAGTTATCTCACAACTATAACTGCATATAACCAAACGGAGATAACAAAATACAAGCAAAACCATAGCCTTAATTGAATTCATGAGTGTCACAATGATATGAGTAGTACAAAATATTGGCTTTAGGCGAATGGGGACCTATCCAAAATGCCCATCCGAGCAACATGTTCAGTAAACGTTTTCGGCGGCAAACCTTTAGTTAATGGGTCCGCTATCATCAATTCAGTACCAATATACTCAATAGACACTCTTCGGTTTTGCACTTCTTCCTTGACAGATAGGTATTTCAAATCCATATGTTTCGCACCTTTAGAATACCTATCATTTTTAGAGAAGAAAACGGCTGCGGAATTATCACAATAAATTCTTAACGGTTTTTCTATACTGTCGACCAAACCAAGCCTTAAGATAAAATTCCGCATCCATAATGCATGAATAGTAGCCTCAAAGCATGCTACAAATTCAGCCTCCATAGTGGAAGTAGCAATGACAGACTGCTTCCCACTTTTCCAAGAAACTGCTCCCCCAGCCAAAAGGAACATGTAGCCAAATGTAGATTTCCTCGAGTCTACACATCCAGCATAATCTGAATCCGAGTAACCTACTACCTCAAGATGACTTGATCTTTTATAAGTAAGCATATAATCCTTGGTGCCTTGTAAATACCTAAGTACTTTCTTTCCGGCCTTCCAATGGTCTATTCCAGGATTGCTTTGATATCGGCCTAACATTCCGACAGCGAAACTAATGTCTGGCCGAGTACATGTTTGCGCATACATCAGGCTTCCAACTAGTGATGCATAGGGAATTGATTCCATCGCTTTCCGTTCCAAATCATTCTTTGGACATTGCAATTCACTGAACTTGTCCCCTTTCTGAATTGGAACTGTTCCTGTTGAGCAATTTTTCATTCTGAATCTCTCTAATACTTTATTGATATAGCCTTTCTGAGACAATCCTAACAATCCTTGTGATCTATCACGGAATATCTCTATTCCTATCACATAGGATGCCTCATTCATATCTTTCATTTCAAAGGTTTCAGAGAGAAACTTCTTAACATTATGTAACAAACCCATGTCGTTAGCAGCCAAAAGAATGTCATCGACATATAGGACCAATATAATGAACTTGCTCCCACTGACCTTCATATAGACACACCGATCAACGGTGTTCTCTACAAAGCCATATGACGTGATGGCATCATTGAACTTAATGTACCATTGTCGGGAAGCCTGTTTCAGTCCATATATCGACTTCTTTAATTTACACACCAAATTTTCTTGCCCGGTGGTGATGAAACCTTCAGGTTGATCCATATGCACTTCCTCTTCTAAGTCACCATTCAGAAAGGCGGTCTTTACATCCATTTGGTGGAGCTCTAAGTCATTCTGAGCCACCAAAGCCATAATGATTCTTAAGGAGTCCTTCTTAGAGACTGGAGAGAAAGTCTCCTTATAGTCAATACCATCCCTTTGAGTGAAACCTTTGGCGACAAGTCTGGCTTTATACCTTTCGATGTTACCTTTCGAGTTTCGCTTGGTCTTGAAGACCCACTTACAGCCAACTCGTTTTGATCCTTCAGGTAACTCTACTAGTTCCCAGACTTGATTCACATCCATCGATTTCATCTCTTCCTTCATGGCATTGAACCATTTTTCAGAATCATCGCATTCCATGGCTTGCTGAAATGAGACTGGATCTTTATCAATGCTTAATTCCGATTCATGCTCAAGTGAGTAAACCACATAATCATTAGATACAGCTGGCCTTTTCTGCCTCGTGGACCTCCGTAATGCCATTTCTTGTGGTATCACTTGTTCATTTGTGAATTGGACATTGTCACTTGGTTCATCTCTTATGTGTTTACCTTGCGTGTTTCGAGTATCAATTTGTTGTCCTCGCATGTCACATGACTGTGATGCAACAAAAGGAACAACAACTTGAGTGGAAACACTGGGTGTGGGGATACCGACTTGAGTAGAAGTACTCACTGTGGATCTTTCATTTTGCAATTCTCTAATGTCCACCTTTCGTGATTCCCCACTCCCACTGAACTGGCCATTCTCAATGAACCGAGCATTACCAGACTCAACTATTCTAGTGCTATGGTTAGGGCAATAGAACCTATATCCTTTAGACTTTTCAGGATAGCCAATGAAGTGACCGCTGATGGTCCTCGCATCAAGCTTTCCTTCATGTGGATTATATATCCGTACTTCTGCTGGACAACCCCAAACATGAAGGTGTCTTAAACTGGGTTTCCTTCCTGTCCATAACTCGTAAGGAGTCTTAGGGACAGCTTTACTGGGAACCCTGTTCAGCAGATATGCAGCAGTTCTTAATGCATGCATCCACAAGGATAAAGGTACAGTACTGCAACTTAACATGCTCCTAACCATATCCATGAGTGTGCGATTCCGCCTTTCCGCTACACCATTCTATTATGGTGTACCAGGCATTGTATACTGTGCACATATGCCTCGACTTTTAAGAAGTTTTGCAAATGGACCAGGACATTGTCCACTTTCATTGAATCTTCCATAATATTCACCACCTCTGTCTGACTTAATCACTTTCACCTTTCTATCTAACTGCCTTTCCACTTCATCAATAAACACCTCCAAGGTACTTACTGACTGGGACTTTTCATGCAGTAGATATAAGTAACAACACCGTGAGTAGTCATCTATAAATGTGATGAAATACTTTTCACCACCCCATGTGGGAATGTCAAAGGGGCCACAAATATCGGTGTGTATCAATTCTAAAGGCTCATTACTTCTCATGGCTGGGTTCGTCGATGTGTGTCTTGTTTGTTTCCCTTTTATACAATCAACACACACATCCCAATCAGTAAAATCCAATTGAGGCAGGATATTACCTTTCACCAACCTCAATATCCTTTCTTTGGATATATGACCCAATCTTTGATGCCATAAGAAAGCAGAACAATCATCATGCACATTACGTTTGTTACCTATACCATGCTCAACAAGAAATAGAGAATCAGCATACACAGCATCAAGATTAAAGCGGTACAAATCATCAACCAAAGTACCAGATCCATAATAGTACGAATGTCTATACAATGAAAATGCACCGTTTCCAATCTTAAAATTAAATCCCACTTCATCCAACCTTGCAACAGAAACTAAATTTCTAGCACATTCAGGAACATAGAGACACTTTTCTAGATCCAAGTGGCACTTAGTGTCCAAGATCAATCTGTACGTCCCAATTCCTTCTATTCGTGCCTTCATTCTGTTCCCCATGTAAAGGAACTTTTCAGTTCCTGTTGTGGGCTGGATTGAAAGGAATCCCTGCATAATATGTGACACATGAATAGTGGCTCCAGAGTCTAACCACCAAGTATTATTGGGCACTTCAATTACGTTTGATTCAAAACATACTGATATACAGTACATACCTTTCTTTTCGAACCAAGCCTTTCTTTTGGGGCAATCCCTTTTGAAGTGACCCATCCTTTTACAGAAGAAGCATTTCTGATCCTTTTGGATCTGACCTCCAGCAACTTTCACAGAGGCTTTGTCCTTCTTCTTACTTTTCTGATGTGGTTTAGACCTACTGCCACCAGCATCATTACGAACAGTGAGATGAATGGAGTGATCCTTCATCTTCTTTAATCTCCCTTCCTCCTGAACTAATATGACCTTAATTTCCTGAAAGTTCCATTTCTCTTTAATAGTGTTATAATTCACTTGGAACTGGCCAAATTCAGGAGGCAGTGAGTTGATGATGAATTGAACCAAAAGGGATTCACTCACGTCCATGCTCATCGTTCTCAACTTTGCTGCTAGGTTAGCCATACTGGTCATATGATCATGAATAGGCCGTGACCAATCAAATTTCTTGGTCGTCAGCTCACTCATCAGGGTTCCTACAATGGATTTATCAGCTATGTCTGATTGAGAGTATTCCTTAATTCTCATCAGAAATTCCCTTGCATTTTCCGTCTTAGGCATCGATGGCTTGACATTTTCAGCCATTGTCATTCGCATCAAATTCAAGCTCAACCTATTAGACCGTACCCAAGCCTCATGAAAAGACTTATCAGATTCTGTACTGGTCTCGGTAATGGTTACAGGCTTTTCATCCGAAATGACCGCTAAGTCCAAGCCCAAAACACCCAAATGAAACTGAATATGCTCAGACCATTCTACATAGTTCAGTCCATTGAATTTGATCATTGCATTACCCAAGGCGAAAACATTATTGGAACCTGCAAACATGATCCAAATTTACACATTAATGCTTTGAGTAAACTTTAATAGATTCAGATACACCACAAACTTTAATCATGTATTTAAGTTCACCTTTGGGTAATCCTCAAATACATAACTACAATCAATAATGATGCTAATTTAAATATACTTTAATAGATCAATTAATCATACCAGAGTTAATATGAACGTTATCTTTGGATATACAATCATGTTTACCCAGTATGTCAATCAATCCCTTTCAGTGTCATTAATTATAAGCAATGATCCATCTTTGGATGATCTCCTAGCCTCATAATTAATAACTACAATTGTTCATACAAACACTTCATTAGCATCAAAAATGAACAATTGAAATTCACAATCAATAATTCAAATTTTTTCAAGCCAGGCCACTTTGGTGACTAACAAGCTTTCAAAATTCGACTTTCCATTCTGTGGGAGTCGACACCGGCCAATACACCGGCGGTGCACTTTTCCAGTAGCCGGCTTACACCTTGCACCGGCAACCACCCACGGTGCAACTGACAACCACTCACGGCACAGGGTCTAGTGGCTGGCGCACTGTTACGCGCCAACCAGCTCCGGCAGTGCAGGGTCTGACGGCCGGCGTTCACTCCACACCGGCAAGCCCCGCCGGCGCCGCAGAGTCTCACAGCCGGCGCTCACCTCACGCCGGCAAGCCCCCGCCGGCACCGCAGAGTCCCAGGCTCACTGCCGGCGCTCATTCCACGCCGGCAGGCCCTGGCTAGCGCCGCAGGGAGGCTTTCAGCCATGCCCGGCAGGCAGATCTGGGTCCCGGCCAGACGCTGTCGCCGTCCACCGCTCGGGTCCCGGCACGCCCGAAGCACGGCCGGGTCTGGGTCCTGGCCAGAGGCGGTCGCCGTCCACTGCTCAGGTCCCGGCACGCCCCGGAAGCTCGGCCCGGGTCTGGGTCCCGGCCAGATGCGGTCGCCGTCCACCGCTCGGGCCCCAGTACACCCCGGAAGCTCGACGCGCCCGCTGGCAGTCCCTTCGCCGGCGATCCGTGTCCTCGGCGACGTCTGGGACCGCGGCTCCCTCCGGGAGGCCGCTCTGCCACACCCGGACCGATTCGGGTCCCGGCCAGACGCGGACTCCCACGGCCGGCGTTCTTCCCCACTTTTCCGACGCCGGCCAATTTTCCGTTATTGTGCCGTTATCTGTTAGGCACCGAAAAGAGAAAAAAAAAAAAGGGAAAAACACAAAATTGCAGTATTCGCATACCCGCTCTGATACCAATTGTTAGACTTTTCCAAAATTTCTCTTCATGAAATTCTTATTTCTGTAATGCAGGATCTTTTCCTGATGTGAATACTAGCAATAAAACTGTATTAAAATCAACATACCGTTGTCCATTATGCTGATGTCCCGTAGCGAAGATGAAAATCCTCTTTGCGTTTTGTTCCTGAACGCTTTTCTCTTTTCTCCTTCTTTTCTCCTACTCTTCCCTTTCACTGCCTTTCGTTTTCTCTCTGATGGTTGAGAGACCGACGAAAAAAACTGTACGACTGTTATTCACCCTTTTGAGTTATCTCTGATCAGGGAATTATCCCCTCTTTTCCGATAACAATCATCCTTACGGTAACAATTATCTCTGAATAGGGATAACCGTCATCCTTTCCGTAACAGTTATCTTTGAATAAGGATAATCATTATCCTTCCCGTAGCAGTTATCTTTGAACAGGGAGAGTGGAGGGATTTTAAACCCGATGACCCAAATTGCCATTATGCCTAACCAACCATCATATTAGGCCTTTTATTTTGGATCATACTTTAAATAACAAGGGCCACTCATGTTAATTAATTTAACAATCTCCCACTTGGCCCTTGTTATGATTTGATGAATCAATAACAAACAAGTGCACACAATCCTCAAAGATCATCAAACCACAACACTTAATTGAATTAAAATGATTGGATCATGGCGGTCACACATCTTTTAGCGACATGATCCCTTCCATGTATCACATAATCATCGTAATTCATAATAACCTTACTGAGGAACATTGAAACCTTAAATTGTCATTTCCATACATGCTATTAGTTATCTCACAACTATAACTGTATACAACCAAACGGAGATAACAAAATACAAGCAAAACCATAGCCTTAATTGAATTCATGAGTGTTACAATGATATGAGCAGTACAAAATATTGGCTTTAGGCGAATGGGGACCTATCCAAAATGCCCATCCGAGCAACATGTTCAGTAAACGTTTTCGGCGGCAAACCTTTAGTTAATGGGTCCGCTATCATCAATTCAGTACCAATATGCTCAATAGACACTTTTCGGTTTTGCACTTCTTCCTTGACAGATAGGTATTTCAAATCCATATGTTTTGCACCTTTAGAATACCTATCATTTTTAGAGAAGAAAACGGCTGCGGAATTATCACAATAAATTCTTAACGGCTTTTTTATACTGTCGACCAAACCAAACCTTAAGTTATACTATGTTATATAATTCTAATTAATTTATAATTTAAATAATTTTTTTCTTTAAAAATTAAAATTTGACATGATATTAATAGTTTGAGATTTGTAGAGTCCAAACTTCCAAATATTTGTCATAGAAAGTTCAAATTTGTGTGAAATTTTCACCAATGTCATACGAAAAACTATATATCAAAAATAGAAAAGTATTAGTTAGAGTTCGACTCGGTTTATATTTAATACAATGTGCGGGTTCAATCCTAATTTCTATAATATTATAAGGTTTCAGTTGCACGTGGTCCACGTGCCTGAAATGGGTCCCCGTCTTTGGACCAAAAATATCGAATCAAATTTGAACTACAAACGAATAAGCATTTTTAAAAGGCAAATCAGTAAGAGGGCTGCCCCGAACTATCACGTCTTGGCCCAACGACCATTCCCTGTGGACCATGTGAAAAGGCATATATTTTTCCCCTTTTAACTAGACATAAAATATAGCAATAAAATTATTTAAACTTTTAATTTTAGTTCTTATAAGAATAAAAAAAAAAAAAAAGAAAGAAAAATAAAAATTTTCCTCTTAAAACGTCACCAAAATCATTTTTGATGGGGTCAAATACATACTCTGATTCGATAAATTTTCACAAATTATCTTTGGCAAAGACTCGTGTGTTTTCGTGTTCTGCTCATTTTTCATTAGGCATTCGTTCAATTTTCAACTGCAAATTCTAATATATTATTTTGGAATGGCATTCCTACTCTCCGAAGGTCAGAAAATTCCTGATTTAGGGAACTTTTGAAGATTCAAAACTTGCATAAGCTTCCAGTCTAATAAAAGCAGCGCAGGTTACCGATCATATTTCCACCTTCCACCTTTTGAATGATCTATTAAAACTAATATTTGCTCTGAAGGAGAAGTCAAAGTTAATGAGGTTGACATGGGAATTCAACGTTGAACTTTGATTCATGTATGAAAAAAAAAAAAAAAAAAAAAGAACTTGATACTGCCCCTAGAAAATCGACATGAACTGCCCTTCCTAAAAAAAGAAAATAAAATCAACATCGGAAACAAGAGAGCAGGAAAGAAATAAAACATTTTTTGATTTCCTTAATTCCTTTTCTTCTTTTCCGTAAAATTGAAAAAAACACCATAAGCTTTTTCTCTTGTAGAATCAAACCCTCTAGAAAAGACAAACAAAAGGTCCCAAATACTCCCCAAAAGACGTAACCACCTCAATCATCTTCCACTGCAGACAAAATAGCCTTTGTCCTAACCTCCCCCACAACCACAATGGACACTAGAAAAATTCTCCCCGCGAAGCAGGCAGGACCAAGGCACCTGTAGATTATTTCACTATATGCAAAATGCACTTTCCAGCCTAAAATTCAACCCCTTCTACCATATGCAATTCATCAACTTTCTCTAAAAAAAAAAAAGGAAAATAACTAACCATCTGCCACAAGGAAAAAAAAATATAATGTCTTGAGTCAACTACTCAAGGAAGCAGCATCAGATTGTTGATCCAGAGTCAGAAGATTCAGAAGACACTCCACCAGAACTAGTTGCATGAGATTCAAGCAGCTTTTGCTGCACTCCTTGGCATACTTTCAAGGGTGGGGGTGGCTTTAATTTCATGTACTGCAAAAGAAAAATGACAACATATAAATTTTCATTTATAAAATCTCTGACAGCCATATAAGTACCATGGTTGAGAACTGAAACAACTCTACACACCTACATCAGCCAGAAGTATTACACCCAATTAAGTGATCCAATCAAAACTTTTTTCTTCTTTAAAAGTGGTTTTTCTAGTGGGTTGGGGGGGAGGGGCATTGGCCAGATTAAGCCAAGTTGCCATCAGTTAGGAAAGCTGAGGCAAGATTAGGTTACAGCTGCAAAAATCATGCAACTGAATACTGCAGGATCAACTAAAGATAATTTACCTTCTGATAGAAAGCATTGATTTCCTCTTCTGTAAGGCATTCATCTTCACCAGAATTTTCGTCCCACCCAAGGGAATGAAGAAATGCAGTCTCTTCTTCAGAAAATCTCTGAAACTCTTCTTGGTTACCCCCATTGATGGTCACCTCAACACCGTTCTTGATAACCTGAGGACTTGCTTGAGCATTTACCACATCCCCAGGTACTTCGCAAGACTTCTCAGAGGTGGGGGATGAAACAGCAGTGGCCAAAGCAGGAATGACCGGAGAAGAAGTCATAGAGGTTTTCTTCTTCAGGAGATTAAAAAAGTCATTCCGGCTCTGAGTTTGCGACAAGGTCGGTCTTTTTTCCAGATTGAATCCTGAAACTACATTCAAACTGGCTGACTTGCGCTCTCCAGAACAATGCTTTGAGTTGTTGGGGCTCTTTGGAGATGCAAATGGAATTGAAGGAGCTGCAAGTTGACCATTTGCCACTTTGTTCACACCATTTGTTGGACTAGCAGTATCCTTTGAAGACAGGGCAATACCATTTTCCCATCCCGGTTTGAGAACAAAAAGCTTCCCCTGATATGTCTTTTGTGCATCAGATTTGACAAGAAGAGATTGATTGCCAGTGTGCAATGAAGACGGCTGCTGTTGCATGCTCTTGGCAATCACATTCATCTCGCTAGATCGTACTACTGTTTTAGTCTTTGATTTGTCAGAGGAACTGAGAACCTGAAGAAAGCACTTGCTCCCATGAGTAACTAAGCAATAGACCCCCAGCACAAGTCTATAAGTTATTCAATGTACTTTTCATTGTCCTCTAAAAGGAGGCAAGCTCATTCATTTCCAGCTTGCAAGAATGATTTCTAGTAAAGGGAAGGCTTTCTGGCAACAAATCATTATCAATCTCAATCACCTTGTACCTAGTTCATGATTATGAACATTCTAATACAAAAGAATGTGCCAAACCATCAAACATAACACCCTTCACGCAAAAGGTAATCAAAGAGACAGGCATGTAAAAGAAAATTGAAAGAAAAACACCTCCAAAAATCATTCTGCAGTCCACATGTATCCATAAAAGCAATATGAAGAAGTCTACTAAACATCACCCCACAAAAGCAATCTCATAATGAAGAGAAACTTGATAAGCATGTGAAGAAAGCTTACACACCATAAGCTCAAGGCACTCCTCACAAGCTGTTGTCTCAGCAAAATAAAGAAAACAGCCATTCATAACACCACCTGATGAGGTTAAAAATTGCAATTCCTGAAGTGCCATTTTCTAATATCCCTTTCAAGCTGGTCAATAGCTACACCATTTCTCTGAAAATGGACCCATGGGATCTCATGCAGTAACAATGCCAGAGAGAACAAACTACTAATAGAAGACAATACAGAACTCCCACATAGAAAACCAATAAGCAACAATTTACTTCCAACATTCATGCAGCATATTTAACCTCTACTTTTAAAATTTTTCACCTGCCCAGGGAATCCTTAGACTTGGTCTAATCAAGATACAAGGACTGAAATTCTAATTGGAAATTCCAACATATTGATGTTTGAATAGAGAATTTTTTTTTTTTTTTTGGGGGGGGGGGGGGGAGGGTGGGGGTGGAGGAAGCTTATTGAGTGTGGAAAAAGAATTGAGTGAATAATACAAACCCAAAGCATAGATGTACAATGATAAACCTATTTAAAAAAGCACTCAGAGAAAAAATTTAGGAATATCACAAAAGGTCTGAAGCAACTCAAATCCAGTACAAACAAGACAACCGTAAATGCCTTCACAAGCACAGACAAATGTCTGCCATTGAGTTTGATCACCAAACAGTGTAGTTGACTGTGTCCCACCAAACCTCTCAATGAGTATGAAAAGCAAGCAGAAGAGAGAGAGGCAGGATTCAGCATTAAACAAATCCGCAGATGATTCCAACAAATCTGACCTAGGTATTCTGTTGAGCAAGAAAAAGAAAGAAAAGAGGTTCCCAGGGAACCTGCAGACTCACCAACCAAGTCTATCTATTGGATAGAATTTACAATACCAACAACCAGTTATATTCAATTTTTGGTACAACAACAGCAAAGTGATGATGGTCATCCAGCCTATAGTTAGACATCCACTGGAACAAGGAAATAGGTTGATGGAAACAGTTCACTTACTGAACTCTTAGGCATTGATGGTGTCACAGGTATTAACTGTCGTGATTGCTTGATAGCCAACTCCTCCAGCCTCTGTGTTTGGACAGATAACTACAAATAGAAGAAAATGCCGCATAAGAAACACAGCTATGTACTACACAAGTAAGAGAAAACATCAATAACTTGCTCCATTATTCATTGAAGGGCCTCATTGCCAGTTAACGGCAATATCTTGAACAGCCAAGAGAATACCTACATAGCCTGTTCAATTACCTGTGGAACAGTGCGAGTTTTTGGTGGAGCCTGAGTCAATGCTTCAGCCATATTGAGACCAGCCATTGTACTTGGAGCCCCAGATGGAGAAGCAGCAACCGTGTGGGCAGCAGACAAGGAACCCGTACTGCTGCTTCCAATTATGCTGGGAACATCAGCCAAGGCTGATGTCCATCCCTCACTGCTAATCAAAGCTGAACTACCAACAGGCAAGCTCTGGGCAGCTGTAGACAAGCCAGGAGATGAAACCCTGCCAATATCAGGGACTCCTTGCTTCTCTTCACTTCCAAGTGAAGGGAAATCCTTTTCAAACACAGCCTTTTGAATTATACTACTCGTGGCACCACCAGAAATCAAGCCGTTTCCATTTGAGTGACGGTTGCCACCTCCATTTTTTAACTCTGTGCCAACTCTACGGGGCAACAAATCATCCTGTTTCCTAGACACAATTGAACGAGAACGGCGTAAAGCATCCTTCTCAAACCCACCAGTTAAGATGCTTCCCAAAGGATCAGAAGAGTCATGGTCCCAATGGTCCCCAAAGCTCAACCTCTCTTTGTCCCTTTCTCGATCCTTATCACGGTGGCCCCTACTAAAACTACTGTATGCATGCCTTGCAGACCCATTACTAGAACTCTTCCTTGCATTTGAGGAAGGAGTTCGATCCAGAAAAGCAGAACGTGGGGAATCAAAATCACTCACACTCTTGGAGTTCCTATTTCTCTTGTGATGCGTGGATGAAGAGACCTCTATTTAGCAATAAGAATAAAAATTATCATTTGAGAACAAGAAAGAGTTATAATCAAAGATGACCATCACTAACCCTGGGGCAAATAAAAGGCCAACAAAAAAAAGCATGGCTTTTGTGCGAAATTGGACATACCTGAAAGAGAAGATGATGATGCAAAGTGGTGGGTTGAACTGCCAACCCCCGATATGCTTCCAGTACTTCTCAGCCATTCTGGAACTAAAGTGGGTTCACTTCTTTCCATAAGAAGAAGCACTGAACATCATCAGATTTTCAAAAGAAAAGCAATTCTTTTGCCTTCTTCAACTGCCCTAGTAGCAAAATTGTTAACGTTTAAACTCTACCCAAAAGGGCTGACCTCAATGGGATAAGACACCAATTAGTTTAACTCGGCTATATCATCCAAGTCAGTCGACAAGACAAGAGAATTCGATAAACAATGCTCTAATATGATTGTTATATACTTTTAGAAACTCAGGCTGCGCATTCACTTAATAATGGATTCAATCAAAGTAGTTTCTGGAGCCCGAGAAAAATTTTTAGAGAAAAAAAAAAAGCACAAGGGCAAGAACAAACAGTGATAAATTGAAAGACTTCTTTATTTTCTGTTCCTCTGTCTCTCTCTCTCTCTCTATACCTCCATCTTTAAACTAAAGATGGATGGATTTACAGACAAGAACAGCGCACTCTCAACAGACCCTCATCGCTAACAAGAATTGAACAATACAAATATGGCAATATCTAAACAATATCCACAATTCTTCAACGGGAGTTCACAACCATCAGACGCCAGAATTTATGGAAAAACCCTAAAATCAGGGGAACGAAGACCCCTAAAAAACACGGGTAGAAATATAAACCCTAGCCTTAACTCCAATCTAACCTCCACTATTGAGGAAATAAA
Organism: Rhizophora apiculata; assembly: GCA_037832385.1. Lineage (NCBI taxonomy): Eukaryota > Viridiplantae > Streptophyta > Magnoliopsida > Malpighiales > Rhizophoraceae > Rhizophora > Rhizophora apiculata. The sequence goes on from CM075430.1 coordinate 11,530,375, forward strand.
AAAACAAAATTTAAACAAAAAAAACAAAAGAAGGAATTACCACCAGACAAAAGATAGGGATGAAAGAAGAGGGAAAGAAAAACTAACCCTAGAACGCACAGTTATAATTGAAATTAGCCTATGGCATACGTAACCGTTTCAATAACCGCTGTTCAAGAAGTATTACACTCTCAATCCCTAAAAATGAATGCGTTTCCACTAAAGAATACAAAAACAAAATTTACAGTTCCAGACTTCCAATGTTGGACCCAGAAAAACAAAAAAAAAAAAAAAAAAAACACACACAGACACACACAAACAGAGAGAGAGAGAGCGATAGACACAAAAAGATATTGTGAGTGACAGAGAAAGAAAGGATGGAAGATTGTAAAAGTGGGTGAATTAGGGTTGATGATGATGAGGAAGATAAAGCAAATTAGGGTTTTGTATTTTATGCGAAGAAGAGAAAATCGGAAGCAACAGATGGATGGATGGATGGATGCTGGGGAAACCGAACGCATGAAGAACACAGCCTCTGCCTCCTCTATGTATTTTTCCCTTTTTTTTGTTTTTCAGTTTTTGGTTAATATTAATAATAATTTGTCATTATATTTCCGTTTTCCTCGTTTTTTAATTTTTATCCCTTCGTCTATCCTTTTGTCGGGCCTCCAAGAGTGAAATATTCTCTCCTGTTTGGGCTTTTCTCAATCTTCCGAGAGTCGATTAATCTAAATGTATTAAAAACTGATTCTCAAGTCTTCCTCGAACGGAACATTTGTTAAAACTTCTAAAAATTTTGTATAAAATAAAATTTTTAATAAATATAAAATTTAAAAATATTTATTAATTAAATATTTTTATCTTTAAACATATAAAAAAATATTTTTATTTTTATCTTTTTATTTAATATTTTTTATTAATAAATTTTTTATTTATTTTTAATTCTTATATCTTTGTATTAAATAAATATAAATAATAAAAAAAATAAAATTAATTAAAATTTTAATTTTTTATATTTATTATATAATATTTTATTATTAATATTATTAATTTTAATATTCAAAAAATTATAAAAATATATTAATTTTTTAATAAAATATAAATTTTTAATTATATATATATAACATATTAATATTTATTATTTATTATAATATAATTAATATTAATAAATTATTAAAATTATAAAAATATTTTTTTATTTTTATGATATTAATTTTTTTATTAATAAATTTTAATTTTACTTTAAAAAAATTATTAAATATATAAATATAAAATGAGTTATAAAATTATAATTTTTTAAATTATAATTAATAATTAATTAATTTATAATATTTTTTATTTAAATAAAATTAATTTAATTTAACTAAATAATTTGATTAGTTTATATTATTTGAAAGTGGGTAATAATACGATGCTGAAAAGAAAAAAGATAATTAGTGGAAAAAATGAAAACCCAAGAGGATTACGTTATGTGAACCTATGCTCGTCATGTTTTGAAGTTTGGAATGGACTGGCGGCCGCTTCACAAAACTTTTTGCACTTATGATTAATTTCACAATAAATTTTATTTATAAAATAATAATTAAATTAATATAATTATTTATTTTAAAATTATAAATTAATTTTAAAAATATAATAAATATTATATTATATAAATATTTATTTTTTATTTAATAAAATAATAAAATATATTTTTTATTAAATTTATAATACACAATTAATAAAATAATTAATTTATTAATATATAATAATATATATAATATAAAATATTATTTTAAAATTTTTTATATATTTTTTATTTTTTAATTAATTAATTATAATTATAAATATAATTTATAATTTAAAATTTTAAAAATAATAATTTTAATATTAATAAATTAAATTTTATTAATTATATATATATTTTTTATTAAAATATATATAATTTTTTTGACAAAAAAAATATATATATATAGGTAAATTATTATTTAATAAAAATAAGTATTTATGTAATAATAAAATTATTTTATTATGATTTAAAAAATTAAAAATTTTGATAAAAAATATATACTTAATAACTTATACGTGGGGCATGTTTAATGAAGTGAAATTCTAAAACTCATACGTATATCCTTTTAAAAAAAAGTACTTTACAGAATGTCTGGATATTTTAAAGAGATAACATAATTCATTTACCATGTTATAAGACAGATAAAAGAATTGACCAAAAAGAAGCAAATGAAATTTATAATAATTTTTTAAAATTAAAAAAATGATACCTATAATTTCATTAAGAAGAATTGCATTCTACTTAAAGAAAAACTTCTAAAAATTTATGATTGATGATATTAAATATTTTGTCAAAAAAATTAAACCAAACTAAGGAAATTAATAATAATCTAATCTCACTAATCAGTTGTATATGCATAGCAAGGTAATTATCTGCGATTTGAACTTGAAATCTAGTAAAAACAATAAATTTTTCGCCGCGTTTATGGCGGCGGGCTGGGGCGTTCGACAATGTGCGACTGTTTGTTTGACAATAAGAATTATTTTCAAGAAACTTTATAGGGTTTATTGACGTCACCAGTACATCGGCGTGTACGGGTAAGCAAGTGGGAGGCCGTATGCATTTTATAATCTGCCAAAATTACCCTCCTCCCACAAACGCATCATTTGAAGAATTTTTAGCCAACCCCTCTTGCCCCGCCACGTGGCACCGCGTTTTCATTCTTTCTTCCCGACGGCGTTTACCAGTCTCAGACACTATATGATACCCTCGGCTCTCTCTCTCTCTCTCTCTCTCTCTCTTTATTTCTCTTATTCTCTCTTCTCTTTCTCTCTGGCGTCAATACTGCGGGTCAGCAAAAATCCGGCCAAATTCGCCTCCCCTTTGTGCTGCAAAATTTTCTCGGCAAAGCGACGGAAAATAAGTTCGTCTTCTTGGATCGCATTGAAGAGGAGGGGAGAGGGGGAGAGAGAGAGATATCAAGTTTCTCGGAGCTAAGTAGCTTACGCAAACTTCTTTTGCGGTTTTGATGTTATGGAATTTATGTGAGTTTGGTTGTGTTTTTTGGATGGATTTATCTTACAATGCATCACTTACCTCGATTCTTCAACCATAGCAAGGGGAACGGCTCCATGGCCAAGGACCACAGGATGCGGAAATTGGAGCGCCGCAATGCGGCCAAGCACATTGAGTACGATGCGGAGTCGTCTTCCTCGTCTCTTGACTACTCTTCGTCGTCTTTGGTCACGCGGTCTCTCGATTTGCTTGATCGGACCAGTTTCCGGATAGAAGGGACGGAAGGAGAGTTCGACCTCATTTGTCGGTCGTTGGGGCTGTCTGGTCCCGAGGATTTCACGATTCCGGCGGCGGCTTGGGAGGCCATGAAGATGCGGTCGAATTCGGATATTTTGCCCTGCTCCAGATTGGACGGGTTGGATAGTCCAGAGATAGAGCACGTCACAGCGGAAAATCACTCGGAGCAGGAGCAGGAGCAGGAGCATCAATTGCGTGCTAGGGTTTTGGAGGGCGTTAGAATTATTGACGCGAACCAGTTTAATCGGGACCAGACAGCTGAGTCAATCGATTTAAGCGCTTGTGGTGTCCCAGGGGGAATTAAAGGGACTAGGCCACCGTTGCTCAAGCCGCCACCCTCGATGACACTACCGAGGATTGACGACACGTGCTCAACGTGGGATATCTTGAGGGAATTTGCGCCTGCAAACGGTGAAAAGTCTTCTGTGATAGCTAATAGAGGCTCCCGTTCTGATGACGAAGGAGTGGAAGACTCGCTTGACGTGGCTGGGAGTAAGAGAGAGGAAGATGACAGTTTGTTTTCCTTCTCTACATCGTGTGATGATGATTCATCGAGCACTACAACAGATCCCCTGTCTAGTATTTCTCCCAATGGGAGATTTAGAAGGAATATTACTACTTGGCAAAAGGGTGACCTTCTGGGACGTGGCTCGTTTGGATCCGTGTATGAAGGAATCTCTGAGTAAGTCTGACCTACCTGTTTTTGTCATTAATTCCTTCTCTTATCTTTTTCCGCTTTGGATGTTTGTAACGTTGCTTTATTATCTAGTTCATTTATGGTAGTGCTGTAGTGGATGCTCTTACAGTTTTCCATTTCAATCTAGCAGATTTTGTAGTTGGTTGGATACAGAGTATGTAGTAAAGAAAGGGCATTCTGAAGGCCACTCAGACATTTCAAGGCTTCAAAAATGTTGGATTGGGAACAGCTTAAGCCATAATTGGGTAAATCACTGTTTAGTATCGAGTGGAGCCTCATGGCTGTGGTAAATTAGAAGATTTTGTAATGATAGCTGAAGGTGATCTGAGTGAGTACATTAGTAAGTACACGTGCAATTTGAGTTTTGAATGGTATCAGCATAGTTGACACCCCCTTGACTTTTCAAGGCTTTGTGAATTGTTGGAGAAAAAAGTTCTACTGATGGTTAAGCATCTGAATAGGTTCACTTTATTGGTAAGGAATAGCTTCAGACATTTTTGGATATCTGGGTAGTAAGGAACTCTTCTTGTTGATACAAGGGATGTTGAAGCTCTTGGTTAATGGAGTTAAGTTTGAGAAATGGAGATACTGTTTTTCTTCAATAGCTCCCTACTTTATACATTGATACTTAAATTGGATTTGAGGTCCAATCTTTATTTCCTGAAAGGTATGAGATATTCTTTGGTTGTGAGTTGGCAAATGCAATTTTGTGGACGGGAGATGAAAACACGGACTTGACAGCAGCATCACAACATAGATTTATTGGGTTATTCCATTTCTGTACTCTATGTCATTTTTTTGTGGGTTATGTTCTTGGACTTGCTATCAATTTCATTCTTTCTTTTGGCCAGAAGGAATCTATTTTCTGCATGTTTTTGGTTAATCCAACTCATATATTGCCATGAAATAATTCTCTTATTTTCATTTAGCTTCTGCGGTATCTCCTTTTCTGAATTACACACACAGACAAATAAATTTATAGGACTTGTGTTAATTGTGCTTTATCTTCCTTAAGGAATGGAATCTTTTTCGCTGTCAAAGAAGTTTCCTTGCTTGACCAAGGGAGCCAGGGAAGGCAAAGTATATTTCAACTGGAGCAGGTGAGATAGGCCTTTGTTTTGCTGTGGCATTATACTTTTGTTTTCTTTCCATTTATCTCTTCTTTATTACAATGATTCTAATTTTCTTGATCTTAAATCTGAGTTCTTTTTAAAGCTTTCCTTTTGGCTCATATGATCTGCCTGTCTTTTTTTAGGAGATTGCGCTGTTAAGTCAGTTCCAACATGATAACATAGTTCAATATTATGGCACAGATAAGGTATTTTATGTTTCTTCATATGCTATTAACAATATTTCCAGATTTTTGGATATTGCTTCTGGGAAGCATGTCAGTATTGAACAATTGATGGAAGTACAAACATACATGTTCATTTATTATTTCTATTATTTTTCATTTCCTTTGCACACCTCTCCCAAAAGAGGGCCTTTTTTATTATATAGATGTTTAATGACCTTGTTTATAGTAACTCAGTATGCTGTGTGAGGGCAATTCTTATTTCTTATTCTGAGTTACTTTGTTATTTTGTCTTTCCTTTTTATGTATAAGTTGCGCCATTAACTTTCTCTTTTTTGGTTTGTGCAGGATGATTCAAAACTCTATATCTTTCTTGAACTTGTAACCAAAGGCTCCCTTCTAAACCTTTATCAGAAATATCATCTCCGGGATTCCCAAGTTATTGCATACACAAGACAGATTTTACATGGTCTGAAATATCTTCATGACCGTAATGTGGTTCACAGGTAAATAAGTGAATTGTCTTGCTATTTTTCCTTGTCACAAATTGACAAAATTATTTAAGGCTTGAAATTTGTTTCTATTGTGGATTGCTTTCACATTTGATGCTGACAAATTGTCTTACATGCAAAGAAAAGAAAAAGTTCTAGACTTTAGGACCTTGTATGCGTAAAGTACAAAGATCAGGAAGCATTATCTTTCAATGCTCGATAGGAGTCTTCCTCACTTTCTGTTCAGATGTCCAGAGCCCTCATTTGTTGCGGTTTTTCCTTTCTTTAGGACTTCTATGGCTGGTGCTTGCTTAACACACCATTCTTCACTTTCATTGTGACTAATTAGCCTGTTAACTCTGAGCAGTTCTTGGCTTATGCTGAGTTAGCTTGTCAAAGGATTAAAGTTTCTTGAGCCTTTCCATAAATTGCTATAATTTTGGATGATTCCTTATTCCATGACCCTTTCTTTTTTTTTTTTTCCTTATATTTTTGGGGAAGCCAAGCAGAAGTTTTAGCCTTTTTGTTGTTTTGGGTTGTGGGTTTTTAATTTACTGTTGAAACAAACTTTACGCTGGTACAATTTGTCACTTGCCACAAAAGGTTACTTCACAGGTTTGGACTTTTCGATGTGAATTGCATAATCATTACTTATTAGGCTGGGCTCTCAATCATTCATTATTGTTTCTTCTCTCTTTTGGCTCTCTCTTCAATGCAAACGCTAGTTATGGACCATGTGGCAGCTCAATTACTGTGACTTCTTTGGCTTTTTTGCTTTATGCCTCTCTCTGATTTTTAAGTATAGATGTTATTGTAATAATGTTTCCACACGTTCAATTGTAATTACATGTGTATGACTACCATGAGTGATTTATGGTCATTATCCATATGCTATCTATTGTTGATTGAACTATCTTATGTTGAGCAGATGCATGGAAACAAGCAATGCCTCATGGAATTTGATTTCTGCATTCTCATTGTGTTTGTTTTTGAATTAAAGGGATATCAAATGTGCTAACATATTGGTAGATGCAAGTGGATCTGTGAAACTTGCAGATTTTGGATTGGCAAAGGTTTTTGTCCTGTTTCTCATTCTGAATTTTTGCTTGTGTTCTAAAGGCTTCAAAATAGTTGTGATTTTCTTTTCTAACAGGCATTATTTTCCTTTTAGGCAACAAAATTGAATGATGTTAAATCTTGCAAGGGGACTGCATTCTGGATGGCCCCTGAGGTTTGTGCCATGCATGTTGATTTCTGAGATAAAGTCATTTGAGTTATTGATCATATGGTCAATATTATGTCTCATTTTTATGTGTTTTTATGGCAAAACTTTGTTGCAGGTTGTCAATCGGAAAAACCAAGGATATGGACTTCCAGCTGATATATGGAGTCTTGGGTGCACCGTTTTGGAGATGTTAACCCGCCGGATTCCATATTCTGATTTGGAATGTGTAAGCTCCACTTCTCATCTTGTTCTAGATGTCATTGTTATCATGAGAGATAAAAAAAAAAAAAAAAAGAAGAGTAAATTTAGTTCCACATAAATTCCAGTAGAGTGTTATGCCATTTTGGGTGTTTTGCATATAAGGTTATCTTGTTAAATTTTCCGCAAAGTTGGGGATAGGTCCACATTCACTGGAAAAAAGTTGAGATTTTGTTCTCGTACACAAAATTTTGCAGTACATGCATGGCAATGCCAATCGACTTGTATCCTGTCCTTTAACTTCCTTTCTGTAACTCAGCAAATGCAGGCGCTATTTAAAATTGGCAAAGGTGTGCCTCCACGTGTTCCCGGCACTCTCTCAAAAGATGCACAGGATTTTATCCTGCAGTGCCTTCAAGTTAATCCAAGTGATCGTCCTTCTGCTGCTCAACTCTTGGATCATCCATTTGTCAAAAGGCCGCTTCCAACATCCTTAGGCTCAACATCTCCTTATCTTGTACCGCGTCCTTGGCAGTTCTGCTAGCATTCAGTTCTGACAGATAAAAGGTAAACACACCTTTCTGCTCTTCATTATTCTGCTCTCTCAATGAATTATTTGCACTTGATAAAAGTGCGATTGTATTGAATGTACAGGAAGAGTTTCATCTGTATGCCTGATCATGGCTTTACTTGCAGGGTGACTGAACTGTACAGGGTCTTTGCTCTACTTTAGAGAGTGAATAGTTCTCGAGTAACTGTTTGCTTATTTTGCTGTTGGAAAAAGAAAAGGTAAAAAAAAAAAAAATCTCCCAGATACGAAGTTATTCAAGATTTCAAGTTTTCCTTCAAACTCAATTTTTTCAAGGTAGGAAGGAAGCAGAGGGTGAGAGCAATTGTTGTAACAATTAGAAGGTGGGATTCATTTGTTGTCTGCATATGTCTGATTGGTACATCAAATGTTGGTATTGATTGAATTTTCATTTTGTGTCATTCCGTTGAAAGAAACAAATGATATGTATTGCATTTATCCCACGTTTTGATGCAGATTTGTGTTGCAAAGGAACACGCAACAGGTTGCGTGTTGCTTGAATTGTCGTATTTTGAATGAAGTCTCTTGCTTTGCTGCTTGCCAAACCATATTGCAAGGGGGTAAAACTCGATTCCAGCCCAGTGGGAGCAACTTGATAAACGTTGATGTGGCATAATTTGATTAAAAAAATATTGAATATAAATACAATAAAATAAAATGACGTATTGATTGTTAAATAATTTTCAATAATCTAAGCTTTTAAGCTTTAAAACACCTGGATTCAATAACTAATGTCAAATTCATGCTTGGGATTCGAATAAAAATCCTTCTGCCTTTCATGCCAAAAATCCAATTCTCGCTGACATTGTCGTTAAGGCCCAAAGCCCCTCCCCCACTTTCTTTCATAAAGTATTGTTTTTCTTAATTCTAACTAGATTTAAAAAAAATAATAATAATAATAATTAAAAAAAAATAAAAAGAGGAGTACCTTATTATTATTATTATTATTATTATTATACAAGAAAAATAAAAGTATCACATGGCGAGATAAGCAGGAGAAAAAGAGAAGGGCCCAATGTTTGAGCCCAGAAGAAAACCGAGCCCGGTCCAACGGAAGCCCAGTAACAAGACGAGAACATTTTGACGGAAAAGAGTGAATGTCGTCATAGTAGCGTGAAAGGCTCACCATCCAGTCAGAATCCAGAAAAAAGAGAATATAAAGGGATAGGAAATAAATATACGCAGACAACTCAGGAAGCACTCTCACGCATCTCTCTCGGGAAAAGTGCACCCAACGCCAGCGCAAAAACCACCGCCACACGGCGAACGTGGCAGCGAAGATCGGGCGGCGCTTCTCCTCATCCACGTCTGTAAACTTTCACCGCCTCAAAACAGAAAAGAAAATTGCGCTCCGTTTTCTCCCAATCCTCTATTTAATCGTTGTTTTGAATTACATAAGTAGATAAAATAGTCCCTCCCTCTGCCAGGTAAGCTCGATTCCTGTATTTTCAACTCGCGATCTCTCTCTCTCTATCCCATTTTGTTGCGGTTTAGATTCATTGGTTCGTCTCCCTTTTCTTAGATATTTTTTTTGATATTTTCTTTCATTTGGTTCGTTGATGACCTTTTCATAATCGAAAACCATTTCTAGGGTTGATTTGGGCTATCTTCTTGTGTTAAATGAGACTTCTGCCTTTGCATTTCTTCTATTCTTCTTCTTCTTCTTCTTCTTCTTATTATTATTATTATTATTATTATTATTTTTAAATTAGGATGATACAATTGCAAAAGTTTTTAGTTCCTGTTTCTGATACAATTTAACTGGCCTTGTAGTTTTTGAGCATTAAGTTTCTGATAGAATTTAATTGGCCTTTTAGTTTATAAACATCTGCTCTTAACATGCTTCCATGGTTGAAACCATGCAGTTTTTGTCATCACATCTCGCTATTTTCAAATTGAACCTAGATTTTTTAAAAGGAAGCTAGAATGAATTCAGATCTTTTGAGGAATTTGAAATATGGAAAAATTGAGAACAACCGCTTTTACTTTCGGGCATTAAAAATTATAAGGGAAAAAGTGCTTCTCTTTGTGTTTGGAAATGGATAGTTCTAAGGGAGATATATTTAGGTAATGAATTATTAGCAAAAAGGAAGGTTTGAGTACACCTAAGATTCACGATTGAGTGGTTTTTAGGTTTCAAATTGGAGGTTTGGAGTCGGAGAATTAGAACACTGTACTTGCATTTGTTGTTGACATACCTTTCAAAGCTTCTAGAGCCCGTGATGCCTCAATTCATTTCTATTTTTCACCAATACAGTGAGTGCTGGTACTGGTATAAGTACAGCAATTATCGCACTTCCTTTTTTCCAAATTTATCTGTCTAAGTGGATTCAGACATCTCCACAATAAAAGGAGTTAATTAAATCTCACTTCACTTTAAAGCTATCAATTACAATATGAGTTCTCAAAATTGAGTCTACAATGGATATATATTGAGTTTTGTTGTGGCTTGCTCATGAGAAGAATGTATTTAATATGAAAGGATCATTTATTTTAGTTGTTTTGACTCATGAGATTTACAAGCTATATATGGTCTTGTCTGTTTTCTGAAAATTTTGTTTAGTCATTTATTTACCATTAGGGTGCTTGTGCTCCAACTGATCCATGCTTCTGTAGTGTTGTAATTGCTCCTCATTGATTGAAAAATAGCACAAATGTTGTATCAAATTTTCTATATGGTATTTGCTTTATTTTTGCAACAAGTGTATCTGGAGATGGATTCTTTTCAGGAAGACAGAGCATTCGAAACCAACTGGCTGCTGTTCCATTAGCAATGTTGGTGAAACCTTGCTTAGAGATCAGGACTTCAGACTTGTGGGTAGTCTCAAGGTCAAGAGGCTACCAGCTAATAGACATAATATTTGTTGGGATGCATAGTGTGGATGGGATCTAGGGCAAGGTTAGGGTATGAACCATGTAAATTAAGAACAGAAGGCAAAAGTATTGTACTAGAAACATATTATCGTGCACGTATTAATGATTGCATTCAGTCCCTTGCAAACTGGATGGGTCATCTTTCCTTTCCAAAATTGCTGTTTCTGTGGATTAGAAAATCATTCTTTGTTTTGCTATAGATGCTCAGTGGGAAATACTGTTCTGCTGTTCTTGTTGCATGGATTATATTTTAGAATTTTTACTCTGTGCTTTAGAAATTTTACTTTGTGCTTTCTGTGTCTGGTATTGAGTGCATAACCACTAGCATTGGCTTCTTGTAATTTTATTTGTTGGGTTGTAGCAGGAGATACAGTTGTATACATTGTTGGAATGATTTGACACCTCTCTCTATGTAGGTTTACTTCAATGGCAAAAGTCAACAAGCAGCGTCAGAACACTGGTTCCCGACGCCTCAGAGTGACCCAATATTTATTGCCATCTTGTTCCAGGAAAACTGCGAAAGTTTGCACTGCGAAGAAAAAACATCTAAAGAAGAAGCATCCAGATACTACAGAGAAGAAAGATTGGGAAGGTGCAACTTGTGCAGTTTGTCTGGAGTTTCCTCACAATGCTGTTCTCCTTCTTTGCTCCTCTTATAACAAGGGGTGCCGGCCTTATATGTGTGCCACTAGTCGTCGTTTTTCCAACTGTCTTGAACAATACAAGAAGGCGTACACAAAATTATGTTCAATTGAAGGACTACGACAGCAGAATGGGTCAATGGACAATTCAGGTTTCAATTTGGATTCAGGACAGTTTAATGAGAAGCTAGAAGCTCGAGAGCTTTTATGTCCACTCTGCCGAGGGCAGGTGAAAGGTTGGACAGTGGTTGAACCAGCCCGGAAATATCTGAATAGCAAGAAAAGGACCTGCATGCAGGATAAGTGCTCATTTGTTGGTACCTATAAACAGCTAAGGAAGCATGTGAGAACAAAGCACCCATTGGCACGACCACGAGCTGTGGACCCTGTGCTTGAAGAAAAATGGAAGCGGCTTGAGTGTGAGAGAGAGCGAAATGATGTAATAAGTACAATTATGTCGTCAACGCCTGGGGCACTGGTGCTGGGTGATTACGTGATAGAGCCTGGCTTTCGTGGTATTTATCATGATTATGATTCAGAAGACTCTTTGGATGATGGTTTCTTTCCTTTGGAGCCTTTGGATCGAGTACAGAGTCGTCGCCTCCACTATCAAGGTGCAAGTAACCTGCGCTCTGTTTTGAGCGGGGATGACCATCGAAGCCATGTTTATAGGTTACTGATGGATCGAAGGAGGCATTGGAGACGGGGAGGAAGGTAATAGCGGTCTATTCACCAGAGAAGTAAAGCACACCTGAAGGTGCACATTAGCCATCTGTAATTTGGTTTCTCTACACCATTTGCTACTGCCGTCATGTGCCACATATGATGGTTGCCGATGCATTGTGTACCCTGATGTGGTGTGGTGTGATTGGCAAAAGGATGAGAATAGCAATATATTGGGCATTCCCTTGTTTCGACCTTGGATCGATTTGACAAGGTCTAAAATATGTTAGTAGCTCGGCAAAGAAATGCATGATTCCAATTTGCTTTGGTCTAGCATATTCATTGGGACCGTGAAAAAGTGATGACAAAGCTTTTTCCTGATTATTTTCGGTGTCTGTTTCTTTTTCTCCTGTTGGTTTTTTCTTCTCATCTTCATGGCATACGGTTCTCCTAGAATCTGAAATTGCAGCTTGTAGACTTATCCAAGATTGAACTGGTTGTCTCATTATGGCTTTTCCACGGGGTTTTTAACGTTTGTGGCCTCAATGAAGCTTCTCATATGGCATTTTGAATTGGCTGTCTCACATGGCAGAAACTTATTCCCATTCTTATTGTGTCTTTCTGGTGTTTTATTCTCGTGTTGGTTGCCCTGGAACTGGGATTACACACGCCTCGAAATTGAAACCTCAGAGCATACCTAGGAGCTCAATTTCCGAAAAATTATCAAAAATAAAGGTACACCTGTACATGTCGATGGCATGTCGGTTGAAGCAGTAACTAAGTGCGCGCATGTGGTTTTGACGGCTAGAGAATTTCTTGTTTACCAAAAATTTAAGATGATTACACGTTACATCAAACTCAATTCATAACAAATAGAATTGATCGACAAGAAAATATTTTTGTGATCGAATATATCAAATAAAATCGTCTATTTTTAAAACGTCGACGGCTGCAACTAAATCGAAGTCTGGTAATTATGCAAGGCCTTCTCTGGTTCCTACTGTGCATACATCATGTCTCCTAATCAGAGTGTCTTTTAGCTCATGCCAAGATTACACTCGAAAGCACTTGTGATGCTGGATTATTATTTTTCGAAAATGAAAAATGCAGATTTTATGCCCCAAACAAACAAAAGGAAATACGTGTAACTCAGTGGAGAAGGAAGCAAGCAGTTACCAAAAATTTACCTTACCGCGTGGATTAGGAAAAGATAAGGACACACACCCAGCTAACCATTGCACGTGATTTTGAACCCTCACATTCCTTTTATTTTTGCTTTACATACAACTCATTTAAGCATTGAAGGCCGAAAACTAAAGACGATCATCGAATCAATTTACGCAGCTAGAAATACAGTATGTAGCCTGCTTTAAAACAGTAGCAAGGAATTTCGGATATCATAGTTCATCTTCTCCAAATTCGGCTGAACGGCGAATTGAATCATGGGTGGGGGGCCACACGCCAATGCCAGAATACCGTCTGATCCTTCAGGAATATGCTCCCTCAGGATACTCTCCGTGATGAAACCGGTACTGTATTGCCACCCTTCCCTAACTGATTCTCGAACCACGTACCATATTTTTAACCTCTCGTTTTCTTTAGCCCAAGAATCAAGTTCGTCTCTTAGCAGAATATCGTCCTCGGTGCGGTTCGCATAGACCACATGCATCTCAGTCTCATCCTCTGGGTCCTTCAAAATTGCCTGAATTACCTGATAAATGGGTGTGATTCCCGTCCCACCAGCCAACATTGCTAGCTTCTTGGCAGACTTTGGCTTGCCATGAACCAAAAAGTTGCCGCGGCCAAGATATTCAATGTGTCCCGTAGGACCCTTCACATCTACTACGGACCCCAGTGGGAGTGCCTCCAGGTACTGTGACATGAGGCCTCCATTTGGCAATTTCGGATGCACACCCTTGAAATAAATCTTGATCACAAGATCAAAATAGCCCGCCACATCAACGGCGCTCGTTGGAGTATAAGCTCTCGTGCACAATTTATCATCAATTGTAGCACGCAAGAATATGTGCTTCCCGACAGGCAGCCCCAGCGTCTGATCCTCCGATGGCAATGCAAACCTGAAGAGACGCACATCATGGGAGATGGACTCCTTTTTCATTAGCTTGCATGGAGTTTTTTCCCGCGGAATGAGCGCAACGTTCCTTACGGGCTCCGTGGCAATTTCTTTTATAGGAGCCAAAAGCGTCGGCGACATGTCGGACGCACCATAAACCGAGCTGTTAGGGGAGGAGGCGTTGGAGCAATCCGCCGTCGAATTCACAAGCTCGCCTATTCGACAGTCCGCCAGCATTTGCTTGGCTCTGTCGGAGTGTATGGCTTCGAATTCTTCGGTGCAATCCGTACCTGCATTGATCAGAATGCTATCGGTGCCGCCGGGGTGGTCCTTGAGGAAGCGAGTGCAGTCATAGACATGACCGTGGACGATTATCCAGGCCGAATCAGCCGTGTTGTTTTTCTTGACATCGGCCATGGAGAAGGTCTTTGTGGCAGTGTTCATGAAGGGTGTTGACACACTTTTCTTCAGGGTTTGGCTGTTCTCGGATGACTTCTCCAGGTGCCTTTCCTTGGCCATCCATCCGCTGGACTGGTTGCCTGGTACAGTTGGGTGATCGAATACAATTCCGAGCTCACCCTTGTGCCGCTTGCACACTTTGGTTCTGATCCGGAACCAGCAATTGTTCATCATCCCCTGTAAAATTATTGTATAATTGATTTGGATGTTATCTAGGAGGCAATTTAACATCTCCCACGTCAAATTAACAGCATCAATGTAAAAAACCTCTTTTGCATATTTCAAATAAAATCGAGATTAATCGAGCAATTGATGATCACTCAGGTGCTCTTATTCAAATAATAATAAGAATCAATGAAGTCAGAACAAGTCAATTCTGATAGTCCTAATATCCATGTGACCATTTTAATTTTTGAAACTAGTTTTCATTTTTCAGGGTCCATAAATGGAGTATTAGTATACAAGTACCAAGTTATTCAAAATCACATTATATAACTGTTATTTTATTATTATTATTTTTCAATTCTTCTGAACTTTAGTTTGTGTCTGAATTAAGAATAAAAGATCGGTCTCCGGAAGTGCAGGAGAGATGGAATAATTTAATGGAAAATGGCCCGCAGATACCAAAATGAAAGGTATACGTGGGCTTAGGGCCGTACAGTTCAACGCTCTGTGGGGGTTGTTGCAGCTACCTTGTTGAAACTAGAACATAGAGATATCTAAAAATCATGCCAGAAAGAAACACGATTGGTTATGGGGATATTTAGAAAACAAGCGAGAAAAGGAACACGATTGGTTGGGCGACTTTAAATTATTGGAAAAGAACTTTCCTTTTTTCTTTTTTTCGGATTTTTGGACACACTATGCATATCTAATAAAAGAATACACACAAACTAAGATTTGTATGTAGTTTAAAAAATATATTTTTTAATAAATAAATATTATAATACGTGTCATTATTTATTAATAAAATAATAATTTTATTAATTTTATATTATAAATGTTTCCAACAAATGTTTCTTAAATTATTAAATTCGTTCCCTGCCGGCATACGTTTCTAGCCAAATTGAATTAGAGTGGTCTTAAATCAGTAGAGTTGGGACAAACAGCTAGATACGTACCATAACATTCCAATTGAGGGACTCGGGCTGAGTGTTGAGGGTCTCATCCCAAGCTCGGACGGCAATCTCTTTGGCTCCAAGCAGGTCCAGCACCTCCACGTCCAGACTCCAAAAGCACCAGCACCAGTATTTCTTATACTTGTTGGGTTTCTCCCGATGGTCCAAAGTGCAGACTTGCCACGTTTCCCCACCATCCATGGTCACCTCCACGCGCGTCACTTTCTTCCCGCCACCTGTTCGTGTACACATCGAACAGGAAGATTGCTTACTTTCGGACTCAGCTGAAGAAAAGCTTTTAGGAAGGCTCCAATTTGGTGGGTATAAGTGAGAATTTTTATATTATATATAAAATATTAATAAAATATAATATATGTGTATATATTTTTTGATGACTTATATATAAGAATTCTATTATCACTTAGATTTTTTCTGTTGGGAGAGATGAATACCATTCAGTGAAAGTCAACAGATAATTAGGTTAACATGTAATACATACATACATATATATAGATTAAAAATTTAAATATTTAGTTAAAAAAATTAATGAATTCAATTGAATTTGTTAAAATTAGATGCAAATTGAAAGAAAAAAAAAAAGAAGTCATATTATCATAATTATCAATTATACATTTATAAATGTATAATCATAAAGATAAAAAAAATATGCAATAAGTTGTAAAAAAGAAAAAAGAAGTCACATTTATAACGTTAAACAAATTAATTTATAGTGAATTGATAAATTTAATTTATGTAACAATCACTCAAGCGTGCAAGAGGAATAGCCATAACCGTGTGACTTCTATTTTTGGCTGCAACTTGCTAAATACCAATTACAAATACCAAAAGTTTGTACTCAAAACTCAATTAAATTGTTGGGAGCAATCACTTTCTATAGCAGACGATATTTCTGTTCTCTCAGAAAACTTGAATGGAGGAGGCCAGTCCAAGTCGCGACTTCTCAGTTACGTGGACGACTAACGCCCAAATACAAACAAATAATGTGGTTCCTCACGGGCAATAGAAGGGCACAAAAAAATTTCCCACTTGAGTCGCGAGTTGTGACCCGTGGCAATGGCTGCCACGCACGATCTGCCTAAGGCACAGGGATGCGTGAAAACGACATTTGTACAGTTAATCAAACCAAAAGATACTATTGGAAACTTAAAAGATTTGGTGGATGGAAAATCCTGCATTCAAACTCATACTTTTCTCATATTTAAGATTATTTGTGAATTTCTTTATTTTTTATTTATATTTTCTATTTAACTCGTATATATGTGTGAGAAAATGTGTTAAATTATAATAATATAATTTATTTAATTTTTTTTCTATTTTATAATTATAATAATACATGTAGTATATTTTATAAAAAAAAAAATTACATCATTCATTTTTTATTGATTATGTATGTGTATAATAATAATAATAATAAAGTAAAAAAAAAAATTATTTTTTTTTTTTTAAATACAGTGATGGGGACCGACAGAAACTACTCACCAGAGTACGCGTAACCCCTTAACGTATATGGCATCTGAGTTGTCCATGAATTAATGGGCAATATGTCCTCGTGGCACGGCGTCGTTATCACCGAGTTTATATTCAGCTCGTTGATGATATACTCCGGCTTGTACCACCATGCTACGCAATAAAATCCCACAGCTTTTTAGTCTTTAACATCAACATTTACGTTACATGACTCTCATGGGTCTTTTATCTTTTTATTTTTAATTATTTTTTTTATTTTTTGAACAATTCATGGGTGTTATCTTAATATGAATAATAGAGAAAGATATATGTCAATAAATAAATAAATGTTTATATTTTATAGTTACCTTCAGCATTAGCAAGCTCAGCATCAACGTGAGAGGGAAGAACTCTATTGTCCTTATAATGATAATAACTGTCGGATTCTTTGGTGGTGACGATAATTCTCTTTAACCATTTAACCATGCGGCCACCAATGAAGCCAGGAACGATGACTCTTAACGGGAAGCCGTGGTCAGGAGACAAAAGCGCACCGTTTTGCATGTATGCCAAGATAATGTCGCGTGACGGATCCATCGCGTATTCCTTCGGAATACTAGTGCCGTACTTAGATCCGCCGCCTCCGCCTGGCAAGTCCTCGGCCCCTTCAAAGCACACGTTGAGGGCCCCTTCCTTGCGGCTGTAGATCCCACACCGCTTGAGCACCAAACGTAACGGTACGCCCTTCCACACCGAAGTGGAGACCCCAGCAGCGCCCCAGTTAAAGCCGATAGTCTGCTTGACTGTGTTCTGCTCTTTCCGCCTGTTCCCGGCGCAGATCAGCGTCACGGGGAATTCACGGCTGGGGAACTCGGCAACTAGCTGGTCCATGTTGAACCGGAGCGGCCTCTTGACCAGGCCGCTAACCTCCACGGTCCAGTCCTGCCACGTGGCCTTGGGGACCCCTCCGTGATTCCGGACGTAGTGGAGTGGGACCGGAGTTATGAACCCGTGGTCCATGAGTTTGGTTAATGGGGCTTCGGCGTTAAAGGGGTGTTTCCCCGTAAGCCGGACCATGGTGGGGTTGCGCTCCACCCAATTATCAGCCGTCCCTTCGTCCCGCGAGTCCAGAACCGACGGCTCCAACTCGCTGTTGCCTTTGCGAATTAGGTCGCCATAGTCAACCTCCTCCTCTTCGCTTGAACAATAACCCTCCTCCATTGCAGGGACCGGTTGCATGTTGGACCGGGCCAGGTCCCCGTTAAACGAGGGGAAGTTGTAGTTTCGAATAGGGGACTTGGACCTGTAGGTTGGACCGGATTTCAATGGGCCAACCACGGCACCGAAGGCGGATTCTAGGTGGAACTGGCGATTATCGATGTGGGCCGCCATTTTTACAGAGTGATTAAAAGAGCTGACGAAGCCTGATTCCTAGCTTCCCAGTTTAGCTGCTCTGCACTGACTTTAATTCCTTCCCTCTCTCTCCCCGATGCTGTTTCTTTCTTAATTCAATACGAAAAATGAAGTTGCGTTTGGTTGGGACTTATATAGGCCTCCGTTGTCAATTTTATTTTTCTTTAATATAATTTATAAGCATTACAAATAAAATTTTAAAATTAATATTAAAAATTTTAATAATTCTTTTATCACATGTTCTCTAGTCATATTCTTTTGGGGGTAAGAGTGTGCGAAACGCAAATATCACATGGGGCCCATCAATCGAAATGGTTGATATCATATAACTTTTTAAAATTTTTTCTATTCTCTAAACCCAAAAAACAAAAGACTCTTGTTTGTTTAGGAAAAAGAATGAGGGTGAGCAAGGAAGAAAAAAAAAAAGGGAGAAATCAAGTTAGTGGGTGTCAGCTAGCGGGGTGGAGCCGCGGCTTAAGCAAGTGGGTTCGAGGGACCGATGGCAGGAGGGGACATCGTTTTTAAGGCTGAAGCTACACACACGAAATGACTATAAATCATTGATAGGCGGCAGCTTTTGTTTAAAAAACACCTTCCGCCACTCAGATTTCCGGTAAGTGGTGCCAGCTATATTCAAAATCTTTGTAAATTAAATTATATTTTTATTTTAGAAAACATATTAAATTAAGATAATTCTATTTCTAACAATTACATCAGAACTATTGAAGATTTTAGGTGGTAATATTAAACCCTAAAAGAGTCATACGATATATCCGAGACAAATACAGATCAGCATTTATATTAGAAATATAGGGAGTTATCAGCCGCAGCAGAATTTGAAAAAAGCGTTTGTCGTGATTTTGAGCCTATTCTTTTCACGACTCTTCTTAACCAGGCAGGAGAATTGCAATAGATATTTTTCTTTTATATTATTAACCAAAAATGCACGTGGTAAGTAATAATAATAGAATCTTCCATCAAAATTTCAAGGCATGAAAATGCATTTAATTGCAATTTCCTTGTTGTCAATGCCTAGCTAGTTTATGGACAGTTGGGCACTGGATGCTTCCGGGACGATAGAGGCACCGGCCCACCCTGTCCGGGAAAGAATTTCCACTCTTTTTTTTTTTTTTTTTTGTCAAAATTCTTTTGTATCATTTGTTGCTAGCCCTTTAACTAGTAGCAAATGGTGTATGATATTTCTCGCAGCAGGCGAACATAGGCAAAATTCGATGATAAAAAACAAATGCAAAATTCTGGTCTAACAGATAAAAAAAAAGAACAGGCAAAATGAAACTTCCCAGAGTAGGTGGCTATAGGACCATCTAGCAGTTACGGAATGTGCCCTTTGTCTACAGACATGCTCCAGTTGTTAGGCAAATCGTTTGTTTTTTTATTATTCAAAGTGTATCAATTTCAACTAATTATCAACCCCAGAGTGTGAATTGTCAGTTGTAAATTGAACCAAGTAAACACTCATACACATCCACGACCCCTGGATGCCGGAGGGGTCCACAGGATAATGGCGTAGTTCCCAAGGAATAGAGATGATAAGGTCCATCCATGGAGGTCATATTGGAGGAGAACGGAGACTTTGAGAAGGAAGATATCGAGCAAACCGGAGGTTCCCAGATTCAGCTTTACGCTCATCACCTCTGAATTCAGTAACTATTACTCAGTGATTTTGCATTAATCTCTTATGCATATCTCACAATTTGATTGATAAATTTGAGAAAACGTTAATTTTTTATTTTTTCGCATGAAAGGGCTTGGCTGGCTGTTCAGTGTATAGTAAGCCGCTCTAATATATAGACAAAAATGTTAAAAATAAAAAATTTGGTATCGAACTTAACCAGCGTTAGCAGTAGCTATGTATGGAAGATAAATTGATCATTTTTAATTTTTATTTCTTCGACTATATTTTCACTATTTCTTATACTATGGTATGACCTTTTTAAAATATGTCAAGAAAAAAAAACAAAAACAAAAACAGTGATTTCTTCAAGTGAGAGAGCAAATTAAGAGAATATATACACATATTAATGTATAATAGAAATGGCCATTTCCATGTCCCATGCATGCATGAATGAGGCATGTTTCTTTTTTTTTTTTTGTTTTTGCGTTTTTTTTTTTTCTCCTCTGTGCGTGGAAGGGATATTTTGCACAAAGAGCATATTCGAAATTCCATAATTTACTCCAGCTGGAAAACCAGTGACTACATATGATGGCAATGGATAATTTGGAGAGGGGACAAGATAGCCAAGCTTACGACTGCGAAAGTTACAAGATAGATGCACGATACTGATAGTTTCATTTAAAAAAAAAAAAAAATTGAGCACTGATAGATAGATAGATAGTCAAGGCAAAGGGAGAAATCAAGAGAATAAAAGCGAAATGAGGGGCAAGTTAGTATCTCAAGAAGTGGCGCATGGGAGCCCGAACGGCCAAACTACTGCACAATGCATGAGATGCGGCAAAACCAGCCAATTTGCGTAGGTGAGTGAAAGAGATGGGTCATTTTGTAGGTAAACAAAATAGTACAAGTTGGCAACTCGGGGTGGCTAACGGGGAACTGAGGAGTAAAGAGACAATGGCCTTTTGGTGAAAATAGTACCAGTTGGCTACTAGGGGCGGCTAAGGGGGAACTGAGGGGTAAAGAGGCAATGGCCTTTTGGTGAAAGCTTGGAGCCACCTTTGCTTCGGTGGCCCCTCTCTCTCTCTTTCCCTCAGTTTGTACTACTTTTGGCTCGAAGATATTGGCAGCAAAAGTGGCCCCGAACCGACACTCACTGTCAAAAACTATTTATTCTAGGTTATTGTGTGAGTTATAAAAATAAATTATATATTAAATTTAAAATTATTTTTTAAAAAATTTTTAAGTTAAAAATTTAAACAAAATATCTATAAAAACTTAATTATTAAATTAAATAAAAAATAAATATATTAAATTCTGACAATAAAATTAAAATTCAAAGAATAAAGACTAAGAGGTCCCTTTACTTGATCTTCTACTCTCATTTTTGTTTGCAACATACGAAGAATGGATAGGAATTCATGATTTCAATTGCCATCTAAGTCATAAGCATTTTAACTGATATTAGTAGTTTAAATAAAAGATTTTAATATAAAAAGTGTTAAGTTTATAAAATATAAAAGGTGGGTTAAGTATTAAAATTAATATAAGAATTTATAGAATAGAGAATTAAAAAAATTTAGAGTTAAAAATTTGTTAAATTGAAAATTAAAAATAACTTAATTAAAGTTTATATTTAAGATAAAAAATAATAAAATAAAGTATTTATATAATAATATTTTATTAATAATATGTATTACAAAATATAAATATTAAAAATAATTTCCCAATATAAATATTAAAAGTCAAGCATAAATTGATCAAAATTATAAAAAAAAAAAATTTCTGATAGTCAATGACAACGTTAGTGACAACAAGAAAGAAAACGAAGACCTAGGCGACAGCCATGATGAAAAATCAAGGGGTTTCTATTCGGTGTGCTTTGCTCCAGCACCATAATGCGTCTAAAGCCTCGCTCCAATGGATTCCCCCCTTTTCTTTTCTTTTTCACCTTCGGGCTTTTCAAGGGTAAGAGTAGGGACCTCCGGCCCCTACAATTACCGCACCATGATGCATTCCACTGCAATTTTGCAACTTGGGCATTGGGATGTCCTGAATTCTGACGTAAGCAGCGTATAATTTTTCTTTTCTCCGTACGCAGTCATTGCAGTCAATGGGCCCAAGTAGACTAGAGCTTGTCGTAAGTGGGCCTGGAAAAAAATCTCAGTTTAATGACTTAATATAATATTGCCTTTCCTTCTAGTTGACCTCTTCGTTTGATTCAAACGGATTTTCCGACTGAATTGCATAGTTGTGCTAACAGCCCTTAAAAATTGCGGAGAAAAGAGCTGCGCACGATGTCACTGGCCTGATGGTCTCAAGGCAAGGAAAGGATGGAGGTGCTTGGATTGGGAACTTTAGATAGGACTATTATTGTCATTGTTTTACAATATAATATATCATATTATCCAACCCCAAGTCCCCATTTCAATGGAGGCAGAGTTAAATCAACGCAACAGGAATGCAACAGTCAGGCCCAACTCCAACAGAGTCATTATCACCATCTACGTCGAATCGCATACAAAAGGTTTTCCGCGTCAAACAACACATCCCACACCCACCAAAAGAATCAGGCCGAAACCCATGTCCAGAAAGCCCCATACCACAAGACCACACGGTTATGACCGCCGGGCTCAGCTGCTGGCCTATGTCCACGAGCTAAGAGATGCTGGTCCTGAAATGGGGCGGCAGTCCAGGCCTGGGTCCAAGGTAAGGTCGTCATACAAGTGCTTTTATTTTTTGGATTCTATTTCATGCTCGAAGGCAGTTTTCCAGTTTAATAGATGATGAAAATATGCTTTCCTTCATTCCTCGAACAGACGTGGGAATGGCCTAGTGCTACAGAAAGGACCCCGGCATCATTTTTTCGGATCTTTGGACAAAAAGAAAGGCCATGGAAGTATGAACGTATTGAATCCGAAGAAAACAGCGAAATAAACGGTTTTTGTGTAAGTGGAACCAGCATCAATAGTAGGAATGAAAAGCACCAGGGAAACAGCATTTCCAATTTTTGTGTAAGTGCTGTATCTTGATCTTCTGAACGAATGTGTGTTCTAGTTATTCACCACTGCTAACGATTCTTTTTTCTTTTCTTGGTTTTCGCGACTTGATTGTATGTTTGCAGAGAAAATTGAAGTTTCTGCTTAAACGATTGTCATGTGGGTTGCACTGCAGCAAGGGTTAGCTCGATTAATCGCTACTCAGGGCTCAATGTCTCTGCTGCTTCATCGTGGAATATATTGCATTTAATCAGGTTATCACTTGTGCCAACGCTATTGAAGATTGAATTGAACGTGTCTTGTGCTTTTTATCCACTAATTTTGGTCCGTTCGTGACCGAGTCTATTAAAAGATCCGTAATTTTTCCCCCCGATAGAGGATCTTTTGGATGCATATTGAATGTTGTAACGGTTGTGCTTGCTTTTATTGAGCTGCCTGCCTGCCATATAACCATGGTTTAGGAGTAATAAATAAGATCACAGGATCATAAAGAATGTGCAATTGGCAAAATAAAAGTTCTGCTAATTAATGGATCATTCCGTTTTTTTTTCAGTTTGCAAGGAACGAATGTGAATATCAGAAGTTATTGCTGTACAGCTAGAGAATATTATGGTAGAAGACAATCCAGAACCATAACAAGGAAAAAGAGATGTAATTTCTAAAAGCTAAGAAGGAACTTAGTGCAGAGAAAGGATAGCATCCAGTGGTCACAATCAGCCTATATATTCTCACCCCACCAACAATTTGAAGATAACAACATCATCTTTCAAGAATAGGAACCTGCCTTTTCTTTCTTCTACTTTATGTCGACACGAAGGTGCCACAGAATTGGACAATTGTTCTCTCCAGTTCCCTATTTAGATAGCGCAATGCTGACACAAAATGCAAAGGCAAGTAGAACTATGCATACCGATCGATCCAATCTTCCATAGCATGTCTCAAATATCTGCACCCCTCTCTGCTGAAATTGAGACCCTGAGCGAAGCCCTAAGCCTGCTCGAGGCATTTAGAGCCTTTGATGCAGACAATGACGACCGCATTACTTCTGCTGAGCTTGGTGGCATCTTGGGGTCACTTGGTTACAAAGCAAGCGAACAAGATGTGAGGGCAATGATGCTGCAAGGAGACACCGACAAGGATGGTTTGCTAAGCGTAGAGGAGTTCATGGAGTTAAACACCAGGAACATGGAACTTGGTGGACTTGCAAACTCTCTCAGAGCTGTCTTTGAAGCTTTTGTCGTTGATGATGATGTGGCTGTGACAGGAGACGAACTTTTTCAAGTTATGGAGAACATGGGATTGGCTTGTTCTTTGGAGGAATGCCGTGATATTATTGCTTCCATTGATGCGGATGGCGATGGTGCTGTTACCTTCGAAGATTTCAAGCTTATTATTAACGCCCTCCGCTAGGCCAAAGTCCGGTGATATTAACTAATCCAGTAATGTTTCATGTCGTACGACCAGGCAAGCAAATAAGCCTGTCGCAGTATCTGATAAATAGCTCGGATGACTTCCTATTTAAAGAAAAATGAAAAAATAAAAAATAAAAATCGACAGTTTTATCCACATGCCTATCAAGCAAAAAGCGACTGTGAGTAAAAATATTTAAAATGTATATTATTTGTATTTAATAATAAGTGTTCCTTTAACCCTTTTGAAATAGCGTTATAGTACAAAACAGCAGTTTTGCCTACCTAGTTCCGTAAATTTTTTATTTATTCTTATATATTCTAACTTAATACATCTAATTTGGCGCTGCGTTTGCGATTGCCAAGCCAGTGTTTAGACTCAAACGCACCGTTGAACACCTTCAGTAAATAAGAAAAGTCAGAGATGGCACCGCAAATCAACCATCGAAACGCTGGTTTGGAAACTGGAAATTTTTGATCCAGCTCCAAAACGTACGGGGAGATAATGACCACAACTCATATTTTATATATTCTAAAGCAGACACATCTCCTCAGGCTCAATTTCTTTTAGTTTATCTATAAAAAAGAATAAAAATATATTTTCTACTTTGCATAAAATTTATAATAATCGTTGCACAAGCAAATACTTTCAATGAGATTAGAAATTGTTAACATATTATAAATAATATTCTATCTATAAAAAATATACTCAAAATAATTTACTTTTAAGGTCAAATAACTACTTGATATGCATCAACCGTATGCTATTTGTTCTTGTCCATTTATAAATTTGCTATTAGAGGTTATGTGTTTTGTTCTTATCTATGTTATAAATCTTTTTTTTTTTTTTTTTTTTTTACAATTATAATGTCCAAATAAATCTTAGACCATAGGTCATGATATTTTACTAGTTTATCATATGCATTAATATTCAAACAATTTATACAATAATTATTCACAAACAATAACATCATCTAAATTCATTATTATTGTTTGCCAAATATTCATGAAAATTGCCTTTACACCGCAATTTTTTAAAAAATTACCCAGCAATCAATTATATTTTTTAACAACAAAATTTTAGACTGATAATATGTCAATCACAATAGTAAAACCCAAATAAACCTTTAAACCCTAATGTTAAGCCCAAAGCAGACTGAATATTAGAGCTCAACCCATCACCGTTCTGCATTGTCCATTAAGCGGCGACCCAATTCGAAATAGACGATGACGAGCTGAGGGCCCAAAAGATAGATCCACACAAACCGCACACGCACCGTCTCTTCCAGCCTTCGCCTCTCCGACATCGGTAACGTGAACTTCAAAGTTCAGACTCTCTTGTTCTTTTTACCGTCTTCGGTTTAGAACGCAATAAAAATATTTTCCTAGACATTTTTTTCAATCATGTTTTTCCTTTTTGATGATACTACTTATTTTGTTTATATATAACCTTGGGGGCATGACTCTGGTGCAGTTCAGTTCTAATTTTGGAATTTGAACCGTCAGTTTTGCCTCCAGTATTTAGGAGAACCATAACCAAAGTGTCAACTTGTAATTCACTATGGTCAATTCTCAATGTAATTTGATTAAAGCTCCAATTTTAATTCGGTTCAAAATGATCTAATTAGATTTAATTTGAGCTGTTTTGGTCTAATTTATTTACAACTTTTTTTTTTTTTTAAGCGTTTGAAATATCTCAACTTGGACCAAATTCATTTACCCCGTTATGTCTAAGGTACGACGGTTGGTTCAACGTTCTATTTCATTTTTGTAGTGATTTAAAGGATAGGCCAATTTAACCAATAATTCAACTGCCAATTAAGCGAACAATTCCCCATTCTTGACGGAATCTTTAACCAACCACCTTCTTCACAATTCCAGATCAAATTGAAACCAAATTTGCTAGTTTCCAATCGATTCCAGTTCTAAACCGGTTTTTGATTTCACTTTGATTTTGGTTTAGACCCCGATTGCTGTCATGTCCAGCGTAACTAAACAAGCCAACCTTACCAGGTTAACATTTTCTAAGATGACTAGTCGGGCTACGATAGTCTCAAGGCTGTTGGCAAAGAAGTAGCACGCCTACGCGTCGGCAACCAAAACATCAGACGTTGTCAGCAAGACTTTACGCCCTAGAATTTCCTCTTTCACGACTAAAATGAAGAGACAGCTATCGGTAATGAAAACAGAAACACAAATATGACCTTCTGTTAAGACACTTCCCAGTGTTTCTATAAAATGTAAATGCTTCAGTTGTCTTTTTCTTAGAACTTGGCTAAAGGCTTGCAAGTGAAAACGACCTAACCTCGACAACGCCTAAGCCCATTGATTCCGCTACGAAAGAACATAACATTAGTAGGTAGCTTTGTTTCCCATTTCCGGAAACACCTAAGGGCGCTTCTCCTGACGCCCGAATTCCTTGCATCATTTTATGCAACTTCACAACAACAGCAGGTCAACAAGTCTCAGAACTTGCTCAAACTTGCCATTCCCAAGAATACATGAGTAAATAATTACTTAAAAATAGAAACCACAACAGTCCAAAATGTTTAAAACCAATTACCCAGAGGCCTGAAGAGTTGACCCAAAATATAGCAGCAGCTCATTAGAGCACGAAACAAATTGAGAAAACTTCATAGCATTACACAGAATCACATCCAAATTCCAACGGCTTAAGGCCTCCAGGAACTTAAAACAATCAGTCACTATTACAATTTCCACATCGCAACAACAATTGTGCCGTAGCATTTTACTGCAAAATAGAGTGACTCCAAGATCATAAACAAAAGTCAAACTGTAATCCCATGTTTCCAATTCACCCCAGATTTGGAAAGCACAAAGCATCAATCCACACCGAGAGATAACTACAACACGGGACACATCTGATTAACTGTAGTTTCTTACAGAAATTAAAGCAAGGGAATTGAACTACTGTATACATAGGATTTACCAATAATAAACCCTCCCATCAACCAATCCATGTGTTTCTTTTTCACCCCAGAATGGGCCAGTGAAGGCCCCAGAAACTTGAATCCCCTCTGGGGAGAAACCAAAACACACGAGAGAATATTTTAGTGTGTCCCACACATCACTTCATGCTGAAAACCAAAATGCGAAAATCACAATCTAAACCTACTCATCAATTAGCACAACGGTTATGGAGAGAAAATACACAATTGCACTACAGT
The DNA here is from genome assembly GCA_037832385.1 of Rhizophora apiculata. Classification (NCBI taxonomy): domain Eukaryota; kingdom Viridiplantae; phylum Streptophyta; class Magnoliopsida; order Malpighiales; family Rhizophoraceae; genus Rhizophora; species Rhizophora apiculata. Next base: position 11,558,087 of record CM075430.1, read on the forward strand.
CCACGGGAGGCGTGGCAAGGTGTCAGGCTAATGGCGCTCTACCGATTAATTTCCATTCTGACACTTGCCAATTACAATAAATTTGGACCAGATCTCACCATCTCGTGGTGGAGACAACACTACTGGCAGGTAGCCATTGGTGTGACAATAAAATACCGAGTTCTTGAAATGCTTGCACAGAGCATTCTTTCCCTGCATAAACCAATAGCAAGGCAAACAAAACTCAAGAAAAGAAGTCATAATTTTCATAAAAGAAAAGCAGTGAATACTTATTCATGATCAGTAAACTACAACTAACAACATTTAAAAAAAAAAAAATTTTGTGAAACAAAAAAAGAATCAACATATTTGTTATCTTAACCTGGATCGCAGCGCAAGCGATCGCACAAATTTTTTTGCTGCCAGCCATCTTCCAATCGTAGTTGTGAAACGCTTTGTGAAATCTCGAGGCAGCCACCGGACTCGTGAAATTCACGAATGCATACCCCAGGTTTGCATGACGTCTAGTTTATTAAAGCCAGATTAGTATGTTTTTTTTTATTTACTTCCTTTTTTCCATTTCCAAAAAAAGAGCCAAGAAGAAATGCAAAAATTAGGGTGCACGGGATTTGTAGACAATAACTACCTGAAGTCCATAGGCAAGTAAACGAAATCATAAGCAGACCTCACAGGGTCACCACGAGCACTCGCCTCTTTGTTCTCTCGCAGGCAGTGCTTATCCAGTATTCTCACAAGATCCCGCCTTCTGCTTTATAAATATGATCAAAAGGCACTTCTTGCAGCCATAATTAGTTAGATTTAAAAAAAAAAAAACCCTATCATCCTAATTAATTACAGGAGTATTTAATGCCGAGGTAAAAACTAGAACCGGTCAACCGGCAAATATAGAGCCAATGTCCTCTCACGAGGGATCCAAGCATAATTATTACTGCCATTTTAGCGAAGAAATCGAATATGACATTTATTAAGAATAAGCAGATCAAATTCAAAGCGGCCATTCAGCTTCTATTTATATGTATACTTTCACGATATGTAGCATTCGGGAGTCGAAAGATAGAAGAGAACACTAGATAAACAGGATGGGTCGACCACGCATGCGGGGATTCATTGACAGGATCTTGAATTTTGTCTAAACGTACGAAGAAAGTGAGGATGGAATTTACAGGGCCCGCAGAGAGAGAGAGAGAGAGAGAGAGAGAAGGAATACCCACCTAAATTGGTTTGGGATATTTCTGATCATCACACTTGTTTTTCCTCCAACCTCGTTTCTGCCAGCAGTGAAAACATGAGCTCCACTCCTACAACCACCGCCAACTTTCTTCTTTGTGTTGGGCTTGGTTTCAAATACTGTTCCTCCACGGCCGACGGGAGGGACACCGCGATCACCGCCCCGACCATCTGACCGCAACCGTGTAGTAAGACTTCTCGTTCCATCCCCAGTGAGCGCCTTCTTCCCGAAACCATTAAGCACGGCTAGAGGCTGGTTTATAACGTTATAGCAGGACACGCCTAAGGGATACGCCTTATGAGAAAAGGGTGAGAATAACGGATCCATCGGAATCTCCTGCTGCTCTATTCTCAGTGGCTTGGGTTGATCTAGTGTGACTTTAAAGTAAGGCCGGGCATACGGGTTCAAAGATCCTTTAGGGTTCGGAGGGTTTGGTGGACGGTCCATTCGGAGAAGACACAGAGAGGTGCGGCGAGGAAGAAGAAGAAGCAGCTTTACGTTGTACCCCAGATACTTAAAGCCCAGGTTCCTGTTCGACGCATCTCCGACTCACCTTCAGCATGACAAAATGAATCTAAAACGAGCAGATAAAAGGCCCAAAACCCTAGAGAGAGACACAGAGATCCTTTGTTTGAGAGAGCAGACGACAAAGAAAAACACAGTAGATAGGAAGAGAGGCAGACTTTTCCAATGAATTGCCTGGCCTCAAGATTTTTCTTGTGCAAGAGACATTCTTTTACGATTACTTTTGGCATCCATGTAGATATATATACATGCACAGATGTTACATTTATAAAATGATTAAATAATTAAAAATAATGAACCAATAGAGAAGACGATTGTGGTGGGTGAAAAAATAGCTTGGAAGGGGAAAAGAGCAGACCAAAATTGTATGGTTCGCTTTGCAGATATGGAAGAACTAGATAGGGTGCATGGCTTTTCAGATCAACAACAATCAGCTTCTTTCACTTCTTGAGGATTTACCAAAATCCTGCAATGATGAAAATGGAAACTAGACCTACTCATTATATCTGCTCTCATTAAATGCTGCACCCATTACCAGACAAGACAGTCTACAGCTAGCTTTGGCGGCGAGATGCATGAGAGAGGAGGATGTGAGAGATGCAGTCTAGCACACGCAGGATAAGCAAGCCGGCTCTTTGTCTGCAAGGAGTCAAAAACATGCATTTTCCAATCTCCGGGGAATCCGATAACCTTCATGGTTGTCTTTAACCTTTTGCCTTTCCTAGTTCTCTCATTTCGGATCCTCCTAAGTCGATCAAAATATTTTATATATGATTTCATATAATTAGAAGATGGAAAAATTGCGAATGCTAGTATAACATTCCGAAAGATGGTGGCCAGCGCCTGCATTTTCAATATGACATTTTCACTCCTTTAATCAAATTCATTTAGCAAAATAAATAAATAAATAATTAAGTAATAGAATTTAAGGTAATATTTAAGAAAATTTTGGTTCAAAATTAATTTATTAATAATTGTTTCACCCAAAAATTAATTTAAAACACAGCCACTTTTTGAGTCAGTTGTCATTTAAGAGAATTTTCCACGAACAACAACCTTTTGCAATGACTTTGTCAAACACAAAATGTTATGCTATTTGTAACTCAACAACAACTATTATCTTTTTAAAGTTAAACTAAACGTGCTCCTCATGTACGTTAGGCTTTCCTAATAATAACAATTGGAAAAAAAAAATCTGAATTCAGGCAAAAGCAATTCGCGTGCATTTGATAAAAAAGCACACATGGACCAAAAAATTTTAAAGCTCATCAGCTCTATTTGCACGTCCAACACCTCAGAAGTGGCTGTGGCGTTGCTCAAGAGCGAGAGTAACAATTGTCTTCTCCTGACACCCCTCCTCTCGCCCCTATAAGTTAAGACTTAGGATTGATAATGCAACTTTCAAGCGTCAATTTTGGGCGTCACTTTTGAGCACAGGGTTGATTTGATTGATGATAAGCTTAAATGTCAAGCAACGAAAACGAAGAAAAATATTATTATTTATATTTATAATTGTTGAATAAAATATTTTTTTTATTATTTTATATTTTTTTTAATTCTTTTACAACATATTATCATTTCGTCTCTGCCTTTCGTAAAAAAAGAGACACCCTCTTGCGTTCTAAGGCCGGAAAACGCGCCAATTATACATGCAGAACAAAATCTTATTTTAATAGCATCAGCAGCCTCCCCGAGTTTTTGATACAACAGATTTAATTTAATATTTTTAAATAATCCAACCCAAAAGGCCAATAGAATCTGACAGTAAAAGGAAATGGCATTCAATGGAAGTGTACCATTTCACATAAATGTACACGTTTTCATCTCCTATGTTGGCATTAGAATCCCAGAGTGTGCAAAAAAAAAAAAAAGGACAGAAATACCTTTTAAAATTCGCTTTTTTTTATTTTGGGGGGGAGGGGGGGGCACTGGGCTGAGTTCTACGGGCAGGGGCATGTTTCAATGTTAAGGTTTTGATTTGCTTTTTACCTTGAGCCTGGCAAACGCGATCATCCTCTGAGCAAAACCCTATTGCTATGGTCTCTCCTCCTCTTCCTCTGTTGTTGTCTAAAATCATGCAAGATAAGGGTATGCTTTTTGAGGTACGGGGCGGTGAGTTCAGCGTCTGACTGTCCCTCTTATATACAAGTTGATTCAGGCATATCTGATTCTTCTTGCCTCATGTGTGCCATATATTTAAGGGCGTAGTTTGGTATACGTGGTCGACAGCCCAGATCGAGAGAGGCTGAAAGCAAATGCTTTTTTCGCGGAAACAAGTCTACAATTGCAAAATTTTTAATTTATTTTATTTAAAATATAAATATAATTTAATTTAATATTATATATATTTAAAAATATAATTTTAAATAATAAATTTATTATATTCATAAAAAAAATACATAAAAGTATGTGAAGAGATAAGCAGACTTTTAATTAATGACAACGGAAATAGCTTGACAAGTGTCTCGATTTCTCGGTTCATCTTTTTCCAAATTCGGCACAGTATTATTGTGCTGACAAGAAGTAAAATATATATATATATATCACTGTGCACATAATTTTCAAAATTATGAAGTTCATTGTATATGTTTGTCGTAATAACCAACAATGGCTAACAAGGATATTTATTTTTTTTCCATTTTTTTATTAGAAATATTTTGGGTTGCCCGATGCATAATTTAAGACACATGTTGAAGCAGATGCATCCAAGCCCATACATGCCCGGGCACAACTTTAGAAGTTGCGGGTTAGCAAATTGCATTCAAATTCGTACCCTTCGCTCGATAAAGCAAAAGTCCAAATGAAAGAACGAAGATGAAAGCCCAATGAACGGAGCCTCCCGGGGGCCTTAATATGCTCGGTTGGACGGTACACCCATTTTGCAGATTTGAATGTAAATGGGCCAAAAACTCGTAATTTAAGAAGTATCAGGATGTTGAAAGCTCGATAATCGATATGGTTGCTAGATGGGCCTGCCAAAACTATACCAAGATTGGCTCACTTATTTGAAAATTAGACGAGGGCAGGGCTTTGCCTGTAAGCTAGGTTAATCTGGGTTTTTAAGGATAAAGGTTTAGGAAATGTAAGAAACCTAATCACGAGTACTCATTTTCATTTTAATTCCCAAAAGCTATTCAAGGATAATTATACTTTAAAATAAATAAATGAATAATAAGAGAGAGAACAAAACGCAGCCACAAACAATGCCTTGAAAATGCCAATTCAACGTTTCGGCATATTTGGGTAAATATCAATCAAGCAAACGGTATAACGAATGGGGTGTCACTGTTTAAACCCCTCCTTATCGTAAAAGATTGGTCCAGAAATGAGAAAACTTTCTACTTTTTTTTTTTTGCCATATAAATAAGTAAATAAATATAAATCCTACAAGATGATCGACAAGTGCATCTCCTAGCACATGATCGGAAGAAATCCCCATCACCCATATTCTAAGTTGGTTGATTTGATCGACCCAACAAAACTTGAAGCCACTTATCCACAGATCAGATTGAAAGAAAATGACTTTTCGATATATTTTTTTCATAATAGCATCATAAGCACCATAGTGTACTAAAAAACGTGACATTGTTTCAAAAAATATGGTGGATTGGTTTGAGTGGGTTCCTCGGCTATTGAATCCCCCGTCTTTGTTTTTTTTTTTTTTTTTTTAATTATTTTTTTATTTTTCAGAACATCCAAAATAAATATGGCAATTTTTGCACTCTATGTAGGGCTGCAATGTGCCCCTTGCGCATTTCCTTTGTGGGCAAATTGGCTGATCTATGGACTACAGCTGGGCTTCCAACGATTTCAAGTACCTTCAAACATATCTTGATCCATGAGCAGCAGGCCTGGGCTTTCCGTATGAAGTATAGTGGTTCATTTACGACGATCTGCCGAACAAAGAGAGCTCGAATCGACCATTTGATGTATGATTTGGGGCAGTCCATCAACGGCATTTTAAGCTAAAATATTAATAAATATCTCTCTTCTTTAACCAAACCGCAAACTAGACAATTCTAATACCACCACACAAGAAGCTACGTTAGTGATATTCCTGTATATCTCATTTGTCTGATGGGCGATTGAATCATTATGGGAATAAAATTTGATGTTATTTGGGAACAAAAATAGGTCCCAAGTTCAAGTGGGGTTGTCTTAATGTTGTATGCCTCACTGAAATTTACCTCCAACAATGGCGTCCACCTCCCATTGTCCCGTCCATTAGTCCATTCGTCTCCTTCTGTTTCTTTCACCTTTATATGACACAGAAAAAAACTCAACCTACGCACCAAGAAAAGAAAAAAAAAAAAAAAAACCTCAACCGTCTTTGCAGAACGCCACTAAGGTTCCATTTTCAAGGGTTCCCCGAATACATTTGTTGGTGCACGTCAGTGCCAGATTGTTTTACCTTGTATTTTTGTTTTATATGCCGTTTCTAGGGGTACAATAGAAAGGCGAGCTGGTCAATGACAGTTCAAGGTAGCACTAGATCAGGTTCAGTGTAGTTGGAAACTCTAATTGATGTTTTATTCTTTATTTATGTTGTTAAATCCCCAAAAAGATTAGGCAATGTGTTTGCTTAACAGACTTTTAAGCAGCCTTTTAGAAAGGCACACAAAGAAAAAGATGACCACCTGCATTTTTCCTTGGGGGAAGAGAAAAGGATCAGGCCCATAACTTGTAACTTGTTCGTGAAAATATTAATTTGAGCTGGTACCTTTTAGGAAGTTGACATAAAGATTTCATTTTAAGGAAGTTGAGACAACATTATCAAGATTGCATTGTACCACCATAGAGGGTTAATTAAAAAAATTGTATTAGACCTAATGGTGTATGTGGTTATTATCAAGATTAATTGGTGGGAACTCACAAAACTGAACGGCGGTACCACCAAAGAAAGGAAAAAGTTGGGTAAGTGTCCCCTCCAATGGAACCTCATGTTGGTAGTGACTTAGACCCCTTCCTGTTCAGATTTATTAATTTAAGCAGCCGAAGAAAGAGTGCCTTTCTTTGTTTTCCATTTCTTCCTCTTTGCCGGGCCATCTTGTTTCAGTTTTCAAATGGTAAGTTCGTGAGTTTCATATACTTTAGTTGATTGCTATCACCATTAACATTTTAAAGGGGCTTTGAAAATTTTGTATCAACCCATTTTTGTTTCTGGTCACAAGATCCGCAAATTTAATGTGATAATCTTAGTCATGTTGAGGCACCCACGTTCAATTTTCCCGAGCTTTTTTAATCAGATGGTGAACATCACGCGGTGCTTTTCGATAGCCCTGCCAAACATCGTGGACCTAGGCGCTTGCCATGTATGCTATCCTTGCATTTGCATGTGATGATAACGAGAGAAGTTAAACCAAACAAATCCCCGGAAATCATTCACCACTTTTAAGAAACATCGATCCTTCAATATGTAGCCATTGGGCACATTGCATATAACAACCTTAAGAGGACAAAAAGTATTATATGTAGATATATATATAAAACGAGAGATCATCCGTTAATCAATTAACATTTAATTTGATTTCACTCTTAAGAAAAAATTTACTATTTAAAAAATAATAACTCTAAAAATTTTCGTATTTAAAACAATAAATTAACAAATTTAAAATATAATAACACATTCTAACTTTTTTTTTTTTTGTTTTTTAAAAAAATATATCTAAAAATTTTAATCTAAACAAAATATATAAAAATATACTAAATTATCACAAAACATTTTTCATACAGAGACACATCGAATTACTAACAAATTTCTATTTGGGTGGTAAAGTATTAAATCTTGTCCGGCAAGTATTTCAACATTTGCACTACCTTTTGTCATACCATGTAAACTTTGACTTTGAGCTTTGACATTTTCTCTTGGAGCCTGAGGTGGCCCAAAACCTTTTTTAGGGTCCCGAAGCAAGCCCAAGAAGCTACAGCCTACAAATATAGGTCTCAACTCCACGAAGATTTCGTTGGAGCGCACCATAAAGGCAGGTAAATAGTAATACACGTCTTTTTGGAGACGTCAAGACTCTATAGTATGGATTTCCGATTCCTTTTTTCTTGAACAATCGTCCGATGGGTACACAAACCATAATTGCTGTATAAATGTAATTTAATAGGGGGGGATGGCATGCTCCCCTCGTAAGAAGCCTCATGTCGGGTACGAACCGGGCTTTTTGCCGACATGTGGCCGCGACCCATTGAGAATTGGAGGGCAAAGGACCGATGGGTCCTTGTCAGTGTCATTATGTCAGCCTAAGGTCATAGAATGAGTGCTAGGTCATGGTGCGTAATTTTGCATTTCTAGTTTCTCGTCACGTGTAATTGTAGCTAATTGTGTTGCATATCTACTTCAAAACTTGAGCTCCTTTATCATGCATCCCCCTCGTGCTTACATCGTGAAGCTCTCTGGACATCATTTCTTCAACCATGAATCGCCTTTTTCGGCCCGATCAATAAATAGTGGAAGGCAAAAAGTAAAAGGGGTAATTGAAAGTTTCAAAGAGAAAGAGGACAATCAATGTGAGACACTGTGCTTACACTACTCGTGCAACCACCAAAGCAAATTGGGTTGGCTGATAACCAGTTGTTGATGGCGATTGGAAGTTTTTAGTTCTTGTAGTCATTGGTCAAATGATAAAATTTTAAATAAAAATGACCAACACGAAGTAAATTTAAATAAAGTAAAAGGTATCGGCAAGAGTTGCAAATTCTGGGTTGGCTCATTGGAAACTTTTGCGTCCTACATTGCACATGGAGCGTCACCCAAAACCTAACAACATGACAAAATGTCTGATTGAAAATATGGATTTTACAGCTATGTATATTCTGTGACAGTAAATTTACATATGTCGACTCTGTTACCTATGAATCTAGAAGAAACCTGCCGAGCGCCAAAAAAATGAGTGACCTGTTGTCGGTTTATAATTTTAACAAGTATCAACTGTTTCTTTTTTTTTTTTTTTCTTTTCTTTTCTTTCGACTTCCAGTGAGAGCTCCGCAGGATAATGAGAGCAGAATTTTTAACTTGTATATATATATACTTTTGATCTAATTAAATTGAAGAGATGGGTTTGAAATTCAAACTTTTATGTTTTTGTGACTACTAGACCCTATATAGTAAGTATTGCTCATCAAATATTTTAAATACACGAACAAATAAAGATTTTGGCTTTCACTTATTGAATCTAATTCAAATTCATTCCGATGCAAATATATATAATTAAGATGATTTTGTTAGCTGGCAGTTGAGCTAAAACCACCCTTATCATCCGCGAGTTAGAATTTGTTTGGTTTGGGTGGTCATCCCTCGGTTGTTTTCTTGGCACATATTCCATTCTATGTTGCTTTCAATATTATAAGACCCAACTGAAAAATTGAAGTGTTTAAGCTCGTACACGAAATGTCTCCATCATTATTCACTGTCTTTCTTATGAAGTCTCCATCTTGGGGTCCTTTCCACGGCGTGCGTATCCATTGGTTGGGCTATCTACATTTGCAATGAATACCAAGAGCTGGCACACGGGTGTTCTCCCCTTGTAGCACACACATCGTTTTATGAAAGTCCAGCCATGCATGTTATTTGTCTGACTTGTCCCATTTCTTGAAATCCATCCTTTTCCCTGATGGACTATTTCTTGGAGGTCTTGCCATATTTTAAACAACAAAGATGGACTCTTAATTCGGGCACACTCTAGTTATTAAATCTATATTTTTTTGAGAATTTGAGAGGTAGCGAAATTCAAATTCTCTTCTTCTTTTAAGAGTTTTACTCTCGTGGTCAACGAAACTGATTAGTTGGATAGCTGTTAATCTAAGCAGGGGGGACGAAGGGGGGTCAAGGGATCAGTTATTAGTATTTTAAGACAAAATTATTTAGAAATAGGATAGAAAATTTACTCCCTCCAACATTGCAAGTAGTGATTAGTCCAAAGTTGTAGGAAGCTGCCTTGTATATAGCGAGTGTTATTGGGAATATAGGGATTAGTCCAATTCCTAATACGTGACTTAATTAGAAACCATATATAAATATAATCTTAAAACTGTTATAAGCTTAGTGGGATAGCCCACGGCAAGAAAGAGTAGGTGTAATTGTTGGCAAGGCACAAGGGGTCTTAGAATTTTGTTTTAAATTAGCAGAGAGAGAGAGGTGCATGTTTTCTGAGTATGGGTGTGCTCGATTTGTACATGCAAAAAGAGAACATTTGAAGGCGTCGTCGTGGCATGCAATGTAGACTTTCTGCCTGTTTATATTATCCCAAAGGCAAGTCGTAGCCGAGACATTTTCTGAGTCAGACAATGGAAGGGAGTGAGGATTTCACAAAAGGTACAACGCGTGTAAAGCAAATTCCCTTTTTTAGGTCCCCGCTTGCTTGAATGGTTTTAATCATGATTTTTTCGAACTTCCAGGCCAACAAATTGGCTAATTAATTAATTAATTAATTTTGGAAGAAAGTCAGTTCAAATTAAGTTGAATAATGTTCCACAAGGACGTAATTTAAAACCCCACGTGCTTGTGGACGGAGCAACAAATCGCAATCACGTTGATACCTTGTTGAGCCAATTGAGCCAATTGACCACAAAAAAAAAAAAAAAGAAAAAAATCAGTATAGGCCCGTGAAAAATTGCGTCGATATTACAAGTTACCACTAAAAAGGTAAAAAGACACGGGGTGATTTTTGGAACGCACATTTCACCATTTTGTTACTGCTTGGATGTTGAAGGTTGATCGCGAAAAAATTAAGGGGCGGGGGGCAATTATATATTCTTAATTAGGTAATTATTGATTAGTTCTTTTTCTAAGGCGACCCGATAGGTCCAATTAGGTGTTAAAATGCCAAAAAAAAAAAAAAAAAGAAAGAAAAAGAAAAAGAAAAATCCTATGTAGTTAGGAGACGCATTGCATAATTAAATAGCGCGCGACGCATGTAAGAGGGGGTAGATTTAGATTGTTTGGGCAAGAACGTCACAAACAGGTATTAGCCGAGACAAAAGCATTTGTCTGGTTTCCTTGTAACGGCAAATACAAACAAATTGATTTATGAATTCCCGCGGCCTTTCTCTTCTTGCATGATGTGTCGCACGTTACTTTCCAACTTGGCAGCAACGTGGGCCTGCCTTCAATTGCCAACATGCCCAAAGAAAAAATTCTCTGTTATCATATAGTCGCAACATTAAAACACGTAGAGTTATCACAATTATCATAACACAGATTGGGAGCAATCCGAATCATTTGAGCATTACTCGTTTTGACAATACGATAAACATAGACATGGAACAAGTAGGCGCTAGGTGGATCGCGTGGGTATCCAAAACTTAGGACAAGCAGATGAGTTTAAACATGGCTGCCATAGGCGGCGAGTGTGTTTGAATAAATAAAGACGAGATTGCTCATTCCATTAAAACTTATTTACAGCCACACATTAACGGTCCCAACAAAAAGTGCCACAAAAACGGGCCTAAGAATTTTTAGAACTGTGTAAGATTCAAGACTTTTTGTACACTCGTTTGGTAAATAAACTTAATTTTTGTGCTTTTTAGCTGCAGTCTCACTTTGGGCAATAAAGCGCCATAAAGTGGCAGGTCTACTGCTGTAAATATCCCCTATTTACACGTCGGTCTTGAGAGCTGTACCCATTTTGATCTTTCACTGTTCTATCGTCGTATTACTCTGTTGACAAAAATGAATTTTACCACAATCCTTTGTGTTCTTTTTTCTTTTCTTTTTTTCCAAAATTTATCTTGCTGTCACTTTTGGTCCTTCAGTAGAGCTGTTAAGACTTACCTAGAGTTTGCAATGTCTTTTAGGAATCCCAATCCTGTTTTTCATCCCGAGAAGGAAAAATCAAAGTTGATTTGAAGAAAAAAGGGTCTCTAGAAAACTAATTGAATTGCATCCCCCGTTTCATTCATATGATTTGAAAATTTCAAAAGAATCCAGCTGATTTTTTTTTTTTTTTTTTACTTTTTTGTTTTTCTTTTCTATTTCCGAGAAAACAGAGTGCCTATCAGGTTAAAAAGATTCCAGGCGATGGCGGTAATATATATCGATCACGATGCAGACTCGTGCTTGGGGCCTGAGCAAACAGACAGTAGAAGGTCCCAAAAGAAACAAAAACTCACACTGACCACCAGCCTTCGAGGCTAGGGACGACCCAGACCTCTTCCCAAAAACCCACAGATGTGGGATTTAAAGATTTGCCTATGGGAATACTGCGCATTTCCTGTAGGATCTTCGAACTCGCTCCTCCTTTCCTTCTAACACCCAACAGACTATTACTGTAATTGAAAAAAACTCACTCCACTGTGGGGAACGTTAGGACCCCTTCAGGGCTGGATTTCTCTGGTGCAAACTTTTTGACCACTCAATTAAAAAATGCACCCCAGAAAAATCAGTAGGATGCTTACGAATTTTCAAAATATAAAAAAATTTCAATCTCACAAAGTCCACCATAATATTGTGGTAAAATTTAAAACTTGATCAGCACGATAGAAAATAAAAAAAAATTGTTGATTTACATTTTAAAAAATTAGAGAGGATTTCAGAGTCACATTATTCAGAGCTCGAAAGACAGTGCTGGTCAAAATTATTTTTAATTTGGATTTCCTTTTAAGGGCAAATAAATTAAATTGGTAACAGTAAAAAGACTACGGTGAAAGAAAGCAGAGCAAAGCAAAGCAACAGAACAAGAAAAAACCAACGCATCTTTCCCGTGGCTTTCTCTCCTTTTCAGGTCTTCACTCCTCTCTCCAGTCCTTCCTCTGCCCAACGTCTTCCTTTTCACTGTAAAAGCCAACGGCAATGACCCCATCTCTATATTACCAGAGATTGCCCATTCTGGCACAACAGTTAAAGTAGAGAGAGAGAGAGAGAGAGAGAGAGAGATCCCATACGGGGCCTATCTCGTTTTAGGTGATTCAAGCTCTTTATTTCTTTTTCTTTCAAAATATCTGACAAAAAAATTATTCATGAAATTCCATAAACCACCCTCTTTCCTATATGCTGTACAATTTCTTATTCCGAGTCAACCTTCCACTACCCCCCCCCCCCCCACAACCCCGCCCCGGCCCCCCACCCTCCCAATTTTGAATCTTCTCTCCGGGAAATCATTTGCCCGTTCTCTATACCTATTTTTAAAATCTTCACAGTTTCACAACCAACCCCTTTTCGCCCAAAAATTTCTAAGGACTAACAATGGAAAATAAGGAATCAGAATTCGAGTTTCACTCTTCCGCCGCATTAAATATACAATGTGCTTGCCCGGTCGCCATCAAAGGCCATGGCTGATCTTCAAAATTCAGCCATAAGACACCCCACAAAAACCCACCGTCCAGCTCTCCAGCAACAATCTGCAGTGATTGCTCTCTCCAACCCAGGATATACTTTGCTCATTTCACCACCGGGAATAGCATAGTCTCCGGCATTTGGGCTCCCAAAAAGGCAGGCAGGGTACCCAGAAGACCGACATCATTTACCATTTGGATGTAACAGTATGCAATTCTAAATTCTCACTGCCACCTGTCTTCCATAAAGACTCTTCCGATAAAATCACGGAACCTCTTCGAATAGAGTTTGGGATCAACTGCTGAGATTGAGGTTGGGTCGGCCTGTAAGGACTTGTAGGCATGCTCCAGTTTCTTGCTGATATCATAATCCTGTAGGATATCAATGATCCCAAAATAAAGGACTACTTCATAGATCTCCCCAGAAGGGGTCAAATGGCTGTATTGATCAAAATCACTTCTCCGAGTCATCCTCTGTGCTCTTGCTGGCATGTTTGCCCCTAACCTTATCAGAGGTTTCCTGAAAGGAAACAAATTTTTAGGTTAGCTGTGTGAAGAATTTACACATAATTTAAATTCAATTTAATGTTGTTTAGTGATTCAATATTATTATTCATCCCAAGAAGGAGGGTGGCAAGTAAAAATTTGCCAATGTAATTTTAAACCCTTGACTTATCTACACTTGGGCCATAGACTTCCCTGAAATCACTTAAATTATGAAGCATGTACAGTGATCTATCACAAAAAACCGTTCACCGAAGAATTTTTAGAAGTTAGGGACATTCAGCAATCCATAATGAATCAGACCCTTGTGCTTATCTGGTTAAGGAATAGCAACCACCATTCCCTATACCCCACCAACAACCCCATCCAACCAAACTAACCCTGCCATATCAACATGACAAAACAAGCCATTTTCAATTATTCCATTTAAAATGATCAAATGCAAAGACACAATTATTGGCCACATTAACCAAACACAAAACTCAACCACATGTCCTTACAGTTGACTGTTACATGGATATTGAAAAAATCAACTACCAATTGGGCCAAATCATTTCTTATTATGTCCTGTTAGGTAATCTAAATTAGTGCAACAGTAAAACACAAGCTTGAAACATGACAAACAATAAAAGATGAGAACACATACCAGCCAGCTAAAACTCGATCCATGTCTTGTAGTTCTGCTTCAAGGAAACGACAGCCTCGCATAAACTTCTCATTCTGATAGGAATCCTTTTTCCCTGTCCCTGTATGAGAAAGAAATGTAATAAACAAGAAATATCACAAGAAGCTTTTCCATAGAGCCATTTAGGAAGACGACATCGTTAATTACCAGTCCGCAAAAGAAAAGGTGATAACCCCATTTTATCGTATGTATTGTCATCACGGAAATGGAGGCCAACCAGAAGACTGTAATCCATGATTCTCTCAGCTTCCAAAAACTCACAGTCTCGATCAATTTGCCTGCCAATAGAATTGGTAACTCTGTATGTTACAAAAATGCAGAATAAACCAATGGGGAAATCCAGATACAACAAATGCCACTGTAATAAACATGATGCATATCGATTTAAACTTACTTTATTAGCTCATGATACCAGTTCTGTTGAAGATGAAACACAAAATTTAGATCCAGGTCCTTTAGAGTAGTGGTCTCATCAATTTCACCCTCAGGCTTATCAGTGCTGCGACCATGAGAGGATCCTTTCAAGTCAAATCTTCTATGTATTCTATACTCTGAGCAGAACAAATTGCCCATGACAATGAAACGTGTCTGGTTTCCAATACAAAGCTTGTGATCAGAAATGTGAACTAATTCCAAGGAAAAAAAAATGTTGAAACTACTAGTAACACATACCTTTTGGCCTCCAGTTGGTTTAACACAATGCACACCAAAGAATTTTGTGACAAGCGAATTTTCATAACGGCAGACATGTTGATAATAACTGGGTAGCATCCTAATAAGCACCTGATCACATATAGCAGAACTTCAAAATCAGTATAGCTGCATGCCTAATAAATACCTTACTTAAATAAGAAACTAGAGTGGAACCCAAGCCAAAATGCAATTTACCAATTGCCACTTATACACAATTGAAATAATTGTGTGCCTTTATAAACTTCAAATGTCTCAAGACAGATGTTAATGAAAGGGGCAACTAACCTTGACTTCTGATTTCTTCACAGTCTTTATCATAAATCTATCATCCTGTGTAAGATAAAAGAAGCTTCCACTCTTCCCTGGAGAGGATAGCTCTCTAAGGGCATCATTTCCACAGATACTTAGCATGTAGTTTGCGGTGTCCACTTGGAAGAGATCCCTCAAATGTCTAATAAGTGCAGTAAAGGAAGGAAAGAAAAGGTCATTACGATACCATGATATAAATATTAAATTAATCAAAAAGTAATTTCATGTTGATTTCCAACTATGTGAAGCTTCAAGATTGGGGAACACAGAGGAAAGTACAAGAGGAAGTAAAGGTTAAATTCAACCCAATGCAAGATTCAGCAGAAAAGCAAATCAGAAATTGGGAAATGCAATACCTGAACACCATTGGACAATAATCTTTCCACCGGAATTCAAAGGATTGATGTGGAGGTGTAACCTTTGATCCTTCGGGTGGGAACCTCGTCCAGAACTTCTCCTTCGGGTCAAAATCACTCGGCTTCAGGTCCCTCAAAATCTGGTCTTGCTTCCCGACAGAATATCTACACAAATACATGCCAATACATAAAATAAAGCTAGAGCATGAAAAATCGGAAGAGCCAATCAGCGGACCAATCAAACTCGAAAACCTAACAACAACAGAAGTATTGAAGTGAAAAATAAAGCCAGGAACCGAATTCACGAAACAATTTACCTGATACCCAATTGCAAATTGAGCATCAAATCATAATTTTTGTGCCCTTTGGAAATCGTCTGGCCAGGTTTCTTCGCTTCCTCGCCATTAAAGCAACAAGGCCCTGTTCTGAACTGCTTAAGCACCTCCCAGTCCAATCCTTCTCTGTAAATCTTGGAAGCTTCCACATTATCAATAATATCACAAGTAATATCCCCAGCCTCACCATCGCTCTCCCAGATGCATATTCTGGGGAAATTCATGTTACTCCCTCTTGCCCCATCCACCGATGACCTCTTCCTTGTCGTTGCTGCCAACAACGGATCACTTTCATTCCCGCTCTCTTTGATGCAATGCTCCTTTCCATTACCACCGGGATAGAAGGTCCCATTCCATTGATGATGGGTTTTAATATCTTTATGGTTGTTGTTACAACAGTTCCAAGTACCAACATAACAGCTCCCATCAGGCCAACTGAAAACCCCATTTCCACTGGACACTCCATTTTCCCACTGCCCATCGTATCGATTTCCGTTAGCCCACATCAGAACACCTCTTCCCGAAATGAAACCGTTTTTCCATTCGCCTACATACTCATTCTCATTTTTCCACACGTATCTACCATGGCCATCCTGGACATTCTTCTTCCACGTCCCTTCATAGAAATCTCCATTGGCGTAGCGTTTCTGGCCATACCCGTGTTTGCGATCAGCGCTCCAGGAGCCCCGGTAAGTGTCGCCATCGGATCCAATGAATGTGCCGAACCCTTCCATCCGACCCGACTTGAATTCGCCCTCGAAGGTAGCCCCCGATGGCCACGAGAACTTCCCTTTCCCTGACGCCTTCCCGCGGCGCCACTCCCCCTCATACATGCACCCATCGGTCCACAGGTACTTGCCGGATCCGTGAGGGCAGCTGCTGGAGAAGCCCCCTATGTAGAGATCACCGTTGGGGAGGAGCTTCTCAACGGTGGTGGTAGCAGCAGAGTCTACCAAGGGGCCCTCGGCGGTGGTAGCGGTTGTGTGTGAGATACTCCGGGTGGCAGAAATCGATCGGGGTCGGTTGACAACGATGGCTTGTGGTGGAACCGGAGCCAGCAGCGGTGGTAGAGGTGGCGGCACTACCTTGTCTTCCTCTCCCGATTTTTTCTTCTTGGTGGTCGAAACGGCAACGTTTAGCTCATCCACAAGCATTGTTCTCTCGTAAAACTCTACCTTACCCTTTTCCTCTTTCTTCCTCTTTTTCCCTCTCTTTCGCTGATTTTCTTGAAGTCAGTGTTTTATCAGTTCAATTTTTTTGCTCCGTTTTGGGCGTTCGTCTTTCAGTTTCGCTTGTGGGTTTCATCTCTCTCGCATTCTCCGATGATTTGTCGCCGGAAACGGCAATGAAAATGAAAACGCCTGGAATGAGCGCATTCCGGGCGGCCTTCCAGTTATTCTCTCTCTAGAAACTGCCTTCGTGTTTCTCTCTCTCAAAAACTCTCTCGCTGCCTTTTGCTTCGTAAGAAAATAAGTGGGAGCCTTACAATACATACACCAACAACACGATTATGAAACAGTGGAAAAAAAGAGAGACAGAGAGAGAGAGAGAGAGAGATTTTCAGAAATCAGAAAAAAAAAAAAAAAATGTTTTTTAAAAGAATATCAATCGACTAAACGTAATTAATTAGAAACTGCAAGAGGATCCAATAAAAAAAAAAAATAAAAAGAAAGAAAAAGACAAGACAATAGAGGGAAATGAATAATGAGCCGGCTTTTGGCTTGCCTAGGGAACGTTGCAATATGCCCTCGCTGTGTGTCCGCGTATCTTTTGGTTACTCCTACTACTATATCAGAATCCTGTCTATGGAAAATTACAGTACTAGACACCAAAGACAATGTCCCACATTCGTGTGTTTTCTCTCTCTTTTTGGTTTGTTTTAACATTTTCTTTGTTACTGCTAGATAGGCTTGGGCCATCGCCCATAGGCTGCCCTTCCTCTTCTCTGATTTCATCGATGCGTGATGGTAACAAACGGCTTTTCCTTACCTTCACTTGCCCTTCTTCTTTTCATTATTTACACCGGCGCCATCCTGTTGGTTGGTGTGGTGTTTGTGCTTCCCGCTGGTCCAAGATCTTGTTCTGATTTGACAGTTCTCTTTGGTTCGGCAGTAATAATTTTTTTTCGGATTTTTTTTCCTTTGATGTTAACCATACGTTATTAAATGGAATACATCTCCATAAGCCGTATACGCGTTGTCCTAATTAGCAAAAATATAAGGATCTTCATGTTTTGGCAAGAACTACCAAAAATCTTTTAACTATAATACTTTATATGTAATGCAAGCCAATCCTTGAATACTTCGGTAAATGAATTTTAGGTATAAATATTTTTTATATTTTGTTAAAAAAAAATATTTTGCTTTGTGTTATATCGATTTAAAAAGTTTACTCACTATCACGTTTAAAGAAATTTAAGTTGATCCAAATTGGGTTCTGAACATTCTGTGCATTTTTCTTATCTCGTCTAAGAGAAAAAAGAAGAAATTCCCACCTCGACCGTAAAATGCATCCAAAGTTGGAAACAATATTCTTCGCATTGGTCTTTACAATTCTCCCGAATCCCGCCAAATTGTCTTCGTACCTTCGTTTTCACTAAATGTGCAGTGCAGGAAATTTTTATGTTTGCTCTGTATCTATGTAAGTCTTTAAATGGAAAATTTTCCCACTCAAGAAAAAACTTGTAAAATTAAATGACTAGTTTGGTGTGGGAAAGTGGACTACCTTCTCAATGGTTAAGCAGTGAGCTAGACACTTCCCACATTGGCCTAAATATTAGAAACGAATCACGCAATATAAGCACAACAGCAATATATTAATTTCTTCCTTCTGTTTTACGAAATAAAATTAAATATAAAACCCGTAGATTTTTGGTTGACACTAACCAGGCCGCTCTTGGTCTCGCAAAGCATGTGTGATCATAAATTCCAAATAAATTCGCCCTTTACTGTGAGATGACCCCTCTCATAAATAAGGTCCGTTTCCCTACTCCGGGGGGGGGGGGGGCGCTTGTGGCAAGGAATGAATACACAGACGTATACTTTTAACTACACAAAACGATCAATTTATACCAGCTCATGATCTTCTCATTCTGGGTACACACCTAGGGTATCACTGTGACCATAGCTTCAACCAATAACAAATATTTAAGGAGGGAAAAGGGTTATACATGGAGGTCTCTGAATATTCGCGTCTATACACCAATTAGGAACTGGGAGTGCCAAAGCCACTAGTATTTTACCACTGTCTTTCCATGTATTCATTCATAGTGCCTTGTTTTAGTAATACTATTGTCCAACTAATGGCATCATCCTTGAGAAAATATAAGGTCAGGGCTTGTTTTTGCCGACCTTTGTATATAAAATAATCATAAGTAAATCTATCTCCAGCTGATTCGCTTTTATATATATATATCTATTTGCTAGAACAGGACCCGATATCACAAGTTAGGTTTCAATTTTCTTTTGTGTCCAATTACAAGCCATGTTTCAATTAGTCAGCCTACCTAGATAGGCTGGATTTAGAATTTTTTAACGAGTAATTAACTCATCCCAACTCCGAAAAAGTCCACACTTGCATAAAAGATCTGAAAGAATGAATTCCAAAATAAGGTATTGTTTTAAAAAGAGTCCCACCATGTCCATTACTGTGAAAATGTCAGCTAACCCTCAAACGAAACAATAAATGGAAAAAAAAAAACATTCACACTTCATTTTCGTCAAGAGTATTTTCATTCACAGTGAAAACCTGAGAACAACTCGTCTTCATTATCTTGATTGCTCATTTGGATGCAACCATGACGTGGCTGTCTGTTTTGTGCATATCAGCCGTTCTATGTGCCTCATGGACCGATGCCCATCAATTTAACTAAAGAAGTTGCGACGTGTTTTTTCATGTCGCAACTTAATTGGCTACCATATGGTCATGGTCACTTGGATTAATTGACACTGGCTCTTAAAACTTTAAAGTTTGGAATATTTGGAGAAGCTAATTAATGAAGTAATGTTGCAAAAATTTCTCATGGAAAAAAATTGAGTGAGGGCAAACCCAAAACTTAGTTGAAACCATTTAAGGTTAAATTCATTTAGGCTTTATGTGGTTTAACCTTTTTACATTCCACGATTGAATTTAAATTCTCAATGCCCGTGGTTTTTAATTTTGACAATTAAGACCTCCAATTAATATTCTATTAGTAGGGAAAAAAAAAAAAAACTACATGCTATTAACCCTACTATATAATGTAGAAGAATGTAAAATCCTCAAATGGGTTTGCCTGATCCTTTTTTTTTAAATGAAACGCTCTTAATCGTCCAACTATATGCAAAGAAAAAATATTGCGCATCGCATCCTTTATGGCATATATCTTGTACGAGGTTTTGTCCAGGTCGCACACTCAAACGGGTGCGAAATGCTGGTAGCGCCTCATGTATATCTATTGGTTCTATTGCTTGATGAGCAACGTAGACGGCTTAATTTTTTAGCATCCAGAAACCCCAGCTGAAATCACAGTCACAGTACATACATCGAGATTAAAACAAATGCATGGGAACACAGCTGAGCGTCCTACACTAGAGGAACTCAATGTGTGTGCGTGTGGGTGGGTGTCGACGACTCAAGCAACGTCATGCACTTTGAGTACAGCTGACTCCCCACGCACTTGGCATCAATGGCATGTCGACCTTTGGCAATAGAACAACGCATGAAGACCCCATCAAATATATGAAAAGACCAAGGGAAACGTGGGAATCATTAGGGTTTTGAACCACAAAAATACTATCGAAATTGGTCTAAATATTCGTGTCTTTAGGGGAATAAAGTTAAGAGAGACAAAGATTTTTTGGATCAAAATGTACGTATGAAACGAAATTCAGAGACTAAAGTGTAAAAATATTGTATTTCACATATTTAAGGCATTGAGTTGATGATATATGGAAACATTAATAGTGTTCAGCACAAGGCCTAGCTAACCTTTTTTTTCTTTTTTTTTTAGAAATTAAGTAGGAAATCCAAGAATTATCATGTCAATAAGCAATAGAACTTAAAAAAAACTTGACTTGATAAGTTTACCTAAGAAGGGTCTGTACATTATCTAACACCTTGATATTGCTGGTTGAAAATAAAAATGTTTATTTGAAACTTTGTTTGATTAATAATATATGACACTGCCAAAAATTAATGGTTCAGTTTTATAGGTTGGTTACATCTACACATCAATGTTTTGTTATTTCAGTCATTTATATATTTGTGCTTTTTTACTGGGCTGTTGCCATACGCACCTCCGATTTCATGATCGATATCAAACCATCTGGCTTTCTCTCTCTGTTTTTTTTTTTCCCTTTAAAATATTGGTTTCTTGGAATGTTTAACGGGAGATAGAATACCAATGAAACGTGGTGAAGCCTAACGGTCGCTTTTCTATTGGAGTGGGGTGGCCTGAGCTGGCAGTCCTTTGGACCTAATGCGGGG
The DNA here is from genome assembly GCA_037832385.1 of Rhizophora apiculata. Classification (NCBI taxonomy): domain Eukaryota; kingdom Viridiplantae; phylum Streptophyta; class Magnoliopsida; order Malpighiales; family Rhizophoraceae; genus Rhizophora; species Rhizophora apiculata. The sequence goes on from CM075430.1 coordinate 11,579,465, forward strand.
CCGGATATGGTATCTTTTGATATCTGTGGGACCTCGGCCTCCCGTGAATGTCGCTTTCGAACAGTCAGACGTGCGAGGCTGTCTGCCACCTCGACAGTTCAACGCGGTCATCATCGCTATACGCAACCCGCGTACTTCCACGTGGCTCTCTGAGAAGTTACCATGTGGTGCTTCCGGATTGGACACTGTCATACATATATATATATATATATATAATTTGTAGAAATTAAAGATTAAAATTTAGATATAAAATTAAGAGCTCATGTTGTTAAAAGACGGCGACAACCTTTTTCGCCATTCGTCTCTACCACAGACAAATCAGACCCTCAAAGGTGACGTTTTTTTTTTTTTTCTCTTTCCATGGTTAATTTTCTTTTGGATTAAATTTTTGGACGTGTTAACCTATTTTTTTTTACTGATATATTGGAATTTGGGTCTAATTAGATAAACATAAATCAGGTGAACTTAAATAGATATAAAAATATATTATATTATATTTTCATGTCTTATATTATATTAGTATAAATTAGTCTAATATAAAAATATAGTATAAAACTTTTTATGTCCATACCAATTCATTAAATTTATATTCACCTAAATATTTTCTTGTAATTTTAGTTTATAATTTAAAGTTTGTGGTTTTTTTTTTGTTAATTTTGTATCAGTTTTCTTGCTTTAATAGTTATCTAATAATTAGCTCTAAATTTGAAATCAATACACTAATTTTGATATGTTAGAAAATTCATTGAATTATAAATTGAAATTGAAATTTTCAATTTTTTCATAAATATCACATTACTTTTGAAAATTCAATTTCACTAGTTTTCATTAATTAAAATTATTCTTTGTTATAATGAATTTGAAGATTGATGTAATTTTTAGGATAGTTTGAAGAGTTGCTGTCTTCAAAAAGGTTAATTTGCTCGTCCATACAATTAGTATTATGTGATGATATGAATTTATCTCAGTAATGCGAACAATGTTGAAATTACGAAAATGGTAAAGTAATTACCAAAATTCTCAATGTATATTCATTTATTCTAGTTCATTTAATTAACAATTTTTGTTTTATTATATTTATATGTTTAACATGTTTGCCGCATCGGTTCTAGAAAGAAATTGATGAAATAGACTTTTTTAAAATTTTTCATTTTTTTTATATAAAAAAAAACAATAAATACATTATCTTAAAAAATAAGCCTTGAAAATTCACAGCTCAAAAGTGGTAACGACAAAACATAGGTAGCCTGACGTTGGCGATGACTTAAGATGTGAGCGGGCTTGACGCCTACCACCCATGTGAGTTAATGCGATAGCTCTTTCTCTTGTCCTTCCAAACTTCAAAACTGGCCACGTTCACCGGGATATCTGTGACAAGTGACAACATTGACAGGAATAAAAATATATTGAAAATAGAGTCTAGAATATATTTCACTTACAGAAAATGACCCGATCATCATTTAATTCAAGACCTCAATGCTGAGAGAATCGTAAACATATTAATTTTTATATTTATTATATATATATAATATATATATATATAATATAATTTTAATATTAATAAATTTATAATTCACTTAACATAAATCTCAATAGTTAAAAAAAATAAACTTTATTAAAATAAACTGAGATCTCGCTCGATGTCTTGTCCTAACACCTTATAATTTGAGGTGGTCATAGGAATGCAGGGGACCTTGTCAATGTTGTCTTCAACTTTGATTGTTTCCACGTAAAAAATTTGAATTCCGTGTTGGAAATTATTGTAATGCACATTCATTACATGATCTCTGTACCAGATTCGGAAAAAAAAAAAAAAAAAAAAAGTCTTCTATCTATGAGGCCTAGGGTTTGGCTTGGGTTGAAATATTCTTCGGTCAGACGGCCTCCGGCCGATTTGTTCATTTATTTATTTACCACTAAATAATTAATAATATCTTACTGGGGTGTCGAATTCGTGATTGCATTGGAGAGGTCTGCAGTGGGAAGAACAGAATCACCGGAGTCCAAACCGCACGTTTGGCTCCAAATATCTTGGCTGACTTGGGATTTATTAATTTAACGGTTGCTATTAAAGGCCTAGTCTTCTATCCTAAACCGATCAAATTGGGTAGGTTAAGATGTACCTTTAATTTGTATAGACCGCCATGAGCAAGTATCAGTTTACTTCAACTATTGGGGTTCGTTGGATTGAGTGTTGGGTTGAGATTTTGAGTTGGGTAGCCCATTTTGGGCCCACTAACCCAAGCTTATCCCGACGAATCCACTGCGACTGTAACTTCACAGTGTGATAGATTTGTTATTATAAAATTGTATCGAAAAATATTAGTATATTAGGTGTTAGAAAAATAATATAAATGTACTGCCTAACGTTTGTAGAGAGAGAGAGAGAGAGAGAGAGAGAGAGGAGGGAGGAAAAGGGTAGCTAAATGAGATGAGACAAGGAGCGCAACTCGGTGGGTGATCACAACAGATGAAAGAAATTCCATTCTTTCCAACTGAATCCAAAACCAAAAGGAAGACAGCGAGGGAAATTGCTGTTTCAGTTTGTAGATCTTTGTCTTTTTATTTTTATTTTTTTGCTTGGTTGTTTGTTTGTTTTTGACCAAACCTCCCTCTCCTTCCTACCACTTGCCACTTGTTTTTCCTGTTAAGATCATTTGACCGAATTATGGTTAAAAAAAAAAAGGGATAATTGGAGAAGGCCACCGTATGGTCATACTTTTCCAAAGAAAATTCCTCAAAAATGGCACGTAAAACTTTAAAGAACAAAACCATGACATGATGTGAGAGAGCGAACTGAGGAAAGCATGAGAAGACGTAACAGAAAAAAAAAAAAAAAAAAGAAAACAATCACCAATCAATCTCAAAATCAAAAATCCGACGTACTGACTTTTGCTTATTACACTCATCCGATTCCTTTTGTTAGTTTTCGAAGTTGGGGTTGCTTGGTTTTACTTCAGAAGGATGCGCCCCGCTTTCTACGGGGCAGTGATCGATACTGAACGGTCAAGGTACGTTGATTGGACGACGGAGTGGTTTCGGAATATAGCACACACACACACACACATACATGTATATATATGATGGGACACCCACCCATCCGTCTAATCCAATCTAATACTGTGCATAGAAGCAGAAACGGAGAGCTTTGGTAGGCAGCAGCCCTTGGTACGTATCTTCATCTGTCATTACACATATCCACCAATCCGTCATCTCCGTGACAGGGAGAGAGGAGGGTGGGGGGGGGGTTGAAGGGCGTGAATTAAGGAACTGGAAGAGACCTACGCTATGAATGATCTGACAAAGATATCGACTATACGTATGTGGGTCGAAGATACACTTTTTTTTTTTGTGTGGTCAAAATAAAATGAGAAAACAAGAATACAGTAACTCAAAGTCAAGGGATTACGCAGAGAGGTAAATTATGTGAGTTTACATTTAAAGCTGTTGGATATTTTTGACAGAGATTTTGAACTTTTAGTCTAATGAAAAATTTATCTCTTCATCGTTAACTTATCGCGTTCGGGGGCAGGTGGGTCGAAGAAACTAATAGGTAGGGTAGTATATCCCCAGGAACACGGAAGTATGGAACCCTAGGAATTGTGGCCGAATGGAGCGGCAGATAATTGGGCCGTGAAATTGGGTCTCTACTCCACGTGTAAGAGCAAAAGTGGAGAAGCGGAATGTCGATGCAATTTATGATTAAAAAAAGAATTGTCATTGCAATGTCAGAAATAAAAATTTTTTCGATTTGATGGGTCTACATAAGGCATGAAGACTTTTTGCGTTAGAAAACGATTACGTGGTTGCTAATCAACGCAAAACAATTCTATTTTATATATAAAGGGTTTCGTATAACATTCATAATTTTTTTTTATATAATATAGAAGACATTTTTATAATTGTACACCATTTTACAACATATATATATATATATATATATATATATATATATATATATATATATATATATTATAAAATACCAAAACATTTTGTATCTATTTTTACATTCACGAAATGACAAAGCACAACAGATTTTCTTTTGGACTGCACACTCTTTTATTTACCTTGTTATGGTCAAACTCTTTTTCTAAAACTTTGAAATTCTAGTACTGTTCCCTAATTCTTTTTATTTTTCAAAATTTAAACACCGACATAAAAATTAATTGGCAAAAACTAATACGACACTTTTCACTGTTGGCGACTTTGGTTCAATTCGGCTTTGGATCCGATTTTATGGTCAATGAGAAGTACGTCTGGACACAGTTGGTCTCGGTTCCGGTTCGAGTTCTAAAAGGTCCTAATTTCCGCTTGAGTTCTGGGCAACTTCTAATTCTGTTTCCAATTTCAGCCAAAACTTTCGGTCTGATTCAGAGTCGGACGTACGCTTTCCAATTATTTCTTCTTTTAAAATAGAAGGGAAAATGGAATTGCCATTCCGGAAACTGGGTTAAACAATTTACAAGGAATTGGGAATCGAGTTAAAGATTTTACGGCTAGGGTTATCAGATGCAGACTGATGAGAGAGGAAGACAAGGAAAAGGGATCGGAATTTTATTTAAATTGCATGGATGCCAACTGCTCAAACTAACAGACATACGCCCTCTCTTCCAAAATGATCGACAAAAAATTGAGTAATAGAGACAAAAGGCAATAGATTTCATCAATCCAAGAGTTGTACAGCAGGGATTTGGCCAAAAATATTAGGACATGAATCCCAATTTCCCCGTTCTCTGGCTTCCCAATACCCACCAATGTAACGGTATGTATCACTTCCTTCATCCTTTGCAAACCACCGTGGCTTCCAGCCCCTCTCTTGCATCCTGCGGGCCTGGACTCCATCGAAATACACATCAATTACGTCACGACAAGAAACGTGAAAATATGTAAATCATTAAGCTAACCGTAGGTCTAATGAAGCGGGGTCGGACTTAGTGTAACATGGCTCAGAATCTCATGTAATTGTGGAAAAATGCAGCATATGGATTACCTGCCGTTGCCGCTGCTCCAGTCGCAATTTCTCTGAATTTGCCAATTCAAATTTGCCTTCCTCTGAGTATCTTTGATCGGGTCTTAACCTTGAGTCTGTGGGGGGCAACTTCTCCTGTATTATCATAAGAATGACATCAGGTACCAATATCTCAACGAACCATGAGAAACACAACTAAGATGCACAAGCAACAATATGCGCCCAATGCTGCGTTCTGTTCAAACATCCAGCCATTCAGAAATTCCGATAAATTGACATGACCAACTGTGACTACCTGTGTCCTAAAATTGAACAATTAATGTTGTGTTCTAACAGTGCAATTAGCAAAACCAGTCAAAGTGTCTTGACACGTGAACCTACAGAACTGCAGTTAATGCCAGAGCACTCGCCTTAAGTCCAGGAGTGAATTCATTGAGTGTTATGGCAAAACGGGTCAAGTTATATCTAGTGGGAAACTTGGAGCAGGTGCTTCGCTTCCATAGAGTTTGGGATTCTTTTAAAGACTCGAATTCTTTTCCTTTCCGGGAATAGTCACCATTCACATAATGCATGCTCTCGTCCCATTTTCCAAAAAGGGTAGCAACGATTCTACCATTCTTATCCTGGACTATTCCTTCCACCTGTCGGACAGAAAACATTCAAAAAACAATTCCAGTTTAAAAAAAAGTCCCATACAGATACACTGGAACAAGATATGCAACTTGCTTTCTTCCTTGACAATATATTTCCAGTCCAGAAGAGGGCACGCCAGTCCATGCATGGCACAAAACCCAGCAGGCAATGCCATCCCAGATTAGAGTCACAACAATAACAGAAACAATCAGTTGGGAACATGCCTAAATGCAAGTATGATACAATCTTTTCCATATTCTTTTGCTTCATTTATATTAAACAAATAAATTTGAGATTAAAGCTTTGTTGTTGTTGTCCCTGTATATTAAACTAATAAAAAAAAAATGGCGATGGAAAAATATTAAAAGACATTGCTTTTTTCATATGTAAGAAAGATCTGATTGGGACAGGTAAACAACAATCCTTTGAGAATGATAGACAGAGCACCTGGTGAGGGTTTCGGTCAATGAATGATTGCTCCTTAAATTTCAGTTTGCATGAATAGTCTTTGTTTCCATTTATACGCATTGTACCATAGTGATCACAATACAGTTTCCCCAGTATGAGATTGTATATTGAAGTTGTGACCTGCATGAAAACTCAAATTTCAAACTTGAACTATCAACTATGTATTTGAACAAACATTTTATTCACACCTTGCTCCACTGAAAAACCTCTCCGTCATCAAATTCCAAAGTCAGAACACCGACTGGATCAAGCTGGATAGAGCGGCCCCAGAATTTACTTTTCAGATTGCTGTCACCCCAAAATTTCCATCCTGTGCCCTCACAATGGCATGCAACAATCATTGGATGATGGCTGACCTACCACAAAAGTTATAATAAAATAAGCTACTTTGTGCTTGAAACAACTAATGAAAATATAGTAGTCAAAATAATAAAAATGCTATGATTGTGCTGAAGAAACAAACATACAACAATAACTAACAACAACAACAACAATAATAATAATAGTAGCAGTAGTAATAAAAAATAATAAAAAAAATTTTTATTATTAGCATTTCAATAATAAGACAACAGAGGCTCTCTCTTCAGACAAAGTAGATGCAACAACAAACTAGCTAGGTTTTTCCTCTTTTCTGAAATTGATAGCAAACCTTCTCTGAGAAAAAACGGAGGCCTTTATCTGGATAGTCAGCCTCATAGGTTTCTCCTAATAATGGATTAAATGGCTTACAAATTCTTCCCTCAGTTGAAGCATAACCAGAGACAGCAAAAGCAGCAATGTTGAGGATCCTCATAAGGCTATTACCCTGCAACATAAACTAAGTAAGTGCAGAGAAGATTTATATAATTGCCCCGCTCCCAAGCCCACAGAAGGAAAATAAAGAAAGAAGGAAAAAAGAAGAGGTGGAAGTATCTATATCTGTGCACCATTCTCCCCACCTCCTTTTGGGGGTGGGGATAGGAGAATGGATGGCTTTATAAGAACAATATCCACATGGATTGCAACTTTGGGTCCATTCTATGCAAGTCAATAACAGAAACAATAAGCATATGGATGCGGTTCTCACAGCTTCCCTATATAAAAAAAAAAGGTCCCATTTTTGAACAAAATTAACCCATGCTTATTGTTGAACTTATAGTTAACTAATAGTGAAATTCTAGAACATTGAACTTGATTATCAAAGACGGATCCGGAAGTTTCTACGAGGAAAGTGATTTGGCACACGCTTTTATATATCATAGGTAAAAGACTATTTGCAAACTAATAATAAGATAATGCACCAAAAAAATATTAAGTCTCAAGAAATACATCATTAACAAGCATGCGAAAAACAGCAGACTTACACTTCTTCCCCATTCATATGCCCTGTCAATGAGATATGAGTACTCCAAATCTTCAAAACATTTTTGCAAAGAAGAGAGAGGCTCATTGAAATAAACAGGAAGACAAACTTTAGTAAGGTCCTTTCCAATGTTATCTTTTATCATTGACCACAGGCTAACCCCCTTTTCCTTTTCAACTGGGTCAGGCAACTTCTTCCGCCGCTTAACATAAATATACTTTGCCCCAAGAGATTTAATGGAAGGGTCAATGTCATCTTCTAATTCAAGTGCATGAAAACCTTCATCGTCTGAGGATGATGATGATGATGATTCAAAATCAGACCCATTACTTCTGAGAGAACTTGATGATAGAAAGTCACGAGTATCAAAGAAAGCATTTTTATTGTCATCTGTTTCTTCTTCAGCAGCATCATCTCTTTCATTATCATCATCAGATTCACTGGCAGTTGCTTCTGAAAAATTTATATAAAAACACAGAGATTAGCCATATGATAACCTTGACTGCAGCCTACAGATTAGAGAAGACTACAATGGCAAAATATTCTCTCAAAACCAGATGCATTTGAACCGATATGGTAGAAAAGGCATTTTGATGATATTGTGTTAACTCTGAAAGGGCCACTACAAGCGTATCACAATATAGATGGAAAAGAAGGGAAAAGCAAGTCAGATCTATGTTGCATGAATTCAACCATAACAACAGTTAGTAAGTTCATAATTGAACATAGCATGCAAATCTAGATGCTAGATATTCAAGTCAATATATCATAAACTTATGTTAACAAGTCTACCACATTAAGGCATGTTTATGGATACCAGGATGCATCATAGTGTCTGTTAAATACATAGAGCTTTAGAATGCAACAGTTAGCCAAGAATTTCCAATAAAAGGTTAAAGTCTGAGAAGAAATCTAAGCCAACCGTCACAAGTGGTTCAGCAGGTAAACCCAATCAAATTTTCCGATCTTTAGCAATTAATACGGGACTTTGGTATCATCATAGACATTAAGCTAATGAGCACCTCACTAGCAACATAAATAACCTAGAAATGTCAAGCCCCATTAAACATCATCACCTGGAAGCAACTTGCTGGATTGCAGCCATACTGAGAAGCCAAAACCCGGAGAACTTATAAAACTAACATTAGCAGTCAAAGGTTTTCATTGCAAAACTTACCACTGAGCTTGTCTTGCCTTAAAGTAGAAGATACTCCTTGATCATTCAACTGTCTTTGGCTTTCATCAACAACTGTATTCTCTAGGTCAACCTTTTCTGTCTACAGAATATAACACAAAAGGCAACACTTAGCAGGACATACAAAAAAAAATAGCCTTCTGCCACAAATAAGGGCCCAATCAAAAAAGGGGTGCCTTTAAAAATACATGTGACACACCTCAAAAAATAATATTTCTTTGAATTGAACTCATAAGGTCCGAGTAGAAAATTTTCCAGCACATTTGACGCACCCCATTTTACTCTCAGGTGAAAGAATAAATTATAACCCTTGAAAAATGCTCCTTTGTGGAAAACTGGGTTAATTGAAGACTTTCTCTCCAACATCTAGTTAGCATGCTTCGTTTAGGCATTTGTATGATACCTGTGCTAATAAACTCACAAAGTGGGAGAAAGGTCTACCATAATAAGAATGGAAAGTAAACTATGAATATAGCTATATTTCCAAACCCAAGAACTTTCATCAAATACAAATAAGTCATTAAGATTTCAATAATAATAATAATAATAATAAAATCTCTTTGGCATATGGTTGGTTAGCCTTGAGAGTAATATTTTAGACTACAAGTCTATGCTCTATGAGAAGAAAAATGCTGGTTATTGTAGATTTGGCAGAAAATACACAGGAGTACCCTTTTCTGTTGCACTTATTTGAATAACCTTTCTGGCACCTTAGAAAATAGATCTTAAAATTATTCATTGGGACAAAATGATATGCCCTTTTTCTCATAACAAGCAAGAACTACAAAATTTACAAAAACAGAGACACCTGCTAATAAATTGGAGTATGCAAAGACAGCACAAAAGAGCAGAGAGCACACCAACGCAGCATCTGTGATTTAGAAGATCAATAAAATCTGTGGAAGGACATGAGAAGGCTTGTTCTCGTGCATAAAAACCCATAAAATGAACTTCCCAAAATGCCACAAACAGGCAAACCCTCACAAGAATGACATAAGAGAAGGACAATTGCAATTGATAGAAACATAAGAGAATAAAGAGTGAGACTGCAACAGTGAGGTTGCTCTTTTGTGACCAGGAACCAGCCTCTTTGTAAATGCAAGGAAAAGATGAGTACAATAGATGACCCTCCACAAATTCTCGCAGAGTGGAGACTCATGCACTGGTGATGCCCTTTTAGGAGCATAAGGGAACACATATCATAAACTTCATAACAAGTTGCAGAAGCTACCTTATGAAATTGGTAAAGAACCTAATCCTGAAATCCCAAGGCCAAAAATAAAGCTCTCACCGCACATCTATTACAACTTCAGTACAACTTAACATAACAGTGCAAACTGCAAGCAGCTTAAAACCAATGACCAATCTTTACAGCTGTCATTGTCCATCTCAGACAAATTTTTGAGAAAAGATAATATCACGTTCAAATTTTCCGTCAAAGGACCAGACTTTAAGCATCCAGAGCAGTTTATAGTTTTTGGGCAAGCCTACATGCACCTTTTATGCAATGCAAAGGTCTGCAGGGCTAAACCAATGCAAATTCAAATGAATGACAACACTAAAACACTGAATCAGGGATAAGCATATAACCAGAGGTACATTCAGCCTTCATGTACACATCAATGCTAAGTGCTAGAAGTTACTAGAAAGGAGTCTATGGAAACTTTTAAAGGGCACCATATTCCATGCTTCATCATAAATGGTGCATCAAACATTTCAAGGGGACAAAAGGGAATTCTCTGGATAAACCAAAAGCACAGAAACAGCCCCAGGGAGAATTAAAAGAGATTTTTTTTTGTTCTTAAAAATGTGTACGTCCACAGTATTTAAACAGAGGAACCAAACAGAAAACATTCTTAAGAGCATAAGCATATTCAAGACCTGCATCAAGCAGCACCAATCAACTTCAGTTGAGATGTAAAGAGAATGAATAATTTTTATTATATTCAAAAAGAATACACAATTGTGGGTATCCCACCTCCGGTCAGACTCTTGTACAAAAAAACTTATGAACCAAAAAAAGCAGAAACCAATTATGCAAAACACCTCCACCTTCTGCAACTAATTCACTTCTATTGTCTGATAAATGAAATCGAATGGGAATCACACATTTCTGCAAGGTAGGAGAAACTTTAGAAGCAGAAGATGTAGAAGAGCTTCAAATTCAAATGGCATGTCCTTTTCTACTTTTTATTGTATTTACCTCTAACTGCCGCAGTGTATCAATAAGGAGCCATTGTTTTTGCTTGAGCAACACAATCTGATTCTGCAGGGATGCAAATTCACTCCTCAGAATCTGCTCGCAGTCCTGGATGGCAGCCTCCCTCAAGCCCTCTTCTTGAAGCTGCTGCCTCAGTTTCTCAGTTGAGATGGCCAGAATGTCTACAGGAGCCATCAGTTCACTATTTGACATACGAGGGAACATTTCCTTCACGGCCTGCAATGCCTCCATCCAAACTATACGATCCTCGCGTGTCTCTGCTCTTAAATGAAGCCTCTTTGTGCCAGTGAAAATTGAAAATTTCTTGTCGTCTGATCTGCTATTGCGGATGGACGATATCTAGAAACATCAATTCCATCAGTTCTACTGATCCTCAGCCTCCTTAAAACTACCCAAGATGATTATATGATAACAAAAACAAATATCAAATGGAAAAATAAATTAATAAATGACTAACAAGACATCAAATGATCAAAAACAGAACAAGCGCTACAGAGAATTAATGCTCAATAGGAAAACCAACTAATTGTTCTCAGCAATGAGATATGGCATCAAAAACCTCGAAAGAATCCCATTCAATAAAACTAAAACGTTTCAGTCACCAAGTCAACTGCACAAAAAAAAAAAAAACCTATACCCGTCAAAATCTCAATATTTCCCTCAGCATTCAGGAGAACTAAATCGGACTGCATGCTCTGCTAGTCCAATTTTCAATTTATAAAAAATAAAAAATAAAAATTAAATACAAAAAGCACCAAACACTAAAATCGAAGAAATTTGAGGAAAGAAAATTGACAATTAATAAATCCACTGACCAAAGAAGCAAAATCAATTAATAAGTCAAGCATATGGATCGAGAGAGGTGAAGACCTTGAGATGGATTTCGCCGACAGGCTTGCGCCTGGGCAGGAAGTTACCATTCCTAGGCCTGGAGATCCTTCTCATAGATTCCTCGCCGATGACTTTCGATCCTTTCTCGGTCTCCTGGCTAACTACAATCTTATTAGGTCCATGGATCTTATAATACGACAACACGCCGTCCTGCAAGAAGAACCATCTCGGCCTCCAACCTTTGCCGTAATTCACCCACTTGTACAAGATCCCCGAGATTCCATTCCCTACGATGTCGTTTATCTTCACGTCCACTTGCGGCTCGCGCCCGGACGCCGTATTTGCCGCCGCCAAAACAACACGCTGAGTCAATCTGTTATGGTTGTTGTTGTGGATAATGATGTCGTTGTTACTGCAGTCGATGCCGTTGCCGTTCGCGCTGTGGCTGCGGTGTCTGGAGAGAGGAATGTGGTCTTGGGATAAGGCAACTAGTGACAGGGCATTCGGGTCGGATCTGGATGTGGTTGCCATCGGGATTTCCGTCAATGGCTTGGCAGGGGAGTGATCGGATACGGTTGAGATGCAGCAAAACGGATGCATGGAAGGGAAACGAAAATCAGCAAATGAAGAAGAGATGAATACGAGCAATGTCCGGGGAGAAGACGCGGAAACAACGGCATTGAACGGCGAAGTAATCTATAATTCTCATGCTATTCACTTTTTCCTTTCACAGAGAGAAGCGTCTGCGAGTGAAATTGAGAAACGGTTACGAATAAAGGAAAAAGAAGGAGACGCGTCGATAGAGATAAACCGAAAAAAAAAAAAAAAAAAAAAACGAAAAAGATCAAAATTAGCGAGAAGATCGATGGATGGAGATGAGAGAAAGAATCCTTCCACCTTTTTTTTTCTTTGGGTGGTAATTGGCAATAGCAAGGGTTGAAAGTTGAAACTTAAAAATTGAAATTTTAAATCTAACAGCAAAAACCAAATAATGCAAGCAAAATGAATGAAATTTTGCTAATAATATGTACGATTTTGCATATTTAAGTTAATATTTCAAATTTATGGGATAATCACTTGTGTTCTGACGTTTTAGGCCGACGTCTCTATAGTGGGACCTAGGAATATATAATCAAGCCACAACAAAACTATACTAAGACCGTCGGCGGCGAAACCAATGGAGCCGTTTCCAGCGATGCATACGTTGTGTCTTTTTCAAGATCAACCCATTGCCTTCCTCTCTGCACAAATATTCTCCTTTTTGTTGTGCCGAAAACTGGAAAATATTCGGGAATCAATCGCATGCTCAAGATAGTTCCTTAAAAGAAATGCAAGAAAATATACCGCAACACGTTGTCACTTCAGGAAAATCAAGATTAAAAAGTTGAAGAGAAAGAAATTATAAGGGATTCCTGTCTTTTATTCAGGCTATTTTTGATTTCTAAACGAGATGAAGAGAAATAGAAACCTTTTATAAAGGTACCCACAAATTCGAATTCTCTCTAACTCCCACAAAATGTAAACTTTCTTTAAAAAAAAAAAAGCAGAAGAAATCAAGGACCATATGCAATAAAAATAAAGAAAATGAAGGGCCTATTGATAATTGATATGGTGGTCTCCGTTACATAAAAAGCAGAGGCGGCGGAGCGAGAGCGAGTAGCGGGACATTCAGGAGCAATCAGCAACCCAGCGGTATACTGTGCATTCGGAAATCATGCGTACTTGGCCGTTTAAAACTTGAGATCGTATTGTCATTTTCCCAAAAAGTCGATGATCACCCGATCAGGGAGGGAAGAAAAGGGTTCTTTTTTTTGTACACGTGTTTATTTTTTATGCCCACAAGATTGCGCGGCCTATGGAATATGGGGCTTCGCTTTGTGCCACGTGGCAGAGAATATGGGATCCCGTTCTGTGGAAATCAGTGCCGGCTCCGTTCGAACGGGACAAAAACGGTGGACAACCCAATGAAAGTACTGATTCAGTCGCCTGTGCCCGCGGTGATCCGGTGACGTGGCGAAATTAACACCGTCAAATGAAAATAACCGGAAGCAATTAGCACTAATAAAATTTCCAACGGCTGCGTGTGATTAACCAAAAGCATGTCTTTGACTCCTTCTCGTTCCTTCTTTGCCTCACATCTCGATGACTTTAGTAAGTGTTGACTTCTTGCCTGATTCTCCATCACCATTCACACCCTTCTCCCCTTTCAACAATGGAATTTTTCTTTCATTGACACCGAGGAATGTTAATAGAGATTGCTAAGGATTTCAATTCCATGACAACTAAACACTGAAGTTGACGGCAGAATGACGATCACACTTAACGCTTCACGCTTCAGTCTACACGTAATGCTAAACTAAGAGCGTGTGAACGTATACATAAAAATAGCATATTTAAATAAATGCAACAAAATTTATATAATATATGAAATATTATATATAATATATAATAATTTAATATAAAATATTTTTTACAAAGTATAAAAATTCTTTGCATAGACTTGATTTCACTATGGCTGTGTCCATCAAATTTTTTCTTTAAATTAAATGAATTAGACATGCAAAACATTAATTGCTATTTCTGCGTTGATCAGTACCACATTAGTGGTTGTCTGAAATTGAATTTTCAAACAGCTTCAGACCAACACACACACACATATATATCCTTGTGCCTACAATCACATATTTACAATGGAACATCAAGTCACTCGGTAGCAGTTTCTAGTCATTTTAATACAATTGACTCTCTCTTTCTTTCTCTTTAAACTGAAACTCATGGCAAGAATTTATGAGGGTTTTACAGGGAAGATCGCCGTTTTATTTGGTTTGTGGAGTGCAAAATGCTGTCATTTTGGACAACCATGTCAATGTTCATCACCAGTATAATTGGTTACTTGAGCAATCGAGCTATAACTCTCAGAACGGCATTATTATGTTCGAATGCCTACCCTAGTTCAAACAAATATTACGTGTAGCCCCACGGAGAAGCGGGATGAGAGTATAACCCCACACGCGTCAGGCAAGACAAGCCAAAGATGGGCAAAAGCTGTAACTTCACGTTGCTGAGCATTGTGGGGACCTTGAGAGAAGGAAGCTGAAAGGAAAAATGTCATCTAATTAATAAATCTTACAAATTAATAATACAAATGTCACATATAGTCGGTCAAAATATAAACATTACACATCGAAAGCAGTGATGGGATCTACTGCTTACGCAACAAAATATATACGTGTCATGTATATTCATCAGATTTATCCTTACAATATGTATACTTTGTTTTCTGGTTATAAAAGCATTTCCTAGAAGATAATAATAAAATATCGAGAACGCCATCAACTTCTTTTCGCTTGTCAGCAACGGGGAGAAGGAAGGACTTTCCTCCCACTTACTCATTTGCAGCCTTTTAAGTGGCCCACCTCAGTCCTAGTCAATATATGACGGTGACAATTGTAAGTTGGACCGCAACACCGGATATAGGCCAGTGCAACAGTACGCCGAATTAGTCTTTTGTCTTATGCGTTGCTTGCTGGGGCGTGTGGGTCTTTTTTTCTTTTTTTCCTTCCGGACAAAAACAACTACATGTACTACCGCACTAACGCTAGAAGGCCGCACATTGTAGAAAAAGAGGCGACTACCCCACAATCATTAGGACATTCCACCGTCTGAACAATCATCGCCGTGGAAAGGCGCATTGATTTAAACCTTGTACTTTATTTTTGATTTTAATTTAATATTTAATTTTACTAAAGACAAACAAATATAAATTTTACTCTATTTTAATATAAATTTTACGTAAAAATTGAGATAAAACTTCATAGATATAATATTTGATTACAATGCAAGAATTTTGTGTACTGTAACGAATTTATTTTACTATTTATATAATATGTATATCAAGTGCATTTAATTACCTATCATGCGAATTTTTGCATGGTTCAATTCAATTGGTTAATAAAATAAGAAACACATAAGCTACTCTATATTTAATATAACAATCATTCTCACCGCCACACAAATTCACGCATGGGTTAGGACCAAAATGTAGACTACCTCCAGGGGATGGAAGCTTCGGCACTGTCTGTAAACGGTGTTGTTTTGACACCTGGCCAAGCAAGGGATTGAAACGTCTTGCCAGCCGGAATATCATTTTCCCATCTTACGATTCCTCCAATTAATCCAGAGACGCTATTTTTGTACCATCTTATAGCTGACAAGAGGAAACCAATTTTCACCCGTACGATTATTTGCCAAGAAGATCCGGAGCCGGTACATGAAAGGCGACAAATTGGAAATGTGCAGTTTGATAATAAACTCCACTACGTTAGACACACTCTGACATATATAATAATAAACATAGGCTACTGATGTCTAGCACACATGGAGCTAGAAATGTAAAACAATGGCACGCGTAAGACATGACATTTGCCTCCAGATCGAGGGAGAAAGAAGGTGCCAAGGAATCTCCTTTCATTCAAGTTTCCTTCTGACTAGTCCTTTGAAGAAGTCAAAACTACAACCATCCCAGATACAAAGTCGCGTTAGTAAAAAAGTGAGAATATTTGCATTAGCGTTGAATACAAAATTATCACATATGAATACGAATCATAGAAATTAACAGAACCACCACAACCTTTGAAATGGATTGTTGATCAATACGGCCATCCAACTTAAGTAAGGAACACAGCAACTGAAGAACTTTCACTAAGCATCAGTAAGCTTTTGAGACAGTGAAATTCTTGCAGGTTGGACTCCATTGAGAGGAAAGCAGTAAAATGAGTTTTGTTTTGGATAACAAATAGCATATAGTGACAACATTTGCTGCAAACATCGCTCTTGGAGTCTTGCTTAACTTGCAATCAAGGATTCTGTAGACTTTGATCCATGTGGTCGACATGCTTAGACTAAGGACCTCTTTGCTAGTTGCATTGTCTATATGCACAATGTGCATTCTATACTTGCAATTGCTACGCATCATAACATGCTAAAATAAGTAGAATTATTCAACAAGAAATAACACTACCTATTGCCATCGGGATGAAGCTCACACATTTGACCATCTTCACCAATTGCCAGCAAATATCCCGAGGATGTCAATCCCTGCAGGCAAAACAATTCAAGTACAGATAAATTTACACATCAGTACAAGTTTCAGAACTGGAAGCAAGATACATCCAATATGTTACTACTCGATTTGAGATCCTACAGCAGTTGAACATGAGGTAAAAATCAATTGAATATCCTATAATGATCTTCTAATCATAATTTTAACCAGTTTATATATATTAGGCCCGTGAATTAATGAATCTATGTACTAAAGTGGTAAAGAAGGGCTCTTTGGGTATTATTTGTATATTGGAAATCAATATTTTAAAATTTTCCATTTCTTTTAATCTACTACTTTATTCTATTTTATTTCTTTACATAGCAGAAAACTTGCCACTGACTAATTCCCATGACAAAATGCATATGCAACTTGCTAAATGAAAAAACAACACATCTAAGTGTAGAGCCTACAAACAATGGGACATAAAACAATGAATATTTTCCATGAAGAGCTTGAAACAAAGTTAGAATCAAGCATCAAATCATTGGTAACAGAAAGCAAGCTAAATTTTTCCTCCAGTACACAGTTGCAAAGCCTATTGCTAACTAATAAATGCAAGCTTTCAGTCATCTAGGAGCCCTTTAGTCATCTGTACCTGAATGGTGACCACATTCTCTACTACCTGGTCCCCACTCTTCTCCTGTATAATAACCCTTTGCCCACTACAAGCACAAACCAAAATGAAGTCATAAATCTTTGTGCAAAAGACATATTAATGTGTGTAACAAAACCACATCCATGTACCCACCCAGGTCATCCAAGTTCATTCAAAAGGTGTTTACGGTTATGCAAGCACCACACTTTAGTGTAGACAAACTTATGAAACCATAATGCTGAAAGTTCACCACATTTCAGCACATTTAATGGCCAGAGATTCATCCATACAGCATGTATAGACACAATTTTATCAGAGGAAAGAGTGGCACGAAAAACTGGCCATAAGCCATTAGGCATGAGCAGTATTCTGCCTTGCTCCTCCCAGCCCCTTTTGTCTCTACACATTTGCAAAGAGAAGGTGTGCTGAAGGTAAGTAAACAGGGATACACATCTCACCTATGAAGCCATGTTCTGTAGTACAGCTCCTCCAGAGTTTGAAATCCTGCATGATATGCAAACAAACAACTTGGAATTGCTTCCTACACATAAAGCAGATTGTTTGCAAAAAGAAATCAATTTCTCAAGTGAAATTTTTTGACCTTACAACTTAGGATTCTTCTTCATGATTGCACATGCAATGGCCAGTTTTCTTTTTTTCTTGTTTTCCTTTTTCTTTGGGGCGTTGTTTTGTTTAATAAGTAGGTATGTAACCATATCTTGTGTAAGCTGTGGAATCACCCCAACCCTGTATTTTCCAAGTTCATATTTTCATATAAATGATGATCATGGCATATGTGAAGTATACGAGAGGAAACCCTAAAAGAAGGAACATGACTGATTATTGGAATAAAAGGTCAATGAGGAATCCCACATACAAGTATTGGAACTTTGCAATACACACGTGAAGAAGTGAAGCCCTTTATAATCTGACCAGATGTTATAGAAACATTTGATCAGATATTGTAGATTTTCCAGGTGACTGGCTTTTCTTTAGCATTTGATATCAGAAATATGGAATCCCTATTCCTGGGGCAATGAGGGGACTAGGTTTCATGCCTTTTTCCATCAAAAAACAACAAACTGATTACATCTACTCATTTTTGGAGCATTGTGGAGTAAATTTACACATTACTACAAGTACATGATGTGTGAAAGCCAAAGCATCAAACTAAATAGCAACTAGCAAGGCTATGTTTCTACACAATAGTGATCATAAAAATATATTACTAGACTGCATAATGATTGTCAAATATCTTTACTTATTAATTTACCTTGATTTATGAACAGTCCATAAAGCTTTTCAAAGTTGTTTAAAAAGGCAGCAAGAATATCTTCTCTTCTGAGGAGGCCAGTGGCAGAAAGTTTTCTTAGCACTGCATTCAAGCATGTTGTTGGCTTCTCATTATCAATGTTCAGACCCACACCTGCAAGAATAAGTAATGCCACAGACATATATTGCACACTTAAATTCAATATTTTCTCCATAGACAAGCTATGAAATCCATATTAGCTTCCTAATATATATATATATATATATACAGGTAGTGCACACAAGTGAGTCTATTTACCAGCACTGACATTGAACTTCTTTGAATTATATTTTGAGGTGCATAGGATGCCTCCAACTTTGAGGCCATTCAAGTATAGATCGTTTGGCCATTTTACTTTTACATCAACATGTGGTAAGCCCTGAAATAGACAATATTCCAAAATCAGATATTGGTATCCATTCAAAATTGCACAATGACTCCAAATAGCAATTAAACTTTATGAATAGTGACGATAGTCAATGTGCCAAATGCCAATGGCAGAGTTCATTGACTTCATATAAATCATAAGCTCTCAAATTATTAGTTATTCTACATTTGGATCAGTCCTACCATAATCTAAAAGCCCCTTTGACCAATATAATCAGTTTCTGACTGCACTGACATTACTCTGTAGGCGCACAGGTCATCCCTAGTTATGGTGTTAAAACTTGAAAGTTTCAACTCAGACTAATTAGGGAAAAACACCAGCTTTCTTTATCTTCACATTATGTACATGTTATGGTGTCTATAAATGGAGAAAAAACTGACCATCTTGTCACAAACATCCTTTATTGCCTCAGTAGCAGCCAGAGATACTACATACTGCAACAAAGGCACAACCTTCCCATCATCCATTTGAACAGAAAATGAAAACATTAGGCAACCTATTGGAGATACCCACGTATTCTTTGACCGACCTGCACAACCAAAGAACAATATATAGCTTGCCAGAAGGCATTTAAAAGCTGGAATTTGTACAGTTAGACATATCATTACAGACCTCTGCCTTTATACTGAATATCAGCAACACAAACTGTACCAATTGGAAGTTCACGGAAATTGCTGCAGGAGGACAATAAAGAACATCATCAGAGCTCTTATCATCCATACACACATGTACAAGAAGAAAAAGATATGGCGATACTCACTGGGAAATGACATCATGAGTTGAGAATAATCGTGGTGACCAAATAAAGAATTTACCAAATTGATTAGTTGAAAGAGAACTCATGAAGAGTTCTATATTGAAAAATTCTCCTTTATGTGGTTCATCAATCTCTGATTGCAAAAGCACAGAAACTTGGCCATTGTCAGGGAGTTTGAGAGTGCTGTTCTTCTTTAAAGACTTGGCAATTTCATTCTCTGCTGATGATTTTCCACACAATACCAGCTTACATATTGAAGAGCTATCCATTGCTGAACCAGATATAAAAATTTCACTTCAGGCTTTCACTTGATTCTGATAAAATTTCTACATAAAAAGAATACATGTAGGTCAAATATACAAGATTTTTAAATTTAGAGCGAAACAAAACCAATGAAATTCAATGGAAAAACAATTTTCTCTCCTTGGAGACCAACAAACACATGGGAGAATCGAATTTCTTTAGATTTCTCGATAATCAGAAATGCACAGGAAAAACAAAGCATAAAACGACTAGGACTCTTAAACTCAAGAACATCCTTGCTGGCTTCTTGGTGATACAGGCAGTACCTGAACCAGCTCGAGTAACTAGTTGCTAATAAGCAACCTTTTCCATTCTTGGTTTCGCCAAGAACTGGTTGGTCTGACTGCACCCGCTCGTCCCTGACCCTCTAAACCGCAACACCCGATCAAACCCTAATTTTTATTATTTTTCTGAAAGAATTCAACAATCCTAGATTCTCCGAATAACTAAAAATTGAGAAAACCAGGAAAGAATCAGCTATTCCAGTTATAGGGCCTTCAAACAGTAATTTGATACTCGAAAGAGTGGTTTTACGTTGGCCGCTAGAGGCCGGCGGAAACGGTTCGCAAATCACAATTCTCACTTATTCTATAAACGAGAGAGAGAGAGAGAGAGAAGAGCCGGGGGGGGGGTGTGGGGGAGGCGGGACGACTTGGCGTGTGCATGTGTTAAGCCGGCCACCGCGAAAGCGAGAGCGTGAGTGGAACTGACTAACCTGCCGTGGCCATTGCCGGTCGAGAGTTAGCGGACGGCCTTTTACTTCCGGAAAGAAGCTTTGTTATGGAAGAAAACGACTTAGTACTTGGTTGAGAGACCAAGAAGCGCCAGCAAGCTGTCAATGGCATTTAGAAGTCGCCAATTCTGCTGAAACTTACATTGATAGACAAGGAGAGGGTACTAATTCCCCTCGTCTACCGCGGACAAACGAGAATTATTAATTATAAAAATATAAAAATTATAAAATATTTAAATTATTAAATAATTATTATTATAAAAAATTATTTTATATCAATATTTTAAATTTAAATTTTATATTATTATTATTATTATAAAAAATATATATTATTATTATTTATTAAATTATTTTTAATTATAATTTTATTTATATTTTATTTTATAATAATTTTAATATTTTAAATTTTAATGTTATTTTTTTGTACTTAATAATTATCAATTTACATATTATTATTTTTTAAATTTTAATTTTATATTAATTATGTTATAAATATCATAATATATTTAATATTAATTTTAATTTTAAATTAAGTTAAATAATTAAAATTTTTTATTTTAAATTTTAAAATAAATTTAATATATTTTAGAATTAATTATTTTATTTTAAATTTTATTTAATTATTATTTTTATTCTAATTTTAACCAAAGAGCTCTTAATACTAAAATAAATTATTGTCACGGCGGAACCCAAGAACTTGTCATCACAGACGTTTTTAGAGCCGTCAGTTTCGGCAAGTCACACCGCCTCGGGATAGGCTGTGGCTGTGGGGACATGCACCATTTATAACCCAAGTGACGTTAGTCGGTCAACACAATGTCCCCAAATTTACTTGTTCTGGAGCCGAGTAGCTTGAGTTCCATGGAGGAATTGCGAAAGGTTCTTCAAGAACGGGGTTTAGCGGTTTCTAATCTCCCAGGGAAAGGACGTTGTCTCCTCGCCAACAAGGATTTCTCTCCAGGTCCGTTTCCCTATGACGCCTTGGCTCCTGTTTTTATTTTTTTTTCCCTCTCTTCATTGCAATTTTTCTTTGATTTATTTATTATTTTTTTAATATTGCAGGGGATGCGATTCTGAGGCAGGAGCCATACGTCTGTGTACCTAACAACTCCGCCGAGCCGAGATGCGATGGATGTTTCGCTTCCGGAAACCTCAAGAAATGCTCGGCTTGTCAGGTTGTATGGTACTGTGGGAGTTCGTGCCAGGTGCGTACATTATAAAGCCTTGCAGAGAAGAAATTAACTGCTCAGTTTTTTCTTTTTCTTTTTCTTTCTTTCGTTTTTTTTTTTTTTCTTAAATTCCTTTCGCTTCTTTCTTTTTATTTTGAGAAAGGAAAATTGAAAATATAATGGGTTTTGTGGATTTATTTTTTTTGTTTTTTCAGAAGTTGGAGTGGAAGTCGCACCGCCTTGAATGCAGCGTTCTTGCTAAGCTTGAAAAGGAGAAGCGAAAGTGTGTTACACCTTCTGTTCGCTTGATGGTGAAACTCTACGTTAAGAGAAAATTGCAAAGTGACAAGGTAATTGGTCCATTATGGCCTGGGGGCTTAGAAACGCCCTATCAGCGGAAACGAACCTTTCAGATTCAGGAAATGTTGACTGGTTTTCTGTTGTAGACGATAAGTCGATACTCAGTTACACGCTCATGTTAGGTTTGGTGTGCAAACTAAGTCCTATCAACTGTGATATTTGTGGCTGCAGATCATTCCTGCTACTTCAATAGACAATTACAATTTGGTGGAGGAATTGGTGTCTCGTATCCTGTTGAACTTGCATATTTTGTCCAAGCCACTAGATTTTTAGTGCTTTTTTGTGGTATTGGCGTACAATTGTTTCGGTGTTTTGTTTAACTTTCTATTTGGTATAGACATTAAAGACCTTGATGAGAAGCAGCTGGTGCTATATGCCCAAATGGCCAACCTTGTTAACTTGATTCTTCAGTGGTCTGATATCAACATAAAAGAGATTGCAGAGAATTTTTGCAAGGTCTAAAGCTTGTTTTGCATTATCTATTGACGTCTATTGCAGAGCACTTTGTTTTTTCCCCTCAAGCCATCCCCTTGTTTTCAGAAGTCCCCTAAGTTTGTGATACTCTGCTGGATCCTCTCAAGTATTTATTTAGTGCTCAAGTCATCAGCTGAAAGAATTGTTTTAATGGTGCTTGGTCCTGACGTGTGATCTTAAATAATCATATGCAGTTTGCATGCAATGCCCACACCATTTGTGACAGTGAACTGAGACCTGTGGGCACTGGACTCTATCTTATTGTTTCCATTATTAACCATAGGTAATCATTCTACCAGAAGCCTGTGACATTGGTACTTCTTTTTACTGGTAGTTTCTGAAGAATATCTGGTGCTACAGCTGCTCGCCCAATGCTGTTTTGGTATTTGAAGGAAGGTCAGCTGTGGTACGAGCAGTACAAAACATACCAACAGGTGCTGAGGTAAGGCACAGATTTTCTTTGCCACTCATTTTTCAGATTGTCAAGAGCATAAGTAGAAAAGGGAATATTGGACAGGTTCCTTTTGATATTGGTTAAATACTCTATACCTGCATAGTTTCTGATTATGGAGCCCTGGAAGAGTTCTTGTCTTAGTGGAGTTGAATTCAGAAATCCTGTAACTCTATCTCTTTTTCTCTCTCCCCTCCCCCCCACAACCCCCTGGGTGTCTGCATGCTTCTGCTCTGCTTAGCTTGGGTTATACCCATCTTAGGTAGCTATTACTTAAGGAAGGCTGTAACTTACAGTTTTCTGGATTGATAAGAGCAGACATGAGCCACACTGCTTTTGTAAAAATTCAGTAACCAAGTTCCAAACAGCTGTTTATGTGAATCCAAATTAGACATTAGGATAGCAGCAACACACAGTGGTTGTATGTTGGTATTCTGGAATTCTTTCTAAGATTGGAATTGAGTGGGTGAATGCACCCTGTAATTCTTTTGCTCACATGATTTTATTAGAAATGTTAAGCTTCCATGAGTTTCATTCTAAATTTCCTTGCAATCATCTTGTGCTTTACTTTCATCTAGTTTTTTGGTTCTCTCTAATTTAGTGATGATATTTGAAAAATCATCATAATGTCGTGTGAGAGTTTTTGCAATGTTGCACACTAAGTGCATATGATACGCTGCCACAGATTCTTTTCTCTGCGTCAACTCAAAATATTTTGTTCTGTTAAATTTTGCGAGGTATTGATAACTTATGTAGAAACTGCGGGAAGCACTGTGACACGGCAAAAGGCTCTCAAAGAACAGTACTTTTTCACTTGCAAATGCCCCCAGTGCATTAAAGCGGTAGTTCCTTAATGGATCTAATGGAATTGCCATCTTTTGTATTTTTCTTAAAATAGATTAGTATTGGGAGTCTGGCAGATGTGAGTGCAGATGCATTCATATGCTCACATGAATTACAAAATGTAGTTTGTTTTCTGTGGAGGTTTCACACTTCCTTTGCCCATTTTTTCTGTTGCATCTTTCCTCCCCTGATTTTTCCTTTTCCTGGAAAGTTTCTAAGGAAGTACAAATTTAGGCCTTAGACTTGCAGTCATTTTGTCAAGGCACAATTGAAATCTAAGATATTGCTTGGTTTTAGGTATTTTATAGAAATCTAAGATATTGTTGTTAAGGAAATTCATTTATATTAATGAAAATGGAACTGTGGGCCTAACACCAGGTTATGCCCCTCTTGTAGATATACTTTGTCTTGTTCAAAAAAATAATGATAGGTTGTTAATTTCCTTTTTGTTTCCAAAATGAAGGGCCATCCTGAGGATGTTGAAGAAAGTGCAATCTTGGAAGGTTACAGATGCAAAGATGATAGATGCAATGGTTTTTTGATGCGTGATTCTGGTATGTAGTTTAGTTGTTGTCATGTCAATCAAGCAGCCTATGCATCTGTTTGAACTTTGCTTGTTTTCGGATATGCAGATGAGACAGGATTTATGTGCCAACGGTGTGGCCTTCTTAGGACCAAGGAGGAGGTGAAGAAGATTGCAAATGAAATAAAAGCAATGTCTGACAAGGCTCTTAAGGCTACTACCTCTGGCAGTATCCTATCAGCTGTTTACAATCATAAAAGTGGCTTGTGGCCACTTTGGTGCATTCATTGATTAGATTGGTAACAACCTTCTAAAAGGAAAAGACAAGTCCACCTAAACCAAAAGAAAATGAGAATTAAAAAGTAAAATTCCTCTCTCATTGCGATGATTTCAGAACGATTGCTCTTAACAAACATTTGCTTTCCAGAAGTCCTTTAAGTGCTTGATTCTTAGCTTGGCCTAGCTCATCAGGAAGCTATTTCTATATACAAGATGATTGAGAAACTTCAAAGAAGATTGTGCCATCCCTTTTCAATTAGTTTGATTCAAACTCAGGAAAAGCTTATTAAGGTATTGTGTTTAGTCCCTCTTCTTCTCCAATAAATGGTCTAATGCAGTGAGACTGGAGCTCAATTGTTTGCAGTAACAAAAACTAGACTTTGTTTTTATGCATGTGATTCAATGAAATAAATTGCAGTTGTTGATGAAGGTTGAAAACTGGAGAGCAGCCCTTTCATATTGCAGACTGACCATTCCTACATATCAAAGTATGTCATGCTTCAACTAGAATGCTTAGTCTGAGTTAGCAACATAATCCAAGTTCTAAGGTTGCAAATAATAATTTCTGCCTTGAAATGATTTTTAACAGCTCTGAGTAAGATTAAATCTCTATACTAAGTTCTTTCACCTACTGTGTTAGTGAGCAAGGAATTTCCTTAAACTAAATACTGTGTTACTTGGAAACCATGTTGTAAACATATCATTTCAAATTTACAAATTTATATACACTTATAATGTATAATATAATTCAATTTTCCAATTTCTTATTGCAAATTTAAGATATTATTCGTCTGACATCCTGAAGTTAGTATTATGTTTCATTACAGGAGTATATCCAGAGTTCCACCCACTGCTTGGATTGCAATATTATACATGTGGGAAACTTGAGTGGTTTGATCTCTTTTCCCTTTTAGGTTTAGTTTGTTTACTTCCTTCTCTGAATCTTCAATTTGTTCTTTTTTGTTCTTTTTTGTTCTTTAGTTTGTTTACTTTCTTCTCTGGTTTAGTTCCTTTAATTTGTTCTTTTTTTGTTTTTATGGTATACAATTAATTTGTTCTTTTAGTACTCTTTTTGTGACCCTTGGAAGACAAGTTTTCTGCTTTCTTATTTATTTTTGATGGGTATCAGGCTCGTTTTTGTGTTCGAAGTCTGTCCTTGCATTTTAGAAATTGTTGGAACTCATAATGAATAAAATATTGCACATTGCTTGATAAAATCCTTCTTCAGCTGAATTCGTGGAGAAATATACTGAACAATTATTAATGTGGTATCATTTGTTGGCACCCAAAAGAAAAAACAGGTACCATTATTTTAATGGGCTAAGTATGCCCCTTAGTGCAATTGGTAGACATGTAAGCCATCCAAAAAGTATTGCTAATAATGAAGAAATTCAAAACTTCATTCTTTGTTCACAGTATGGGCTGACCCAGTTACCAATGTGGTGTGATTTCTTTGGACCGTAGCCCTTTTTTCCTTCTTGGGCCCTATTTTACATTAATTCATGTAAGAAGGCTCCTACTGCTGTTACTGTCTGACGTGGAGTCCTGCTTAATACATAAAAATTTTTGTTTCCTTTTTAATGCAAAAGGTAAACATCTAAAGTTGTCTAGGAGAAAAAACATTTCATGGTGGATACTTCTTTGAGAAATGTGGCCACTTCACTGTTATAATAGACTCAATTGAGGTGTTGTTAGGTTGCTTGGGGAGACACAGGATGCCATAAAATCGCTGACCAGAGCAGTGGATATACTTCGAATTACTCATGGGACAAATACACCCTTCATGAAGGAACTTTTGATGAAGTTGGAGGAAGCACATGCTGAAGCTTCTTACAAACCACTCAAAGATTGAGCAGTACTAATTCAACATTCTGATCCATTCTAGACGCACATCCCTGATCACTAGTGGTAATCCTTCCTACTGCTGCCCCAACAGATGCTTCAAAACTATGGAAGCTGGTATAGCAACAGGAAGTTTGAAAAGTGACCTCAATTCTGACAGATTTGGTTGAGTTCCCCGTTTGTTAATGAAAATTGAGAGCTCCCTCTGCAAACTCGATGAAAATTGCTTTGGTAGTCTTTTGCAAAATTGTCTTGGATGCTTCAGACAGGGAGGGCAGCACGATGTTGAGGTGTAGCTGGTGCAGGTGTTGTGGCTATTTCTAATTGGCAGGGTTGCCCTCGGACATGCCTTCATGTAAGTTAAACTAAGTTGGGACAAGATCGTTGTACAGACAGTTTATGGATCCAAAAACTTGCTGGGTTTCAATATGAATGGATATCTTTCTACATGATTTTGTCGCTCAATATTCCTGAAAAGTTAAAATTGGTGTGCGTTATCATTCAACGCTGTAACTACCGAAAAATTAAATTGGTTTTAACGGCAACTATATCAATGTGGTGCATAAGCCTTAGAAGATGGGAAAATATAAAATAATGTTACCTGTTATTTAGTAATGGGCATCGTACCCCCTTGGGATGTAAAGCATTGACCCCACGGACTCCCGAGCATGTGGCTCCTACTTCCCGTCCTCAAATTCAAGACTGATGGAAACAACCTTAAAAATGAATGTTCGGAAGGCCGAATTTTCGTAACATACACCAGGCAAAAATGTACTCTCAATGTTGACAGAAATGATAATTTATTCACCTCAATATGTTTCTACTCTCTTTGACGTTGCCAAACATCCCTGAAGCCTAAAACAAAGTTGAGTCACTTGGGAGATCAGATGATACTGTTGATCCATCGATAATTGAGATGTTGGAGGTATGATTGGTTCTCTGAGCAGTTGTAGGAGCTGGCCGCAGATTTTAGAAGCTTCCTGGTTACCAGGACAAGATTCGGCAACAAGTTGAAGCAGCTTACAGCCTTGGTCTTGAGACAAAGATGGTCGGTGTTGTAATGCAGGCGCTAGAAAAGGGTGTTGAAGGAGTCGAGGAATTCTCCATCTTTCATTGCGGTCCCAAGCAAGACATTTTTTCATGAGATCTAGAAGCCACGGGTTCGAAACTGGTTCATAAGTTATTTCATGGTTTGGGTCAGTCATTACTTTGAACTTGGCCCAGAAAGTCTTGTACTCTGAAAAAGGGGTCCTTCCATAAACCATTTGATAAAGGATACAGCCAAGAGACCAAATATCAGATGGCCGGCCACACTTTATGGTGTTTCCATTTGCATCTTTCTCGTTGCACAGAAATGCCTCAGGAGACATGTAGCTTAGCGTACCCACCTGCAATGGTTTAATATGAACCATAAGAAAAAGGTATATCTGAAACCATGTCTAGTGTTTCTGTTGACCTACACATATCAGGGGAAAAGAATAAAAAAGGAAACAGAAAGTAGTTTTGGGAATACCTATTTGGCCCAGAATCAACTAATCAAGGTAAAATCCAAAAAGGAAGAACTGCAAGTATAGTGGATCGGTTGCTAACACAGGAATTTGAGAAACAATATCTAAGACCACATAAGACCATGGTGATATCTTGGAATGGAAACAGAACAACAGTAAAATTGGTGCATCTACCCTGACTCAATAAAAGCACAAAAGCACAAAAGCACAAAAGCAAACAATACAGCCTTCTGAGGAGGCAACATCTAGCCAACCATATTAAGGCAAAACTGGAATGGATCTACATCCTGACGCTATTATATTTCTAGACAAGGTAATAGCTCCATAGAATGAGAGTACAAGCAAAAAGCACCTGTGAGTCCCTTTGGATGTTGGTTGTATCACTCATTATGGCTTTGGCAATCCCAAAATCAATCAACTTTAAAGAACCCTTGACAAGAAGAAAATTTGCAGGCTTCAAGTCAGAGTGCACTATGCGCTCCTCATGTATGGTGTTGACAGCTCGAAGTATTTGCTGCAAAATATTATAACACTTTAGTTTTAATATTCATCTATGGACACTCAAGAAGACTGTTTGCTATGTCTAAAGACTACAAGTATCCTTATTTTTCTTTAAAGTTAAGTTAGAGCTGTAATATGAGGTCAAGAGCATTATTAGCAATTGAAGCTTCAAGAATGCTTCTATCCATATCAACACTTTGCCATTATTAGAACATAGTGGAAAGCATGTTAAGAAGCAAACATATGAAGAGAAAGTCATCAAGGATTTCAGCATTCCATGTCAAAAGGAAGCATGGTGAAGTCCAACATTCCCATGAAACAGCCAAAAGCCCAATTTGTCAGAATCAGGAAGTGATTATTATGCTTTTGGGAATAGATAATAGTGGTTTCTGTGTTTCAAGGCAACTTTGTTAAAGCTATAATACCAACAGAGATGTTAGACAATTAACTACCTTTAAGCAGAACAAACAGGTAAAAAATACATGTTCCTAGGACAAAATATATTATGAGCTTTATTGTAAATGCAGTCAACAACTAGGATCCAAGAAAAGGTGTCAGCATAGATGTTTGATAACTAACCACCTTTAAGCACAATAAACAGGAAAATAATACATATTGTGAGGAAAAAATATTGTAAAAACTATTGTTAAAGCAGTTAACAAACAGGATACAAAGAAAGGTATAAACTGAGGACCTGCCAGTAAAATCTAAGCCAATTCTCATCTATAATCTGATTGGAGCTATCCATTTCTTCCCATTTCTGGGAGAGCATGTGAGCCAAATCAATTTCCCCATATTCAAGCACCATGTATACATACCCATCATCCTTTATTTTGCTTTCCTTGTTACTCATGCAACAGTTCATGACTTCACAGAGCAAGGCTTTGTCGGTCACCTAGTAAAGAAAAAAGTATTATAGATGCATCTAGATGAATAAATTCAGAATGAAGATTTTTGGTTTCTAGTTACTTTCCTTCTCTGCAAGATATGGGACTCAAATGTTGTCATGCTGTTAACAAAAGAAACAAGCACGATAGCGATAATTCTTCTGTTGTTCGTTCTAGGTTGCAAGTAAGTACCTCATAATCTACTAACTGAATAATGTTGTTTGTTCCCTTCAGTTTGTTTAGATACACAATTTCCTGGCAAAATCCATATGCTGTTGCATAATCACGACCCTTGAGCTTGATTTTCTTGAGTGCGTAGATTGTACAGTCTGAAGAAATAACTTTGTGGACCTCACTACTTCCTCCACTACCTATCTTGCCAAGCCTTTGGTATAGCTTCCTGTTAACTTTAAAGAACAGGACAGGGTCATAATTTTTTTTACAAGCTCCTGTTGCTGCTTTACTACTTGCAACCTTTTCATCTCTTTCTAGTTTAGAAGGCTCAGACTTCACTTCAGAAGGTAATTCATTGGACAATTGAACCTGAGATTGTACATCCGTGACAACCTCTGGCAATCCTTTCACTTCATTTGGCTTCACCATATAAGAAGGATTGCTTGAAATGCTACGTTCCTTTGGCATGCCACCATGTTGATGTCCAGGCATGTGATTTTCCTTGATTTGAACATCAATAGCGGCACTAGAAATCTGTGTTGCATTGGCTGTGTGATCCATTAACAACCCACGTGTGTCCTTTGGTGAAGGGTGCAACAACTGCTCTTTATTAACTTGAGTTACAGGCTGAGGCTTCACATTACAATCTCTCGAATGTTCAACCACCACATAAGAACCACTGCCAGCATGCAAATGAGAGCAGTAAGTTTTTGAGTTTAGCATGGGTGCTGAAGTCAAAGGGATTGATGTTGTCATGGCACATGATGGCCCAGCAATTGAGGCTTGCGTAGCAGGTTGGCTTAAAAAGTCCCTTAGTTGAGGCAGCTGACTCTGAACAACTGTTGTTCTTTTTGCCAATAATGATGTTGCACCATCTGGCCTAAAATTGATATCAGGTTCCACATTCTGAAAGGTCTGGTGCTTAGAATCATCACTGTTAATAGTTGATACCTCAACTTGATTGCTTGCATCCCATTCTATTTCTGTCAATGCAAGTGAACTCAAATGAGTAGATGAGTTGTCAAATCCAGTGGCCATTCGATCATCGGCCCCTGCACATCGGAAGAAAATAAAACAAACACATCCAGCACACGGTAACAAAATTCAAGAATCATTACACAAGCAAAGGAACTTATGACCATTGTCACAATGTCACTCAGGACGCAAAAAATAGTAAGTAAAACATGGCTTATCTAGACCTAGACTCTCAAAATCAGAGGGAGCAGTAAATTTACCTTGTGAAATGGCATCGTTTGCTGCCAGGAATTGGCCTTTTAAATTCAAAGAAGGCAATGGCTTATTCTCGTTGTCATCGCCAACAGATTTCAACTCATCTCTTTGTGTGTCGAAGCTCACATTCAAGGTACTAGTGGTGGTGCTGGCAATGGAAGGAAGGGTAATCGATGCATCTTCTTGAGTTTCCCTAACTACTGTAACAGGATTCTTTGTTTTCTGCACAATTGAATCCCTACTCAATGGAATGCCAGTAGGACTACCCGCTTCAGAACCCGCAGTTCTAGATGGTGCACGTTTGGGAACCAACATACGCCTGGGCTTTAGGCTATTCGTCTCCATTACACCTATAATTTTAATCTACCAATCATCAAGACCTTTATCAAATGTAATCAAAATTATCTACGCAACTGTACAACGAAAAATGGAGAGAGCGAGAGAGAGAGAGAGAGAGAGACAAGGAGAAGTACCGAGGGAGCGATGGCGCTTGAAGGCGGCTTGAACATGCCGGAGAAAGTTCGGCGGTGATGAGGAAGAGAACGAAGAAGAAGATGAAGTAGAAGACGACGTCGTGTCTGCGTACATGGTCAGACGGTTGAATTTCTTCAGTAGTGGCGGGGCCGGACGGTTAGCCTCCCCGTCCATGGGCGGATCTCAACGGCATTTCCGTCGGAGGAGAGGAACAATTCCGGTCTTTGACTGATATGAACTGCCAATCGATTGCTGCATTCTCTCGCAATTAACCGTTGATCAAGCATGCGTGTAATTTTCGTTAAACGTACATTTTACAATTTATTAAAAATTAATAAATTTATATTTAATTTAAAATATAATTTTTAAACTGCAACTGCGATTCTAAAACACATCCCTAAGATGAGAAACACGGTGTTGGCGTTTTGAAAACGAACTTCTTGGCGCTCTCGCGCTCCCGTCAACCATAGCGGGTTCGGCTGGGCTAAGTTGACGTTTTGACCTAAATATCAGAAAATGGGCCTAAATGTTTCGGAGTTGTATTATTTCAAAAGAAAACTGTGGGCCAAGATAAAGATGGCGGGGCCCAGAGGGTTGGTGTCTGTCTGGTCATATGTAACTTCATCGTTTTGCAGAGTAACTCAATTGCCTTTCAGATACATATTAGTATATTAGTAATTAAAATTTAATTTTTTAATATTAAAAAAGAGATAAATTTTATAAAAATAAAAAATATTTTTATTATGTAATTAATAATTTAAAAGAATTTTTAATTAAAAAAAATTTAAATGTTCAACGTTTGATCATAAATTTTCTCGAAGAAAGGGAAAGGGAAAGGGGAAGGGGAAGGAAAAGCAGCGTTTAGTGCGTAAACACAACTGAGACTCATCATGACAATTGACAAACAACCGCAGCTTTAGGGAAATTACATGTCACATACTTAATTGCACGCCAATAAAAATGTTTTTGTGGGTTTTATTTTTTCTGTCGGATAACACCACACAAAAACTTTTGCCATGAGATGGATAATACCACTAGAACGACTTGTCGTACAAAACAAACTTCGAGGATTCGAAATGATGGGGTGACTTGCAATTTTACAAACAGTATGGCCTTTCTTGGTAATTAGGCTAAAAGTCGAGGATGAGAATGCCATTTACCTTGGTAATAATTACAACGCTGGCTCTTCGGGCGCTGGGCCGAGAGAGAGCCTTACAGGATTTATAAATTTTAAAAAATTATTTTCATTAAATAATTTATAATTTAATAAAATTTTTAATATACTGAAAAAAATAAAAACAAAGATGTGATTGGTTAAGATAAGAAGAGATAATTTTCCTCTGCATGAAATCTGTCA
Source organism: Rhizophora apiculata (assembly GCA_037832385.1). NCBI lineage: Eukaryota > Viridiplantae > Streptophyta > Magnoliopsida > Malpighiales > Rhizophoraceae > Rhizophora > Rhizophora apiculata. Next base: position 11,612,388 of record CM075430.1, read on the forward strand.
TTTTCCATTGGATTTGACGGCAACAAATTAAGAATAACTTAAATAAAAATTATAGGTACTTGTTAGTGATTTACGAGTTAGCAATTTGAAATTTTTTGAAATTTTTTTAATGTCAAATGCAGAACCCAAGATTCAATACTTACAGGGAATCATAAATCTTTTTTTTTTTTTGTTTTTTTGGTGCAGAATATTAAAACATTGGCTTTAACCTTTTGGGGAGGAAAGAAGCTTTTAATTTGAATTTAACTAAACTAACGGTTGCAAGAGTTGTCTTTTATAAGCAACAATATTCATAAAAGTACAAGAACCAAGATGGTTTTTTATTTTTTTTTTTTTTTTTCCTTTTCCTATTTACCGAAGTACAAATCTTTATTACTGGATTTTTTTTTGGGGGGGGGGTGTGGAGTGGGCAAAAGGAATCATGCAGCTTTTCCCCATAAGAATCTGAACTGCCATTACGTATAATTAGGGTGTACCTTTTGTAATTTGTTGATGTGCTACACGTAGGTCTAGAAGTCCGCCTTCGTATGGCAGCAGGCTACAGCTGGCTAACCCACGACCCATGGCAGCAGGCCTCTCTGGGAAAACTGGACATTCATTCTGTTTTGCAGCACGTGCCAGCACGTGAGATTGCATCGAAAACTTTCATGAAGGTGTTAATTTGGGACAAGGTGAAAAAAATTGGGTTAAAATTAAGTGTTTATTATATATATATATATATATATATATATAATTTATTTATAATTTTATATAATATAAATTTATTTTTTATTTTAAATAATTTTTATGGATAGATTATATTAAAAATAAAAGAAAATACCCCCTTCGAGTTATTGAAAAAACCGATTTAACCATACTTTTGTTGGGCCTCCACAAGCAATTTACTGGACAATAAAGACAGACAGGTCCATGTTAATTTAAGGGGCTTCCATAAGCAGACGAAGGAGAGGGAGACAAGAGAGGGACAAACAGAGATGGAGAAAGAAACTGATGTGGGAAATTTTGGTAGCTTTCACTTATTTTTTTTAATAAAAAAATATTATATATATATATATATATATATAGATATAATTAAAATAAAATATGTATGCAAATATCATAATACGTATATCTCAGTCAGTTTCATTTATTCCCTTCCGTCTTTATAACATTTTCGTAATTTAATACGGGACTACATTGCTTTATTCGGCTACTGGTCCACAGTATCTTCGCATTTGAACGGTCAGATGTCTATCCTCTGTTAAACAGGATTTATGGATATGAAGCAGCATTGCAAAACCAATGGGTCTCAAGTCTACAAATTTACATATGAAAAAAAACAAAAGCAGTTATATCTACCTTCCATTGGTTTTTGGGTCTATAGATACGTAGCAGGAGTACACCTTTAGCCGAAACTCTGGTCTTGGAACCACCTTCCAATGGCTAAACCTAGAGCCCTGAGAAAACCTATCAAGGAAATTCACCAGAACCAAAATGAACAACCTGAGAAATCAGAGAAGCCCGCTTCATGGTTAGTTGTTAGAGGTCTTTTCAGCTGTAAGTATCTCCAGCCACAACAACTTTCAGAACAAAAGCAGCCATCACAGCAACAAAAGCAAGAACAGAAGCATCGACAGCAAAGAAAGCAGAAAAAACATCAGGAGCAAGCCTTGGAGGAAGCGAGAAAGATAAGCAAAAAGTCGAAATGCTCAGGGTCTCTGTGCAGCAACACAAAGGTAATGCACAGGCCTGAGATAGCCTCTCCTGAACTCCAGAGGAAAAGAGCATCAATGGGTTCAACTAGTAACCATGACACTTCAAGCAGATCCACGAAAGCCCCATTGAGTGAACTCGATGGGGTTGTTTCGTCTACCAATTCTTCCCTCTCTGCATCTTCTAATTCCTTACTGACTAATGGTAACTCTTTTAGAGGAATGCCATTTAGAAGGTTCTCTGGCTGCTATGAGTGCAGAATGGGAGTTGATCCTGTTATTGGGATCGCCAGAGACCCTTCTTTGAGGGGTACCATTTGTTCCTGCCCTCAATGTGGTGAGATCTTCATGAAAGCAGAAAGTTTGGAGCTTCATCAGGCTGTCAGACATGCAGGTAACTCACCATTTTAATTCTGCCTGCTTTTCTTTTACTTTTTGCTCCCCCATTTTCGTGTAATTCACTCCATATATTTTGATCATTGCATGGTAAGTAGGAAAAAGATTGCCTTTTCTCCATTTTGGCATTGTGCTTGTATATATACTAATTTTTCCATTGCAACATTTTTGTTTTACTTCCATCGAGAGCCAGTTTTTGGTTACTGGATCTGTGGATCCAATGTACAGTTACCATCAACTCGCTCATATTTCAAGGTCTACTGCACAGCACAATTTACCACTTACAATTCAAACTCTCAGCTCCCTATAATTGCTAATCAAACATCGCAGTATCTGAGCTGGGTCCGGAGGATACAAGCAAGAACATAGTGGAAATCATATTCCAATCAAGCTGGCTAAAGAAACAAGCACCCATTTGCAAAATAGATCGCATCCTCAAAGTCCATAACACACAAAGGACCATCTCCAAGTTTGAAGACTACAGAGACACCATCAAAGCCAAAGCCAACAAGCTCCCCAAGAAACACCCACGTTGCATGGCAGATGGCAATGAACTCCTGAGGTTCCACTGCACCACATTTGCATGCTCACTAGGCCTGAACGGATCATCCAATTTGTGCAATTTAATCCCACAATGTAATGTGTGTAGCATCATCAAGAATGGCTTCAAAGAATCCACTACTCTAGGTGTCAATGGACATGGGATTTTAACAACAGCAACAAGCGGTAAGGCACATGACAAAGCTGAAACATTGGGGGACCGCGGTGTTGATGGTGACAAGAGGGCAATGCTGGTCTGCAGGGTGATTGCAGGGAGAGTTAAGAAGAGCATGGAGTGTCACATGGAGGAGTACGACTCAGTAGCTGGTGCCGCGGGGGTTTACTCTAATTTGGACGAGTTGTATGTGTTTAATGCCAAGGCTATTTTGCCTTGTTTTGTTGTAATCTACAGAGGGTTTTAGCAGTCAATAAGTTGTTTTTGGCTGTGGGATAATGCCAGCTGATTTTTTTTTTCTTTTTTTCCTTTTGGTACAATGAAGGGCATAAAACCCAAAATTAAGCTACTATTTCAGTATTCCTTGGAGCCAATTTGCTTCTGCAACATCTACTTGCAGTGGAAGCGAGTTTCCAAGCTCAAAGGTAAGCCTATACATAGCTAGCCGATTGTTTTTGTCCTGGAAAATGTTTCATTTTGGGGGCGATGCTATTTGTTTCGGTGCGGGGAAATGGGTCAACAGCTTACAATAAATTTGAAGGGCAAGTTTGTTGGATCTCCGATGCGGGGCATTAAATTTACATTGGGCCTATGCGCCGTGTCCCGCTTACCAAAACGAGTAGTCATGTAGCTGAAGCTTAGTGGTAAATAGCCTATGTTTTGACCTTACCAAGGTGGCAGTACGTTTTAAGATGGTGATTGAAATATGGAAGAGAATCTGACCTTCCTTCAGATGCCGCCATTTGAATCACACTAAACCTGGAAAGTGTCCCAAAGGTAGCGAGGAGAACATGTAGTCTTTACACCCACCATCAACTCAGTCTCATTATTAGGAAGTAATTAAATGTCCACCTTATATGCCAATGTTTTCCAGTTGGCGGGCTTACTCTGAAATGTGCTATATTTGGAACTAAACACCGCTGTAATTCAGCGAACACCGTACACTGACCAGAGGCTGATGCTTTTGCCCCCCGGCGGACCTGATTTTTGAACAAACAAAGGCTAATGGGTCAGCAATTGCTGTCTGGCCAAGTTTTCTAGCACTAGACTTCAGCCTGCATTGGCAGCCGCGCTCATGAGTTATTGGTTTTTGTAACATTTCCAATTTTTTGCATTGCTATAAATTGACGCCTATTTTGTATTATTCGCCTGATTATTCCCATTTTCTTGAATTACGACAAAAAGGTTAGGCATCCCAGTATGGGCTTAATAAGGCACTCACTGTACTAATATATAAAACAGATCCGTACTCAAGATTTTGAAATATGAAAATGGAATTTAATAATTTTGTTTTGGGACACCAAACCATAGATGGATGCCACGCAGTAACATTCGCTGGCCCGAAGTAAAAGTTGGTGAAAAAAAGAGAAAGAATTGTTAAACCAAAATCTTAGCATGAGCGATGTTATGGCCCCAGACAGCGGGCGGGCTGTGGCTTTGGTAGTTCAAGTTCCAGAGACACTGAAAAGGGTTAAAAAGAAAAGCACGCATGCTCACGATAACAGTTCGCAATATTGGACATGGCGTAGAGAGACAGATAAATGCAGACGGTAAATGATTGCAGAATAAAGCAATTAAGCAAATGAAAGCGTGGAGACGGATGAAAGCATAAAATAGATAGGGATGAACAAACCCAAACGCCCCATGTCCCCCCAATGCATGAACATTGACCATCTACTGGGGGTGCACTGGGGGCATTCTGATCTGCCCAACACGGAATCCACCCACCCATTCTTGTTTTCCCTTGCCCGTGGCTGTAGAGTCAGGGTCAAACGGCTGGACCAGGACCAACTCTCGGGACCATCTTATCCTTTCTCCCCTCAGCATTTTCATGTGTCAGCAATAAGTGAATTGACTACTTAATAATAACTGAAAGGAGCACCGTGGCCCAACAACTCTGCTTTCCAAGCCGAGATTTTTTCTGAGGTGTACAAATAAGGCTGACAGCACTACCTTTCTTTAAACACTTCCTTAGGCTAAGTTCACTCACTGTAAGCTTGCACTCCATTTGCATCAGTCATCACACTGTTCAGTTCCAAGGTGCCCTCCATGACATTTTCTGATCATTCATGGCAAATACATTATTGTAACCCATAAAATGGCTAAACAACACTGGATTCTAAGAAACAAAGAATAAAAGCAACCAAGATTACTGTTCACACAGAAGATAAATTTGCTTAAGGCCTCAAGCTATTTAGGATATATTTAATATAAATGATCATTAGAAATATGATATTTTTAGCTCATAGTGATACGGTATCCAACAGAGAAAGAAAGAAAGTGTAAAATGGTAGTGTCAACTATCAAGAGTAGGCGAGCAGCTGCAAATTCAAAGGCAAGTGTCCGTGACACAGAGTTCAGAAATGTCTGAGGAGACAAACATATTCTTGCCTAATGGAATGGCTAAAACCTCATATCATATTAAAGATAATATATTATTTGATAGTCTACAGCAAAGATAATATTGCTGAATGAATTAGACTAGTGTCTGCCCGTTTAATAAACCCTCCCTTATTTGAAAACTCTCTCAACACTCAACCAGTAGGACATGTGATTAGGCAACAAGCAAAGGCTTACAAGATTTGAGTTGAGTACGTTATTACATTTGTTTCTTTCTTTTCTTTCTATGCCTTTCAACACAATTTCCCTTTTTCTGTAGCTTCCCTGTAAAAACCCATGTGCATTTTCGGATAGTTTTCTTCACAATATTATGATATCTCTATAGAGAGAGTTAGATGGGTTGAAATGCTGTGTCTGTTTGTACCTGCACTATATATCCAATTTTTCCCAAAGCTCACTTAAATAGAAACTCTTCGCAGGTTTCTTCTAATGCCTTTTTTTGCATGTGCATTAGTCTCTGATATGCCACCCAGTTTTACGGCTTGCTCTTGTGCAATTGCTGAACTACATTCTTGCTCTTACCTTTTCCCTCTCCTATTTTCTTTCGCATGGTCCGTGTGTTCAGAGGGAAGCCTTAAATGGCAGGACGGGACAGTCAACCTGATGCACCACTGATTCTAAAGCAATTAAGCAATCTATAATAATCTTTCTTCATCTCCAGTTTTCCTCTTGTGATTTATTTGCTTGCAAGCAATGTTCTTTCCTTCATAACTTAAGCAACCAGTGATGGATGGAAAACTAGTAATATGAAGGCTTCATTTTGAATTTCACACAAGAATCATTTGGGATGCGCCTTGAACCAGAGCAATATAACTAACTTTAAACCTCAATCCAGCTCATTCCAGCTTCTTTTGTCCCCAATGTTTTACCAGCTTTCCTTACTATGCTGAGACTATCCCACATTCCCATTGTCGCATAAGCATTTGAAAGCATAACATATATTGCAGGGTCATCAGGGTATTCAGCTAGAAGGTTCTGGGCAATGGTACCAACCAGTTTGGTATTCTTGTGAGTTACACAGGCCCCAAGCATGGAGCTCCATATGGTTTTATTGGGCTTAAATGGCATCACAGCAATCAATTCCTCTGCCTCTTTAAAACATCCAGCTTGACCGAGAAGATCAATCATACAGTAATAATGTTCAAAATGAGGCTTAAGTCCATAATTGAGCTTCATGGACTCAAATATGGTCCATGCCTCTTCAGCCAAACCAGCATGTCTGCAGGCAGTAAGCACACCTAAAAAGGTGACTTCATTTGGCTTTAACCCTGCTTGCACCATCAATTGAAAAAATTCTATGGCTTCCTTTGCTTTTCCATTCTGGCCACAACCCACAATAATGCCTGTCCAACACACAACATCCTTATCTGGAATACATTTAAACAAAGCTAAACCAGCCTCAATTTCACCACATTTGGAGTACATATCAATGAGTGCTGTGATTGTAACTCCATCTGTTTCATATCCACGCTTGATACAGAAAGCATGAACCTGCTTGCCACCTCCAAGAGATGTTAAAATTGAGCAAATTTTTAGGACATGGGAAGTAACATATTGATCCACTGCAACACCCAAGTTAATCATGTCTTTGAACAATGAAACAGCTAAAGCATACAATCCCATCTTGGCACAACCCATAATTAAACCAGACCAAGCTACAATATCATTCTTAGGAAGCCTATAAAATAGGTCAAAAGCAACCTTAATGTTCCCCAGTTTTGCATAGAGGTCTACAATGATGCTTCCAACAACATAATCTAACTCATATCCACTAGTAACAACCAAACCATGAACTTGAATCCCAAGTCTGAAATTGAGCAAGTTGATGCAGACCTTCAGAGCACTACTTAAAGTGTAAGAATCCATGGAAGCACCAGAACTGTGGATCTGCAGCAGCATATTTACAGCTGCCCTATTTTGTTCATTGATAATATAACCAGAAAGCATCGAATTCCAAAGTACTAAGTTAATACCAATCTCAGCTTTGCAACCAGAGTATTGACTAAATAGAGTTATGGCTTCATCTAGTGAATAGCAATTTGAATACACATCAACAAGTGCCGAAAGTGTGAAGCAGCTAGGCTCAAAACCAGACTTCAAAACATAACAGTGAATCTGTTTTCCCATAGCTAAAGAACCAACATAGCTACACGTCCTGAGAGCACATGGAACTGTGAACTCATCAAGATTAAGGCCTTGCTGGTGCATCAAACAGACAAACTGCAATGCAAGCAAACTCCCATTGTTGGCAAAACCAGCAATAATGCTATTCCAAGAAGCAGCATTTGGATCTGGCATTTGATAAAACAAATCCACAGCTTCCTCCATCAACCTTTCCTTACTATATCCAGAAATGATAGTGTTCCATGAGGTCGTATTTGCAGCCAAAAGAATGCCATCAAAGACTAATCTTGCATCCCTTAAACTGCCACACTTCACATACATATCTAAAAGGGTATTCATCAACACAATGTCATCCTCTAAATTCTCCCTAGAAATTCTTCTATGAATCAATCTACCCAATTCAAGATCACCCACATGGCTACAAGCCTTCAAAGCTACAGAGTACATGAACCCATTGGGCCTCTCTGATTTTGAATCTACCATCTGCTTGTATAGCTTTATAGCTTGAAGAGGTTGTCCACTGTTGGATTGTGCAGAGACCATCGTTGTCCAAGTAACTATATTCTTATCAGGCATTTCATCGAACAGTTTATGTGCATCGTATAAACATGCGAAATCTACGTACATTGATATCAAATTATTGGCGGCATAAACGTTGTGACAAAACCCAGTTTTGATCAAATGAGAATGAAACGATTTGCCATGTTTGACCGCTTGAATTCGCCCACAATGGCGTAAAGCCGCCACGAGATGCTTCAAGTCCATCGGAGCTCATCGATTATCCAGTAATTATGTGGCGGGCATATTCTATTTGGTTTAAACTCTTGGGTCAATCTTCGGTCATCTTTCTATGATTGATCATTGGGCCACTGCCCAACGAGCCTATCGACTAAGTGTCTCATGGTAAAAGCCCCAATCACGGAACGGAATGGCACGGAAATGGCTTTAGCTCACCACCCCTACACAAAGAAAAAAGTCATCGCACGGTTTGCTTCCACACGTTCTTTCAAACTATAAGATAATCTGAATATATTTTTTTTCACTTAAAAAAAAAATATAGAGCTGTTATTAAATTAAGACGAATGCTGTTAAAAAAAATTTAAATTCAGACTAATAATAAAAAAAATTACGTAGAATTACTATCCAACTCTCGTGTCAGAAGCTGATCCTTGGAAATGTTTCATAGATATCGTGGGATTCGAACGACATCTTCGTTAGTAAATATTACAATGTGAGATGTCTCAAAGTTTGAACAGTCTTTTACTTTTAGTGTGAACCTTAATTTATATTAATTTACTAAATCTATTAAAATGACAGTCTCACCATTCACAATGGGCATCTCATGAAAAAACACAAAATTATATATGACAAAGAAGACCCGTACTTCTCGGCTGATTATTATCACAACAGGAACTAAAACGAAAAAATCCGCCACTACCACTCGGAATATAGAAATTTGGTCAGCCTGTAGCCCCTAATATTGGAGCAAGCCCACCTCAATCCCGATCTTAAATAGTCAAGAACTGGAAACCCGAATGCAGCCCCTGCGCCTGGCGAACGCCTGTTGTAGTCAACTAGAGCTTGAAAAATTAAACTGAACACGATGACTCCGATAAAAATATGGATATTATCTCCGACGCCATGTTGTGTAAAGCACAACTGATTTAAGGTTTGAACGGAGGGACCCCTCAAGTGACCGAAATTGGAATCCCTGCACGCCCGTGACAGCAGGAAAGGCATATCGCTATCTGCTTTGCACTGCAACATTCCAGCAATGGACTGCAGGCATTGAGGGGAATCACCTGTGCTGCATTATAATCAATGTGCACGATTGATGACTGTACGGAAAAGATATTGTCATGAAAATGGCTTCTGCGTATCATCTCGACGCCCTGATCTGGGAATCAAGATTGTCAACTGTAGGGGTTGATTTGAGTGACAAATTGCCTGACTGGAGACATCTACACTCTGGCAAAGGGTAAGTGTAGATAGAAGTTTTTCTGTTGAGTTTTTTGACTCTAGGTACCATCACTCCCTTCCGATCACTTTCATCGAGCATTGCTTCCATCTGATCTTTGAAGGCCATCCAACTGCAAGTCCAATGAGAAAACCCTTAAGGAGAAAGACAGCACCACCTAAACTCAATATTGGGCCATTGCCAAAACTCCTGCAGACCTAAATTACCTCGGACCTAAAAACATGAATGCACTGCAGTTTCACATTTGTGAGTGCTAGCTTTTCATCATATATTAAGTCCTGTCGATCATCCTCAATTTTACCAGTGCACATCATTAAAGAGCCAACAGCAGCAATATACTTGAATACTTGAGCCCTCAATAATACCATAGTACGGATTTTATATGAAACCCTAACAGGTACTATTATCTGCTGAATTGCAAAAACTATCTTGCATGCACATGTTCCTGTAGACATCAATCTATTGAAAAAGAATTAAATTGCAGCAAGATGCCAAATACCTGATTTCCATGTCCTGCAGTAGAACAACCAGCTTGCGCTTATCAGGCTTAATGGTCTTTGCATGCCCATCAAAGAGAAATCTGCGGTGACCCATCAGAAAATGCGGGAAGTTTCCTCCCTGAGTTGTCACAAAAACCTCACTAAACAAGCATACCATGTAATCCAAAGCTGCCAATCTTGAAGAGTATCCCTAAAACAGGGAAAAAGGGTACATATGTAAGCAGTCTAGTTGCATGTGTATGGAGACAGCAATATCAGCATAAAGATATTGAGCCAATTTATATATACATGCACACACATCCAATATAAATTTTTAGGTCCTTCACCACACTTTACAAGAGAAGGCATTACAACTAGTTACCTCAAAGGGAGCAAGCTCATCTGGGGTTGCAAGAGATTTCTTGGAATAAGTTAAAGGAAACATCTTCAATAAAGGATCTAAATGTCTTTCTGCTTGATATATTTCCCCTGAGGCTAAATAAATTGAAGTGTTGTTATCAAATCCCATACCACGTAGCATTATTCCAACCTATGCTGACAGAAAGTCACCAAAAAAGAAAAGGAGTCATTATTCGCCAAATTAGATGAGCATGTTGAAAACTTGCCTTGGTCTTATTACCCACAAGTAATGATCTGAACATGCTTCCATAACATTTCACTGCTCTATATTTAACAAAATATTCTGCGCCAAAAATGTTTTGATTTCTGTGCAGGGATGAGCCTGGACAAAACCAAAGTTACTCCCCAAAACAAAAATTTTATTTGGTTAGCCTCTCCAAAATCTGGCATGGTCTCATGGTTGAAAAAGCCAGTGAATACCTTAACAAGATTATCCTTGGGGGTACAACAGCAATGTCAACTGTTTTAATGGAAGCATTAACACTCAAAAGGCCATCACAAAATCAAAAGGCCAAAGTTCCAAAATCAAGAATGAGGCAGATATGCAAAATACCTCCAGAGGTGTCAAAGGGCATTTTCCATTGACACGATTGATACTGGGTATAATGAGACGATTTTTCTTTCTGAATTTCCCCCTCCACCCTGTTTCTCGATAAAATTCCATTTCATACTTTTCAGCATCTCCGCCATCATATATGCAGCATGAGAATGCCACCATGTCCTACAAGTAGAAGAGAGATGCTCGAAATTCCATTAAGTTTGATCCTCATCAATTCAGAAAAAAAAAAAAACCAAGAGAATTGGTGACATGTTTAGACAATAACAAGTATATAATTACTACCTCCTCAAAACGAAGGTGAACTGAAACATATTTTCCACCAGTCTTTGAGGTTTTCTCAGCCATTCGATTAACTAGTTTTTGAGCAAGTGTTCTTATAGGAGAAGAGAACTTCAATGCTTTATGATTTACTATGCACCTCAGCAACTGAATTTGTGTTGGAACATTCATTGCCAATCTGTTAGCAAAGGGGGCAATGCGGATAACCCTGATAAACAAATCACCAGTCACAAACAACAAAGGACTATGTTTTAAATAGATTTTTCAATCAGATAAAAATAAAGTTACAGAAATGCAGTATACAAATTTTTAGATTGGTCATACCTTAATTATTGGTATTCTTCAGGTAATATAATTTATCACTATGGTAATTTATCAGTGCAGTCAAGCATAGTAATAGATGACAAGACAAACAGAAATTGCTTGAGCACATACCTTTTCTCATGCAGTACAGGATAAACTTCTTTCAAGTAAAATTTAGCAGGAGCCCAAGCTTTCACATGGAAGGTTGTGATGTTACTGATGTTGTGATCATATATTTTCATCAATTCATCAGGTAGCTCTTTAACTACTTTGACATATCCCTTAAGAGTTGTGATAAAATGCTCCTGGTCATATATATCTGCAAATGTGCTAATCAACAGTTGAATTTCAGATTATAATACATCCAATGTGAAGCAGAATTATTTCAGGATAAAATCATGGAAACAAGACTATAGCTGTTTTTGCTGTGAGCTTTCACTTCAGATGATGAATTTCTAGTAATCTTAAATATATGCATGCTGAACCATCTTGTTGATATTCATTCTTTGAGTTATATTATCAACCTTTGACCTATAAAACACAACCACCATGTGCTGGGATCAAGTACTGAATATGCTTCCTACAGGTCACAGTATCCAGCCGTTGGAATTCTGATAGCAGGTTGCAGGCCCAACTCTGATTCCAAGATAATGTATAGCTAGGATTATTACTTCAAGGTTTGATCATGTCTCTGTGAACTTTATCAGGAACAACTCCCAAGCAGTTACAGCTCTCAAAAGAGCATTATTAACACAGCAGCGACATCCCTAGAGACTTTAAGGGATCTAAAACCATGTGGTCACTGTCACAGCTAAAGTTCTGCAGACTATATGGCACCTCTTCTTAATAAAATCCTTTTTCTTTTTTTTCACATGCATGTGTAGAAAAGTACAACCTTAAAATTCATGCAACCCAGATTTTAACTCAAACTACACTGTTTTGAAAATTAAACATACAGAAAATAATTTAGCTGCTCACCTTGGATCCCTCCAGACATTGTTGAATTCGAAATAAGGGATAACTAACACAGCATTCAAAAGCCCGGCTATAGCAACTGCATTACATATCTACGGTGCATAAAAGACAATGTCAGGAACAACTGATAAGGAGACATTTGAGCAAAGAATGTGTAAATTAATACATCACAGTTTGTGCATATGATGGGCCTTAAATAGTCTAAATATATTTTAAACAGGAGAAAAATTAAGAGGGAGAAGGATGAAGTGATAGTGAACACAAAAATAATCATACCGCAGAACGCTGTTGATTAAGACCACCATTTGCCTCAACAATTAAGTAGCCACTGGAGCTAGAAGGTTCTGCAATTCAATAGGCAATTATCAGTTTCTTTTCTCTTAGGATATGAGAAAACATGGGAAAAACCACCCAAAATGTTCCCCTCAGCATGCATGGATCATAAATTATTACCTTCAACAGTTGTATAATCTTGTCTGTAAGTCAAATTTGTACAGGGCCTTTGCACTTTAAACCTTCTTTTGTGTTTCCAAACACGGGATAGCTGCAATAAGTAATTATTATATTAATCTTAGTCAAATATTCCTCTTTCTTGTCTCTACTCGCTACTGACTCAGTTCTTTTGTGGCTCACAAAGTAAACATACTCAATTAATTGTCATTTTCACTTTTTTAAAGTTTTTTTTGCTATTCATTTCTATTTTGCTTGTCCACTTTGTAACTTACTCAAGACACATACGCTTCGAAACTTTTATTTTTGTTTTTTTTGGTCTCGTTCCATTTATCCTTCTTCCATATTTTCTCAGAATCCAAACAGAAAACGAAATAGCTAAAATCGACAGCAAATAGAAATCAAATAGAAATAGGCTCGGAGGAAAATGGAAAGAACCTGAATAGCGGTGGAATTATCAGCTTCCATATCAGGCCAGAGCCTCTCAAACAACTCATGGCTCCGATACACCGCACCAGGACGACTAGTGAGAGCCAGCAAGGCCGAGAAGGGCCCCAAACACACGATCAACCCTGAAATATAAAGTAAAAGCAGAACCAGGAGGTATCGAATGTTCGGCCGGAGAAAAACTCCGGCGGTCAAGTTCACCCGGCGAGTATGGAACTGAGCTTTGGAGCGGAGCCGCCGCCGGCACTGGGAGAAACGACCAAGGAGAAAGGGTTTGGGCGGCGCGCTGGGAGAGCTGCAATGACAGCTTCCGTCATCGCCGTGGCCATTGTTGTTAGCACAATTGTTCTCGTGGACTTTGGCTGCCATCGCAGGCAGTGAGACTCACTTGGCCAAGCAATAACAAAACCTGCGCGATTTTCTACTTAGAGAAGAGGAAAAAAAAGAAGATCGATTTTGAATTTTTTATTTAAAGAAAACTCTGTAGTTGATATTCTGAAGTGCAGTGCAGCATTGTAACTTCTTTCCACCAGATTTTTGTGAGGGCGGAAAGAAGTAATGAGAACAAAACCAAGCGGGGGAGAGGGTGGAGAGAAGGGCATTTGGTGGGGCCCAACGCTAATTTTAACTCTTGCGGACTTGGGAGAGGCCTTGCATTACACGCAGTTGTGCCGCTTGGGGTTTCAACTATCGTCATTAATAACGTGCTACGCACTGGATTGCAATTTCCCGCCCTAATTTTTTTAAAATAGGAATTAATTCTTTTTTTCTTGAGAATAATTGGAAAGAAAAAACAGAAAGGGAATTCGTGCCGCTTTGATGGTAAAATTGGTCATAAAATCCACGCGCGTATGATTAATAATTTTTATACCATTGATGTTTCTATATTTATTAAAAAAAATAAAGAATGTATAGCAATCATTTTAGTACTTCTAGAGACTTTTAGCGTAACCAACGGAGAAACTAGAAGACAGATTTGAAACCAATCAGGGCCACAAGGTCAGGAGGAAAAGCCGGTGCTCCAATCCCATCCTCCCCATTTCCCTTCCACAGGCTAAACGGCCTACTAAGACAGGCGAAGAAGACAAAGCGTTTGTTCGTGAACCGACATGGAAATCACAATAAATTTGATGGGGTCAGTTCTTGGGTGAGATAGATAAGAACTTAAATGCAATTCTCAGTGCGTTTGTCAGCACTCCCACTGACCTCCTAAATCAGCGGTCCGTTTTGTCTCCCTGATAACCATCATCAGGGACCTCACCATCACAGAAATGCAATCCTTGACCTTTTCAAGAGCGAGCTACAAGAGAACCTCAGCTGCCATTGAAGTGCGCATTGCCCTCACAATGTGGGATGGCATGACACTTATGGCAGAAAAGAAGAGAGACATCCCATAAAGTATACCCCTTTGGAGAAGTCTTCAGACACCTATCAGTTTCATAGTTGTTTCCACCATCATAAATTGGAGTGCACTAAGTATCCAAAAAAGAAAAAGATGTTGCGTGCATTCACTACATCACCATCCCACTTTCACATGTAAATCAACAAAACTGGAATTGGTGTAACTCCAGTTGTGAGATAAAGATCACATTTCAGCTGAATACAGCTCAACCTAGAGGGGAAGGCCAGAAAAGTTTCTTCAATGTCCAAGATTTGTGTCTCGCACACCCACAAATAAAGTGAAGAGAGTGGCCAAAGGGAGGAGAAATGTGAAGAGACATGACAAAGATGCCATTATTAATCAGAAGACTATCTGTTATGCCACATCAATTTCATGAAGTTTATGACACATGAGTATGATGCTCCAAAGGAGCTCTTGACCATCCTCTTGGCTTATAGAAAGTTACACAGGAGCCAAAAAGGACATAGATTAATCATGAAAATAACCCATGTTCTTTGAATCTGGCAATGATGGTACTTTCAGCGACCAGAAGCTCCAACTCTATCACGGGGGATCAAGCGCAATTCAGAACCATGTTTAAGGAATACATTGCCTAAGCCAGAGAAAGGAAAAGGTGACATAAAAATCCAATCACAAACAATATCTCCTAGAACCATTACTAAGATTATCATCCAATGATTCCAATAGACACGATTTAGCATGTAAAAATTGACCAAGCAATCAAGTGTTATGTTTTCAATCCTCCACCTTAGAAAAGAAACCTTCAAATCACAGAAGTATATTATTATATTAATGTTCCATTAGATGCAACTCCTGTATCATAAATAACAGTTTCAGAAATGAAGAATAAGCACAAGAAAGATAACATAAGTATTGCATCCATCAAATCATAAATAATGACAAGGTTTGCAAGAAGTATTGAGATACCAGTACATGGATGTAAATGCAAGCAACTGGGAATCATAATAAAATTATCAAAAAACCATCGTTGCATCTCACACCAGTAGCTATGCACATATGGAAAAGACAACTATGCTAAACAAATACATTAGTCCCCCAATCATGCTGACAATATGTTATGATTAAGAATGAATCAAGTGACCAAAATCCTATTAACAGAATGAATATGTAATAAAAATATCTCACTTTATGATTGCAAAGAAATTTGTTCCAGTTCTAAGCATAAAAGAAGGAAAAAGAAGTAAGAAAATTTTGGTCACAGCTACCCATAATCTCAGCAGATTTCAATTAGGTTTCCAATATCTAAGGCTTCACATGGAAAACTAAAGGACTGTGAAAACATGATCAGTATATGCTGAACTTACTAGGAATTAACACAGATGGTTTCTATCCATATCTTTTAAGTTGCATCACTTTCATGAATGCTCTGACTTTTCAAATAAGTGGAAAGTTTTTTTTTTTTTTTTTAAGGCACAATACTTTTGCAGAAATGGTGTCTTTGCAATGGGGGCTTTGTAGGGGGAACTCCATCACTACCACATGGTTGGCACCACCACTACCACGTGGTTGGCACTCCTTGTTGTACTTACTGTTTATTACCATTTTTGGGTGGTGGGCAAAACAGGAACAGAAGGGTTTAGAACCTCCTTTCTGATTTAGGCATGCCAGTGATTGCATAGGATATCTTGGCCTGTATAAAGGCAGATTGCTTCCAACAAGTTCCGTAGAACAAACAGGAAAATCAGTGGAAGCACATGGCTTATCAATGGACAGAAAGAATTTATTTACCTGCGCTCTGTTGAGGATTAATTCCTACGCCATCTGGAAATGAAAGAAAAAACATCAGCACTAATGCAAGTGAAAGTTTAGGTAGGTCACTATTATAATTCAAGTGTCCAAAAAGAGTTAAAATATGTTAAAAAAATTTTGTAGCATTTCAATGAAGTACCAAGTCACATGGTATAATCAAGGTGTAAACACATCCAAGTTCAAGAGATTCCAAATTTCCATCTGTGTTAGTTCCAAATTTTCCAACATGAACGGATGAGAATTAATGACGCTGCAATTGTGCTCCAATGGGATCGTACACAATTGATGTTATCACAATCAATCCATCATCTCAATTCAAGGTTAATAGCATGCCTAATTTCCTGAGATATCACGCTTGTTTCTTTTTGGCCAAACGAGAGTGCCGATAGACAAAACAAAAAAGTTGATCACAAAATAAATAAATAAAAACAATCGAAAACCCTAGACTAGCAATAGGGAAGGAAAGGAATGGATTACCGTTGGTGATGATGGCGCTCGTCTGGGGAGGGACTTTGAACTCCTCCGCCGCGAACTTCAAAACGGCGGTGAATGGAGCTGCTTCTGGTACGCTAAACCTAAAATTCAATCCACAGATAAACCCCCAATTTTCCCAACAATCAATTAAAATAATTCAAATTGGAGAGCCATAAAATAAATTCAACCAATAAAATCAAATAGGATTGACTTACACTTTGAATGGGAGTTTTGGATCGGAAGTTAGCGTTACTTTAAATGAGACTTTCCCGCCGCCGGCGCCACCGCTCGCCATTATTGGGCTTCTAGTGTTGGGTTTCGGGCTTTCCTCCTCTGTTTTGCAGTGAGACAAAGATAAATTCCCCTTGCCTTTTATACATCGTCTTCGATTTGTGAATTTTAATTTTTTTTTTTCCGATTTTATGAGCTTATTACTTTTTGACAGCGATTAAATATAGTTAAATTCTAACCACATGTTTAATAGGCATAGGATAAAATTTAAAAAAAAAAAAAATTATACAAATTGTAATTTAATAATTTGAATTATTCCTTGATATCATGACATTATAGATTAGAATGCTTATTAAAAAAAAAAAAAAAATTGGTGAGCTAATCGTATGTCAAATTATGCTACTTATCAGAATAGCCCTACTTGCCTTTCCATTATTCTTCACCGAAAAATATTAAAAAAAAATTGAAACAATTTAATTAACTTGAATTATTTTTTCATTCATTTTCTCTGATATATATTTTGAAATATTTTTAATAGCTGGAAATTTATTTAAATATTGCAATCCTTATTTTTAAAAAAAATGTGAGATTTATTTAAAATTTAATTCCTTTAGCTTGCCTCTTTAAATTTTAAAATTCACCTGCCTCTGATGCTAATATGAATAACACGATAATTCTATTCAATTAATTATTAACATTTACAACTAAGGAGAATTTTATTTTATTCATTTTTATCAAAAAAAATAATGCCGAATATAAGATTTGAATCGAACACGTATGCAATACGCACAAATATAACCATGTGGAGGTGTATGTGCTTGGGGTACGCAGGTCTCATTTTTAACATGGTGCCGATTTTTTCACGTTATATGAAAGTCGGTCTTGTAAAAATGTTTAGACCCTGCTAGGAAAAAATAAATAAATAAATAAATAAAAGCTATGATCGCATGATTTTTTTTGATTATATAGGATGTTTGGGTGATTTGTGTAACAATTTATGGGTGAAAACAGTGTTTCTTTGGTTCCTCAGAGACGGATTTAGAACATGCAAAATCATCAAATGTGTTTTTACATCGATTTTGACAGTTTCGCCAGGAAATAAAAGAATAGACCTTTTCCAATGTTGTAAGCAGAAAGCACGTGGAGGGAGGGAAAAAATTGAAAGGAACACTAAAATACAAAAACATCATTTTAGGCTCACGAACTAATCCACAGTGCTGACATGACTGGCAACGCAAGAATGGGAGTCCACCATCTTCCCATGGAAGATTTTAGTCCTTCGGATCCACCACAGACGAGCTTGTTATTATGATACGTGCAAACTTGGTGCTTCCTGAAAGTAACAACCGTCATGTTCAATTTAGTATGTAATTGGGTGACATTGCATGATTGAATCTTGTATTAATCTGTGACACCCTATTTACTAACCTGGAAGAGCAAAACGTGATGACATAGTCAGTTCCCGAGCAAGTAAAGATGCTGGTAGGATCATCATATGCATAACTGTAAGCTGTGGGGCATGCCTCCTTGAACTTCTTAGAATAATATGTAGGTTGGCATGTTATGGGGTTGCCATAAACCCCCCTACAGCAATACTCATCCGTGCTGAACACATCGCAGGCGCTTCGGCAAGCAATAACCTTTCCATTAGACTTAACAGCGAGTTCCGACGGACAATGGGATCTCAGGTCCGAATCACAGCCAGCAATGCTGCAATTTCCTTTACCATTGATTGGAGTAACAACTAGTGGCAAATTGAACCCATCGACAAGGCTAACATCGTAGAAGTCAACCGATGATAGAGTAAATTCAGCAAGTGTTGCTGGGGTTGCGCCTGAGGCAGAACACTTCAGAGATGTGCCACAGGCCGCAGTCTGGCATGAGCCATTGCCGTTATTGTCAAAATGGCAGCCGGTTCTTCCCCATATCCGGCCAATCCAGCCAACTGGGGCATTAAAAACAACAGATTGGCCTCGTTTAAGGACAATTCCACCACCATTGAAGTTCTCACCTGGCGTGATTCCAGGCCATACTGTCTCCTTGCAGAGGTTTATTATGGTGAAAATTCGTGCAGACCCTGCCGGTTTCATCTCTGCCAACTCAACAAAAAATTAAATACCAAAGTGAAAATCTTTGAATAATGAAAATCATAATGTTTTAATTGGCATTCGATCATTTATCATGTATGCAAACTAGACTAACTATACTCATCAAGTCTAGCAGCATTTACCTGAAGAGGTCATAAATAGAATCAACAGAAGTGGCATAAGCACATAATCAAGTGCCATTTCGCTCGATATCCTCTCCCCAATAGGCCGGACGATTGAAAATGGTTTGGCATATAAAGCAAACTAGCGAGGAATACGTGTGGAGGGAGGGATGGGGAAATAAAAGAATCCGTTTAACCCTTTTCTATGAAGTTTTTTGGGCAAAGCCAGATGATTCTTTTCCTAATCCTGTCGCGCAAGTTTATTCCGGTTCTATCTACGCCCCTCTCTGGTTCTAATGGTCATAGACGCCAGTGGATCAGCAGGATCTGGCACATTGGCAACAAATGGGACGTTATTGTCTTTTTTTTTTTTTTTTTCTTTTCCCCTGTCCGATCACTGTACTAGGGATAAAAAAACAAAAAGAAAAAGAAAAAAGAGGTCGAATATTGGTAGGATCCATTAGAGGATTGAGTCAATAAACAGTCTAATTCCAAGAATTGTACATACTGTGGGCTTGGCTTCATTTCAGCACATTTTATTAGGCTATAAACTTTATGGCCTACACCGCATCTGAGGCCCATTGAGAATGGAAGCATAGGCCTCCAGAATGGTTATTTTCAGTTAACACAGCAAACCTCTCTCGGGGAGTTTCACCGGGAAATAAGACTCACATAGTCTGGGGAGCTCCAGAAGCTTTTTCCCAATAAGGAAAAAAAAAAAAAAAGGGTAATTGCCCGGAGTACCGATTTGGACTAACATTGTTTTTCAACGAGTGTCGATTCTCCAGCGAAAATGTATCGTTTTTCTTCTTCTTCTTTTTTTTTTTTGGGGGGGCTGCCTACAAGCAAAGAATTGTTCAATTTCTTTAATCCGGGATGAAAAGAAATGTTGGGCGTTCTTAAATGGTCTCTATATGTTTCACAAATAATAACATTATAGAATTCAAAACCTTTATCATAGAATATCAATCCCTATCACACCCACGCACACGGCTTTCCTGGACATCCAAGCCTGAGTCCAAGGCAATCTGAAGGAGGATTTGGGGAAGCTTGAGAGGTCGATATCATTTGTCATAGCCCTTACTTTAAGGTCCGTCATAGCCTTTCCTTTAAGGTCCAACCAGTACAAGTCAAAGTAGGGATACTTCAATCTACCCTTAATGTCTTTTCCATACAGCTTCTTGGTCCCTTTCCTTAACGCACAAGCACAGGCTTATGTCTAAGGCTCTCTAGTCTGTTTTGCACATGTAGGTTGGCCAGAACCTATCCACATGGACAGGTCACAATCAAGATGCCAATTATCAACCGCGTGGACATGGTCAGCTTAGCCGAGGCGGCTACCCCACTCGGGAGGAGGGGCTTGAGACCACCAATGTAAAATTTAGGAGTTCGGTTTTTTGGGGTGTTTTTGCACATTATGCAGTATTTTCGAACTCACTCTTCGTTTTTCTTTTACACTTTAACAGACCCATTACTATTTATTACTCTCTAATATATATACAAGTCAAAGTAGGGAAATTTCATTCGACCTTTAATATCTTTTCCATACAGCTTCTTGGTCCCTTTCCTCCACGCACAAGCAGAGGTTTATGTCTAAGGCTCTTTAGTCTGCTTTGCACATGTAGGTCGGGCCAGAACCGATCCACATGGACAGGTCACAATCAAGATGCCAATTATTAACCACGTGGACATGGTCAGCTTAGCCGCCCACAAATGTAAAATTTAGGATTTTTTTTTTTTTTGAGGGGGGGGGGGTGTGTTTTGCACATTATGCAGCATTTTCGAATTCACTCTTCGTTTTTCTTTAACACTTAACAGATTGATTACTGATTATTATTTTGTAATATATATATTGCCATAGATGTTAATGATTTGTAATATTATCCCCTATGTACGTTCATGCTCATCGTTGTGCTGTAGCCATCAATTTTCAACTGATGGTTACAGTTTCGTCCCAAAATGGAAGAGCAAGTCATTGTTAGTAAGATCGTGCTATAGAGATCTTGCCTTCACATGGATCTCCACTATTCGTGGACATTAAAAAAAAGATAACAATGAATTTTTCCTCCCCGTTCTTGGTTTCCAGAGCAATTTAAAAGTTTCTAATAAAAGCTTATTTTCGTATTGTCAATTCATTATTAATTATTAGTAGGCAACCCCGAATCCTGAGTAGAGTTCCCAGATCAAACGAGGCCCTGATGGAGATTTGGCCCATCATATCTTACGTTTTAAATGGGCTGAGGGAACATATCTACAACAAAGTCGATCTTGACGATTTACATGGTGGGCCCAATTTTGAATTTTTGGTAATGCTAACGAACGATGAGCAAAAAAAATCCCAATTTTATTCAACTTCATAGACAAATATGTCACCGAATCCCAAATTTGCCTACCCGTTTGTGACTCCATGAGACATCATTAAAGACCATGATTAGGAATCATAATCCATGGGCCAAGGAGAAAAGCCGAAGAGAAAACAAAAGGACACGCGTAAGAAAAATGAAGGTGCCTTGTCAGTTTTCAATTGTTTTGTTTTAGTCCCAAATGCCAATACATCATGAGAAAGAAAGAGGTGTTAGACCTTTCTAAAAAGCCAGTAGGCACCCGTGTGGAGCTAATCATGCTTTGCACCCAGCCGTCGTCAAGGCAGTCACTCTCAAAACTGGCTATGGGACTTTTACGACCATGGACAAATCACACACCACATCCTCGTCGATTCCAACTCAAAATGAATGAAAGGAAAACTACTTCTTAGTCATGATCAATCCATTACTTGACAATTGGTACATGTTTCGTCTAAGAATTGTTTATTTGTTGCTAGCAATACTTAACGGTTGGGATTTCAAGATTTTTTTTTTTTTTTTTTCTGGCTTACAATTGAAAGAATGCACTGCTAATATAAATGGTCCTAGAATAGTTTTCTGTCTAGATCATAAGTTGTATATTTTTAAAATTAAGAAATTCTTAATTATTGAAGTTTTTTTCTAAGAAACACAACACTATTATATTCTCACTATGGGATTATCCGTTCCTGCAAGAAGCCAATATTTTTAGAGTCAATATCAAATAACTTAATATATGTTTAAGGGATTATTATGCATGGGAAATTTGTTGTTTAATAAAGGGTCATACGGTAGGCCAACCCGCTCGTGCAGTGCATGAGAGCCTGGGGGCCACCTCCTCTTTTGAAACCTAGAGGAGAAAAATAAAAAGAAAAATAAAAATATGCAGATAGTACATTCACACACGCAAACACATATATGAGAATAAGCATGATATCATATGAGCTAATATATGCAAATTACTTTCCTGAAGGGCGTTGCTCTCGGTCCCCACTTCGGTGACTCATTATTGCACCTTAATTTCTCTCTCCCTCTATATAAAGATGATAAAGGGATGAAGAGGTGGTGCAAAGGATCTAAGGAAAAGAAAAAGCACTTTGTTTATCTATTTATAGACTCTTAAATTAGTAGTCTATTGCCTGCCCTGCATCATACTATACTATAAGTCTGTAGCAATGGCTTCTGAGAAGGTTGAGACTATTATAGCAGGAAACTACTTGGAAATGGAGAGAGAAGAAGGAAGTTCCAAGTCCACCAAGAGCATGTTATCTAAGTTGTTTTGGCATGGTGGCTCGGTCTATGATGCTTGGTTTAGTTGTGCTTCTAACCAGGCAAGTATGCATGAAGATGCTAGCCTATTTATTGTTCTTGGTTTTGTGTGCCATTGCCATGCAAGATAAAAGGGCATTTCTCGTATATTGATGTTCATTTTCTATTTTTTGATGTCAATTGTAGGTAGCCCAAGTGCTTCTCACATTGCCCTATTCTTTCTCACAACTTGGCATGCTGTCTGGAATTCTTTTTCAACTATTCTATGGCTTGATGGGAAGCTGGACTGCTTACCTCATAAGTGTCCTTTATGTTGAGTACAGAACTAGAAAGGAAAGGGAGAAAGTTGATTTCAGAAGCCATGTAATTCAGGTAATGCCTTATAGGCAATTATCTATTCATAATCACATGTCAAACATTGAAAATGAAAAAATAAATGTCTTCTTTACTTCCCTTGCAAATTGAGTACCTGAGATATTTTGCAGTGGTTTGAAGTCCTTGATGGGCTGTTGGGTAAACATTGGAGGAATGTAGGCCTTCTTTTCAATTGCACCTTTCTTCTCTTTGGATCGGTCATTCAGCTAATTGCCTGTGCAAGGTAGCAAGTTAATTATGAGAAACTTTGCCATGAATCATGATAAGATACCAAGGCCTTTTCCTATCTGTTTGAAGTGGTGTCCTGTAGTACGTGTCTCGTAGTAATGAAACATGAGTGCTTTGTCCTAATTTTCGTTAGTGTATTGTGCAGCAATATCTACTACATAAACGACAATCTCGACAAGAGAACATGGACCTACATTTTTGGTGCATGTTGTGCAACAACCGTCTTTATCCCTTCTTTTCATAATTACAGAATTTGGTCGTTCCTAGGCCTTATGATGACCACTTACACCGCATGGTATCTTACCATTGCTTCACTTATCCATGGGCAGGTACATAAGCTAAATATTTTTTTTTTATCCTAGTGTTAAATTACTGATATAATTAATAACTTAAAAGTCCAATTTTCTCATGGTCTCCTTTCTACAGTCCATTTAGCATTTACTTTAAGTTACTGTTTTTTGTCCTTAACTCTGTCTTGTTGAAGGTTGAAGGAGTGAAACACTCGGGTCCAACCAAATTGGTCCTCTACTTCACTGGGTCTACCAACATTCTTTACACCTTTGGTGGGCATGCTGTCACTGTGTGAGTACTCAATAATTGTAATAATGAACATAAATATTACCGTGTACCGTGTACCGTCTACTATGCATTACATGGATAACGTACACAGCTTTGTACAAATACATACATGTCTCCGTAACTGAAAGAATAAAATTACAAGAAAAGGTTTCCCAAGTTGACATGCACGAGCACACAAGGTTAATAACATTGTTTATGTCACATGTGTGTGTTGGGAGATTCAATCTTGATTGATTAGAGAGGGGAAATTTTCTTTTGCAGGGAAATTATGCATGCAATGTGGAAACCCCAGAAGTTCAAGCTAATCTACCTGATAGCAACAATTTATGTGCTAACACTGACACTGCCATCAGCTTCTGCTGTTTATTGGGCATTTGGGGACATGCTTCTTACTCATTCTAATGCTCTCTCTTTGCTACCAAGGACTGGATACAGAGATACTGCTGTCATCCTCATGCTTATCCATCAGGTAATCACTATTTTCTTAGTTGTGTGCCTTGGAGGTCATATTTTAACTAAACCGACCACATTTCCCAATAGGGCATAGGACACTAATGTTTGTTTTTGTATGCAAAGAAAGAAGAAAGCTAACGTCATTTAGTGTCTTTCTCCTTCTTGCAGTTTATAACATTTGGGTTTGCATGCACACCTCTATACTTTGTGTGGGAGAAATTCATAAGGGTACATGAGACCAAGAGTATGCTCAAGAGGGCTCTGGCCAGACTTCCTGTGGTAATACCAATATGGTTCTTGGCAATCATTTTTCCTTTCTTTGGTCCCATCAACTCTACCGTCGGATCACTTCTTGTCAGCTTCACTGTATACATCATTCCTGCGACAGCACATATGATTACTTTCTTTTCTGCATCGGCTCGGGAGGTTAGCCTCTTAATTTCCTTGAATCTTGATTTATATGGTTATCAGTTTTTTTTTTTTTTTTTTTTAATTTCATTTTAAATTTCATAGTTCACCTTGTCAAATTTGCATGTGCAGAATGCAGTAGAGAGACCACCATCATTTCTAGGAGGCTGGGTTGGCTTATACTGCACGAACATGTTTGTAGTGGTATGGGTATTTGTTGTAGGATTTGGATTGGGGGGATGGGCAAGCATGCTCAATTTTATACATCAAATTGACTCGTTTGGCCTCTTCACCAAGTGCTATCAGTGTCCTCCTCACAAGGCTTGAATAGATGCCCCCCTGCTTTCCAGAGAGTCAGTTCACAAATTAGAATATACTCAACCAAGTGTGAAAAGGGACTGGCATTTGTAACTTTTTCCTTGGGTTTTTCCCTTCCTTTTTCTCTCCCTTCTCTTATCAAGAGCCACTTAAATTTGAAATGGTTTCCAGGAAAGGTGTGATGGCAATCGCGGCCACCCTCATTATATAGACCTACAGTTGTAATTTGCGTGTCGCTTGGTGTCCTAAGAAAGCAACTCCCCTTGGCTTTTTGTGGGTTGTACACTTTCTATTTTTGAATTTATATGTTTGGGAATTTTGTTCGGATGCTTGTCATACCTTTTTTTTTTAGTATAATAGATTTATTATTTTTAATTATACATTTTTTTATTTAAATTGAATCTCACTTAAATTTTTATTTTTTTATTATATATAACATTAATTTAATTTAACTCACATCTCAAGAAAACAAAGTGTATTGGTCTGTTTGAATACATAAACGACAGACAAAATGTGCAAAATGGGTCCGCGAATTCGTTCATGTAGTGATTGTTTCCAGTAGTTGAAAATCAATCAAATTAGAGAGAACTTCTCAATTAAACAGCCTCCAACATTTGACGCGGATCACCGCATAATTTATCTGCTACACTTCCTTTTTCTTAAACACCAACTTCAACCCCCCCCCCCCCCGCCCGAACGTGTCACGCATACCACCACATGATTCATGGGCCACACGCGTCATTCAAATTAATCTCATTACCAACCATCTAATTAGATTAGAGAACCCTTCAATCCAACGGTTTTTAACGTTAACATTTTATTCAAATCATTATCATTAATTTTATTTTTTAAACGCACTTTTTTGAATAAATTTTAATTAATGGGTGCTCTCAGGAGTAGGAATATGTGAATTAATTGACGTAGTAAAAAAGAGAATATAATATATGGTTTCGAGAGGCTGATCCATAAATTTACAGGTGGGTCCTCAACCAATGGCATTTGTGGGCCAGGAGGAATGGGGCAAAGATTATGGGGCTGTGGGCTCGTGGGCTTTACAGTCCCCTCGAGACAGTACCAAGGTGACGTTGAATCCGGTGATAGACATGCTCGCAACATGGAGAAAAGCTGAAAAAAGTTACCGGTGTGGGTAACCCCCACCCTTCGTATCAAATCCTCCCAACTCCAGAAGCGTGTGATTCTCCTTTCTAAGACCCATCACACTGAAGCAATCGACACAGAATCAACAACTTCCAGATCATTGAGTGCGGTAGTATGGTGACTGGGGAAAGAAAAAGTGAGGGGCATTACACACAAGAGCTATAACGGGGCTAGGAATTGGATGTTGAAAGCGGACCAGGAGTGCTGGTTATGGGCTAATCCTTGACCAACTGTATGGGCAAGTCATGAAGTGGAAAGTGGGTCAGCAGAGTCATCACACATGCTCAGTTCCATGGTGGGGACCCTGAAATTTTTGTTGATAACTGAAAGAGGACTGCCTGGCCATTTTCATTCAATGATTCAATTACTTTTTCCATCTTGTCCCCATGATCCCTTTTTTGACAGTCCAACGGTCCACCTGTAGTCAATCTTCCAGTGGTTGGACTCTTTTGAGGTGTCGCATCAGGAAACAGGGAGATATCTAAAAGCCATCTTTCTATTCACCCAGTTAGCTTGGATGGTACAAAGGCTTTATGTTTTTGGGGAGATCACGAATCTCCTCAAAATCCTTCCGGTATGAGAGTGTATTTGCGTTGCACAGCACTTTTATGGCGTCTTCAAGATCCGTACTCCTCTTTTGTTTAAATTCTAAAAAAAAAAAAAACTAATTACTGATTATTGTTGTACTAAAAAAAAAATTACTTGCTACCATTGCTGTGATATACTCGTATACGTCACCCCCGCGTCTAGATAGCAAAAATTAAAATTTTACCTTTATTCTGGTTTATGGTGGTACTTCTTTTGTACGAGGGAACACCTCAAGTTGTGTGAGATTTATCTTATGTCTGACCAAAGAAAAAGGTTTATTTTATGTGATACGAATTTTTCATTATACGAACAACTTTGCTGTTTTATCTTTTCTGGATCTGTAAATTTTGGCAGATTTTACGATAAAAAAGCACAAATCCGGAAGGGTGGTTTCGATCTCTTTGCATCTTCACTTAAATTTCTCCTTTCTATTCTCTTTTTGTAAATTTCGGGTCACTCTGGCAACTAAGCTTAAAATCGATTGTATCTTGACGCTTGGCCAAGATTTGATAGACCTTCAACCTTTGCTTGGTTGTGGAGAAAATGGGTCAACTTGCTCCTGGAAAGTTTTGCCGGCTCAGGAAAATACCATTTTGGTTCTCCGGTCGCGAGGCATTTTGAACTGGTGGATGTTACATAGTTTTAATATTTATTATTATTATTATTATTTTGACTCTCAGCCCAATGCCATCAATTGGGCCAATTTCGTAAATGGCCAGATCATTTCGGCCTAGATCAGAGGCTTCCCTTATAATAATAAATAAATAAACGTACTCTTACTATGTTCCCATTGCCTGCACTTCCAGTGGAAACTCAAATAATCTATTAGTCGCCAACGAGTATTAAATTGAAAGGCCAAAAAAAAGATAAAAAGCCCCTGAGAAATCTAAAGCGCAGGCGAAGGTAAACTATATTAAAAAACCCGCTTGTCTAACAGTAGATCACCCTAGCATCAATTTAACTGCAAAGATGGAAAACCGGGCTCGAGGGGCGTCTATTTTTTCAATTTCTATTCTTAACAGCTTATGAGACTTGAGGTTAGAACATAATCAGTGTTTTTAGATATTAAATAAGAAAGGAATCAATGAAGAACATTGCGCAATGCACCCATGTTCAATGACAAGGCACCCATGGGGACAAGCTATATTTGTAAGAAATAACGTATGTGCTGTCTCTCTATCCTTCTTCACCATTATCCAATTGCGTTCAGCGATGTCTACCCCTCCTGAAAACGATTACTCAGACATCTTTAAGAGAGAAAATTACACCAAACCCAGGAGCTTTGTCCTCACGTGCATTTAGGTAGAGACTCCGACTTAAAATTTGAGATCTTGAAATTTGGAAACATAATCTCCGGAAATGTGATAGGCCGAGGAAAATATGATTTGCTCGTTGCTGTAGGCCTCAGTTAATGTTGAATTGTGTACCCAGCAAGTCGGAATACAATGAAATGCATCAGATTTTGCCCATTAGATAAAGGACAATAGAAGCCTAAAAAGAAATCTCCAACCTAACCCGCGAGAAGGAAAAAAGAAAGTAAATAAAGAACAGGGGAAAAGCCTCGGCAGCATGTTCCAAAAATCAAGAATACATCAACAAGAAGGATTAAGAATAGATAACCCCTCGAAACTACAAGACATCGTCCTCCTTTGAAATCAGACCACTGCAAAATATTATTTGACGAGAGATACAAATATATATATATATATGTGCCCTAAAATAGCTAACTTCCTAGTAATGTCCCTTGTGGCGTAAATGGTGTCATGATGTTAAAAAAAATGGTGGTCCTATGCTATCCTTTTTACAGCCACATTGCATTCGTTCAAACCATCATACGTTTTCCTTTCCATGAACCATGATAGAAGCTCAACATAAAATAAAAAATTAGGGACAAAATAAGAATGTGAGAAACTCAGAATAGGAGTCAAAAGAAGGGACCTACTGGAGGATAAGAAGACATCCCAAGCTGGGCAGAGGCCTTTGGTGTCCCCTCCAGTCAAGAATTGGGGCCCCACACAACTTGGAGAAAATCACAACACAAGCCCATATGTTTTGTTACAAAAGGCAGATGGACTTCCGCTAATGTGCGAGGATGCTCCCCATAAAAAGTGCGTCCACAACCTACCAATCCATTGAGATACACACTGCAGAAGACAAGATATTCCCTCCACACACAAAATCCAAGACAGATTGCTGTCACTCTCACTTAGAGAGTAATACCGAATCCCCATTTAAGCCTTCAAACGAAATCACAAAAATTTCCAGAGTATATTACACCGGCACAGTTATTGCCTGCCCATTGTTGGCGATCGCTTCACAGAAGGAAAACCAGATTAAACTGCAATTTAATTAAATCATTAAAAGAAATTCCAATTTGAAAAGGGAATAAAAGGGGATTAAATTATATTTATTAACTATTGATTATCGAAATCAATAACTTTAATCGGGGGGGAAACTGAATAGGAATCTTCTGCGGCTTGAAACAGTAAACGCCAAGAAATTTTAAAAAGAAAAGAAGAGAACATGAGAAGCACCCGTTTGCTATCTCAATGACTATCAGTATTTAAGCAATCTCTCGCAAAATGACCTTCTTCCCCGCAATTGTAGCAACTGCCACCGCCGCCTCCGCCTCCGCCGCCATATCTTCGACTTCCGGCTCCGGCGGTACCTTTATAGCAATCTCTTGTTAAATGGCCATATCGTCCACAATTATAACACGCTGCACCGCCCCCAGATCGGCCACCCCTCCCACCTCTCCCAAAACCACCACCGCCACTGGTGTTGTATCCTCTCCCCCTCCCACCGGGAAACCATCTCCGGCCACCCGTGCGGCCCCGACCGCGTAATATGCCGAAAGATCTGGAGACTCCGACGACGTTGGAAGCCATGGCACTGTCGTCTCCTCCAAAATCGACGTCGTACTCCACAGGTTGGCCCTCGGACAGGGTCCGGAAGCCGCGGGACTGTATCGAGGTCTGGTGGACAAAGAGATCCTCGCTGCCGTCATCGGGAGCTATGAAGCCGAAGCCTTTCCGGGCACTGAACCACTTCACGGTGCCAGTGGATCTCGTGTTCGCAGCCATCGAAAGATTCTTGAACTTTCTGACTCCGTCGCTGGTAATAGGTGGCAATGGCAGCGGCAGTAGCAGTGGCAATGGCAGTGCGCGGTTCATTGGTGAGTGCGCGCGTCAGACTTCGGAGCGGGTTTTGAGTTTGTTATGTGGGGACCATGCGAGCGGAGATCGCACGGTTTGGAGAGGAGTAAATTTTCATCGTGCAATTATTAGGTGTTTAACTGTATATCCGTTGGCCTTTTCAGCATTTAAATGTTTTCTTTTTTTTTTTCTCAACTTTTGCCTTTAAGTCCCTGATTTTCACGCCTCATCCGTTTGCCCTGTTTCAATGATACGCAAGACAAAATAAAATCAGGAGTGTTGGATTATAAGTTAGCATTAGCATTTTAACGTTTGAGTTAATTAAAATTTAATGAAAAGATAGAGAATACGAATAGAAAGTGTATTAGGTCTGTCAGTCACTATTCTTGTTTGGTATAATTCGTAAGCATATGAAGCCCGGGCTCCTCCCCTACCCACCCCATAGTGCAAGGCATCACAATCTTTCTTGTCAGAACCGGGAAACACCAGCTTTTCCATTCCATTAGACCGAAAAAAGGGACTGTTGCACAAAGCCAACACGTAAATGGTTCAGATTCAAGTGAATTCACATTCTACACTAGCTAGCACTGCCTTTGATCATGAAAACAATCCCTTCTCCGGTCGGTTTGCATCCCGTTGAAGATCAGCCAAATCCCCCACCTAGCATTGCCATTGCTCATAAAAACAACCATGCCTTAGCACATGCCCGGTGCAAAATGTGAGTATGGTTCTCAATTGAAAAAACAGGAAAATAAAAAACAAAAAAGGCTATCTCAAGAACACCTGGTGAAAATAAGGCTTCAACAACCAAACGCTAGACAGTAAGGAATCCAATATACATCTGACTCTACATCTCTAAAGCCTAGGGGTTAAAACCATTTTTACATACACAGAAGAACTTAACACAGAATCCAGCAATATGCCTATCTTTGATATCTCTTTACATGAACCAGAGAACAGAGAAATCAGGTAGAAAGCAACTATTGGCTAGACAGGAATGACATTGCTCTTCTAAAATCTGGTGAATTGAAAGCAGAATCAGGGAAGTGTTGTCCAGTTGGTAAAAGTAATCCACCCTCAGAAGGAAGCAAGACTTGTCGTTGGCTACTGACACCTTTGTCACAATCTTTTGTAGGCGAAACTTCCTTCATATGCTTCACATATTTAAAGAACTCTGCAACTTGGCATGCATAACTGCACAAAACACATTATTAAAAATAATTAGACCAAGAGCACACAAAAAACCCCAGATATAGTTAAGAAAGAAAACTCCCAATCAGTTGGTGAACAATTAATTACCATTTAAAACTAGCAACCAGATGCTTGTAATGCAAGTAGAATCAAAACTCTCACCCAAAAATTTAAATAAGCATATGGCATTTTTCTTCATTTTGCAAAACCAAAAGAAGAATTTGCCTGCACATGCATGAGTGCAAGGTTGTTTGGGTGAGGTTAGTGGCCTTTTGGGAGAGGTGGGCGAGAGAAGAAAGGGAAGGGAGGGGAGAATGCATAAGTTTATGACACGCAACTTCTGGCTCTCTTGTACTTCAGCCTTGAACTAAATGTCAGCAATAAAATTTATGACCCATATAAATGTGTTCATCTGCATGTCACAGACTTGAATGTTATCTCAATGACATGTGATGATGGATGTGTATGTAAAGCAAGCAGCAAATCAGCAGCAAACGGTACAAGTGGGAGCTGGTTTGCCATAGTTTCCTTTTTTTTGTTCAAACAGCCAACCACTCTACCACTAAGCTACTGAGGAAAACATATCCATATGATTAGAAACTTGATAGTTACCAAGACCAAAGTTCACTATAAAATGTGATTATTAGTTAAGTAATTGCAGTCTTACTGCTCCTTTGCTTTGATATCTCTCTTCAAATCAATGTTGGCTTCACAGTCAAGAACCAAAGCAGGAACCTGGTCACAACCAAACAAAATAAGCCAAAATACTTTGGGAAAAATGCAACTCCACAGGATAAAATATAGTACCTTTTGGATACTTGAATGCATATGATCACCTTCTAGATAAATCATCTTGTCTCTTATATTAGGATATAAAGACTTATCTAGGGATAAGGATGGCTTATGGACAGATAACACCCCATGGTTGCCACTTTGAAAAGGGAAAAGCCAGCTCTCATGCTTCTCATGCAGATCACGAAGATAGTCTAGGGAGACCCCACCCTCTTCTGCTCTCTTTCTTAGCTTCATTCTCTGGTGGCAAGTGTCAGGGCTTGCTCTAAGATAGATGAAACCATCAGGAATGAGCCCAGGCAAAACTGAGACAACAGGATCGAACCATGAGTCATATATGCTGATCTCCATCTCATTCATCCACTTAGCTTCATGCACAGCTCGCACAAAGACCTATATTAAGTAACAATGAGATCAATATGCATCATGCTTGAAACTCTACAATAATGGACTTTCGATTCTCTTTGAAAGGAATCAATCAACCAAGAAAGAAATGCAATGCTTTGAATGCATGTTCATGATCAATCTTGGACCATTTCCCCAAAAAATCATGAATAATGTTAAACATCACAGAAAAAAATCTTCCCTACTAATCATGAGAACACCATCCTTGCTGAGGTGGATAATTTTCTACCAAATAAAACTGCTTGCTATGGCACCTAGAAAGTTATCCACCTTAAGAGGGATAAGTTGGGAGGATTTTTTTTCGTGATGTTTAGCATTATTCAAATATCATTACAAGTTTGTTTCATCATTTTCACAGAGAAATGTAAAAGACAAATATGACTTGGACATTTGAGAAACTTTAAAACAATGCACATAATCTGCAATAACAACTGTTACATTTGTGCTGAATGGAAGGAACTTCAAATTTATCAGATGCTTACCATCCTGTCACTGAAAACACTCCTCTCCATCAATCTTAGAGGCTTCACTCCCCCAGATGATTCTCTTTCCTGCATCACCCTCGTGACAAACACGTAATTCTGAAAGGTGTATGCATACCTGTGTGGCTCAGCATAGAAAGCATCAAGTATATTGAAGTGGTCAGGTCCAATATCCTGCCACTTACCAATGGGTTCAGGAACCACCTCAACAAGATCTCTGAGCTCTATTGTATCACTAACTATTCTCTGAAGGAATGTTGTTTTTCCCACGCTAATGTTTCCCTCAACGCAAAATGTAATTTGCTTCTTGCCAGCAGGCTTCATGTCGCAGTTTAAATCCTTTAACTCTTTATCCACACTCTCTTTGATGAAAGTAGTTATGCTCTCAGCATGATTTCTGTGAATTATTCCCACAGAACTCTGTAAATATTCCACCATAGTCTCGTTTGACTTCCCAAGAAACTGCATTGTGTGTCAAAGGATCCTTGTTAGTATGCTGCCAACAAAACCAATTTGCCCAAGGATGTTATGTAACTTCTCTTGTTCAATCAAACATGGTACTGCACTCTTCGGACTACTGCTGAACCCAAACTCAAAATGCGAGAATAATGTTCATGAATTTGCAAAGAACAAGTATAAAATATCCAAATACCAACATCTACCAAATCTATTAACAGAACAAGTCAGCTTCTAGGAGAAAAAAACTCAAAATTGGATTACATAACATAACCCCTACTTCAAGCCCTCGACTTAAAGGTCAGGAATGTCTAACACGATAGGCACAGAACAAGACATAACCCTCCATAAACAAGAAACACTAACCAACTAAAAACACAAGAAACACCCCTGCAATAAAATGCCGTGGTCCCAGACGATTCTAGAATGTCAAAATCTTAAAAAAGCAAATAAAAATAAAAAAGAAAAAAGAAAATCAATTAACAGACCTTATCCTTGTACAATTGCTTGAGCTCCATCATTCCCCGAAACCCTTTCTCCACTAGCTTCCTCAAATTCTTGGGACCCACCCCAGGAATTGTCAGCAAATCAGCATTACTAACCATCTCACCAGACCCCTTCGGCCGCCTATTCAACCTCACAACCTTATCCTCTTTCTCGTCGTCCTTGTCACCGTCAGAACTCTTCAGCCCTTCCACCGCCGACGCAGATGCTGCTGCGGCTGCTGTCACAGGCCGATCTGTCCCCGCCACTGTACAGTACCAGAAGGGTCTCATGGCGACCCAACCCCTGAACGGAGTCTTCGTCGCTGTAACAGCTGCTTTTTTGTCAATTGTGCATCGACGGGCGCAGTTGGCGCCTGTTGGGGGTGCGAAACTAGCACTTTTAGCCCCGGAGTGGCCTGCAGCAGCAAGAGAGGACCCAACGCCATCGGCGACGACAGCGAAAGCGGTGGACGCCGGCATTGAGATGGAAGTGAAAGGTTTAGAGGTAGAAGGGAGAAAGCCGTTGGCTTTCGTGGGTCTGTTATTAAATGCTAATAGAGAGAAAAAATTGGCACTAACAGAGGTGCAAAAGGAAGAGGAAGAGGAGAAGCCTGCAGAGGTTCGTAGCAACTTCTGCATCCTTAACAAGCATATTTCACTTCTCCCACTTAATAATACAATGTTGCTACAAATAGAATTATATTACATATATGCAGGCAGCTATGAAGGCCGGAAAAGAGAAATAGAGTGGTGGAGGCGGGGATGGTGAACTATTTAAAAGACAATAGTTGGGAAAAGACGAGAGGGTTTTGGATTTTGGATGCTGGTTAGGGTTCAAGGTTTTTTTGTTTTTACGGGCCATCAAACACCACCTAAAGGAGGGAGGGAGCTCTGGTACGGTTTATTTTTATTTTATTTGTTTTGGGAACGGGAATAATTTTTGCTTTGTGGGAAGGGCTGACAAACGATCGTTTGAAAAAAAAAAAGAAAAAAAAAATTTGTTGGGTTATTAATATTTAATTTTTTTAATTTATTATATTAATTAAAAAATATATTTTTATTTATATTTTATTTAAAAATATTAATATTTTTAAAATAAAAAATACATTTATTTTTTAAAAAATTTTATTTATTTATTTATTTTAATTATAAATATTTATATTATATAAATTTTATACATATATATAATTATTAATATAAATTAAAAATTATAATTAATTTAATATATGTTAAAATTTTTATATTTTTAATATATTAAAAAATATAAAATTAATATTATATTAATATTTAATATTATAAATTTAAAAATTTATTTAAAATAATAATTTAAATTAAATAAATATAATCATATAAATATATTAATAAATTTTTAAAATTTTAATATATATTTATTTATATATAATTTTTATTAAAAAAATTTATTAAAATTTTTTTAAAGAATACAAATTAAGGTCATCAAGATTTAATTTGATTCTACATTTTACGAATATGGCCAGAAAAAGAAATTGATTTGTTTGCAAATTTACTTTCAATCGGTGCGTGTGAATATTATTTGTCCTTTTTTTTTTTTTTTTTCGCAGAGAAGAGAAGGGCTTCTCTTTGGGATATGCTGGTGGGTCATCAATAATTATGGGTGTAGGGTATTGGGGTTTGTCTTTTGGGTTGTTTGGTGGTGGAGGACACAGTGCCACGCGTTAAGAGACACGCGGGGAGAGAGAGAGAGAGACAGAGGTCATGGGGGAACGAAAAAGAGAACCAAGATTTTCAAAATCTAACTGACTCCTTCCTGGCTGCGAAGGACTCCGAGGAGCAGAAGGGTTATTATACTCTGTGTGATGGATCATTCCATTAATCAGATATTTTGTCTAAGTTTATTTTTGACACATCAGCACACGGCATGATATAAACCCGTGAGTCGTCGGATTTCCCTACTTTTTCTTTTTGTTTTATTTTTCTCCTCTTTGACTTTTTAGTGATCGGGATAGATGCATAGATACCTTTATTATATATGTTTTTTTTCTAGATAAGTGCATATATACCTCTATATTATAAAAAAAAAGAAGAAGCTATATTGTCTAGTTGATCTTGTGGGTCCATCAAGCCGTGAATCCCTCAAAGCATGCAATTCATATATGAGAATGCTGATATGATTTCCAACAAAAATGTAAAATAAACGCAAGGAGATACATTATATATATTACCAAATTAAAATAACAAAACGTTTCTTGAAGAAAGGCAGTAAATCAAAAGTTATCCGTGCATTTAAACACCTAAAAT
Organism: Rhizophora apiculata; assembly: GCA_037832385.1. Lineage (NCBI taxonomy): Eukaryota > Viridiplantae > Streptophyta > Magnoliopsida > Malpighiales > Rhizophoraceae > Rhizophora > Rhizophora apiculata. The sequence goes on from CM075430.1 coordinate 11,648,651, forward strand.
TAGAAAATATCACCTTTTCTTTTGACCAGAACCATTGAAAATATCGTTAGCGTTGACGGATTTCTTGTCAATGATGGGCATCGTGACTTCGAAAACAATGGTACGAGACAAAATCAAGGGTTCTCAAACTACATCACCTGCTTGTTTCCAGATCGGACGACGCTGCAACTTCAATTACCAGGCACTGAGATATTGCTTGGCTGGAGCCTTATTCCCCGTCCGCGCGGCCATTAAAATTCTGCATTGCTGACCGCGACCCCTACATCTAGTTCTCTGTCATGGATCCCATCTAAGGGGATAAATAGTTGAATACATATGGGCGGTGTCTTCCAATCTGAACATGAATAATTGTGTTAGATTTATATTGTACGGTAGTTGAACTGATATATTAAAATTAAAAATGGAGTAAAATTAAAAAATAATTTCATAGAACACTTTGACGAGATTTTGTATTATATATTTATTTAGTTACCAATTGACAAAAAGAAATTGGGAAAGGGAAGAAACTGAATGCCAACATGATTTTTAAGTTTAGTTGCTCGGTCTCAAATCAGATTTCATTTAAAGCGATGAAAACAAGGACCACGCGGAAAGAAGATTAAGCAAATATGATCCCATTCTCTTTAATGGTGTCAAGAACGATTCCAAGCTTACACTCAATCCTCTCATTCTTTCTGGGGTCATAGGCCGTTGCATCTACATCAGCCTCCTTTGATCGCCTGGCAATAAGCCTTCTGATTACTCTTCGGGCATTGTTATCAGTAAATGATGGCAAACTGTGTCCAGATTCCTTGGAATTGGGGGTGGCAACTGGTGCAACTTTGCTTGTTCCTCGGTACATCACTTTGTATGAATACATCTCTTGGAAAAGAAAACATTCAGTAAGAAGGGCCTCATAAACATGTCCGTCCTCTGTTTCCATGATTTCCTGTTAGGCCGCTGTGCAAGTTCACCTCGTGATCTCCGGGTCCAAGCAGCTTGAATGAATGAATTCCGCACGAAAGAAGACACAAGAAGCTTTCACAGATGTGAAAACCTAACAATGGAAGAAAACTAAATAATCCGTTACACTGCAAGTAAAACAACTCCACTTTCATGTTCAAGCTATCCATTTCAAACCAAAACAGGAAGATGAAGCCCAAAGGCACAATACGGTACCTCAACGTCAACATGAGGCAGGCATAAGGTTCACTCCTCCATGAAGTTTCCTAACAAACTTACCAACCATAGATGGCCCAATAAAAAATGTTGCCCTGGCTTTAAACCCAAGATCCACGCAACCAAAGGTGTGGACATTGAGTCCACTCATGAAGAGCATGGATACCCAAGGTCAAACGCTCAACTCTTGAGCTACCAGAATTCGAGGGTTGCTGATGAACCGAGCCACGCAATCCTATCTCCTAGCTAGGAGAATCCATTGACAATACCATCAGATCCTGGCCTTGCTTACAGCAACTACAAGAAGTAAAATGCAAAATTTATTCAATGCTTGCTGATGAACTAAGCCATTCAACCCCGTCTCCTGGCTAAGAGACTACCTTGACAACACAATCAGATTCCGACCTTGGATACAGTCACCGTAAGAAGTAAAATGCAAAATTTACAGAACATATTTACACGCGTCAAGCTTTTATAGCTAACAGAAAGCAGGACCCCATAAAAGAAATCCTCGAGCTTTCAGTTCATGGTGTGGAGATTAAGACTAAGGGGTTTTCGGACTAGATCAGGCCAAGCAGCAAAAACAACAAGAACCAGAATTGATAATCACCATATTTACTAGGTGAGCAGCCAGATCAAGAAAATTAAGATTCCAAGGATGGGGATTGTACTTATTATATTAAACACCAACTTATTTGCTTCACCAACTTCATACAGAGGAGCAACCACGACAATTTATATATTAAATATTAAAATATAATATATAATTTATGTATTATATTTTATTAAATATTTTAAATTTTTAAATAAAATAATTTGTTAACATAATATATTAGCACATGTCACAACCAACTTCTGCCAGTTTACCTCCACTGATCTTCAGTGGCCAAATGTCATATGTCACGTCATTTCAACTTGACTCTACTTCGCTTTCTATTTTTTCCACATAATGGGACTCGAAAAAGAAAATACCTCGAGTCCTACTGGGGTCTCTTTGCCCAGTTGGCTGCTTGAGCGAGGAAAACAGACAAACAACCCTTTTTTTTTTTATAGAAAGATATGCATACAGAATAATGGGTGTTTCTGGTTTTTACTCCCTTTGAAGAGAGAAAATTATTACTGCAAAAGAATTAAAAGTTTATAATAAAATTAAAAAAATGAAAGTTTTCAGGCGAAAACCTCCCATGAGTCACAAACTCTGGTGCTGTATTTGGACACGTGTGTTCACATTTCTTGTTGCACGAATTTGTTGTTAATCATCTATCTCCTGTTGTCCGAAAATAAGAAAAATCTCTGTTCTTATCACTCTATTCTTCACTAATTTTCTCATCCTTTTGCCAAAAACAAACCTTGTCTTTTTCTTACTCCAAGCAGCTGTGATTTCAACCGCAAGAGATGGATTTTATAAACTGGATGATGAATTGGGTGGTGCCTCCAGCGAGCTTGGTGATGCTGGCCTGTTCATGGCCAGCTTTGTGCGTTATCAATACACCTCGCTGTATAGAACTTTTAATAGTGAGAATATGGAAAGATAAAGTGGTTGTAATCACGGGAGCTTCTTTAGGAGAGGTATGCAGCGCTTCCTTGGAATTTCCTTCTCAATATGGGTCGCACCAAGAGAACATAGGCTGTGGGAATCAATGAGAATGCTAGACTTATTGGTGCGAGGCATGTCATGATTATGGCCGCAGATGTCGTCAGGGAAGATGACTGTAGGAGGTTTATCAATGAGACCATAAACTTCTATGGCCGCGGTACGCCTCACTTATGTCAAATTCGAGAAAACTCTATGCTGCAGATTCGCTCTAGACGATTCTATCGTATTTGCTACTTTACTTGAGCCATCAAAAATGCCTTACCCGAGAGCACAAGTTTTGACGTTTCTATATGTTTGTAGTTAACACATGTTTGCACGTTGCAGTGGATCATCTGGTCAACACAGCAAGTCCGGGGCATTCATTCTATTCGGAAGAAGTGACAGACACCTCTGTATTCCCCCATCTATTCGTGAGGCTCACTGGCTACTTTAATGAGAAGATTGTTTGGAATTTATAGTTATGCTGATTTTGTTCAATATGAATGCTGACAGAGAGCATGCAGTTGTTTTGCCAAATGCTTGATACTAAAACTTTGTGGAACTGAATTGTTGGTTTAATGTCAGGACATAAACTTTTGGGGAAATGTGTATCCAACTTTTGTTGCTCTTCCATACCTGTATCTTATATGCTGTGAGTGTGCTTGAGATATACTTTTGTCTTCAAAATAGGTCATTTCCCTGTGGTCACTTCTTTTTCTTTAGTTTCTGATAGGACTAAAACATTGATGGTATCAGATAAACTCGATTCAGAACATAATGGAAAAGAAAATGAGGGAGATTTTTTGTTGAGTCCAATTTCACACTGATTTGCTTGTTCCATTCCCATAGGGCAATAGAAATTTCAGTTTCAATCTTTTACGAATATATCTGGTGCTCTTTCTTTGCTTCCAAGCTGCAGAGGCAGTGCTTATGAACTTTTACGAGACACTGATATTTGAATTGGGCTACGAAATTGGAAGCACAATCGCAACACATGGCTGGATTGGAAGCGATATGAGTAGAGGCAAATTCATGCTAGAGGAGGGTGCAAAATGCAAGGGAATGAAGAAAGAGAAGTAAGTTCTCCATCACCTATATGCATTGATTGGTCTTAACATGCTCTTGTAGAGAAATTAATGGATCAGCATCATATATTCATTAACTTGTGGCTTTTCTTCACAAGTAATAATAATCTGCAGTTGTGAGGATTTCTTGGTAATACCGTGCTAGCTACTATCTATTTCGTTCCAATAAGCCTTCTTTGATGTGATGCAGCTCATAAAGATTCCCAATTTTAATCCTCACACTTCCTGGCCCCCTTAGCTATATGTGGCAGACATAGAACCAGCTTATCTCAAAAGTATTCAATTTGCTCTTGCTCCCTGGAGAAGGCAACAAGGATGGTCATTCAATGACATCTAGGAATGTTTTGGGCGTCAATAAAATCCCAGTCGCTTGGAAGAATAATCTTTATTATATAGCGGAAATGTGCACAACCGCTCAATCCATCACTGAGGGTTTCATTTTTTTGTCATATTTGTTTTAGGTGAATGTAACTGGTGGTCCGGTGGAGGACCACGCGAAGATGATCGTAGCAGGGGCTTGCCGAGGAGATCAGTGTGTGAAGTATCCAAGCTGGCATGACATACTTCTTCTTTACAGATACTTTGCACCCAGTTTCCTCAGCTGGACGTTCCGCCTCCTGTTTTCAACGCACGGTGCAAGAAGTATTTCTCCGGCGTCCATGGTAGGCCTCTCTTGGAGGGTACAACTCCGTTACCATGTTCCAGCTTAGCCCTCGGAATATTCAAAAACTGGAATGACAGGCCGTAGCTTTCTGGCAAAGTGCTGCGAACGTCTGAATTCTAAAAGGGGTTTTCTGTTTTGTATAAATATTAATTTGTGTTTGACCACCGCGGATTTTTGACATTCATGTTGACAATTCAGTAGTTCTGTTTTGCAATTTTGTACCATTGAAAAATTAAACATTACCTGAGATATTATTTTTTTAATCAGAATAAAAAGTCATATAATCAATGCATATATATAATAAAAAAATAAATAAAAGTGCATATATATAATAAAAAAATAAATAAAAGTCAAATTTCTGTCTTTTACCTTAATATAAAGCCCATAGACTAGCCACCAGTCATCTGTGATATTGTTATTAAATTTACTCGGCAAGTGTTTTGACCACAAGGTCTATAGCAATTATCTCCGTCGAGCACGACACGCCGACAGACAACGAGCTCGGGAAGTTTAAAGAAGGGGCCACTGATGAGTCGGCTTACGTCGGTGCTATGGGAAAATTAAGTTACGAGAAGGGCGGTGGGGGGAGGGACCCCCGCGAGTCGGCCTGTGCTCGTGTCCATAGATTTAACGATCGGCTCAGTCCAAAGTGACCAATTCAATGGACGGCTGCTTGTGAATCTGAATTCTTGCAGGTTAAATTTCATGAATAAGACGCGGAGGGATCAGTTTGACAGATTGCAATTTACCAACCCCGTAAGTCCTGCCGGCCATGTGTGTTGATGTTATGGGGACCAGTGTCCGGAGGCTCCGAAGAGAGTAATTTTGGTACACTTCGATATAAGGATGGCGATTGGATCTTGGTTTTGAATCTAATTAAGGAGGCTAGTTATCCATAATAACTTCTCGTGATTTTTAGACCCCTTTTGTTAAAGAGTTGAGTATCTGACTTGTTAACAAGCCACGGAAAAAAGGTTAAAAAAAAAGTCATATTTTCCTGATATTTGTGAATTTATTGTGATTGTTTTAAAAAAGAATTTTGATAATTTTTCAACTTAAATTATTCTAGTACATTATATTATAATTTTAATTTATGAAAATTTATATAGAATAAAATTAAAAGTTATGGCACAATAATCAAAATTAGTTGATATTTTGTGTAATATATTGTGAATTTGCAATAAATAAAATAAAATATGATGATATTTAAACATAAATTATTCTTCTGTTACATTAAATTATAATTTAACTTTTTAAATATTTTTAGGTGACAAAATTTGAAAACTTTTGGGAGAAGAATCCCATTTATCTCATATTTGTACAATTATTTATAAACCTTTAATTGTAAAATTAATTTTCAACTTTTTATTTTTGAAATTTTGACTCTTTCGCCAATAGTTAACTTCTAATGGGAGTAGAAACATCGTTAGGCTGAGAACCTTTTGAAAACATTTTGGGTAAAGTTTTTTGGGCTAAATAAAGAAATATTAAGACCTGATGACTGAATCAGAACCAACTTCAAATTTTGGGGACCAGATTATAATTTTTGTCCATTCAACCGCGTTCATTTCCTCGGAACTGAAGAGGCCGCACAGCCGAAAAGGGCAAGAAACCAAAACGGAGACCCTGCCGTAGAGACAAAAGAAAAACAACAAGGGATCTGATATAAATAAATAGGTCGGCGTAACTGATGATCGAGCCCAGAAAGCATTGCTCTTCCTGTCAACGAGGTCAAGTGTCCTCTGGTCTCTGTTTGAAGAAGATGAACGTTTTTAAAATGGAAAACATGAAGCTTCTTTTTCTTTTTCTTTTTCTTCATTTTTGCTGAAAAAAGTTGTTCTGAGAGATCGCTTGCAGTTGTTTCTGGGGATTTAACAGATTTAGGCCGAAGAATTGTTGACTTAAAATGAGGCATATAGGCTACCGGACTCTCCCTAATAAGGAACGCTAAGCTCAGGACGACCCTGCACGTTTCTAGAATCCCACAAAGGCAAACAACGTTGACATAAGCCAAGGCGACATCTTAAGAGGGATTGTCGGCTAAAAGAAATAATCTTCAACAGAGATGCTTAAACCCTGCCCTTCTCTTGACTCTTTTCTTTCCCAATCCCTACTGGTACCCTCGCCATCTTCCCGAAATCCTGTCGTTATTCCTCCTATTGCATCAGTTTCGGTGGCCCTCGCGTCCTGACGTTGCGAGCTGCTTCTGCTTAGAATCATCTGCGCATCAATTGCCATGCCGGCATCCGAGGCTACTCTTTGTATAGAGTTGGGTGACATGTCGGATTGTAAAGTTGCAGGCAACATAAGAGGAAAATTCAGGCCGTCCACTGATGAGGGTCCACGCAAACAATAAGAGGCAACGTCATGGGCTACTGCAGCAGCCTCGGGCGTGCTGTAAGATCCTAACCAGAGTCGTTCCTTTGTTCCGGGGACCCTGATTTCAGACACCCACTTGCCCCATTTCCGACAACGAACTCCCTTGTACTTGTTTTGGCCTGAGTTTTCATCGCTACCCTGCACTGAATTGGAGCTGAGCATTCTTGCAAGTTGTGCGAACGGTGAAAAGAAAAGACTCTTTCGACTGGTGAACTTTGAAGAAACAGAGGAGTTGAAGTGCTTATATAGGTTGAGGAAGGACAGGAAGTCAGAGGTCCATATGGTTGATGCGGTCAACCTTGATGCATGCAATTTGTAAAGGTGTGGCTACAGAAGACTCTCGGAGCCATTTCACATCGGCGTTGGCTTCCGTGTCCTAATTACTGCTCGTCATTCTTAAGATAAGAAAACATGAATTTGAGCTCTTATATCAAATGGGTTGAGAATAGTAGTCGAAATTTACAAAGGTCAAAGTAAAAGAGGGGGGTCCATCTAAATTTTTTATTACAATAAAAATCCAATCAGCGAAGTGGACGGTGCTTCGCTGGCACATTCAAGATCGGGGGTGGAGGCCGACGGGGGACACTGCTGGTCCACTTGGGTACAGAACATTCATTTGACATGATGTCCTAAAAGAATATTGACTCTAGTAGGGGACTTTGTTTTTGGACCATTGGATATACACATGTGGGCGAGGTGGGTGCATTTAGGACGATTGGATGCAGCGTTATTACCTCATGCATGACGTCACCAGATCATTCCTCCAGTCGGCCGCGATCCACTTGGAGGCAGATTTGAAACAAAGAAAATTGAGAAATGTTCTGGTCAGACGGCCCACAGAGATACGCCAATCCATTTATTTTCCGTGGTTGAAACCGAGGCACTGATAGAAAATACGAAAAGGATAAATAAAATATTAATATTGTTTTTTCAGGTACTCGACCATTTGAACTTGTTCAATTGGCCACCAAGTTTTAGGATTAAGGGAGAGACCGTGGGATCAAACCCCATTATCGCCTCTAAACTGACAAAGTAATTAGAAATAAAACTAGAATTAGTGCATTACATACATTTTTATTTTTCTATCACTAACGAAGAATTTTAATTTTAGAAATCATTTTCTACACCCCGCAGAATGATTCCGGAATGCCTTTTTTTATTTAAAACGTTCTCGAAGTGCAGCTATCAAATTTGCATCTTTTACCAGTCAATGTATCCTAAGCACCGACGAAGGAGATGAAGGAGAACGGTAGACAAATCGCCACCTTCGGTTTCTACTTATAATTAAATTAATCTTGTTGGCCGTTCCTTTTGTTGGAATTAATTGTCACATTACAGGATACATTCTTAATCTTTTCTCGTTGACAGTTCATTTACCATTGCTTTTTTTTCTAGCTTTACTAAAATGATCCGCAAGCTTAACCGCAGCCTCCGCTAAAATGAATTTTTGGCTCCACCATTGACGAGGGCCCCTAGGCAGCCCCTTCCCTTGTCTTTGCTTTTAACTTGCACTTTTTTGGTCCTGCAATTGATGAGAATTAACCGCTGGGGGTGAAAATCCATTAATCTGTTTCTTGTACAAGATTAGAGGAACAAAACGGGATTAAACTGCTAAAGTACCAGAGAAACTATAATTACTTTCTCATACATGAAATAGCCATGTGTCTCAAATACATCTACTTCTTATCATATTAAGTTAGGTGAGCAGACGTCCAAGACTAAGTCCAAGAGATTTTGAAATGGAAAAAAAAAAAAAAGAAAAAATCAAGGGGAACAAACGTTACAGACCAAGTATACCATACAAATAAATGTCTATAACTTCTGAACATTATGTCCATACCGCAAAATGAACGCATTCAGGCTTTGAGTCCCTCGAATGAAGGTGACAGAATTCTGAAGAGCCCGTCTGGGTTATCGGTATGTACCTGTCAGCATAGGATAACAATATGAAATCTCTTGGAAAGAACAGCCGATATACTAATAAAATTGCCACCCTACGCAAAGGTGGAATACACCTCTGATGACACTCTCAATATCAGTACACAAAGTGCACTTATTCGTGTGCCATTACTAGATGACCCTTGAATGTACTCAGTGCCATCTCAATCCCAGGCACAAATGAAATGGTCACCGAACTAATAGGATACATGAATTTTACATTCCATCTTTTTGATACAGGTTTAATTCAAGCCCGCGCCAATCTGAGAAATCAAAATTTCTAGCTTAAATTTAAAAGAAGGTAGGCAGACCAAATGGGAGTACATGTGAAACAAACAAATGTAGGTTAAATGGAATTAGTGTGTGCCTCAGTGGAACTGTAAACATTAGAAGCAAAGAAGGCACATACCCAGTGACCAGCATCTTCAAGGACATGCATTTCAACTCCACCTCCCTCCTCAGCAGCTAGATCTTCTGCAGCATGGATTCTTTTTAGATCTTCAAGGGCCCATCGGTGCAAGCTCCTTTCTGCCTTCAAAAAGTTAACATGTACACCTCGAGGCAAATTTTCAACAAATTTCCTGTAGTATTATGATAATTTCAGCTCAAGTTCACACAAACAAAAGAATATTCACTGCCATAATCAACTCCATAACCGGGTTCAATTACCATAAATTTGTTTCTTCATATGATTGGTACATCTCAGCAATTCCATCAAGGTTGAACACCCATGAGAACCTTGATAATGGTGAACCAAGAGCATCATTTGGTCGCAGATTAGTAACTACCCACTGGATGCAAAAATTTGAAAGTCAGTACCTTTAAAGGCATTATATCTGTTGATTTGTGATACAAAGTTTTGGCATTAGATAAAGAGAGCAATAACAAAAGAGAAACCAAACAGAAAAGCATCAGTTTATAAGTCAGCATGAATCCTAATCAATCAAATTCAAATACTGACATGCACCTAAGATTAAACAAAAGCCCAAGAGTCAGCAGTTGATGCTGCTGTAGAGCTGTACAGGAGCTTAGTGTAATTGGATACCCTATGACAATAAAAAAGTGCATGTTAATTAGTTGATCTCCCCCCATGACTCCTAAAGAGAACAGATCAAGAGAGTGATGGAGCGAGAAGAGTAGACAAGTTTAGCCTTCCATGGAAGGTCACAAGTATTCATAGACAGAATGGAAGAAGCAGGTGTGGCAGTGTTTATAATTTTCGCTGTATGGAACCCATCAACTACCAGCTAGAACAAGTTCACAGCTGTCACCACCAACAACCAGCACAAGAAGCATGTCTTGTTTCAACCATGCCTACAAGTTTAGCTTAAGTTTTGGTCAAAAACCTTGTTTGTAGCAAGAATATTGTTAGGAGTCAAAAGTCCTTCAAGTTTCTTAACTTTACTCATATTTGAACATTTTGCAATTCAATGTGATTCCAGTTTCATCTCAATTCCACCTAAGATTTTTTACTGCCATTTGCATACAGTTGAATAACCATACTCTTCACAAATTCAATCCCCGGAACAACAGTGATCATTGTGCTGAGATAATATCATGCACTTTCATTTCACTTTATCCATTAAATAGACAACTAGTCTATTTAAACTTCATTGGTGTCAGATAAGATGCTCTGGCACACCTGTGGTTTAGCCAAATCCACAGACTGCTGATAATGTGAAAGATAATTTATCTAAGGTAGCAAACTGCCTTTCTCAAGTTAAAGTCCAATGACATTGAACAACATGCCAAATCCCCAAAATGAACTAAATTATTAGCATATGAGTATAAAAAGAAACACTAGAGTTTTGAAACGTGCCTGCGCAACATCCTTGGAAAACCCTTCTCGAAGAAGAGCATTCACAACCTCTTGCTTTGAGGAGACCTTCCTTGAAGAAAGATACCACAGTACTCAGAATCATGCCAGAAATGAAAAATGTTGACAAGAAAAAATCAAATTTAAAAATTAAAATAAAAAAAGAATGTATATTAATTGTTTGAATCAAATCACTAAACTTAAATGGGTGTTACAATAACAACTTTGGCTTGCTCAGCATTTAATGATCAATCTCTTATTGTCCAGCTCAACTAGTTTTCTTTATCATTCTAACCATTTTACAATCCCAGCCATGACAATATCACAAGAAAGCTAGAAGTTCCAAAAGAAATCAGAGTTACATATTGGAGCCTTGTTTTACTTGGTTAGATATGACCAAGATAGAAAACAGAATTAAAAGTAAAAGTTGGGATAAAATTTGATATTGTAATCTAGTCAGTTACATGTAAGAAGGAGCAGTAACCCATGTGCAGAATATAGAAAGTGAGACACAGAACTTTCCTCTCACAATTGGTCTGCTAAAGTCATGAAATCAAATTAAACTAGGTTGACCCCACTTTAGGGAAAAATCTTTTACATTGCTCAATCTATCCTATCAAATGCTGCTTAATGTACTTTAATACAACATGATAGACATGAACTGTTACATTAGCACATATCAGCCTAGCAATAAACCAAAGGAGGACTTTGTATAAGCTAGATCTTACCTCCTCTGGCAATTTCCTTAAAAACTGTATTAGTTCTGCTGGATGGTCCTCTCCATCTCCACCAGCTCTAACTTTTCCCGGTGTAGCATCAAGTACCCAAACCTGTAGCAAAGAGGGTGATATAGAACCAAATACAAAAGGTAGAGGAAATAGGGAAAGTAAGGAGGAAAGGTAAAAACCTTAGGGGAAAACTAAAGAAGAGGAGAAAGCAAGAAAGAAAAAGGGGAACAACTCATACAAACAAAGAGGAAAAGAATACGATAGTGGACAGCTCAAAATCAATCCAACAAATAACTGGTCTGCCAAATAAGCAAAAGGTCTATTTATTGGCACACATAACCTAAACTAAAAGCCTCAAATAAAATAAGCAGCCCTAAAAGTACTGTCAACAACTACTAAGCAAAATCACTAAACAACATAAAATCCAAAAGCTTGTTAACTTGACTTTTTGTGTAAATTCCCAAGACCCTTAGACATTGGAATGAAATAACAACTGGACATCAGACATAATAGACTAGTTACAAATTAATAACAGTATTAAATATGTGGAGCAACAAGTAAGAGCCTTACTCTGACAGGTCGTGCAAGAGGCTTCGCAGCTTGTTCTACCATGCTCAGGACAACTGCATGTGTAATTAGGGAGCACTGTAAGCACTTGAGTCATCTGAAATACATGTAAACTGTCACATAATATCCTCCAGTATCTAGGTATATTGCACTTCAAAGCAACAAGTACCTTTTCCTCCAAAACTGTGACCAATCAAAACTCTAGGTGTTATTCTAAGTTGTGCTACCTGTTCCAGCCAAAAGTAGAAGAAAAAAAAAAAAAGCATAAGCTGAAGAAAAAAAAAAGGACTATTCATCAAAGCTTAGTGGAGAGTACTCACTAGTTCTGAAATACACAATGTGATTAGGAATATTTTAGTTTTAAGGATGTATTTATCTTAGAGTTCTAGTGCTGCATGAGGGATATCACATTCATACATGAAGCTGATAGTAATTGCTCAAAAAGTACGCACTAGCTTTAAAACATCAAAAGCAGTCGAGGCAACCGTGTGGGGCCCCATCTTCTTGATTGTAGCTGAATCTCCATGGCATCGCAAGTCTACCAAAAGAAACTGCAGCCATACAGAATTCAACAACAGTTAACATTCTTGTGGATGCACATAACAATATTAGAAATCTTCTCTATACTGAAACTTGATGAAAGAGAAAGAAAGAAAAAAGAGCAGGTGTAGGAAGACAGCTAGTTATGTTAACGCAAATAGCTTGACAAAGCATTTCAATTTTTTATCAGAAAACATGCAAAGGCCATAAATTCATTAAACAGTACCTGCCACATTGGAAATTCCTTGGCTAGTCTCCTAGCAAAAGAGCCTGCAATATTCCAAAAACTATTAATTGAAACCAACACTAGTTCCTCTCTGCCTTGCAAAAGTTTAAGGCAACAGACATTGACAAAACATAGCAGACATAGCCCAGTACGAGCGTGCAGCTGAAGAAATGAGGCATTCACTCAAATAAAATGAACAACAGAAAATTAAAAAAAATAATTGCAAAGGACATTTAAAATAACATCAATTTCCTAAAATTCAAGAGTTAAGAAGATCATTGGGTTGATTGGGCTTAGAATATGCCCAGGATACGGCTGATACAGACATTAAGTTTTTAATATATCCCCCAAAAAGCAGAGCAACTATGAAAAGGAGACATAAAAACCAATTAATCAAAGCCCCTAATCCATGATCTGGCATTTATTCCTTTCAAAATTAACTAGCTCAGAAATCTTCTATGAATTTCAACATTTCTTTGAGGCCTATAACCTCAGCTCTTACAAACAGCCAAAATTCAAATAAAAACAGTGGAACTTGAGAACAAAATAATTTCATATGTGTATCTAGCAAAGGATAAGGACAAGACAAATAGACAATGATAGCGTCAGCGCACAATATTCTTAACTGCAAAACAATCAGGGAGTTAACATCAAGAAACACCGAAAGTGTAACTAAAATTATGTTTCCAGTAAAAATCAGTGTGCATAGAAAAACTATGAGAAGAGCGGCTACCCCAGTTTTTCCGGCAACCAAGAATGCCATGCAGAAGGACAGCTGTTGGGGGGTCTGGTACTGACTTGTCCATTGCAGAAGCCCAATTTACCTGTGCACCAAATAGTTTTTACATAAGACAAATTCTCCCCTTAAGAGCATTCTGCATTCAATCCCAGAAAGTTAATAGTCATTCTTAAAAGAGTAATGTAGCTGTTGCAAGAAGTTGGAGTCATTGCAATTGCCTAAGGCAATTAAACCTTAACTAAATTTTGCCAATTCTAACGAGTTAGGTTATGGAAAGGACAGAATAGTGGAATACGTTAAACTTACAAGAGATCCTTGAACAAGTTCATAGGCCTGCAAGAGAAGAACCACGAAGTTAGAATTCATGAAATCGGAGTTCAAAGCCGTATTCCAAGATTTGTGTGGTGTGTAAAAGAGCATGATTGTGCAGGTAATTGCCACGAGAAAATTTCATTACCAAGGAACAGGACCGTTCCGCCACTGCTCTGCCATAAGCTGGCTTCTCATCTACTAATGCCATACGTATCCTTTGATCTTTAGTTGCTCTGCTGGCGGGACGAAGGGCTAACCGGGAGACTCGCAATGCATTATTCTACAATCAGGTTTAATAATAAGTCTTTGATTTTTTTTTAAAAAAAATTCTGCAATAAAACCCAGAACCCATAATTAAAGTTCAGAGACTTCAGGGAACCAAAAAAAAAAAAAAAAGCTCAATGCGAACCAAAAATTTACCTGAAACGGAGTCAAAATCCTGGAATCGGACCCAAAAGCCAGCCTGCTTTCGGCGTTATGGACAGCTATTTCACCACGCAATAGACCGCACAGCACGGGGTTAAAATTCGAGATCACAGACATTTTTTTATTCAAGTCTCAAGCAAACTAATGGTCGGTGGCAAAAAATCCTTCCGATCTTTACTTCTGTTCTGTCTCCAGCGAATCGGTTCTCTCACGATCCAGATTGGAAGAATGCACAAACGAAAAAAAGAAAAGAAAGAAGCCAGAAAGCAAAAATAAAAAGTAGAGAAATGAGGAAATAAAAATTTAAAAAGTACAAGGCAAAATGTGGGGAAATTCGAGGTTTCTCTCTCTCTCTCTCTCTCTCTTTTTTATTATACTTTTCTTTCTCTTCAACTGCAAGTTATTAAGGTTTTTGGACTTTTAGAACGCGAAAAGAATGCTGCGGGATCGTTATGAATACGATACAAATACGATCACAAACACGCAGTTGGCAACGTTAGGACGACGAAAGAACGTTGGAGCAGGGGGAGTTGGAGGCGGAGACTTCGAAGCCGGACATTTACGTGATGTGTCCGCCTCTCGTTTATTACTGGTCGTCCTCGCAGTTGAACGCCCTGCGACCTCGGCTGACTGCTCGCTAACGGCTCGGGCTAGACCGGTTTCAACTTTTGAAAATTCCTCAAATCAAACCGGCCTGGCCGACTGGTTCTAAGTGGATCAAACCAAAACCCATGTGGAAAGAGTCGAAGTATTATTGTTAATGGGCCCATTCGTTTCATTTGCAAAGCCCAACTCATCCGCCTGCGCCCTGAATAAATATTTCCCCGAGCCCACGACGGCACAAGGCAGATTTTATTTATTTGTTACGGAGACAAAAACCGCAAATGTCGTATTTTTTTTCTTTTTTTCTAGATTATATATTATGGGCTCAATTACATAGACTATATTTTTTCTCGAAAGTTCAGGAAATTTTATTTTTTTTATTTATTAATTCACTCCGATTGAATTTCAAATTTAAAATTTATAGTTATAAAAATAATTTTAAAATAAATAAAATTTAACTTGAATTTCAACTTTGAACCATTGATGTAAGCTTTTTGTGTCATTCTTTTGTTTTTCTATTTGCCACTTTGGTGCGTAGATCGGCTGCTTTTGGTAGCTCAAAAAAATAAAAAAAATAAAAAAAACAGAGATTTTGACCGGAAGGGATCCAGTTGATGTCGAGGTTATAGGTATATGATATTAAAAATAATAACAAAAAAAAATAAAAATAAAAATCTAATTATACAAACGATCCATATCCTTGGAATTGATTTGCACCTTATCGTAAAAGAAATTTATGAGGCCCATATTACTCAGGAAAAAAATCTAGTGTGATATTTTAATCTTTTTTTTTTTTTTTTTTAATCTTCCCTTTTCTCTTATACGGCAATTGCGCGACTTGTGTGTCGTTTTGCTGACTGGCCAACTTTGAGCTCCAACGAAAGTGCTGTCTGAAATAGCTAGAGGGTTTCGAGAGAGATGGGTGTGGCTTCAACCGTCTGTTTTACGTTCCCATTTACTTCCACCACCGTGACAAGGTCTGTTCTCCGCCGCCGCCAACTTCACTCCCTCTTAGCGCCCTCCTCATTTCATATTTGTTCTTCTGTAAGTTCAATCCTCTTCTTTCATGATGTCTTTTCATGATTAATATTTCCTTCTTTCAGTCATAACTCTGACCTCCATAGTTGAATTTTGCCCTTACTGGAAAGATGATCTTATTGTTGGGGATTTTATTGTTACGTGCCACTGGCTCTGGAAAAAGATTAGTGCTTTTGTTACGAAATTGCCCTGCATGGTTCAAGATTTAACTGTGAACGGGAATTCAAAGCTGAATGTCTCTTAACTCCATTTATTAGGAATCTACTAATGCAAAACTTTGGCTTAAAAATACTGCTACAAGTTCGCAGATTTTTAATAGCCTTTCTATGTCTCGCTAAAAGTGTGCAAATTCTGACTTCAAAGGCTTCAGTTCATGTTCAGAGCAAATGGGGTTCAAATCCTCAAAGATCATCAGTAAAGATTAATGCCCGCAGAGTTTCCTGCAGTCTGTTGGAAGTCGAAGATGACCTAAATGACGACGAGTCATGCGAGTTAGTCAGTGGAGCAGAAGTTTCAATAGGGGAGGGTGATGATAGCATCAGTGCTTACTTGTTCAAGGCAGTGAAAAATAATAATGGAACTGGAATCTTACTCTTGTCTGATATTTACGGGTTTGAAGATTCTTCTACGAGGGACTTCGCCTATCGCGTTGCCTGTAATGGCTTCAAGTATGATTGCTTATCCTTCAATTAACGTGGACAATTATGCCTAGTCAGAGTATCCTTATAATTATGTGTATCTTACAAAATTCTTTTTGACAACATTTTTCTCTTGTTTTGCCTTTTCCTAGCGTAACCTGTCTGTCTCCTACCATATATTTTGATCCATTTCTCTGCACTTGTTGCAGTGTTTTGGTTCCAGACTTATTTCGCGGGGACCCATGGACAAGGGACCGCCCGATGACTATCTTTGAAGAATGGATGGCAAAACAAGAACCCAGGAGGGTCGCAAAAGACATTGATACATCAGTAGAATGGATTGCTGATGAATTCATGGCCGCTGGAATCTCAAAGAAGCTTGGCATAATTGGGTTTTGCTTTGGGGGAGGCAGAGTGATTGAAGTACTATCTAGAGATCAGGGAGCTCGTTTTGGCGTTGGGGTCTCTTTTTATGGCACAAAAATGGATCCATTGATAGCATCCAATGTAAAAGTTCCTGTACTGCTTATTTCAGGGGACAGCGATCCACTTTGTGAGGTTAGAGTGTTGCATGAAATTGAGAAGAGCATTGGTAATGGGTCAAGGGTTGTGATTTTCAAGGGAAGAGGTCATGGCTTTGCCCATCGACCCATCTCTCCTGAGGAAGATACAGATGCAGAACAGGCCTTCTCAATCATGAGAAGTTGGCTGTATGATGATCTGGATTCAAAAAACTGAATGCAAGATCGCCCAATTTCATGCATTTCCCAGGAAGGCACCAAGTCTGGTGGAGCTCACGGGTTGTTCACTGCTGGTAACAAAGCCACAAAGGGGCAAAATTGCGGGTGTTGTAGAGGTTCTTCTATCATCAGGTTTAATGTCAACAAAAATCAGTCGTGTTATCTTTAGATACAACAATTTTGTGTCATGTAAATCAAAGTAGACCAAAACCTCTCCTCGTTATTCCCGTCGAGCGTCTAATATAGGAGTATTAGTATTTGTGCATCTTTCTTGTAAGCTAGAACTGTTTTGCCTGAAGTTTGTCAGACCACCAATGGCATAGTACAGCTTGAACTCTTAAAGAGTCCTAGAAATTCAAGTTCATATCTTGATTACAGGGAAAATAAAAATGGAGGCTTATTGACCCAAGTGAATGTTGATTATAGTGTTCATGGTTATTAATTTTAGTAGTCAGAAGTTCCATTTTGCTACAAATTGTCGCTTTTTAGCCCTTTGCTTGCTAAAAACCCACTAGTAATCCACTTTTCAACCTCCAAACACAGTTTCTTCCTAAATAGTTTTACCTTGACAGAATCATCCAGCACCCTTTCTGCAACTCCTTTCTCAATTTCTGAGACATGGAGAACACGCCTCCCGATAATGGAGCTCATGTTTCGCCATCAACTGGAGTTCTCTCCACATTTTCATGCATATAGGTAGTAGAACGGACCAAATGAACAGCATCGATTGTTCTGTCACATTTGGGATCACCTTGCCTCCTTGTCAGCATCACCATTGTGGCATAACAAATTCTAGATATCAGGCAAACCATCACTAATATTGGTGGTCATCAAAATCCCAATGATCGAAAGTTCAATCTGAAGGCCCAAATGACCACCAAACCTCACCAGAATACAAACTCACCGTGTACCAGGAACTCCTACCTCACAAAGTATATAAGATTGTTGATCAATAGAAACCCTAGGATTGCCAAATGAGGCAATTATTCATTTCTTTCATTTTCTCCATCACTAAAACTTTCCCTGGTGCAATTACAAAACATGATTAAAATGCCTGGGAGATTCACAGTACACAGGATTAACAATTAATTCAACATTTCATACTACTTATCAAAATGCCATCTTGGGGAAAATGATCCACAACAATCACTTGAAAATTTTGATTTGCAACCAAATCAACTTGAGAGCAGCTTCAAATATCAGTTCTCAGTCCTGACCATCCTGGGAAAAACAAAAAAGCAGAGGAATACATGATCTTGGCCTAGATTCTTCTGAATACTAGGTTACTGAGAAAAATATGGTATGTTTTCATTGTGAACATAATTATAGCATTAAATAAATTGTAAATTGTAAACAAAAATGCACTGATACTTTGACATGGTGAAATTAGGAACAGTGAGGAGTAACTGGCAAAAATTTGAACACACTATGATTCTTTGCCATTATCAATTTGCATGCCATTGAATATTGCAACAACCAGTACATATCCACCACAAAATTCTCATGGCTTAATACTTTCCTTAGTAACTCTTTTTAGTCTTACAAAGCTATTTTTGAGCGGAAAAAGGAAAAAACTTCCAGTGAATGACAAATTGTGGCTCACTCAAGCCAGTCAAAGTCCAAAGAAAACCCTAGGAGCAGCCAACAGTTGATATAGTTCTGAACATGTAAAAAAGAAACAGCAAATGAATACATGCTCACAAAAAAAAAAGTGTTAATCAATAATAATGTTAAACATATCCTTAATTCAGATCTATAATCAACAAAGGAACAGCACCCTCAAGTTTATTTGTTAAGTACCATAAAAAAATTGAATCTCTAATTTTCTTCCAACTGCCGGGGAAAGAGATATAAGATATTCAAATTGAACTGTTCAACACACATTTCTAAAAAATGGGAGAAAACAAACAAAATATTGTCCTCTGAATACAGTAAATACCCAAGGGAACATTTCTATATTCTATTCAGAGGCAAGAAGAGAGTGAAATTCCATGATTCAAAATTATTTAAAGAATTAAATTGGATCCATTAAAACGATAACATGGAAGAGGGACAATATTCTTCAGATTTGTTTCTAAGGCTTTCTTTATCATGGGTTGGTTGGCCTCAGACCATAAAAATGTTTAAGTGTCAATCCAAGGCACCTGGGATAGAATACCCAATTGGCCAGTCACAAATATGAGACTGTGCCCTAAGAAAGGACCGACATCTCTATTAGAGTCAGTGGCCAAACAGGCCACAGGTAGACTTAAGCCAAAAAAAAGGTACAGTTATCTCCCATGCCAACAAGAAGTATAAATTAGAAAAACAAACCATTTTGTTTCAGCACATCCTGCCATGCCCAACATGGATTAAAGAGTTGGATAACCTTGATAATGATTTGAATACATAATAAAACAACTATTACAAGAAGGCACATTGAATGAAGTTAGAGCTCCGAGTTAAATATATCAAGAACATCCAACTTGGAAACGAGAAATACAAAAATCCAATCATGGATTAAAATTTTACAAAAATCTCATAACATATTCCTTCGACACACAATTTCTCCTTGAAATTATACACAAATCAATACACATAACCTAGGTATGAACAGAAGAGACCATTATGGAAAACACGATCAAAGACAGAAGCTAATTTCACATAAATTCATTCTACCTGAGGAAAGGGAGTATTGGAAACCTTTGAAGGGGACAACTCTGTAGGAGATCCATCAAAGATATGGGAGCATTCCGTGTATGCAGATCCAACACCCGCTCCCGCTGCAAAAGCTACAGATGCCCAGCGAGTCACCGGACTCCCTAGTTCGTTTTTATTTTAAACAAAATATAAATAACTATTTAGATATTATCAATGACACAAATCATCCGATTACAAGTTTATGAAACAAAGGCAACAGAATTCACATTTTTTACAATGAAGCATTTTTTCCAAAGAAATTGACAATTTTGAGGTTGGATTCTAAATTTGGAAAATCCAACCATTTCACCATCTATATATAGCCCCTCAACATCAATTGCATTTGCAAGCAGAACTCTTAAGTTACTTTATTTCATTTTATTCTTTTATTTTGTGATTATCAAATTAGCTTAGCACTTAACCTCTAGGCCAGACTACTACTATTATTATTATTATTATTATTATATGATCAAAATAATTTTCTAGGCATCCAAAACAAGAGTTGGCTAAGGAAATTTAAAGCACTGGGGATGAGACAACTGAGAGAGACAAAACTGACTGAATAAAAGGAGACCGCCGAAGGCCCCAGCCAAGGAGGAGTAGACGAAGCGACGGAGCGTCAGATCGATACACGCGTCCCATTTGGCGTTCACGTCGATGTTCTCCACCATTTGATATGCTTCTTTCTTCTTTCTTCGGGTTTTTTTTTTTGTTCAACTGATGATGTCTGGTTAGAGCCTCGAGGGTTTTCACTTTCCAGTATTATTTTTCTGTTTATTCCTTCCTTCTAGTATCTGTTCTGAGACGTGCTTTAAAAAACCCAAAAACAAAATTACATGGGTCAAGTAGCCCACTGGGCCCAGAAAGCCCATGGTGCTGGGCTGGTTTTCATATCTAGAAATTAAGATCAAAAAGCAATTCTTTATACTCTTCTGTCCGTCTATTTAAAAAAAAAAAAAAAAAATCTGTTGAAAATGGATGGCTTTTGTCAAAAGTAAACCGTCATCATTACACTCGAATTATAAATAAAAATTAGAGAGAATCTGAATTTAATCGACATAAGAATTTGAGAGCTTCAAACTTCTTTTATTTCTTTTGTTTTTTCAAAAAAACAAAAAAGAAACTAAAATTCCTATCTGCCTTAGGATAGTATTTTAAACGTGCACTGTATCTTGACCTGGACATTAAAAACAGCAGACAGGGCTTCTACGATCTACCGTGTTCCTTCCTCGGTGCTAACTCATTTCTCTCACTTCCTTTACCATCTCTCTCTCAAGTCCACAGGAAATGGCCGAGGAATCTTCAAGCTCGCCGGCGGAACAAGCTCCGGTGACAGTTCCACAACCGCTGGCAGCAGAAAAGGGAACGGAAGATTTGCCACAAAATGTTGAGGAGCACTCTTCGCCGGTGGTGATAAGGGAGAAATCAGAAGAAGAGCCATTGCCAAAAGAGTCTAAATCGCTTGCGGCGATAATGGAGAAAGAAGAGTCGCTCTCGCCACCGGCTGCTGCTTTGGACGAGAATGCGAAGGAAAAGGGCAAATCTTTGGATACCAAAGAAGAGGTTGTGGCGGAAGACAGCGGAAAAGAGAAGAAGGAAATCGAGGAGAAAATGACAATTCCTCAGACTTTGATGTCATTCAAGGAAGAGAGCAACAAGGTGGCTGATCTCTCCGATTCTGAGAGGAAAGCTTTGGAAGAACTGAGGCAATTGGTTCAAGATGGTCTCAACACTCGCCAGTTCAGTTCGCCGCCAGCCCCTTCTACTAAAGAAGAAGAGAAGCAGGTTTCAGCTGAAGAAGGCCAAAAATCAAAAATTGAAGAAAACCCAGAAAAGGGATCGCATGACGAGGCTACAAAAGAAGAGCCAAAGGCTGTATCTTTGCCAGATGAGATCTCTATATGGGGGATTCCCCTTCTCAAGGATGATAGAAGCGATGTGATTCTCTTGAAATTCTTGAGGGCTAGGGACTTTAAAGTGAAGGATGCATTTACGATGCTTAAGAACACGATTCAGTGGAGGAAAGACTTTGGAATCGATAAGCTTCTTAACGAAGACCTTGGTGATGATCTGGAGAAAGTTGTGTTTATGCATGGTCATGATAAGGAGGGGCATCCAGTGTGTTATAACGTATATGGGGAGTTCCAGAACAAAAAACTTTATGACAAGACGTTTTCCGGTGAGGAGAAGCAGATGAAGTTTCTGCGGTGGCGGATTCAATTCTTGGAGAGGAGCATCAGGACGCTTGATTTCAGTCCTGGTGGCATTTCGACTATCTTTCAGGTTAATGACCTCAAAAATTCTCCAGGACCAGGGAAGAGGGAGCTCAGGTTGGCAACCAGGCAGGGTCTTCAGTTGCTTCAGGACAATTACCCTGAGTTTGTTGCCAAACAGGTCTGTAAACTTTTGGATTTTCATCTAACAATAACTATATAGTCTACTTTTGATGAAATTTTTAAAAGGAGGGTTTTTTTTATTATAAATTTTAATATAGGTGTTCATCAATGTGCCATGGTGGTATCTTGCATTCTATACCATGATCAGTCCATTCCTGACCCAGAGAACCAAAAGCAAATTTGTATTTTCGGGCCCGTCTAAATATGCTGAAACGCTCTTCAAGTTAGTGACGCCCATCTCTATTTACTTTGCATTGCAGTTCTTTGTTTGTTTTTTCTACAGTTCAGTTTCATCTTGGTGGTTGAGCTTGAACTCGAAATTTGGAATTGGCTAAACAGGTACGTATCTCCTGAACAAGTGCCAATTCAGTATGGCGGCCTGAGTGTGGATTACTGTGAATGCAACCCTGAATTTATGGTTGCTGATCCTGCAACTGAGTTAACTGTAAAACCTGTGACAAAGCAAACCGTGGAAATCATAATTTATGAGGTTTGATTGCATCACTTCTTTTGAGTTGACCTTGCTGTATGTGGTATCGGTGCCTTGTATGTTCATTTTTGTTTATTGACTCCTACTTATTATCATTTTTATCCATCACCATGCATGCTTAGTAATGAATGTTATGTCTTACTAAGTTTTGATTGTTCCACTGCAGAAATGTGTTATTGTTTGGGAGATTCGGGTTGTAGGGTGGGAAGTTAGGTATGGAGCTGAATTTGTGCCTGATGCTAAAGATGCATATACGGTAATCATTCAAAAACCCACAAAAATGGCCCCAACCGATGAACCAGTGGTGTCTAACAGCTTCAGGGTTGGTGAACTGGGTAAATTATTGCTCACAATCGACAATCCAACTTCAAAGAAGAAGAAACTCCTGTACAGGTTCAAGGTCAAGCCCTTGTCAGACTGAGATTGTTATCGGTTCAGTGATGCTCAAAGTACAGATGTTGAATTTGTAATCTAAGTTAATTTTTCTACAGTTTTTGGGTGGAACTAATTTTGTTTTTGGCTTTGGCATTTTGGTGGAGAGTCGTACGTGCATTTGGATTTGGTGTTGTTGTTATCAACCATTGTGTGTAAACCAATTGATCTGAGATAATATGGACAGACATGGCTGTACGTACTTGCCTGTATCATTACATTAAGGTGTTTTGCAGTGTAAATTCTCCATCTTCCATATTGATGGCTTTATTTTGCTGCCATGTGTGTGCTGAATGAAAGAAAGGAAAACTTGTCACATTCAGTTTAAGGCTAGTGACAAGTTACTGTACTTCATCCGCCAACAAGTATCTTGATTGACCTGTTTAAATCGTTCTCTTCTGAATTTGTCATTTTACTGTTCAAGTCTTGAAACGATTCTGAATTGAGAAAGGTTTGTCGACATTCTCGCTGCCTGTTTTCTTCCGGGAGCGGTTGACTATCTTCTCCGGGAGGGTTTGTTTTTTAAGACAGTAATGCTAAATGGCCGGACTCATTTTCCAATTCTCTTTTTAGACTTCTGTTCTGATACCATCAAAGTAAATGATCTATCATATGTGAAGAGTGGCAAAATTCCATGTCTCATGCGAATAAATGACCTCCCTTTCTTCGCTGAATCTATTCCTGGATAATCCAACGTTATGTTTGATCTCATTCAGTCTCCTCCTCTTTTCATCTTGAAGTTCAAGAATTACCAGAGTCTACCAGAAGCAGAACCCTTCTGAGGCCGTTCTCTAACCACCATTGTGCGCCGTGGCTGAAACACATCTATCTTTGAACCCCGGCGAATTGTACAGATTGGGTCATCATTTCTGTTTAGTGCATTTGTACAAAACCAAGCTGAGAATTAATAAAAACCTTTAGCAAACGCCTACGGTCTGCCCCACTTAGAGCCAGATTGTTGGTGGGGGGGGGGGGGGTTCCAAGGCTAATGGATTTTACAGAAGCCCACTTAGTGTGCTGAAAATAGAGTGGCGGTTTGACTTTCAAGAGTCCCACAAAAGCCTGTAAGCAAGCGAGTTTCCTCTCATTTCACACCAATGAACAGCTGGGCTTTGGGACTTGGTTATAAAAATTATCAAATCTGAATGGGCTAATCCGAAGTTAGTCTGTTGTCTCACGATGAGCTTCAGGTTAAACTCAAGTCTCAAATTTTAACCTTTAATTAATTGCAAAGAACATATGTTACATCTCTTACCGGACGTCATCCCACCCTACGTGCCGGTCCTCTTGGTAACCCAATTATAACTAACCCAATTATAATTCTAGTACGTTTAAATATAAAGATCAACATCTAATTTCTAATCATTTCTTCCATCGGGTCCATTAGAATCCTTTTGACTTTGGTTACCTTTTTTCTTTTTTTAATAAAATGGAAAAATTGAAGTGATATTCTTAGTTGTGTCAGAAAAAATTATATACGTTTAATTCCATTAAACACTTTGATAAAAATTCAAATAACAATTACTTTATCATTATGGTACGGTATCCATGGTTTTGGCTTTAGTCGTGGGATCACCAGTAATTAGCATTAACAAGGTAAGTAATTTAGAGTGCCTTTCATGAGAAAAACGTTGCACAAGACACTGGCACTTGCCCAAGAGTATGCTACGTTTCCCTTCATCGAAAGCGTACATGCCCGAATTCGTGCAAAATTTCCTTCAGTTTGATTTTCTGGAGGTCACGTTTGGTGAAATACCACGTGCAATAGAGATTAATGACATGTTGACTCGGCTTAAAGTAAAAGTAACACGCCAAGATTTAGGTCTCATGAAAGCATTTTGAAACAAAATATTGCAAAATAACCCTATACAAGATGCTTACGGAACCTGGATATTGCCCTTTTTTTCAAATCTTCTTCGATAAGCCTGTCTATTAAGATACCTCCGGTTTTGACGTTTGTAACCACGATTTAGTCCGGAATTTTTATTTTTATTTTCTTAAGAAAAAACTGCTAGGATGAGCTCTAGAGAAATCCAATTTAAAAACAAATAAAGTGAGGAGAAGTAAGAGCGCATTAATGAAAAAAAAAAAAAAAAAAACTCTCACACGCACTCAGGTGGCTTTCGGCTTGCGTGGGGTAACAATGAATTTTTTTTTTTTTTAATCATTAAAAGGTTTGGGATAAGAGCTATATACTAATGGTAACTATCTTTATTCATATAAATCTTACGTCATGATAATCCTATAATAAATCTAAAAACTCCCATTCATAATTAGAATTTGAATCCTTAAATAAAAATTTAAATTCTAAGTAGTGTCTCAAAGAGAAATGTGGGGTAATAATAGAATAGAGAGTCATGGGAACAGATAGGAATTTATTTTCCTAAAAAATCGATAATAACAGAGATCATGATTAGATATTGAATTTTCTTAGATTACTTTAAATTATTTAATTAAACAAATTTAGCATTTTCGAATCTTTGACACAAACAATTTGTCTAGATTACTCTTCAATTAGAATCTCTTTTCTCTCGGCTCTTTTTTCCTATATTAATACTATTATATTTAAGTCAATTTGAATGATTATGATTTTTCTAAAACAAAACTTACTAACAATTATTTTATGTGCACAAAATATTAACGCTTATCTATATGTGTTCATTGGTCTAACGTTAACATCAGCTTGACATATATTATTATACCCTTGAAATTTCCCTAAACTGCAAAAATAATAATAATAATAATAATACTTTTTTCATTTTTAACAAAATGAGTGAGTGGGGTGGTACCTGTAATCTTACCAAAGGGAATTACTCCCTCACGCCGGACAGTGAACTGACCCATATTATTAAACCTATAAAAAAAATAATGGTATTAATATAATATGTTTAGAATCTTCCATAATTACATATGTTTAAATATATATTTATTTTCGCTCAATATATTAATAATAATAATAATAATAATTCAAATCCATGATTTGTGTGGTATAAGGGGAACCATTAAGTATAATACCATTGGCGGTAAAGATCATCGATTTCTAAAAATAGTGCAAATAGCGGAAAGGGACAGCGAAGAAGAAACTAATATACAACTTTGGGTTGCTTTTGGAAGCAATAATCAAAGAAAGAATAACCAGGGCTGGGTAGGTTCCATGCATCCCCGCTGTTTTTCTATTCATCAATCTACTTTCTTACCAAAAAAAACAAACCATTTGATCTGTCAGTCAGGCCGGCTTTTTAGCAATTATAAGGACGATAATGTCAAGGTGGTAAGGTATCCAGATGGGGGAATTTCCCCACAAAGAACAGACGACTTGGAATCCCATGCCAACCTGTTACAACGGGGCCTGTGCGTTTTTATTTTATTTTCTTTTATGTTGTTCAGGTAACGGTCAAAGAGTACGAGGGTGCCGCAATTTTATTCTTGTTTTTTTTTTTTTTTTTAACGTAAAACACATGATATTTTTTTATTCGTGTTGACAGCTCTATCATTGTGTATCTTGTGTTTATTAGGCTGTTGGAGAATAATATCTTTCGCGGTGGAATTATTCATTTGGGTCGTTCTGCTAAATATCATGTCGTGCAAGGCAGTTTGCTTGGATGTATGAATGACAATGTTTCCTGCGGCTAAGATTGCGGTAGCTTTTCAAAAGCGCTGCATTGGAAATTCGGGAGTATTTTTCTTCACATAATGAAATTTGGCGGGTTTTTTTTTTTCTTTTTAACTTCTTCATCGTAAAGTAATTAGACAGTGCTGGAGAACTGCACATAACACCACAAGTGCATAACCTCGCAAGTGTAAACCAATACAAACTAAACAATAAGACAAATTAATATTGTAACCTTACCACTTTTGTAGTATGCATTTTAATAAAAAATAAAAAATAAAAAATCGCAAGGTTTGAGTCTTGGTTGTCGAGGCTAATAACTATCTCTAGTTCAGTTCTACCATTAGAATCTCTCAACTCTAATTATTTTGGTAAGATTCCATTGAAATTTCCGCGAATGAAATTAAGAGAAAAAAAGAAAAATCTTTGTTCAACTCTAATTTTCCAGAATAATTTTCTCCATACAAATTTCCCAGAAACTTCAAAATTGACAATTTAAAACTAAAGAGTATCTATGAAATGGGATTAGCATTTTTTTTGTTATTAATTTTATGATATAAAGTGACCATAAAATAGGTAGGTTGACAGAAATGATAAATTCGCCGGTAGCGAAGAAGAAGAAGAAGTGGAACAGGGGATCCACTAACAAAGCGGCTGTAGCTGGCAAACCGGGCCTACGGACAGGTACTTCCCCACGCACAACAAAACGTTACCACCCTCGTATCTGTTATTTTATTATTATTATTAAAAACTTATTAGAGAGGGTAAATTACATAACAATTTTTTCAAAAAATATATTTTTTAAAATTTTATACGTGTTGTTCAAAAATTAGAGTTAAAGACATTTAGACCAAAAAAAAAGAAAACAAAAAAAAATTATGCGTTCTTAACTGCCGAATATCTCCCCAGGACCCACCCTCCCCTCTCTAAAGTCAAAAAATCCACCACCTCCCCCCCCCTTTCCGTTTCCATTTGTCTTTCCTTTATAATTCTCTTTTATTACTCTTCTTAACCACAGCTTAACCTCTCCTCATTTATCTCATTATTATTATTGGCTTATCATTCTTTGCCTCACCTCTCTTTCAAAACACTACCCCCTCCCCACACCCCACCAAAAAAAAGAAACCCCAACCAAGCAAAGCAATTAACTCAAAACTTCAGTATCAGTGATGGCGGAGGAGAGCCAGAAAGCAGAAGCACCAGCACCATCGGCGGAGAAGGTGGCATCCACGGAAGAAGTGGCGATGGAGAAGGCCTCCTATGAGAAAGAACCACCGCCAGCTCCACAGCCTGTGCCCGAAGAAGCACCAGAGAAGCCGGCGGCTCCGGTCGAAGAGCAGCCTGCTGTTGAAGCTGCAAAAGCTGAGAAACCAAAGGCCGTAGAGGAAGCGGCAATCACCCAACCAGTGTCCTACAAGGAAGAGACCACTATAGCGAGTGAACTCCCTGAGGCTCAAAAGAAGGCTCTTGATGAGTTGAAACAGCTTGTTCAAGAAGCTATCAACAAAAACGAGTTCACTGTCCCGCCGCCACCTGCACCGGCGAAGGAAGAGAAGAAACCTGCCGAGTCTGAGAAAACTGAGGAGAAGGCTGAGGAGAAGGTGAAAGAAAAGGCTGAAGTCAAGGAGGAGGGCAAAGCTGAGGCTCCTCCTACCGCTGAAGAGCCTAAACCAACTGAGCCTGAGACTGCTGAACCAACGCCGCCATCAACGGCTGAAGTAAAAGAGGAAGAGAAGGTAGAAGTAAAAATGGAGAAAGTGGAAGTGAAGGGAGAAGAAACAAAGGTGGAAGCAGCAGTAGAAGCGGCGGTGGAGAAGGTGACTGCCGTGGATGAAGATGGAGCCAAGACGGTAGAGGCGATTGAGAAGACAGTTGTAGCAGTTACTTCGGCTCCTGCCACCGCTGCTGCTGAACCTGGGGAGGCTAAAACAGAGGAAACTCTTGCTCCGCCGCCGCCGCCACCAGAGGAAGTTTCGATCTGGGGAATTCCGCTCCTTGCCGACGAGCGAAGCGACGTGATCCTTTTGAAGTTCCTGAGAGCCAGGGATTTCAAGGTGAAGGATGCCTTCACTATGATCAAGAACACCGTCAAGTGGAGAAAGGAGTTCGGAATTGAGGCGCTGCTTGAAGAAGACCATGGCAGTGAATACGATAAAATCGTTTATATGCACGGATTCGATAAAGAGGGCCACCCAGTTTGCTACAACGCATACAGTGCTTTCCATGACAAGGAGTTGTACCAGAGCTGCTTTGGCGATGAAAAGAAGCGAGTGAAATTCCTCCGATGGAGGATTCAATTCTTGGAGAAGAGCATCAGAAAGTTTGATTTCACTCCTGGTGGTATTTCCACCATCTTTCAAGTTAATGACCTCAAGGATTCTCCTTGGCTTGGCAGGAAAGAGATCAGACAGGCCCTTAATCTGCTTCAAGATAACTACCCTGAATTTGTCGCTAGACAGGCATATCTTCCCGCAATTTATTCATTATTGTTCAATCAAATTAAATGTTATTGAGCTTTCTTTTATTTTATTTTTTTTTTTCTGACTTGTTTTCTTGGTTTGAAATTAATTTATATGGCTTCTGGCATGTGAAGGCTTTCATCAATGTTCCATGGTGGTACCTTGCTTTCAATAGGATAATCAGTCCTTTCCTGACACAGAGGACTAAAAGCAAGTTTGAGTTTGCTCGCCCAGCCAAATCTGTTGAAACCCTTTTTAAGTAAGCTTCTGTCCTTCATTTCGTTGGTCAATCAGGTCTCCGAGAAAGATTTTTCTTGTTTTTATGCTCATTAATGATTCAAAATAGCATTCCTATTCCTTTTGGTTTTAAAGATCAAAGTTGTTCTTTATGTTTTACTTTCAATAGTCTGCTTCAAGCCTTGTCTTATACCCGATTGTTTTTTTGTTGGAAATAAACAGATACATTGCTCCTGAACAAGTGCCAATTCAATATGGTGGACTGAGCAAGGAGGGAGAATTCACTGTTTCCGACTGCGTCACTGAGGCCACAGTTAAGCTGACCTCTAAACATACTGTTGAGATCCCAGTTACTGAGGTAGACAACTCTGTTTGTTGGGCCCTTTTTTGATCTGACAATAATCAGATTCTGGTAAATTTTTGAACGTGATGACATGTAATAAAAGGAATCTGAAATAAGATTGTTGAATTTGCAGAGCTGCATTCTGGCTTGGGAGCTCCGAGCTGTGGGCTGGGGTGTGAGCTATGGTGCCGAATTTGTGCCTGATGCAGAGAGTGGCTACACCATTATTGTATCCAAGTCCAGGAAGGTTACCCCATCAGATGACCCTGTGATATCTGAAATTTTCAAGATTGGTGAACCGGGCAAAGTAGTGATTACGGTCGATAACCAAACCTCCAAGAAGAAGAAGCTGCTCTATAGGTTCAAGACCAAACCAATTTCTTAATAATGTTCAACGATCAATCCAATTCAAACTTCGGAAAGGGATTCCAAATGCAGGAGGAAAGAAGGCCATTTGTTCTTTAAAGTCGGGTTTTGTTGTTCTTTGATTTTAGATTCCTTTGTTCGTGTAAAGTCTGGTGCAATTTGTTATATATGGGGGTTGGCGTATTATTGTGTTATTGCGTTGGTATAGTTACTGGTAAAGAAATTCCGGGATACAATGAATGATGGAAACACGCATTTGAGGTTCCTGTACGAGGAAATGGGGTTTGGAAATGTGTGTCCTGACTGTTTCGATTCATTCTTGATACTCTTGTCCTGTAAAACTTTTTGTAAATTTAATGGTCATATTTATTCGTTGCCTCGTGTTACAATCTTTTTTCCCAATTGCTGGCATTTGTTGAAGATCGTTGTCCTGTTGTTCTGGTTCTCAATAATTCGAAATGCTTCCAATGCATTTTGGCACCCAGGTGTGATAGCTGGCAATTTGCTGGCAGAAAATTCGTAGGCGCAATTCCTTAAATCTCACGACTGTTTTTTTTTTTTTTGTTTTCTGCCTTATTTTTGAGATTGATGGTTGAACCACCCAATGACGAAAGAAATAGAGAGGGAAAAAAATATTGCTCGAGCCAGTTGCTTTTCACAAACGCAAATCAATCATTATAATTGTTTACGCTTTTGGCACCCAGCAGTTAATGATAGAAAGCTAACTGAAAGCTATTGTCACGGTTTACACCTTGACTGAGTAAGTTGGATTACAAAGTAAATAATAACCACAAGAAATATAAGTTAATTATACTATTTTATTATTACAAACAAATAAAATTAATTAATAAATTATAATTTATTGGTATTAAATTTTTTAAATTTAAATTTCAATAAAAATTAATTAAACAAAAAAAATAAAATTAACAGTAAAAAAATTATTTTAACATCTTGCTGTGGTTGACATATGCTTTGATAAATATGATTCCGTGCTATTCAATCTTTGGAACTATCCAAAATTATTGATTTTTTGTCCTCTACTTACTTTTGCTATTTTGCCCTTTGCAAGTAAACGAAGGAAAAAAAAAAAAAAAAAAAACAGAATAAAGCTTTTTCTAGAGACGAATTGAAACCAACCGCAGTCACTGTGCTGTTTTGTCTCTTGTCAAACATAGGCATGTCCTCGGTCCCGTTTGACACAACACGATCCCGTGTTCCATTCTATCACTGAAAGCTGTTCGTATACGAAACAGCCGATTTTTCTCCGTAAATTTAAGCGGAGACTTTTGTTAAATGCGAGAAAAGTATGTAATACAGTATAGGACGGCATCGAACCATACAACGTTTATTATTATTATTATTATTATTATTATTTTATTTTTTGTTTTTCACAGGGTTGGGGATATTACAGCAACCCCTAAGTTAGCTTCTACGGTTTCGCCGTAGGCATGCCTACTTTACTTTTAAAAGGATAAATTATATTATTGTTTATTACATTTGTCACTTAATTTTTAATTAATTCATTACAATCATGTCATCGAATTTTAATCAATTTAGTAAAACTATTTAAAAAATGTTTAAGTAGCATTACAATAAAAAAAAAAAGTCAAGTAAAATATTTACATTTTTAAAACACTAAGGGTATTGGGTATTGCGCACATTAGAGTCTATCATATTACTCACCTAAGTAGTATGGTGACAAAATATATGATAAGTGGGATGATATCATTATTATTAATCGAATTATAATAAATATAAAATTAGTAATAATGATAATAACACGTATCAATTTTGTGAGCATATCACTATCCCGTTTTATAACATTTCAATTTAAGTTCAAATTCTAATCCTTACACTGTGCTTCGAAGGAGGTGGTATGCATCTGTCAATCACTACACAAAAAAAAAAAAAAAAAAACTTTTTTATAATTCGTGTTAATCCATAAAACTAAAAGAAATATATAATTTGTCTTAAACATATTATTATAAAATTTTTTATATAATATAAGATATTTTTATAATTATTTAAATTCATAAAATTTGTATCCATCAAAAATATTTTAATTAAAAAGTTGGAAGCCACAGAGTACACGAGGATAGAGGACACGAGGTAACATTCCGTTGTGTTTCTTTTTGGGCATTGCTAAATGTGTAGGGTGCAAGCTTTTGAAATGGGTCATGTGGCCCCGGGATGCGTGCTTTTATTTGTGTGTTGATACTTCTTGCATAGGCTAGGGATTCAAGTTTTTGGTCCCTAATCATCTCCTCCACTCACCACAAAACAAAAGACGTGATTTGATTATTGCACCTTATTAACATCAAAATAATCTAAAACGGCTAGTAAATTCTTAAAAATTGTAACTGTAGACCCCATCAATAATATGGGTTGGTAGCGTTAGCCATCAATGGAACAGTGCAGATTCCATCTTGGAAAATTGTCACGTCTATAATGGTATGATTAACCCAACTTAAAATATTCCGGCGCTGCATTGCCTGCCTTCGCGAGCACATGGTATTGACCTTTTTCTCATTATCCTTTGTATTTTAAGTTTTTGTTACTTTCATTCACTTTTTTTTTTTTTATTTGATATAAGTGACAATCGATTTTATGCTTAAAAGGGTGTCATTTATGTTTTTATAAATTAAGTTTTACTTAATTTGTTTTTTTCTCTCACACGTTTAATATTATACAACTTAATTCTTTTAAAAATGGTCAATTAGAAGAAAAAACAAAAAAAAAAAACTACCCTCTTTCAGAAATCCATTTGATGTGTGCGGGTCCTGTCGTCTGGACAATGTGAACATACAAGCACGTGTCCAGACTGTCCTTAAAACACTCTGTACCTTGTTGACGCCTTCAGGCAGGCTACTCCGCCGTCCAGCCTGACACTCCTCAATCCTCGTCAGGGTTAGGAGAATCTCTGCTGGATATGGGCATTGCAAAAGTCAAACTTAGATGCCCACTACTTTTCCTTTTTGGCTTGGGATTCATTAAACCGAAATACCCACTACTTTCTTCTTAGTTTTTGCGGCCGAGGGCCCCCAATGTCTCCGTGGAATAATTTTAGTAGTTCTATTCTCAGACTAATCTAGACGGGTTGATCCGTGCTTACCCTTAATTACAGAATTCTGAGAAAATTATCTTTGACAGTATTTCTCTCAACCGTAAGCCTCTTAGCCGGGTCTCATCCAGATGACCAGCAATTTCAAAACGTGAATAGCGAATTTCTTCTCGAAATAGTACAAGGAAAAGTCGATATACCCCTATGCAGAAAGTTAAGCGCCGAATGAAATGGAAATGATCCTCTTATGTATCTTCTTCGTGAAGCAGTCTTATGTGTCATTGTCAAGTGGCCAAAAGCTGAGATCAGCAATGCGGATATGCATCAAATGTATTAGGAAAGTACAATAGTAAGCATCAACACGATTAACTTGTTGAATAGATCTTTGAGCATGATTCATCATCCTTTTTAATTGTGGCCCAAAAAAATAAAAATAAAAATCGGATGATGTAGTTGTAACGTCCAGATTCGTTCGAGAATGTTAGAAAATATGACGTTTTCAAAAGCAAAGGAGCTAACATTTCTTATATGTACTGTTGGGTTAAAGAAAGATTATTTAGCTGTTTAGAAGGATAAGTTCGTGTATCCGTATAAGAAAACCCTGAAAAATGGAGCTCATAGTGAGCTGTGGCTAGCTTGGATTTTGGGTTAGATTCTTTTATTTTATTTTATTTCGCCCAAGATATCATTTTCAATATAGACTGTCTGTGAATTAGAGGTGAAGGGGCAAAAATTAAAATTTAATATATATACATATATATATATATATATATATATAGGGGATGGTTCAATGATTGACCAGTTGAGCGAGGAGAATAAAAAGAAATGCAATAGCCTTTTTTTTTTTTAAAAAAAAAAGTAAAATTTAAATAAATAATATAGTTGTGAATATGATTACTATATGTCAACAAAAATTTTAACCTATTGATTTATGAATTATTTTTATTGATATGTTACCTTATTCTTCCTTTCACTTTTAATATAACATTTTTTAATTATACAACTTATAGATGAAATTTCAAATACTTCACATTTAAAGATATATATATATATATATAATTGAAATAAGGCGAAGTATATATAATTAAACAAGCATCGGACCCTTAGATGGTGACAATAGATACAAGACAAGTTGGCTCCGGCGTTTATATCCAATTGTTGCCACCAGCCTTATCCTCCATCCGAAAACCCATTCCAATTCCCTCTTAGTGTAGCCTTCATAGACTCACTACTTGCAGCGAAGCATGTTATGAAAAGTGAAATGGTTGTCTCCAATCAAATTGCTTCAACATCCTCATTTCGAATTGTTTCAATCTTGTCACTTTAGTCGGTCCTTTTTGTCATTTTACTGGGCAAGAATGTGGGATCCACATAACTCAATAAAGTCAAAGTTTCATCCTTAAGCTTAATTCCTTGGAGGAAAATTTAACGCCCTCCAAGTTTCCAACGTCTCCAAAGTTCAATCAAAAGCGATAATATATGAGATGGGAAACATTTTAGAACACTGCAATTTAGATAAGCTTTCTCTTTCCACCTATTTGTGCTTGGAAATGCCTCCAGAATATATATATTTTTTTTTTTTTAGGAAAAAACGAAATAAAATATAGAATACCAAATTTTAATTTATAGATTTTTTTCGTTAGAGAATAATTAAAATATTAATTTTAATCTCTAAAAATATAATCTTAATTCTTCAAAATTAAATTGATATCAGTTGAAACAAAAGAGTCTGATTTTTTAAATAAAAAAATTTAGACTACAAGAATATCAATTAAAAATCGTGAAATTACACAGAATATGTGTACAATTAATCCCAAAAAAAAAAAAAAACAAAAAAAAGTTGACAAATGAGTAAAGAGGTAGCCAACGTCATTATATTTATTTCTATCCATTCAATTCTTCTTCAGTTTCAATATTAACGCCCCCCCCTTAAACGCTGTTAAGGGAGGTTTACGGAGACATCAAATCGCTTTGACTCGGTTTAAAATAGACGTAGGATCTAGCAAAATACAAGTAAGCAATGAAGCTAACGGTACCAAGTACAGTGAGAAGCCAATAGAAATAGTCAAGATGTGCCCGATTGATATTGTTGGCAAACCAGCCCTTTTGACCATCTCCATCCGTCGCCTTGTCAATCACAGAGATAAGAAAACTGCTTAGAAAGCTGCCAACACCTTGAACACTGAGATACAGAGCCAGACCCATATTCCTCAGATCTGTTGGGACCTGATCGTAGAAAAATTCCTGAAGAGCAACAAGGCAAAACACATTAGAAGCCCCGCATAACGCATATTGAGGAATTAGCCACCAAACGCTCATTGGAACCGTTGCATTTGGCTGGTCAACAACCCCAAATTTTTCTGCTGTTTCTAGTCTTTTCGTCTCGACCAAAGCTGAAACCACCGTACAAAGAATGGACAGAACCAGCCCGGCTCCTGTTCTTTGCAGGGTTGTAATGCCGGCCGGTTTCCCGGTTAAGGATCGTGCTACAGGGACAAAAACCCGGTCGTATATAGGAACCAAGAGAATAATAACAACGCCAGTAAAAGATTGGAGTGAAGCAGGTGGTATTTCGAAGCCTGGAAGGATTCTTCTGTCCATTGTAGCTCCTTGTTTTGTGAAGAAAGTTGAAGATTGTACAATGACAATTGCATTCGCCAGGCAAGTAGTCCATATTGGAACGAGCCTCAGCAATGCCTTGGTTTCTTCAACATCAGTAACCGTTGAATGGTTTGGTGGAAGCAGGGCTTTATTAAGGAACCTTTTCATTACAAACATGAAAAAAATTGCTCGAGTCAGAGGAATTTGAACACAGTTTGGCGCATCCACTATGAGTCCAAGTGTCTTACTTGAATTCTTTGGAACACTGGTGATACAAGTGAGCCTTCTCTGGACCAGCCATCGCGGGATTCATGTGCCAATTTCTTGTTGCTCCGACAATCACCTGAAAAATTCTGCTGAATGGATTGCCATCAACCTTTCTAACACCGTACCTGTAAGTTCTACCTCCAAGCAAAAGAACAAGCAGGGAAGCTATCATCAGAGCGCAGGGAATCCCGAACCCAATGGTCCAATTAAGATTATCTTGGATGTAAACTAAAACCATAAGCGTCACGAGAATCCCCGCCGAAAAGCAAAAATACCACCAATTGAAGAAAGAGCTTTTTTCTTTATTCTCTTTTGGGTGTTGACCGTCAAATTGATTAGCTCCAAAAGCCTGAAGGCATGCCTTGTGCCCGGCTTGCGCAATTGCCACTAGATACAGAGAGAAGAAGAAAAACATCACTTGGTACTGAGGAGGGTCGCACGACAATAAGCCGGTACTTTTGTTGTTTTGACAATCGGAAGCGTCAAGAGAAGTTAGCGCGGCTGATAGAGTCAGCAAGCCCAGTCCCTGGGAACCGTCAGTCCAAATGCGTAGAACAAATATCATCAATCCATATGGACATACAGATACATATCAACATTCATCGATTTTCCCTCTCTCTGTTTTTTTTCTTTGGTAAGAAAATGAAAAAGCATGGCAGTGAAGATTTTTTATTTTTATTTTTTTAACATAGATTCATTGTAACTAAGAATTTAATAGACCTAGTAGGACCCAACAGCCTTCTTTTTTCCATTCACCCTTGCGTTTCAATATCAAATAGAATTAGACTTTGCCGCTAAGTTAGCTACTACCGCTAAATAAATACAGAAAATGACACACACAATGAAAGATTTAGTCATTCACCGTTCATTTCAAATGCCAAATTCCCTATTCCTTTTTATGCAACAGAGAAAGAACAGGCCAGGAACGTTGCAGTTTTTTCCGCGTGATTGTCAATCTTGTCTTCAAGGTAACCCGGACATACTAGGCACGTTCCATCAAATAAAAAGTACACACATATCACATACGCCACGTTAATTGCCCGTCTGTCCTCCATTTTCTCATCACGCTTATTCATGTGATAAAGCCCTTCTAATCTCTTTACACGTGGCACGCATCTAATTCTGGCGCATTAATTTTTTTTAATTATTTAAATAATATTTATTTCGCTTTTTAAATACTTTATGGTATATGATTATATTTTAAATTTTATTTATTAATTAAAATTTTTAAATAAAATAATTTTTTAATACAACTGATTTACACTATAATATTTCATTTAATTTTTTTTTTAAACAATTAACTAAAGCTATCGAACTAATTTATTTTGAAATATAAGATTACTGTATATTATTCCTCACCAAATTGAAATCATTTTGGTACGTCAGATTGGATTTGTCCTATCATACCAAATAAGCTCATTTTGTAAGTCTATGATAATCTTTATTTCTACGTTTATGTTTTAGTTATTATGTATTGAATAACAATAAATAAACAGTCCACGATAAAAGGTAACCATCAGTCCTACATCATGTAACGTTTGGATTTAATAAAAAATATTAAATATTCTTCAAGGATTATTTTAACGGTTAAATATTTAGATTTTTATTTTAAAAATTTCAAATTTTAATTCAAAAATACGTAATTTATAAAAATAATCACAAAATATTTAGCAATTTAGTTTTCACAAAACAGGTTCAATTGGCAGTACGATTTTTTTTTTTTTTTTTTTGGCTTGAATGTGGTAATTAATCCAATATCAGCCCAAGCTGGTAATAATTCTATCGGAATCCATTACCCAATTTAGGGGAAAACAAAAAGGCACGTTAAAGGGGGGATGAGATGGAGAAGGAGAAGAGACCAACTACGCCATACCAGGATGTAGAGAAGAGAAGAAACGACGATGGTGCGGTAGCAGCCGAGATAAGAATCAGCAACAATTGCTCCTAAAATCGGCAGCAACATGCAACTGCCTACAAACGTATTCACGTTCTCAGCTGCAGTCGCCGTGGATTGACCAAGTGGACCCATCATGTACATGATAAGGTTTCCAGATATCCCAAAATATGCAGACATTTCCGCCACAACCACAGCTATATATATATATATATGCAATCCACGCATGCACGAAAACATAAAAGCCGATCAATTCAATCGGTTACAGAATTGGTAGGATATTGGTAATAGCTTAATTAGCTAGGCATATAACTTTACCAATTAT
This sequence comes from Rhizophora apiculata, assembly GCA_037832385.1. Classification (NCBI taxonomy): domain Eukaryota; kingdom Viridiplantae; phylum Streptophyta; class Magnoliopsida; order Malpighiales; family Rhizophoraceae; genus Rhizophora; species Rhizophora apiculata. The sequence goes on from CM075430.1 coordinate 11,686,984, forward strand.
GAAACTTGCCGATCGCCATCCACCGGTGCTGGCCCGGCGGGCAGGTTGACCTCTATAGTCAAGGGAACCATCAACGGTGTCTTCTATTAGTGGGGCTGCGCTTTGTTTGTAGGAGGAAGAGATGTTGGCCATGGCCTCCGAACCCAGATGATCCCTTCACCAACAACCCTTTCACAACTTTACAGGAAGTTGCCCAGTTCACCGTTGTCTACTGGCCCGTTGTTGTCTATTTTATGCGAAGTACATAGAGACAAGTGCATTAATGATAGCACGCGTTGATTTTGAGTATTGGGAATTTATATTTTATTTTTTTAAAATTTTAAGTATAATTCACTTACACTATTAATACATCAATATTTATTTAAAATAAAAAATAATAAAATAATTTATATCATATAAAATTTAAAATAAATTATATTTATAAATAAGTAAACATAACAAATATTTAAAATATTACTATCTTCACATATCTTGGATATCCTTTTCTAGTTTATGATAATAAAGTGTTAAATGTTAAATTTGGTATAAACTATATTGCAATAAGGATTCTTTTAGACAGACTTCATTGAGTGGGAAAGTGGTAGGTGGTGGGGAAGGATGCACAATACGTCTAACCACCTATATATATATATATGGAATTTAATAAATATTTTATCAAATTATTTCATATCAAATTTCTTTCGTGGACCACTTGTAAATGGGTTCACTTTCCAAGTCTAAAATGTGCAATAGATGCACATCGACCACTTATATTGTTACCTTATTAGGAATCTTTATGTTTACCTCATAGTTAAACATGAGTCTTGAAAGCTTTCCTGGTGAATGTGTGCGTTTGTGGATTAAGCTTAATTTGACTTGTAGCTGTCTGCGTCTACTGCCCCGAGGATTCCTACCTGCGAGTAAATCAATCTCACGGATTTGGGTTTTGTATTTGACAATCATGCCATGCACGTGGCTACTAGCTAGCTAAACTCTTGGGGAGGAAGGATGGGTTCAAATCTATTATCTCGTGTGTGTGTGTGTGTGTGTGTGTATCACCGCCTGAAAATTAGGGGGAAACTGCAGTTGATTTAATGTTTTTTTTTTTTTTTTTTAAAAGGGAGATTTTTAGACAAACAAATTATTTATTAATAGAATTATAGGTAGAGGGTCTTAAAAAAATATCACAAACTGGGATTATGAGAGCAAGGAAAATAGAAGAAAACATTTGGAAAGTTTTCTCCAGAGGATGAAATTCAAAGAAAAATAAGAAAATCACGCCATTTCTTTCTTGGGGTGAAACAGGACTCGAAGACACGACATTGTAGCTATGATATCTTTTTCTAGGATTTGACAGATGACCTTCATTTTGAAGAAATCTGCAATATCATGCGTGATGTCAAAAGTGCAACACACCCTCTTCTGGAAGCCCGGAAACAAAAAAAAAAAAAACATTTCATTTACTTGCCTTGAGGGTGAATGTTAACGTAATGGTAAATTTATTTTATTGTAATATTCGTTAATTAAAAATTATTTACATTTAATTTTCCTTTAAACGTGATACCTTGTATGTAATAGTCTTTTTAGCAGTGACTTTTTTGTAAGAGTGATTTTTGTTTTTTTTTAATCCAAGAAAGCAACTTGGAGTCACTTCACCCTCATGTGACTTAATGTCATCACCCACTTTGGTCCACCACCATCAGGTTCTGGGGTGGGCTGTCAGGTCTAGAGTAGACCGAACGTTACCCACTCTTTGACAGTTAAGCGTGTCAATTTTTCAGGAAAATTTTTGTCGTTTCCAAGATTTTGACGCTCAGGTCAATAAAGGGTTCAAAGGGTTTCTCCAATACATGACGTTTAAGAGTCCTTACCCTTACCCTATTGGCTGGTAATCGAATCTATTAATATGTTACTGGGATAAATTCCATGGTGATGTAACAGAAATTGAAATAGGGGTTTGGTTTGGTAGCTCGCGTTAGGCAAAGGTTTATGCTCCAAGCCTAGCGGTAGTGCAAATGTGAGATGGGAAGCCCGAGTACTTGCGCCTGCGAATGGAGCCTCTTAGGCATGGCTCTGTCTGGGGTCTGGCAGTCAATTTTAAGTCTTATTATTATCATTATCTTTTTGTGAAGGAGAACGACATTGCGCAAAGGTTGACATAAGGAACACCTGGCATTCTTAGGACCCACCACAAACTGATTTGGACGCATTGCTTTTCGAGCAGTCCCGCTAATCTTCCGGCGTCGCAGTTAATCGGCATTTATTTTCTTTTTTGGGTATGGCCTTTTTGTCTCCCATAGATTAGGACAGTTTTTCTTTATTTCTTTTATTTATTTATTTATTTTGAGCAAATGGAGATCGGGAGTAGGTATTAGATATTAATCAGTAGGATATGATCGTAAATTTGTGAATGTTGTGAAGGTTAAGGTAACAAATAACAATGGTAAGGAGAATGAACGGAAGAGTGGCCAACTCGGGAACACAGGCTGTCACATTCCCAAAGTATCTAAGGCATCTCGCGTTTTTAGGGGGCTAACTGTCCAGTATCCGCCTACCCCTTCCAAGTCTGTCTCCAATCTCCATTCTCGCTTTTCACTTTTCTATCTACTGAATTTTCATAATTTTTTTTTGACCTTCTTTTTTGGTATTCAGAATTCGGGATTTCCCATTGTTGCCCTCCCTTCCATCTTTCAATTTGTTGGTTGGCTTTTCTCTGCTGTTCTAATAATAATTTTTAAAAAATAGAATCTTTTTTTTTTCTCAAAACATAACTAAAAATCATTCTCTTTTTCATTTTTTTCCCTTCAAAATTTGACCAATTAAAAGAGGAAGTGGGAAAAGAAAAAAACCTTTGCGCTGAATCCCAGGCAAGAATTCTCGCATTGGGAACATAGGATTTTTATTTTCTTTTCTACAGGAATTTTGTTCTTGACAAGTACAACGCAATATTTTTCTTTTCTTCCTGTCCTGGTCCTCGCGTTGCTTATCCGGGTCTCATTTGATTTCCATTCCCTGGATTCTCTTCTCATCTTCGTTCCAATTGTTCTGTACTGAACCGGGTTTCAGAAATCCTGGCAATTGTTTCGTAAACTTAGGTTTATATATTTCCTGAAAGAAAACAATCATCCTGGTTTTTGCTGTTTCAAGAAAAGAATCAACAATTGCGTGATATTCCTCATTGATTCGTGGACATTGAGAGAAGAAATGATTAAGCTGGGTTCCCAGCATAAATGCAGGGGTACCCATTTGCCTGATCATAATAATATCGTCAGGGTTGTAGCGGCGGGCTTTTGTGCATGTTCTGAAGGTTCCCGGTTAACAACAACAGGGGAATTTTAGGTGGGATTATGGGCTGCATCTGCTCTAAGGGAGATGCAGATGAACATTTTCAGACCAATGAGAATGACACAGATAAACACAATCCTGCAGTGCAATTGGTTCCTCCTGGCCTATCCAAGACAGAGGATATTGTTGTGGATGTTGGACGCAGAGAAGGTTCTGTCCGAGGCGGGTCGAGGGCAAATGGGGTTAGTGTCGCTTTTCCATTGGAAGAGAGGGAAGATAAGAAGAACATTGTTGATAGACCAACGAAATCTCATCATCAGAAATTCGCTACGATGGATTTGGGGTCCAGAGTAGACTACCAGAATAATATGGCTAGGATGGTTAGTATGCCCCGCGACTCTGAAGGGGAGCTTATTGTTGCAGGATGGCCCCAATGGCTAACCTCAGCGGCCGCTGAAGCCATTAAAGGTTTGCTGCCTCGACGGGCAGACTCGTTTGAGAGGTCAGACAAGGTTAGAGCTTTGCAAAATCTTTTACTTGACTCTTAGGGTACACGATTCTTATAGTTTCTTGTATATATATAATTTTTTTTCTGTTTAATGATAATTAATTTTGTTACTATCTGAGTTCAAAACATGTATTAGATGTTTGTTTGTTTCTTTATAGGATTAAACTTGCTATTATAAAAATTTAGTTGTTTTTCAAATGGTTTTGGCTTGAGTGGCTCACATGCTGTATTCATTATGTCCCCAGTATGCTTGCTTCGCTGGTGCGTACATCGTTCTAGTCAATACAATTATAATCTTTAGCTTCCATTGTGAGCTTAATTCAGACATTACATTCATGATGGATTCATGCAATTCTTTTTATTGACAGAAGAACAAAATATCTGTGGATTGCCGTGTTTTGAGGTCCTATCATGTCTTAATTTTGATACTGGTGATATGCAGATTGGACAAGGAACGTACAGCAGTGTATATAAGGCCCGTGACCTTGAAACTGGGAAAATTGTTGCGATGAAGAAGGTGAGATTTGTGAATATGGATCCGGAGAGTGTCCGTTTCATGGCAAGGGAAATCCATATACTGCGTAAGCTCGACCATCCAAACATCATGAAACTTGAAGCCATAGCCACCTCAAGGATGTCTGGGAGCTTGTTCCTTGTCTTTGAGTACATGGAGCACGACCTTGCTGGGCTTGCAGGAAGACCTGGCGTGAAGTTCACTGAACCACAGGTACCTTTCATTTTAATCCTTCTCTGGACTGCCTATGCTATTATTGAGGCAACTCAATTCTAGGGTGTTTATTTCATTCTAGAGATGTGTTTTGCTTTAACCATTTATATTCTACAATTCACTAAGAAAATAAAGGTAAAGGAATACATATTTAAGTCCCTAAACCAGGAAAATTTACTCATATACACGTAGTTTAAACTAGCTGTCGCGTTGCCAATCTTCTTTCCATTGTGTAATCTTACAGAGGAAATTCCCGACATTCTTGCAGATTAAATGTTACATGCAACAACTTCTCCGTGGACTTGAACACTGCCACAGTCGTGGTGTTTTGCACCGAGACATCAAGGGGTCTAATCTTCTTATTAACGACAACGGGGTCCTCAAGATAGGAGATTTTGGTCTGGCGACATTTTACAACCCTAACTTAAAGCGAGCGTTAACAAGTCGCGTAGTGACTCTCTGGTATAGGGCACCTGAGCTTTTGCTTGGAGCTACTGAGTATGGAGCAGCCATAGACATGTGGAGTGCAGGTTGCATACTTGCTGAATTATTTGCTGGAAAGCCTATTATGCCTGGAAGAACAGAGGTATCCTTATTTGCTTATGATTGTGGGGCTCAGATTTTAATTTTATTATGCAGTCTAAATTATACAAAGTGCATGACAGTTCACTTTATGTCTTTGGGAACATGATCGTCTTTGTCATTGGGCCCTTTTCTATGACATACGTGAATGCGCATGCAAATCAGCAATTGTAGCAGTCCATGCTTCCATGCATACGGGAGTTTTTAGTAAATTTCATAAATTCATTTTACATCAATCATAAGTTCACAGGAGTTTTTTTTTTTTTTTTTGATGATGAAAATTAACTATGGTTTTGGATTTTAGGTGGAGCAAATACATAAAATTTTTAAGCTTTGTGGTTCACCGTCTGAGGATTACTGGCGGAGAACAAAATTGCCGCATGCAACTAGTTTCAAACCTCAACACCCTTACAAGCGTTGTGTTGTTGACCCATTCAAAAACTTCCCTCCATCAGCGTTGGCTCTTGTTGATAAGCTCCTGGCAGTTGAACCAGATGCTCGGGGCTCAGCCACTTCAGCACTCAGAAGTGAGGTATCTGTTAATGATGGACAATATCATCTAATAGTTACTTGAATATTTTAGCTTCGATTCTGACCTTGCATTAACTTCCTGATTAATAGCCTTGTGAATAAAAAAGAGGATGATACTGTTGGTATCATAACTTCATGGCCTTAAACCTGTTTGTGACATGTTTTCATCCAGAATTCCAAGATTCTCCTATATAGTGGCACTAAGAATTGGAAGTTTTAACATCGTTCTCCTTTCCAGTTCTTCAGAACAGAGCCCCTCCCTTGTGATGCATCAACTTTGCCAAATTATCCACCAAGCAAGGAACTAGATGCCAAACTGCGAGACGAGGAAGCAAGAAAGTAAGTTGCAAAGGCCCCTAGTCGCGCAGCCTTCCCTTACTACTTATCCCAATGTTATGTGCACACATGCGACAGCATGCGCATATTCGTGTTTAAACATGAATTCTCTTTCGATTCCAGGCGAAGAGCTGAAGCAGTAAAGGGGCATGGTCCGGAGTCTGTTAGAAGGGGCTCAAGGGATCTGAAGACCCCAGAATTCGTTTCTAACGCACAGCCAAAACCCACAAGCAACAGTTATAAATATGATCTTCATGAAGATGCAGGATCTGGTTTCCGTATTGAGCCCCCAAGAGCAGTTAAGCAGAATGGTTTTTCCCAGTCTGCTTCAATGATTCATCCCTCTGCAGTAAGATCATCACTGTACAAGGACGCGGGCTCTACAAGAAACAACATCGAACTAAAGACACAGAAGTCTCATATGCCTCAGGCTGAAGTAGACATGTCCAACTCCATTCCTAAGAAGGATGAAAGCACATTTGGCAGGGATTCGTCCATGGTAAAATCATCTATCCTTCAAGAAGCCATGTGCCACAATACGACATTGATGTCCATGTGGCTAACAAGTTGAACTGTGGATTTTTGTGATTTCAGGGACATGTTCCAAGGAAAAACAGGATCAACTACTCTGGACCGTTGATGCCTCCTGGAGGAAATATGGAAGAGTTACTGAAAGAGCATGAGAGACAAATCCAACAGGCTGTCCGAAAAGCACGTCTTGAGAAATCAGGCACCAAGAATGAACTTGAAGGACATTATGGTCTGACAGTTTTTTGTGAAAGATAGGGGTAAAAGAAAAGTGGGGGTGTTAATGCCTGCTCCTAGTCGGATATACCTTGCAAGCCAGCGAGCCTGCTCTGTAAGCCTGTCAGTAGAAGCAAGCAAAAAGGACATTTGTTAACGTATCTCTGGGGACTCAAGATTGAATGCCAGGGTCATCTCAACCAAAGGGGAAGAAGAATAACGAGGAGAGAGATTGACTGACAGGGAAGAAAGATTTCTTAAGTGCACTGGATTCCTCACATTGTTATGGACTCATTCACCTTTGGATCTCGTCTCATAAAAGAAAATTCCAAGCAGCCTCGGCCCGCGGAGGCCGTATATGAAAAAGGAGTGAATCGTATGTGTGTCATGAGATTTAAGAACACAATTCAAGCAGTCAATTGCTGGGCTAACTCACACGGATTTTTCCCAACTGGAACTCGTTGGCTTGTAGCTTCTCTTCACAAATCACAATACTTCTTCTTTGACATCGTTCCACATGATTTATCGTTCTTAGCGACATGTTCACACCTTGAGGAAAAATAATTATAAATATATTAAGCCAAAGAACTGTGATTGCCATCTAAAAATGAAGCCTTTGCTTTGTAATTTTGCCACGTGTCCCTTAACTTAAGATTCCTTTCTCGGGGAGAAATGGGTGTGGAAATAAAAAAAAAAGAAACGGGAAATGGGTGAGAGATTGGTAACCTCACAATTTCGATACGTTTATATTTCATATTTTTAATTTTTAAAAATTATAAAAAAATATATTAATATTTATGTAACAAAATAAAATTATTAATTAATTAATAATTAAAATTATTTTTAATTATAAAAATATTATTTAAAATAATTTAAATAATACAAAATATATTTAAATATAAAATAATTTAAATATAACAACTCTAAAATTAAAATTTCAAAGTATAAAAAAATTAAATTTTATAAATTTATCTAATTAAAAAATAACACGTTGAAAAAAAAAAAAATAGAACTCTAAATTCGAAATAATACCAAACAAAACCAAAAATTTCATAGATAAAATGAACCGATCGAAGAATCCTTTTGACTATAGAAATTCAAACATCATCCCAACAAAATTCTATCAACACAAAGCCCATGACTCCAACAACCCATGAGGCTGTCCCTTTTACTATTAAAGGAAAATTCGAAAAAATCCACCACAAAGCCACAATTTTATAAAATCAATTCTCAAACAAGTGAATTTTAAAGGAGAATCGAATTGAAACGTTTTGAAATAAGAATGTGAGAAAACCTTAAGTCTAGCTTAAGCAAGTCAAGTAAAAAACAAAAATCAATTAAAACGTCAAAAAAATGAATTATACTCCCATCATGCATTGAGGTAGTAGAATAATTTAAAAAAAAAAAAAGAAAAAGTTGAGAGATAATGGGTTTAAGTTTTCCATACCCTCATCCAAACTCAATAGAAACAAAATCTAAAAACGAAAGACAAAACACATCAAAACAAGCCAAGATCTGTCAAAAGTCATGGGTAGGGGTTGGGGAAGAAAGAAAAAATATTGAAAAAGAAAATCAAAAGTGGAAGAGATTCATACAAACCTTAAAATGAAGTAATTGGTATTAACCGGAAAATTAAAAAAAAAAACCTATAACACAACCCTAAATTCAATTTTATTTACAATGTTTAGTTTTACAAAAATAAATTCGACGAGAGAAAGAGATCTCGAAGAAAAAAACTCGAGAGTTCAGAGAAAGGATGAAAGAAAGGACGCTAGAGTTGTATTCTGAAAATAAAATATTTGATCTTTTATTATATATCAGAGTATATATATCAGGGTATATTTTATACATATATATTTTAAATTTTAATATACAAAATATAAATTTATTTAAAATTTATGGTGTAAAAGATAAATTTTCCTTGCCACGGCTACTGAAAAACCTGCAGGCTTCAGTATGCCGACCCGGTGGCGCACGCTTCCATGTACAATGACAAACGGCACTACTCTGCGCGTTCAAATTAACATCAAGATTCAAGAACCCCATGTACGGCAACATTACCAAAATGTACAACAAGGGCGCGAACAAGGGCACGCCTCTCTGCTTAAAAACAATCAACGTAAGTGCACAAACTAATCTCTCCACCAGACTCTGCTTGGCAGCTCTGCCACCACACCCACCTCTGCCACCGGCGGTGGATGTTCCGACGGTCTTAGCCCAGGAGAAGTGGTGGAGGCGAGGGGAAGAGGCGGTGACCGCAAAACTCCCCTAATTACAAAGAGGAAATCTAATCTCTAACAAGCGTCAAAATATACGACTGTTAATCGGGCTGAAAATTTTTCTTTAACGTTATTTAAGACGTATCACTACAATTGGCTTTATTAGAAAATTTACAGTCAGATTTAATTCTGTGATTAGATTTGAGAGGAAATAATTACACATAGGTTTTGGTTCTTTAAAGTTTTAACAACTCGATGGTAATTGTAATGTATCAAATTGGTTCCAACAGATTCCAGTAAATGTTCCTGAAGGTCGGAAGACGCATAACAGCAAAAAAATTTGATTAATTTTTAGCTTTTTCTAAACAGATTACATACAGTATAGCCAGAGGCATCTTCCTGGCAAACTTAAGAATCATCAACGTTGAGATCTAAAAGCAATTACAATTTGTTGTTCAAGGCTAAAATTTGTTACAAAACAGAAGAAAATCAAGGGTTCCTCTACCAAGTCAGACCATCTACTGCTAATCCGATCACTTGAATTGCAGTTCAGCGATTGATCATCCGGCTTGCCAAAGAGGGAATGGTAAGGAAGAGATTGTTAATTAACACTTGGCCTTCTTGCCACTATTAAGTGCTCTGTGCAGATGGAATGCTTCACCCTGGTCCCCGTTCAGGGATCTTCTCTCCAGGCAGCATACTGTAAGCTGCCTGAGCAACCTCTCAAGATATGATCGCAAGCAACCTTGCAAATCCTTCAAATTGGGATTTCTTGACAAGATCATAGCATTTACAGTGTCAGCCACTATCTCGCGTTGTGAATCTTCAAGAAGATACCCAACTGATGACTCTTGCGGTTGTTCATATGCCAGCAAAGCAACACAGTCCTACAGAAAGTGCAGAGTTCCGATGATGATTTAATGTTAAGTTCACTATGATGCAAGATTTTGTACAGATTTTTTGTTTTTGTTTCTGTTTTTCTTTTCCTTTTTTTTTTTTTTGATAAGTAAATCACTCTAATCTTTTAACCTTCTGTGGCCCTAGCAAAAGAAAATGAAATCTCGCATGAGGGCCCTGATCTACTTTTTCCATGTTTAACCTACAGATATGGCAATGCAAGGAGCATTTCAAGATGAATTTCAACCAATCAAAGCAAGAAAATCAAGCAACACTCTCAATAGTTTTCCATGTGTCCCATTCATGCACAAAAACTATAATGCAATCCTCTTTCTTCATGAACATTCCTTCCAGATTTTTCCAGCCCTAGTTTTTTTTTTTTTTTTTAATGCAGAATTGTTTGTTCGATTGTTTTTTTTTTTTTTCCCCTGAAAAGAGCTACATAAATGAAAAGGAGAAATAGAATTTAAAAAGGGTAACAGATATATCTTTAGGTAAACAATCTCAAAAATTTTCAATACCTGAACAAGATTGTCAAAACTTGGCAACCCAAAGAATTTTGCTAGTTCTCTCCTTCCATACTTCACAGCCTCCTCTAGTGCTCCAACCTATAAATATAGTAAACTTGTCCATATCAACAAATATGTGGTCATAATATATCTTTTCATAAACAAGCAAAATAAGCTGAAATAGCCATCATTGAGATGTTAACCAGCAGTTATTAGTTTCCATGGGTAAAAATAAAGTCAAGTCCTTTGACGGAAAGCACTTACAGAAATCAAGGGAATATAATTGCAGTCTCCCAAATTTCATGCTATCATTAAAACCAGATGGTAAAGCCTCATATATAGACAGATTAGTCGGAAATATCTCAACATCCAATAACGATAAACATTTAACATCCAACAGAATAACAAAATATATAGTCCATTATTATTATCAGTCACCCAAAATGAAGACTTTTTTAGACTACTATAACAAAATTGGTGAAAGAAAATACCCGAACTAACTCGATAAACTTTTGACAGTGAAGCAGAAAGCAAGTGGCTGATTTTTCATCCTGCATAAAATCAATCTGAATATCATAACTCTGATTAAATCACACTGATAGTAGAACAGTTGACGGCAATGAACTTGACCAAATTCAACCTCAGAAGAGTGAAAATTATCATAAAAACTCTCACCTTAAACCTTCAACAGAACTCAGGTATGGAAGCTAGCAGATATAAGTTTATCTTTTATTTATAAATTAAACATGCTGCTTATTCCAAGTACAATAAATCTTAATGTTCTTATTGCTAAAAAAATAATGATCTTGAGAGAAGGAAGAGAACCAGAGACAATAACCACGCCAAATTTGCACTCACCTGAACAATCTGGGGGTACCAATCACGCAATTTATTAAGGGCAGCATCAATATCTCCATTCCTAATTAGCTTCATAGATAGGAAAAACAAAATCAGTAAAGCCAGACTTGTCTTCCAGAACCATGAAAGGAAAGAACTAAGAAGCAACATGACCCAGAAACTTCAGAAAAATTAGCCAAAATCATGGCAGGAGAAATATCTACAGGACAAGCCATATACAACATAATTCATCAGGTCAGGACCTTTTGAACTCAATCATCCTACCACAATGTCAACAAAATGGACAAACCAATGTTATTGTTGCTAAATAAACCACCAGATTGAATATCTCCTGAAAGCATTTCTCCTTAAAGCCTGAGAAGGCATGGATTTTATGATTGAAAACCAAATACAACTCAAGAATTCATAAACACTAGTGTGACGGAGTCCCACATCGGAAAGGAGAAGGGGATCCTTGGGCCTTATAAGCGTGGGCGCTGCACACCCCAACAGGTTAGCCTTTTGGGGAGAGGGTAATGGCCCCGTGACAAGTGGTATCAGAGCCGACCCATCCCGAATCCAATGTCCGCCGCCGAGCGCTCTAGGCCCTAGAGTAGGGGGAGTAGGCAGGGGGGCCCCGGTTCACGACGAGGATGTCGATGGAATCGGTGGGGGAGAATGTGACGGAGTCCCACATCGGAAAGGAGAAGGGGATCCTTGGGCCTTATAAGCGTGGGCGCTGCACACCCCAACAGGTTAGCCTTTTGGGGAGAGGGTAATGGCCCCGTGACACTAGCATGTCAATAAAGAACCCCCTTGCTCTTATGGGAATGATAAAAGATAAAGAAGATAAAAGAAGATAAAGACCACAAAACTAAAGGAACCAGCCCTTTGGCAAACCAAAAAACTAACAAACCAGCTTTTGAGACAGAGTGCAATTTCAAAGTTCCAGTCTTATAACCCCCAGTACCATATTCCACCGGTTGGCTAGTCACCAAGCATACACATTTCAACAATCAACAAACAAAATTATAATTAGATTAATTCCCATGGACAATAAATGAAGCAAAGGCATCTCACAGCCATCTAACAAGACTCTTTCAGGGACTTTCTTTTACAAGGGCAAATAAAAAAATAAAAAAAAACAGATGATTAAATTATGCAGGGATGGCAAGGTGCTGATGCAAGAAAACTTAATCATTCTGAACAACAAATTAAAGTACTGACAAGACAATTCTAATACAAGAATCATAGAGCTCATTCAGAACTGTCATGCCAAGACAAACAGTAATCTCCTCTTTTTTATCATCAATAACACACACACACACACAAATATTTTCAGCAAAAGATAGACCTAAAAAGAACACGTTTTCCTGTGATGAGGGAGCCATAAGTATTGAACTGATATAAAATATTAATCTAGCATATCCAAAATTCACTGACAAGAAAAACTAAAATATAATCCAATATAAACAACTAATTAATCTCAGACATCCGTGATCAGACATTTCATACCTGTCGAAGAGTAGTTCTCTGGTTTAATGCAAACAGACTGTCCTGCTCATCACAACCATTTTCCTGTGCTATGTATGTTGGACGAACAGTACTTTTACTAGCCAGGTCAAATGAATTGAGAGTCTCTTCATAGCCGTAATGTATCAAATAGGAACGCACAAGCCTGCTAACAATATACAAATGAGTAACTAACTTAAATAAGTCAGTGACAACAACAAGAATATAAACCCTCATTTGTTCCTTAATCTTCCAACCTATAAATTAGGATGATTTTCACATTTTGTGAATCAACAGGAAGCTCACAGTGAGCTCTGAAAGAGGAAGGTCCAACTTCAAAAATTCATGCAGTGACATCTCTTAGCTAATGAAGCAACCTTAGATCCTAACAACAAAAACCTTATGATCCCAATGATTTCGAACTGCTAAATACAGGCACTTTGGGACCCACATGGGCAAGCTCAGGAATGTCTTCTCAACCACAATACTGCTTCTCCTTATGAACAGTGTTCTAACAATCCAAGCCATCCAGCTTCCATGCACAGGTGCTTACTGCCTCTAAGGGCCCAATATCCACTCTCCACAGTCCACCCACTACATGTTTCTACAATTGTGGCTTCTCACTCAAATTGTTCTCCTCAGGCACAAGTCACTAATTCTAACAAGAGAAGAAAGTCAAGTCTTCCAAACACAACCTTGTTCCTTCCACAAACATGCACACAACCTTGTTCACCTAACATTTCTACAATTGTAGCTTCCAGCTAAAAGATTCTGAGAAGGTACACTACATTAATTTTAAAAAGAAACCAAAGCTATGCCTTACCTTCCACAAACTTATTCCTTTCACACATAAACTATAGATTAAGCTTAGACAAGGTTTATCTGTGTATCTGGGGACTGGGGCTTAACTGAGAATATTTATAAGTTTTTCACAGGGCAATCTTCTAGGGCTATAATTTTGTATGATGCATGTCAAACCATATCTTACACGAATGAATAAGGCCTAGCACAAGTACACACATAAATAAAAACATAGCCTATAATAAAATTATGATAATCTCACACTAATAAAGCTATAGCATACAAATACCTAGGCAATTCCACATAACAATCTCTTGCATCAATATAACAATTTGTCAAAAATGCAACAAGTTCTTGATGATTTTTCATCAATTGGCATGGGGATTTTTATTTAAACATTTATGCTTGAGGACAATGTGGTCAACTCCAGTTTGAGATTAAGGCTTGACTGATTTAAGCATGTGTATGAAGGAAAAATAGAAAACAGAGCTCTTGATGATGACACAACAAGAGAGAACTGCTTGCCTTAATCCAACATTTTTCCCTTTTAGCTAATTTCCATCTCAATGTATTGACACAAACACAATAACATCTGTGAAAAATAACCTCAATGAGGGGTCTAATGCAGGGTGTACAAACACAAAGCAATAAATGACTCACTTTAAAGAGACTCAAATCTGATCTGAACTCACCCATGACTGACATTTGGTGGCAATGGTATCTTCTCAATTGTTGTCTGTTGTTTCATCCTTTCCTCTAATTTGTATTCCTAATCAGAGGATTAAAAGTATAAAAGGGAGTATCAATAAACAAAAAAAAAAAATCACATATTCAATAAGTTTTTCAACTTGTTTGAGACCAGCGAAAATGAATATCAACAATTAGTAAAAAAGAAATATTAAGGTAACACTGTGACATAAAATCTTACCTGAAGATCAAATCTAAATTGTTTCTGCCCAAAGTTGACCTCAACCCTGCCATGACAAAAATGAATATAACATGAAGAGACTGAGACTTCCACAGATTGCAAACTAATGAGAAAATGAATGGTCTAAGGCATGTACATTTATGGACACACAGGTACATTAATTATTTTCTAAACAAAAAAATTACATAGCAGATGCTACATCTGCAATATTTAAAATTTTGCATGAGAATTGACAATCAAACGCTGCACTAAATTATTTAAACATCATACAAGATTTGAAAGCAGAAGTACATACTCCTCATTCTGGCTGTGAACAGCAACTGTAGGGAATAAGGGACCCTTAATGTCCTTGCAAATTGTCCCAACGATTGCTCCATTTTTACTGACATCAGCATAAAGAGAACATTTGAAGATGTGGACAGTAAGGAGAAATAATGAGTAATCAATATTACAGTGAATGCAAGCCAAACTAATTTAACTCCACTAATCCAAGTACAAACCAAGGTAGGAAACTTTCTTACCTAAAAAAAAATTCCTGTGAACCATAATTAATCCCAGCACCAACTCTATCATTGGTTGTAAAGGTTGGACCAAAAGGCTCCCCCTTTGCTTGCCCACGATATATATGTCCATCATCCCCATGATAGCCGCAACTGTTTGCTTCCCACCTGCCAGAGGATTATACTGAAACTAATGTATTTTTCCTCATTTAATATTGCAAGATACACAAATTAAATTACTGTTCTCTTTTTTCTGTCTATAATTCCCATAGAATTTTTCTGAAATCAATAAGAAAAAATGTAAATTATTGCCCATATATTACTGACTTGAACAGACAGTTAAGTTAATCGATACAATATTATTCTTCTGGTTTACTTTCAGCCTCCAATTTTTGCAGACGAATTTGAATCTCCGGTAACAAACATGCTCCATTGACTCAAAAGTGTTCCACATTCAACCAGACACATAAAAGGAACTACCCATGCCGAGTTTATTATTTCAATTTCTCTCTCAATTTTTCTGTAAACCTAATAGACACGAGCCACAGGCATCTTGAAGTTTTCAACTAATCAGAGGGGAATCAAATTCATCACCATTAACAAACACTTAATTAGAAACACTGCATTCGTTTTTAGTTACTTTTCTTCAGTGCTACTCTTCCAAGTAAAATCAAATTTCCAGGCAGCAAACGCTCCTCCGGTATAACTTCTATTCAGCCCAAAAAAATGAAAAAAAAAAAAATCCAATCACTAAATAAAATAGCTCTAAATCAAAACAGCAAAAAATATTACCCTGGCTGCCTCCGCATTTTGAAGCTCTCGTTAGTGAATCCAATGGCAATTTGGCCTTTAGCCCCAGCATTCTTTACATAAATCTCGAAGTAATACACAAGCCTTTTTACCGGAGCTGGCTTGTTGGCTTGGACCACGCCAACATCGTGGCCGTGAAGGTTGACACTGGTGTATTTGATGGACAGCTTATCAGTGGAGACTACGAGAAACCCTCCGGAGCTGTTAATGGTGTTGAGCTCCGTCGGCTCCTCCTCCTGCTGGTCCTCCTCCATGGCGCACGGAGTTCCCGAGCTCTGCCTCGACAGGTCAAGAAAGTAGGAGGCTGGATCCTGGCGATCAACGGAATTACTTGAACTGTTATCTCTGTTGCTGTTGTTGCCGTTGTCGTGGCCGGTGCCGGAGGTGTTGGCGGAGCTGCGGGTGGTGGTAGAGGCGGTGTTTGGAGTGCTCATTTCTAAATCCTAGGAGCGAGGTCCGTTAATTGAACATTTAGCTCAAGTCTAGATAGAGAAAGTGTCAAGGGATTTAGGGGGTTTTCGTTTTCTTGATTCTTTCGCGAATTAGCTGGAAGACAAATCGAAAGAAAATTTCTTTCGGAAATCTTAATCAGAACTCAGTAGGGAGAAACCTACAATGGCAAGTAAGTTGGTGGGTCCCACGATGCCCACACGGCAACCCCTTCTTCCTCTTACGGAGTCACGTGACTTGAACGTAAACTAGGCCATGAGTTCAAATAAAATGGACGTAGAGTTATATTAAATTTATTATAACAATTAATTCATAATAATAATAATTATTAATTAAAAAATTTTTATTAAAATTTTAAAAATAATTTATATTTTTAATTATTTAATTATTTAATATTAATATTAATTTAATTTAATTATTATATTATTATATTTAATAAAATTTTATAAAATTTCTTATTTAAAAAATATATTTTTATATAATTAAATTTATTAATAAATATATTAATAAAAATTAAATTAAAATTTTAAAATTAATATATTATAGATGATAAAATTAAAAATTTTAAAAATATCTATAAATATTTTTTAAAATATACATATTTTTTAATAATATACTCACCTTATAATTATTAAATTTAATTATAATTTAATAATTAAAAGAATTTTAAACATTATATTATATTTAACACATCATATAAAAAAAAATTTATAAATATTTTTACTTTTTTTATAAGTAAAATTATATTAATATTTATATAAATTTTTAAAAATATTTTATTAAATTATAATTTAAATTAATTTATTTTTAAATAAATAAGTAATTAAATATTAAAAAAATTCTTTTTATCTCCACGTTACTTAATTTTGTTATAAGCTATTACAATTAATTTATAAAAATTTATTTTGATTTTTAACAATATGTGATTAATAGGATTAATTGCAATAATAATATATTTTTAAAAGATAGGTTTTTAAAAATTTTTATTTAATAAAATAACATAATAACTAAATAAAAAAATAAAAATAAATAATTTAATTATATTAAAATAATATTAAATAATAAAAATAAAAATAAATAATAAATTTAATTATTAAAAACATATAATTCTTTCTTTTTTTTTATCTAATGAATCTGAATTATATATTTAATTTATAAGTTTAACTTCTTTACGAGTATAATGTTCATCATTACACTTATAATAAATTCTAGCCATTATTAGTTGTATAAACTTAAAAATAATCAAAACTAATCTTTGATAGATTTGTGCTACCCAATAGCTTCATGTCTATTAAAACCAAAAATAAAAAAGCCCAAAACAATTTAGCCACAATGCATACATCTGTGTGTGTGTGTGTTATTATGAAAAAGGAGAATTTATTGACTGAACTTGGATCCAAAACAACCAAATATACTTGGACAACCAGTTGCTACAACTAGCATCGCTGGAAAAGAAAGGTTTCATGGGAGCACGAAGAGAGTTCATTCTATACTATACTTTTATTATATCATGGAACTCCTATCTGAACACAAAATCTAGATAAGTAAACCTGATACAAAAGATGGAGAGTGCGAGTACATTGACAGATTGCCTGATGATTGAAAATGCAGCATTCCAAGGCATAGTTACCTCATTATTACACAATAATGTTTACCAACAGATAACTTTTTTGAAGGTCACCTGAGTCACAAAATTTCCATACATCTCAAAATTCTTACTAGAACCCAACCCACCCCCTCAACCCCCCAAAAAAGCCCCAAAACAACCAACCCACCCATGAAAAATGATTTGAGTAGAATGCAAAAACATCATTCTGGATGATATATCCCAATTCCAATGTGTATTAGTAAAGCAACAATTGTCAATAAACTGACAAGCATTCCTCCTAGAAGAGTCGTATCAACAACACCCCACTCAGCCAGGGTTCCTCTAACCCATTCTTGCTCCTTACCTGATCCTGGAGCAATCCCATTTTCTACATTTTTGTCAAGTTTGTTTTTCCGTTTCCTAAACAACCATCCAGTCGTGTTTTTTCTATTTTGATCTTCAAACAACATTTCATTACAGCTCTGTGGTCCACAAGCACAATGCTCAAACTCCCATGAACATGCACAACTCTCACATGAGTCAGCAGAACAATGCCTGCCCTCACCGGACAATTTCTTGATGGAAGTAGTTTTCTCGTTGAATTGGCTGAGAGTCTCAATCACCTCTCCAAAAACAGACCACCTTCCAATGGATGTTATCTTAATGATAGCTGAACTACCCAATAAGCTTTCAGGACCAGCAACAAGTACCTGTATGTATGTCTTTGTATGGCCAACCTTAGGAAATGAAGAACAAACATTTAGAGATGGAAATAATAGATTACTTCAGAAGCACACTTTTATTCTGCCAAGTAGCATAGTGAAAAACTGTAACTACATAAAAACATATCATAAATGTGAGTTTCCTTACTCTGCTTCAGCTGGATGCATTGGCAATCAAATTTCACCATATAGCAACAAAAAAAAGAAAAAGATATTTGCTATTTTTCTTTCAGTATTACTTTAGCAAGAAATTTTGATGCCTGAGGCATGCAGGGAATTAGCAAGCAAACAAGGATCAACAGAAAATGAGATGCCAATACCATTTTCAGTTTTCTTTACTGGTCAATAAAATCAATGCTTTAAACACAGGAGAGGACCCCAAGGCACAATTGAATGTAAAGGCCTCTAGAGGTACATGCAGAGAATTGATGGCCTTACCAAGTGCAATCCATCAGTTGCTATATCAGTAATCCATATTCTTTCCACTCTTCCCTCCATTCCACAATAAGGGGTAAAAGCTTCAAAAATGGAAGTCAATTCACGGCTACGCTTCTTGACTATATTACTTGGAACCTTCTTCATCCTTGCTGCAGGTGTGCCTGTTTTCAGAAAAACAAAGAAGGCAAATATTGAAAAACCTATGCCACTCCTCCTAAGTTCAGTTTCAGAAAAACTGTAGGTAACAAAAGTAATGGTCAATGACCAGGTTGCTAATTTCATCGGAATACAAAAAACACAATTTTGGCAAGATTTTCCTGTGCTTACAATTAAAGTGCATGGTACCACATATAGGATGTAAAACTCCAACAGAAAACTTTACAATGTCAGATTCACAAGAATGTGAACCAAAAATGCAAGAATAAATGTAAAATCCAGCCAACATCAATGATGATACCTCAAAATATGTGTAGTTTTATGATTTTCTACCCTTTTTCTGTTTTGTTTTTCTTCTTCCTACAATACTATTTACCATCAATGTCTTATATTAGCATGCTGCACAAAAAATAATCCTTTTCCCCCACATAGGTGCAAGAAAATTAGATAATACTTCAGTTATGCTTCCAACCATAAATAATGTAGGAGATGACAAAGCTGACACTGAGACGCGAAACTTTATGCAAATTGGATAAAAATACATCTAATGTTGCTAGCTCTCATACCATAGCTGATAGATGGGCAAAGGGAAAGAGAAGAAACAAGGAGATAAAAAAAAAAAAAAAAAAGAATATCCTGCAGAACCTGGTCTCTCTTTCATGTTTCAGAGTGAATAGTAAAATCTCCAAGTGTAGTGGAGAGTGATCAACAGCTTACCTGGTCGAGGATAGAACTGTGAAATATGAACCTGAGGGAACTTGTATTCCTTAATCAGGTTGACAGTTTGAGCAAAATCTTCATCTGTTTCACCTGAGAAACTCAAGAACAAATATTTATCATATCCTCAAAGACTTAATGACAGAACTCCTCCACCAAATACCACATGCAGTACTGGAAGCACAAGAGCTTGGACTATTCCAACTAAAATCCCATGTTATACATGAAACAATCATATGGTTTCCCTTTCAAGGGCACCAGGAACATGTAACTTGAATTATCCTAACAATCCATGACTTACCAGTGTAAAAAGCTTCCTAAATGTGCAATTCATATACCCAAGGAGCAAGAACAGAGTCTGCAAACTAACCAGGAAATCCACATATGATATCAGTGGCAATCTGTATCCCTGGAACTAGTTCAGTCAACGTATCCACCACAGTCATGAACTCACTCACGGTGTATTCACGATTCATTGCCTGACACAAAAATAGCAAGTCAGGAAGATGAAAATCATCACATGATGGGACATCCAGGTAGCAAACTCAAGTGATTGTACACATTAATTCAATTCCTCTGGGATTTTTGAGGTTTTGCCACCATAAATGATATATATAATGTGTTGTGGATACAAAATATCCAGTGAAAGTCAAATTTGCAAACAGTATCTTGACTTACACTTAGTACAGCATCACTCCCAGATTGCACTGGCACATGAAGAAAGGAGTATACACAAGGGTGGTTCAGAACTTCTGCTATCTCTTTCAAGTGCTCAAGAATAAATGGAGGATTTGTCATCCCAATACGAAGCATTGTATTTGCATTGGAGGGAAGTTCAGCAACAATAGCATTCAACAAAGTCGGAAGATTAACCCCAATGTCACGACCTGAATAGGAAACCCATATTGCTCAACAACTGGTGTGAACAACAATGTCTCGCCTCATTGTTTCTCAAACAACCAATGCAATTTAATTGAATGAGTCCAGACAGAAGTTTCTTCTGCTAAGAAAACATAAAATTTGATACTAGATAACAATATAGAAGAACGACAATATAGCATAAAGGCCTTTTGCTCCTAAATAGTTTATCACATTATGTGAAAACAGAAAACTGCTTCATATAAGCAAGTTACTTCTCATAGATCAGAAACTGTTCATAACAAAAAACATGCAGATATAAGATTTCTCCAGAACAGGAAGCAATTCTAGAGGAGTAACAAAGATGTGGTAACTGAAAGTTCATTAAGAATCTACCATATGCTCCAGTATCTTCACTGCTCAACCATATTTCCTTGATTCCATTAGCTATCACTGTTCTTACACGCCCTACCTGGAGAGTCAAAATTTCAATCACCACAAAAATCAAACAGCAGCAAAGATAGTCATTCTGGTGACAAACTTACAAGACTCTGTATGGTGTAGCTCCCCAAATGACCACGGGCATGCTTTGTCTTGCAATAAGTGCAAGCCCCCAAACAACCAACATTAACTGGAAGAATCTCAACAAACTTGTTCTTTCTCACCTGACAGATGATCAAGTTCAATACAAAATAAGAAAATGCTTAGTGAATATATCTTTAGAATAGTTTGCAGTCTATGAAACCAAGCTGTATTCAAGAGGAACTTGTTTTGTTTTGGAGACAAAGAATGTAACATAAAATGACAATTAAAGAGCCTTATTGACCAAGAATAAGTGTTAATTACAAAATGTGAATTTAGACATTGCACCTTTGGAAGATCAAGTGCTGGCAATGTCTTGCGGTTCAAAAGCCGCACCTCATGACCTTTCAGAGTCTCTTCTACAACTTCAACCACACGGTCTATTTGCTGGACTCCAACTACACTAATTCCTTCCAGTTCTTTCGAGTTTCTGCTTCCTTGAGGTACACACCCAGCAACCACCAGGGGCTTTTTAGCAATTTTGCCCTTTGCTATCAGTGTGTCCATGGCAGATTGACTTGGGGATTTTACAGTGCACCTGCATGAATTATCAATATGCAAGTTGAACAGACAACTAGAGTTGAATTTCAAAGAAAAAGTAGTCCTTAATTCAAATATTATTCAGCCCTGTATGAACCAAAGCCTCAAGGGCCCAAAGAATTTCAAATTTTTCCTTTTTAATTTACAGTGGTGGTCTGTGCTCTGTTTCCAAAGGATAACAAAGGACGAGGGATGTGGTCTGCCATGGCATGTTGGTTAGCTGGCCATTCTGGTTTATTTTACCAAACAAGAAGCTATAATCAGCTATAAAACACACAAAATGGGTGCAAACCTGATCAACATTTTAGACCATGAGTAAAAATCAGTAAGCACCAAAGAGACATCACATTTTTCCTAGAGAGGAAGAGAAAAAATGAAGGGAAATGAAAGAAAATTACGTATTAATCAGCCATATGTCTGCATCCTCGGGATTTTCACTTAATGCATAACCAAATGATGAAAGCTGACCAGCCATATATTCGCTGTCACTCTGCCAAAAATACCATTTTTCAGAAACATAATTGACACAGAACAGTGGCGCCTTCAAAAGAAATGCCAAAGTCCCATTGAAAAAAGAGCCAAGAAACAAAAGTGTCTGGATTGCCATCACCAAGTCCGAGTTATTAAACTGGTAAGGAATTTTTAAACTGACTAATGAGAAATGTACGAGTTGGAAGCAAGAAAAGAGAGAAGGAAGAACTTGCCTGATTATGAGAGCATCCAAAAGTCTTGATGTATATTGTCTGGAGTAAAACAAGACAGAACACTATAAGAACGTCATACATATAAAACCATGACAGAGAAACGGAGACAAAGACAATGAAAGAGAAACCTCCACCTCAGTTCCAGGGATCTTGGGAGCGGGACGAGATTGAGAAATCTTGTCGGAATTGAGCTTTGGCCTGTCCTTATTCTTCCTGGGTTTTACTCTAACAACGTTAAGTGGTAACCGAAATCCGGGAGGAGCGCCGCTGCCGCTCCCAACCAACAAATCTTCTATGTCTTCCATTTTGTTGTTTTTCCACTCTTCCAACGGACCCTAGGTGATTGGCGTTCTTGACACAAAGCAGGAAAGCAAGAAGCAAGAAAATTTGGGCGTTTCTTGCTGTTACTACAGCTTTTTCAGGACTCGGTTTAGCAAAACTTTTTCAAAGATCCCGGATCAGTGGTGGCTAAGGATGAAACTCTGGGTTTACGTCTCCTGTTTTGTGTTTCTATATTTGAGTCGATTTGGGCCTCCTTGAAAACAAAATCCTAAGCCCTTGTCTAATTATCCAGACTCACCCTGGCCTTGGAAAGACCCAGGCCCAATCAGTCCCAGTTGGACCGAGATCTAGGTTTACGGCCCGACCGCTGTTGTGGATCCCACGATTCAAAAAGAGAAGGAGATGATTGGAAGGGCATTGACTGGAGATCGAACCCTGCCTCTACCCTGACTCAAGAATCATTAAAAAAAAAAAGGGAAAAAAAAAGAAACCTGAGGATCGAATCCTGTCTCTTCCCTATCTGAAGAAGCATTAAAAAAGTGAGAGATGAGTTAATGTCTAGAACAAATAATAAAATATATTTTAAATTTTAACTTTTAATTTTGTAAACGAGAATATAAAATTTTTATAAATAATAGAGTTATTCACAATTGGATAAAATTTTTAATAAATAATAATAATAATTTTAATAAAAAAACTTATTGTATATTAATGATAAATACAATTAATTATTATTAATAAAATAATATAGATATAATTATGATAATATGTTAATAAAGATAAAAAAAAAATTATTATTTCATTAATGATGTTTTGTGTATGTGTAATTGTTTCCTAAATTAATTGCTAAATAAAAATTTAGTTATAAACTAAAGCATAAGTCAGATATCAAAATCAATATGAAAGTCAGGACCATGCAATCTTGAGTCTTCATAAAAGGCTAGGGGTGTGGATAGAGAGTAGAGTTAAGGACAACGGAAGGGAGAGAGGGATTTGTAGAGCACTTGACACGTCGAAGCCTTACATGAGAGCCCTTTAAATTGCCCGAGACGCCCCCCTCGCTCGGACCGTTTTCAATACTGTCCTCTGTTTATTGCAACTCAGTAATGGCGATTTAGCTCGCGCTTTCGTTGCTCGAGATTTGGAAGTAATCCTTCCATGGCAAAATCCGCCGATTATTCGAAGCCCAAGCCGACGACGTACGCCAATTCTTCCGCCAAAGTCCATCCGGCCAACGACCCCGAAACCGATCCCAATTCTTACTCGCTCGAGAAGTTTAGGCTTTATGAGACCAGACAGGTAACCAAGATCACAACGGCTTTTCTTTTTTTTTTTTTTTTTATATTTGGGTTTTTATTTGTGTGCTTTTGAAGTTTTTGTTTCTTTGACGCGAAAACTAATCGCCTTTGGAGGTTTGTTTTCCAAGATTTTCCTAGAATAGTAACGCTAAAAAATTTCTTGGAGTCAATTCGTGTTCGATTTTGGTTTTTTTTTTTTTTTTTTTTTCGGTTTGGTTTATGAGAAAGTGCAAGAAATTGGACTTGGAGTTGATTTGCTGTTGTGATGACTCTGAATTTGTGCTTATTTAACCAGAGGTTTTATCTAATTGGGAGTGATCGGAATAAAAGATTCTTTCGCGTCTTAAAGATTGACCGTTCAGAACCATCTGATCTTAATATTAGCGAGGATCCTGTGGTCTATTCTCAGCAAGAAATCAAGAACTTGCTTCAGCGAATTGCAGAAGGCAATCGTGCTACTGGTGGGCTGAACTTTGTGGTGAAGGTTTATGGAATTGCAGGTTAGTGTTAATAAACTGTTCTTTATGTTGTGTTTTTTCTTGATAAATGGTATTATTCTTTATGATAAATCCATTTTACTCTTTCGGCCTTCCTAGGTTGCATTAAGTTTTTGGAGTCATATTATTTGATTCTGGTTACAAAGCGCCGCCAAATAGGATGTATATGTGGCCATGCAATATATTCTATAGATGAGAGCCAATTGATCACAATTCCACATGTATCAATACAAACTGATGTGGCTCATTCTAAAACTGAGTTGAGGTATGTCCTTCCTTTTTGTTTGCTCATGTTGAAATGGTGTTTCCTTTTTACGTCTTCATAAGATTGCATGTGTTTGTTTTACAAGTTACATCTTCCTTCATGGAAATATCTTCTAGAAATTTTATGTTTGTTGTGCTTGTGTGAATGGAGGCATGTTAATTCCTTTAGTTGCAATGACTGCAATTTATAGTGACTTCAAAATTTTTTTTATGTTCTTAATGAGTAATGATTTCAAAATGTTGTTGGCTAGTACTCATACATTCAGTAACCATCACAGACATTTTCAAATTGTTTCATCTCTCTCTCTCACACACATATACACCCATCTGAAAAGGTTTCTTATTTGCATATACTGTTTTGGCAATTTGTTCCAATTTCTAATAAAAGTGTATGTTTTTATTCTAAGAATTGGTGTTGCAGTAATTCTCTTTCTTTTTTGGTATTTACTTTTTCTTTGTCTGAATAACTTTATATGGGTGTTTGTCATGATGCCTTTGCTTTCCTTGCTATAATAGTGAAAATGTTTTATTGCTCATTTTATTCTGCTGGTTGGCTTTCTTTTCTTTGATGAATTTATTTGTCATTTTGTTTTGTGATTAATTTGCACGAATCATACTCTTCATGTGTAATGGTTAAAATTTCTTTTGCCTTGCAATGTAGGTACAAGAAGCTATTATCCAGTGTAGATTTGACCAGAGATTTTTTCTTCAGTTATACATATCCTTTGATGCAAAGCTTGCAAAAGAATGTGTTGTCGACAGGAGGGGATAGGATGCCATATGATAACATATTTGTGTGGAATGCATATCTAACACAGGCTATTCAGTCAAGATGTGGGAACACGATTTGGACAATAGCTCTAGTCCATGGGCACTTCAAGCAGGTATGCATTTCTTCTGTCAGTTAAATCATGTTGTCACAACAATTTTCTACTTCGTCTTGTCAATGCATGGGTATTTTTTAAGACAAGCCTAAAAATGATAGAATTCTTAACATGAGCCTTGGATAGAAATGGTAATATAAAAACATGTACTCTTTCTCATGTTTTTAGTTATTGTGATTCTTATTCTAACTGTGAATAATATGTTGAATATTGATACACATAGAGAAAGCATCCCTTTGAATAGATTTTAACACTTTCTTTTAAAGTGAAAGTAAGGCTTTTGTACAAGTCAAACACTGTGATATGTATAATATGACGACAGTGCTGATTGTTACTAGTAAACTACTTGTCTTGTGGGGAGAGCTCAGTGCTTCAAAGTCATGCTTTAGTTGTTCAAGCTATTGCTTGATTATTAAATTGGATGAGACTGGGCAATTAAATTAGATGCATCATAGCCTCATAGGTTACCAACATAATCATCTGTATTCAGTCATTCAGCCAGTATATTCGACAGTGTCTTGCTTCTTTTCTGTGACATGGTGTTGTTGTTGACAAAGCAATTGCCTTGTTACATTTCTTTGATTCATCTATATGACTATCTCCTATGATCTCTGTTACTTTTTCTTTCTTTTGTATCACAAGATCGATTTTTGCCATGGTTCATTATATAATTTTTTTTTTGTACTTCCATTCCAATTTGTGGCAACTAAATGAAAATGGGATATGAGCCTTTATTTTCATGTTAATTTGTAACATTTGTGGCACAAATGTTAACTTTATTGCCAAGAATAAAATTGCAACACTATTGCCAATGACCTTATCTTGTCGGATTTTCAATTGCTAGTGCAATGGTGCATATATTTCCTCTGTATAAACCCCATAGAATTATTATGCCTTGAAGTGGGGTCTATTTTAGCAATAGTTCTATGTTGTGGTTCGAAATACACTGTTAACCTTAAGAATGAACTCAAAGCAAGTTTTCAATTCCTGATGGTTTATAGTGTCTATTAGCAGTTTGACCAACTGTCTTATGGTTGATGTTTGCAGATTAGATTATCAATCTTTGGGAGGGATTTCAGTGTTTGTCTGGTTTCAAGGCGTTCTCGGCATTTTGCTGGGACACGGTAGGGTTTTGGCTTTATTTATTTTTTTATTAAATTTTGTTTTTCAATCATGAGAATTATGCTGTTTCATTCACTCCTTTTTTACTCTCTTGATGAGTTACCTTAAATGGGGCTTTGTATTGTGTTACACATAGATGGTTCTTAATCCTAACTTATCTCTTCACTCTTGATCTTTGTAACTTTTTTTGTTTGTTTCCTTTCATTTTTACTCATGCTAGGCTAAACACCAATTGACATTTGTTAACTGGAAGTTGATACGATAACTAATCAACCAAAAAAAACTACTATATGTGAACTGTGGCTTATTTTAACTAACAAGTGGTTAAGTAAACCACTTATGGGAAGGGCTGCCTTCCACCCCACCCCCTCTTTCTCCCCTTTCCTTTTTGGGGTCTCTTCTATCATCTGGTACAGGATGACTCTATTTTTGGCCATGAATTTTATTTATCTGTCTACCATGCTAGATTGCTGATTGCCAGGTTGTTGTTGCTTTTGCTGTGTATCCTTGTTGGTGTGTTTGATGCCGCTGGAAGCTTTGATATCAAATTGGTGTAGAATAATTTACATTCTAAAATTGTATTTAATAAAAGAGAGCTTTGGGAGACCAAAAATAACAGCAGAGCTGTCTCCTGGTTGATCCAGGATTTGTCAATAGAAATTCTTGTTTATAAGATTTATAAGATCATCGGAAATAAAACTACTTACCATATGTACAAGCCTTTCACAGAGAAGTAATGGCCTAAGTCGGAGACCTTATTCTTCTAAGAAAGGTGATCCTATGTGGTTAGAAAAACAAGTTCTTTCTCTAACAAAAACATAGAAGACTCAGCAGCAACAACAACAACAACAACAAAGCCTTAATCCCAAATTGAATTGGGGTCAGCTATATGAATCTCTTCTCACCATTCCGTTCTATTATTAACAAAGTTTGGGCTGTGATCTGATTAGTCTAAATCTTTCATAACTAAAGATTCCTAAGAACATAAGATACTAGCCCAATATATTTTTCTTGTTACCTTACTTCACTCATAAAGCAAAAATGTGTTTGAAATTCCTTCTGCATCTTCCAGCATTCTTTGGGTTTTGAAAATCAGGTGATTCAGTTTTTGAATCTCTATAGGCGGCATCAAAAGCATGCACAGAGCTGAGTAGGTTAATACAATTCTTTGAATGATAAGTTCGTAGGCCATGGTTTTTGATGGAATGAGGAATGAGCATGATACATGTATTGATTTTGATATTCTTTTGCTATGAGTTGATAGATGGTAAAATTATACTAAGTTTTATGAGGGGACTTTTTGAGGTCATATTGTTTGGTGATTAGAATATAGCTAGTTTTTCTTATCATTCCCTTTTAGCAGTAGGAGGTCACCAGATCTTCCTGATTGTTATTTATTCTTTCTAACAATTGAATCTATTTATTTTCCAGACCAAAAAAGTCTCAATTAAAATACAATTGAGCTAACTTCTCCTTGACACTTGAGATTAGTTTCCTTGAAAATTTTGACTGCTCATCCATCTGTTTCTCCCTCTTTTTGCCTTGCCTTTTCTTCTCCTCAATGTTGTGCTGTCCACATTCTGTTTGTTGAGTTCTGTATTTTTCTCAATAGTGACAAATAAACGCTTGCATGTCTATGTTCTTGACCCCCAGACTTTTTTGGTTCAAATCAATAGTTGATGTACCCTTTTCCAAAAAGTAGATTATGTCTTGTCATTTGTCCAGGGAAGGACTGAAGGAGGATGAGCAGCCAATCAGGTTAGCATCTTCTATTGTTCTCTGGTTCTCTCTCTCTTTCTCTCAACCATTTTAAAATGACTGTTCTATCTTGCTTTCTCTTCCTTCTCACCCTTCTCTTGCCCACTAGGTACTTGGTCCCTCTTTCAAAAAATTAAATTCATATATTTTTTTTCCTAATTTCAGTTAAGTTGATGTTTTCAAATCTGTTTTGATTCACTTGTGTTTTTTTGAGGAAAGGGAAAACTTACATATTATTCTCCCCACTCACTCTTTCTGTGTATGTACGAATGGAGACATGCAGTTGCGCACATAATTAAGTATGCACTTTTGTGTAAACTCCTCTTTCTCTGGTTTCTGGAAGCTGCTACTAACTGAATGTTAGGTTAGAGTGTTTGTTCTGTAGTGTGGTTTGCAGCAAATAATGTTGCTTGGAATTCGAAGAGAAACATTCATTACTTTTTTCTTGTTTGTGCTCGTCTTTGATGCTGCTGGAAACCCTGATACCAACCTAACTGTAGAATTTTAGAGTTCCATGAAAAACAAACTGCCTTAGAATCCTAGAGAATTAAAAAGGAGATCACTTCTGCAGTTCAAAAGTTCAGCAGGGCTGCCCTCTGGGTTGACCAGGAACTGTGGATAGAAAATCCTGCAGTTGAATCATCAGAAATTCAGACCAAACTATGACATACGATATCTACAAGCCTTTTGTAGAGACAAAATATATCCTCAGTAGGAAACTTTACTGATTAATCATATTTTGATTAGGAAAAAAAAGATTCTTTCTTTCATAGGAGTATTTACCCAAAAAAATTAAGGAATAATTAAATGTGGAATACTCATATTTATGATTAAAAGTCTGTCCTGCATCAGTCCTTCATCTTCTTAATATTTGCAGGGCACTTGATTGTGCTCTTATGTATTGATTCTGTTTCTGGCTTGTGCTGTATGATATGTTTTCATGGTCTCTATTCATTAGCATACTGCCTTGTAGTTATGTTGTTATTGGATGCAAGCATTTAGTGAATGTTATAAGCAATAGGTTGACAAAATATTTAGGAGGTCTTTCAGTTCCAAGCTTTGCCATATACTTTGATGATATCGAATGATGGTTAATATCATCAGTGGTATCTTGATTCACTGCTGCTGATGATGAAAGAAATGGAAAGAGAACACAATTTTTCATTGTTTTGATTTTTTCTTTTTTGTGGGAATGCAGTTACTTGAAAAGAGGAGTAAATGATCGGGGAAGGGTTGCAAATGATGTTGAAACAGAGCAAATTGTCCTTGATGAAGAAGCAGGATCATGCAAGGGAAAAATGAGTTCCATTGTGCAGATGCGTGGTTCAATTCCTCTCTTCTGGTCACAAGAAGCCTCTAGATTTAGTCCTAAACCTGATATCATCTGTAAGGGCATTGATTTACCCTGATTTGATTGGTTGGTTACTGAGTTTTACACTGACATGCTCCATCTAACGTCTTAAATAAGTCTTCTGATGCTTATCATATATTCTCACATCAGTGCATAGGTATGATCCTACCTTTCAGGCGTCCAAATTGCATTTTGAAGATCTGGTGAAGAGATATGGCAACCCAATAATTGTGCTTAATTTGATCAAGGTTCCTTTGAATTCATTCTTCAGGGCACTAAGCTTAAATCTTCCATTCTTTGAACATTCTATTGATAAGTTGTGCATTGTCTTGGTGTAATTGAGTGAATCTCACATTTGCTTTGATCATTTGAGGGCTTTGGATATTAGTTTCAAATCCCATTTGTTGCTAAATGATGAAGCATGCCTGGTATTAGTGGCCAATTTCATTTTCTTTTGTCAATAATATTGAATGCTAGTTTGTCCTAGGATTAGTTACATAAAAATGCACTGAAGTTGGGATATTTACAACCTGACCCTATCTTTAAGATGCTGCAATTCAAAGATTTGACAGTCATGTCTCTCTACAATTTTTGTAGTAAAGATTTGACTTATGTTAGAAAACCTTTGTGCATTTTGGTTTTGTGTTAAAAGATGGTGGTAAATTGTACATAGCCGAACTCTATTTGTTTTCATCTTTTTCTCTCTTTGACTACAATTATAACATCATTAACAAAGCTTTAATCCCAAATTTAATTGGGATTAATTACATGAATCTTTTCTTGTCATTTTGTTCTATGAATTGAGTTTGCTGTGAGGTGTAATTATTCTAAATCCTTCCAAGCCAAAGATTCCTACGTCAACTTAGGTCACTCTCTCTTCTCATCATTGACCTAGATTTTGTCCCCCAATAAATTGGAGTATTTCTAGATCTATGTTAGACATGTCAAAATGCAAATTCCTTTATTCAATATTTGATGACTTAATTTTTAAACTACTCACCAACCTTTATTTCAATATTTTGTTTTATTGTTGACTTCATTCAATTGCTAAATGCAGACTGTTGAAAAAAGACCAAGAGAGATGATTCTAAGACGTGAGTTTGCAAATGCAGTTGGTTATTTGAACTCGATTCTCCCGGAAGAAAATCATCTGAAATTTATCCATTGGGACTTTCACAAATTTTCAAAGAGGTATAAATTCTCTGAATAAGGGCCCATTTATTGCACTTTGTTTTTACTTTTTTGTTTTTTTTCATTTCAGATAAGAAATTATTCTAAGGAACTGTAGCCAATTAGTACCAAATAAATGCAATTAAATTATAAATCAAGGAACTATTGTTCCTGCAGCCCTAAATAATGATGTTCAACCTGCATTTCCTCTTGCCAAGTAGGCCAACAAATTGTCTATGATTTTCCTTGCAACTGATCTGCAACAAGCCCTTCTCCCAGATTTGATCTGCAAACTATGTCGCCTCTTGCCAGAGTGCCTGTTTTAGATAAGCTTGGCATTGCTTTACCATAGTCTCTAACCCTGCATTTTCACTGTGTAGTTTTCCACAAATTTATAAATGTCTCCACCTTGCATTCTTGTGATCCTCTTTGAAATGCTGGATCTAAAGTTTTTATTATCCAATTGTAAACAACAATCTATCCCTAGCTGCTCCTATTCACAACTAAAAACAACTAAGCAGAATACACATCATGTCAAATTGATCGAAACACC
Organism: Rhizophora apiculata; assembly: GCA_037832385.1. Taxonomy (NCBI): domain Eukaryota; kingdom Viridiplantae; phylum Streptophyta; class Magnoliopsida; order Malpighiales; family Rhizophoraceae; genus Rhizophora; species Rhizophora apiculata. The sequence goes on from CM075430.1 coordinate 11,718,623, forward strand.
CAATTTTCTTTTTAGTATTGTCATGTGGTCAATTAGCTTCTGTTTTCTCAAATTATATATATTTTTGTTTATACTTTTGAGTTGATGGGTTTATCTCTCTTCTTTTTCTAAAGCAAATCTGCAAATGTCCTGGCTGTTTTGGGTGGCGTGGCAAGTGAAGCCCTTGACTTGACTGGTTTTTACTATAGTGGGAAACCTAGCATAGTTAAGAGGAGAGCCAACCAATCTAGTCAAACAAGTACTGGAAGGTACTTGAGTTTCCATATTTGTTGAATTTACTATGCACAAGCATTTAAGTATTTATTGTGTTTTCAGATTGGAAAGTTTTTAGTAGCTTTTGATTTGGGCTTTCAGATATGAACTATACAAGTTCTAGTGTTTTATTTATCGCAGAGTGGAATCTGGTTGTGCAAAATCCTTATTCTCTCTTTCTCTCTCTCACAAACATGCACACACACTAACACACTCATTCACTTAATAACTCATGAGGAAATTAGAGGACATTGGATGTTAATATAGGACAGTTTACTGTTGTTCAATCATAGTGTTGAAGTATAAATATTTCAAAACAAAAAAACATGGAATAAGTGATGCAGAGCAAATTAGGATGATGCTAGAGGATATTGTTATGATGATTGAAGAGGGACATATGAAACAATAGTATGCACAAATAGGATAGATCTTGTATCTGTAGTGACAGGCCTTAGTTTTTCTGTATGATGAGCTGTCATTGTCATTGGATATTGGGTAGTCAAGAAACAGCTTTTTCTCATTTTGCAGTAATAATGTAATTGGATGTTTCATGTTTCTAGAGACTGAAAAAACATATTCCATGTGGCAATCTAAATTTTTGTTAAGATGAATTGTATGGGACCTCAAGAGAAATGTAAAGGGTACCTTTGATGCTTCATTCACAAGTGTCCCATGGTTCAATGAAATGCAAAATTCAGAAATAGGTGTGGAAACGGATTGGAAATCAAAAGAGTGGAAAGTAGTGGAATGGATGCATACATATGTGTTTTCTTCTCTCTTGCTGCTTTGGGGGTGGGGGGGTGGGGAGAGTGATGTCAGGAGATTGGTTAGATGGACATTTTGTGTAGTTGATGCATTCTTGCTTGTTTTATTTTCCTAGTAATACAAGTTTAAGCACCAAACTACATTGTTCTTGCAGAACTAGATTGCATGAGCTGGGACCATTTTTACATGCAGTTCTAGAATTGCCTGGAGTGCATATTGCTACATGGATTCATAATGGGGGGTAGGGAGAGTGATGACAGGAGATTGTTTAGATAGACATGTTGTTCTCTCAGTTATGAATTTTGTGTAGTTGATTCATTCTTGCTTGTTTTATTTTCCTAGTAACCCAAGTTTCGGCAGCAAACTTGATTGCCCTTGCAGAACTAGATTGCATGAGCTGGGACCATTTTTCACATGCTGTTCTAGAATTGTGTGGAGTGTATATTGCTTATGGATTCATAGTAGTTAGTAGCTTTTGCAACTTACCATTCTTTATCAGAGTTTCTTTGAAATCTCAGTTTTATGAACGTAAAACAAATCTCTTTCTCTCTCTGCACTGATGCAGTTGTAGAATCAATCATTAAATAATAGTGTAACAATTAGTGAGGGGTGTATATCAGTTAAAACCTAGTATGTTAATGAGTAAGTGATCAACCATTTGCAAACTTCAGAATGAGTACAAAGCTGAAATTTTGTTGCCAGCTATCATCTTATTGAGAATTTCAAAACTTTATACTCATCATATTCAAAGAAGACTAGACATTCTACATTGAAATGTTGCTCTTATTACTAGTGGCTGCAAATAATGTGGTGTTTTTATCTGTCTGCTACAACCTTATGTCTCTTTGGTGTTCTGTGAAAAGTTGTTAGGGCAAGCATGGAAAAATTCTAGCAAACACCCTCCCCCCAAACAAAAAGAAAACCATTTTTCTTTTTGAATTTCAAACTAAACATTAGGTTGAAAATATTTTCAAATATAACTTAGTAAAGGCTGATTCATCCATGGACTTAAAAACATCTATTGTGCTGTAATTCTTTATAGAGATAGTTCTCTTAGAGATGTGAGGGCCAGCTCTGGGGAACTTGCCAGAATGGGGAGTACCAATGAGAATCTAACTTCTTTTACCAATAGAGACAGAGAGAGCGATTCTGGTCAACAGAATGGACAAGATAAGGTTGGTGGTGAGGCGCCCTGTTTTCAAAGTGGAGTTCTTCGCTCCAACTGCATTGATTGCTTGGATCGCACAAATGTTGCTCAGTATGCTTATGGCCTAGCAGCCCTGGGCCGCCAGCTGCATGCAATGGGGCTGACAGATATGAGAAAAGTTGATCCTGATAGCAGTATAGCTGCAGCTCTTATGGATATGTATCAAAGCATGGGAGATTCTCTGTCCCAGCAATATGGTGGCTCTGCTGCTCATAACACTGTGTGACTTTCTCCCATACAATTTGGTCTGCCATTATTGAATTTTCTAAAATGTGCAACACTATTTTCCCATGACATTGGCTTATCATTTATTCCAGGTTTTCCCAGAGAGGCAGGGAAAGTGGAAAGCTACGACTCAGTCTAGAGAGTTTATCAAGTCTATCAAGCGATACTACTGCAATACTTACACTGATGGTGAAAAGCAAGATGCAATAAACTTGTAATGGTCTTGTCTGAAATTGTGACATGCATTCTGTATATCTAGTACCACTGTTTTCTTTACTCATAGCCTGTCTGTTTAGGTGTAACATTCATGTACTAATAATTGCTGCATATTTAAAATCTTCTACTCTTCTTTTTTACCACTATTTATAGTTAACTATTTTTACTCTAGTATCTCTGTAACTATGTATGTGCTCAGCATATGACCTTTTTTTTCTTTTTTAAAATTAGATTTTTGGGTTACTTCCAACCTCAGGAAGGGAAACCTGCCCTCTGGGAGTTGGATTCAGATTATTATCTTCATGTCTCTGGGATTGGAGAAGACTTTAATGCTGATATTTGGTAAGAATCTGACTATTACATATGGGAGATTTTATTTTGTCTCTTTCAATTCATGAGGTTTTGATTGACAGTATGTCATTTTCCAGCAATTTGAAATCTGATGCTAAGCCAGCTGACACCAATCCTAATCCTATGGGAGTTGGAATGACACTTGCCCCTGTTCCAGCTTGCAGGGAAGATTTCTCTCGGATGAAACTGACAGCATTTGATAAATTGATTGAAAGGACATCCAGTGTGATAAAAAATGTAAGACTCTGTAGTGAGCCTGATCAAAGGCCAGGTGGTGGTGCTGGAAACTTGGGCATGGCGCCTGATGCAGCGTAATTTTCCTGCTAACCTGAACTAAATTCTTGGATTTTGTAATCTCTCCCTCTTTTCCTTTGTCTAGGCATGCATGTATGAGTGCTGGTATGTCATGGAGGCATACTTGCTGTTGTCCCCATAACTTGATGCTGCTTGGTTCTCTCAACTAAAGTGATATTCATTTGTCAAGTTCAAATAGTTATAACCTTCTCTGAATTCTTTAGCCTGCTGCTTAGGATGTTGTTTTACATTTGCATAATTAGTCTTTGCACCTTTTGCTGTAACTTGTGAGTCCAATGTAGGAATGACACAGCCCAGGTCAGTTAGCTTTCAGGTATATGGATACATGTGTGTCCTCACAAAATTTGTTTTTGTTTTCTTTTCTTGCTATCTCTCCACAAGATATGGTGCTTCAAAGAAATAAAGTGACAAAGTGCAAGGGATGGAAGATATCACTATTTAATTGAATGATAATAGTATTTTTATTGAACACACACACACATGCACTCACATAAATACAGATATGTTAATGATGAGGCCTTAAATCTGAATGGTTTTTGATCTAAGGTTGGAAAAAGGACTGATTCCAATGATGATTGTGGTCGTCTCATACCATCCTTCTTTACAATGACAGCATGAGATTGGTTTAGAGATAGCTTAAGATGGACTGGCTTTCATTTGTTCTGGCTGTAGGCATGTGCTGCCATAGGAAGCAGTTGGATTTGGAAATGTAAATATTTGCAGGGTAACATTCTTTAAGTTATTTCAGCCATTTGAATCATAAGTTTACTGTCCTCTTGTAGTCGTGATTTTCATCATGGACCCTAATTTTATTACATCTTCCTATGGTAATTATTACATGTGTTCAAACTTCAAATGGTGCACATTTGAGGCAAGCAGTGTTAGTAATGTATAGTTTCTTATCATTATTCAACTTCTAAATGTAAGCACTGAACATGTCCCGCCCTTGTCCAGTGAGATACAGCTCAAAAGCCCAAATTGGCTTTTTGGACAAAGAAAGTATGAAGAAAGTGCTGGTAACGCCAAGGCTGCTCAATGTGAAATTGAAAATGGAGGACCTCAGAAGGAAAGGGTCAACATTTACCCTGACTCTAGTTGGCTTTCTCCTCTTGACGACATGAATGAAGAAGATATCTTCCAAAGGTATATTTTTTCCAAATTCTCTATCCAACAAGATTCTTTTCTTCTTTTTCACTGTTATTATTATTGTTTAGTTTTTTAGAGACAATACCTTACTCGTGATTTGAGTTCAGCAGTGGGTTGACCCCCACGTTGGCCAGCGAGGAGCTGAAGTTGGCCTCTTGTCAGTGGATTTGATTCCAGCCAAAGAATGAAGCATTCTGTTTTATATGCTTAGGGTTTAACGGGAAGTCAGCTAGACTTTCTAAGGGCACTTGCATTCATGTGCATGTGCTACACCAAAAATTTGTTCTTTTACCAAGTTCTTTGGTGCACATGTTGATAAATATTCTTGAGTTCAGGACATGGATCTTTCAAGGGTACACACATGATAATCATTGAGCTTTACTCTTCTTGCTGGCTATTTTTCAGTCTTTTCCATTTCTTTTCTATATGATCTAAATATAGAGAGCTAGTGCCTATGAACCTCTCATTGAGTCAGTTTTGCTGTGACTTGAAGGTACCTTGCAATGACCCCAGTGGATGAAGCCTGCGGTTGGTATTGTGGTACACTACTTGGTGATCATGATGAAAACAGTGAGATATATAAACATTATGCTGAATTATGCCAGGTAAACTACCATGGAGTATATTTTCCAATGTACCAGAAAAGAAAAAAAAAAAAAAACTATGGAGTTGGGCTGGAAGGATGTGTTCCTCTTTTATGAGTATAACCAACTGAAGCAGCCCTTGACCTTTATGTGTGCAATCTCATCTTTCAATTCTCTACTTAAATAGTTTCTCCTTTTTATCCAACATTTCATTCAAGATAATAGAAAAAAAAAAGAAAGAGAAGGAATTAGAATCAATTATAGCCAATGCAGTCCAAGTATGCTGAGCTCACATTTTCCATTTAACTGAATTAATGAGAATCAACAGGGTCTCTCTATGGAACCCTTCCAGCGTGATCTTGAAACAGAGATGCATTATGCTGATGTTCTACATGCGAACACCATTGATGTCGTTGATGATATTGCTGTTGAAGCAGAAATGGAAGCAGCTCTCAAGGAATATGATCAAATTGGTGCTGATCTTGGGATTTTACCAATGTCATGCAAAGCCTTTGCTAAAGATCGAAGCCAGTTAACAAGATTGATCAGTGGGGAGAAGGTAGACAGAATCTAAGTTGACTCTTGCGGTTGGCATGCATAACACTGTACAGAACCAAGCCTACTATGAATTTCTTAATTGTTTAAGCTTTCACAACTGAGTTGCATTTTTTTACCCGTGGCTTCAGAATTTGTGAAGCAACGTGTATAACGAGAGGGAATGCCGATTGGCATTTAGATCATTATTGTGTGTATATAGTGCCATTTGAAGGAGGGCAGGGGACACCTTTGAATTAACTAGATATTGTAACTTTGAGCCCCATTTAATAGTTTGAAGCTGCATAAGCTGGGACGGACTAGTCCCTGCTTCCAAAATAATACTGGGAAGTATATTTTTCTTGATATATTGGGACTTTCTTAATGTTTAAGATGACTCTGGAGTTGAGGGGCCTGATAATGTTATTCCCGGTAAAGATGCATATTGAAAGCAACAAGGTACGTGCAAGACGAAAGGCTTTCCGCACCAAGGGCGCTTCACCATTCAAACCTATGCCAGCGTCAAATGTGTCGAGCCGTTGCCAAGTGGATTAGTTCTGCGAATGTATGTAACATATTTGAACTGACGGTGTGAGCACCGTGGACTAACAAAATGACCGTGTTGGCCACGGAGAGAAATTTTGAACCGTGTTGCAATTTGTCCAAACCTGGGTGTTCCCACTATGGTTCTGATGGGGCCAGCAACGAGGAAAAAGGGCCTGTGTGTGAAAATTGATGACTCGGCCTCAGCGTGCTTTGACAACACGGGACAAGACTGCCATCGAGATGGTGTATAGCCAGGAGAATCAGGAAAACGGGAACTGTTGCGGGACAGATTCTCGCAGGGGCAAGAAGAGCGTTGTCAGGAATGCATTCTAAATGGACTGTCTACTCTAGCACTCACCATGTACTGGGCTTCGTGGGTGTTCCAGCACAAAACATATGGAGCTTAGTTTTGGGTCGGGCTCATCTACAATCCAGTGAAAAAAAGAGCGGAAAAAACTTAAACAAATTAAATTAACTTAATCCATTCGGATTTGGCCAGATAGGTAAATCAAATGAAGACCTAAGAAACAACGTAGCGTCGAGATATTGTCTTGGCTTCATGTCTTGTGCTTACTTCACTGTTCGCGGCAAAGATATTGTCTCCAGTCCCTGAATGACCACTCCACCAGAAAAAGGATGTAATAGTGAAAGAAGGTCAAAGGATAATAGTTGTCGAAACGTGCTACGAGGATGGCCAACACAACACCAAAGTTTCAATTTTGCCGGAACAACAACAACAGCAGCAACGGCGGGAAACTGTGTCAGCCGCGGTTGGAGCGGAAGGAACGGCTCCAGAAGTAGAATTCAATGACGAGAGGCACGCGACTGCTGGAGAGTTTATATGCGACGCGTTTGAGAAATGCACGCGAAAGATTGCTTCGGTTATCGGTAAAGCCAAAGAGGTGGTGCACGAAGCGGTGGCTCAACAGAGAGAGATGGCGCACGGGGTTAAAGTGGCTGCGGAGGAGGCAATTGTCAGAAAGCGTGAGATGGCTTGAGAGGTTAAAGAGAAAGTGGAAGATGCACATGAGAAGGCTAAGGAGTACGCTTCTGAATAGGTCCACGGTGCTAACGAGGGGTACGCGAAAGCAAAGGAGTCTCCAGCCCACAAAGCTCACGATATCAAAGAAAGTGTGAAGAAGACTGCGAACGACGCAGCCGAGAAAGCAAAAGAAGCAAACGAAAAAAAAGAGAACGCCAAGGAAAGGGTCTGGAGTTTTGTGAATGATGCAGTAAAGTACGTGTATTCGAAGGAGGTAGTAGATTCTGTGATGGGTGTGGCCAATTTGTTGGGTTTCGCCACTGCTTATGGGATGTGCGTGTGGGTAACGTTTGTTTCGAGCTATGAAATGGCGGGGGCTTTGCTAAGGCAGCATTTTGCTTTGGTGCAGAGCAAGATGTATCCTGTTAATCTCAGAGCAATGGCCTCTTGAATTGGGGTCACTCTATTGTCGCATTTGGTTGGCAAAAGAAAGTTGTTATTCACCAGCCTGGCCGAGATTTTTCAAGGGTACAGTCTAGTAGCATCGATTTTTATGGTTTTGCTCAATGCGATGAACTTGGAGCCCTTGGCCGCGGAGGTACATACCTTTTGCATTTTGCCAATGGCTGCATTTATCACTTTGGGTTTGTTTCACATTACTGTTGCTAAAATCACGGTTTTACTTCCCCCCCCCCCCCCAACAAACGTAATTGTCTCCGTTTGTTCTGCAGCGTTTTGAAAAGAAAAACACTAAAAAGTCTGCATTTGAGTCAAAACTCACGCTTCTAAACCATAACTACAATTTCAAACATACTGTTTGGTACATTGTCTTGTAGTATTGCGAGGATCGACAATTACTGATGGTGATAGCTCCTCCAACTTTGTTTCTCTTTTATCCTTTATTGTCAATGATCATGACGGTGATGTTTGAGAGAATGAAGATTAAGAAGGAGGATAGCAGGGGAAGAGAAAGCCAAGCAGCAAAATCTGACAAGTCAACTGAGGGGAAACCAGACATCGATCCTGCACGGAAGGGAGGGACAAGCACGACGAGAGAAGAAGCTCCGGCGGTATGGCGACAATCCCGAGAGCTAGAGGAAGCCACGTCAAGGATGGTCAGATTGAGTCCGAGGCTGAAGAAGCTGAACTCCTGTTCATCCCTGCTCAACATTCTGACCTTGATGGCTCCTCCTTGGCACCTGTGGTCTACTTGGGCCAGTGCCTGCATGTCATTTGCTAATCAATGGAATGACTTCCCGTCCTTAGTGTATTGAATTCTTGTGTATTGCTTTTCTGGATGATAGCTAGGATGATGTTTGTTTGTAAATGTTGTATGGAGTGAAGGTGTGTGGAAGACCGAGACATTGGATGAATAGATGGATTGGATGTTCAATTTTCGGGTTAACAATATGCCATATCGCATGCTCCAGAGATTAATAAAAAAAAAGAAGGAAGGCATTACCTCAAAAAGTTTGGCTACTAGCCAAAATGCGTGACCCAAAACAGGGGTCAAAATGGCGCCTCTATGTCTAGGATCATAAACATGATGGAAATATCCGGTGAGCAACAGTTCAGCTTATTTACAACTAATACAAAACAAACGGTTTAAATTCATTGCAAAAGAGACAAATATTTTAAAGGCAACAAAATGACAAAATTGGAGAAGAGAAAAACAATGTGAGACTCATCGGTAATCTAGTTAGTAGACAATCCATCCGAACTTCCTGACATCCATGTATGTAAAGCGAACCATTATTGACAAGTGGAATTCCTAATTGCATCGCTCTTCCTTCTTCATACTCATTTAGAATGCATATGCATGCATCCAATGCTATCTAGGGCCCGAAATTGTCTGGGAGGAAATGTAGGAGAAACAACCATGCGAACCAATTGGGCTAACTGAGGCAGACTCGTTTGCTTGTCGATACAAGGTAAGGTTGTTTGGTTCTGTCTCCCTTCCCAATGTGGAAGCCTCAACAAACCTACGCCCATAGAAGCGCAAGAAATTCAGAGATTCCAATCTTGGATGGCCCAAGGGCATTCCACCTTCCAACATTCCTACGACGGTCACCATGTTAGGTCTCAATGCTGGCTCCTCGTGAACGCAGCATAAAGCAATTCGCACTAATGTCTCCACTTCTTCACTCGTCACTCGCCCCTCGAGCCTTGGATCAACAAGCTCCAAGTACCTCCCTTGCTCGTGCATTTCCAATGCGAATAGTGGGAAATAAACCAGTCCTAATCCTGATGATGATGATGACTGGCCACTGGCGCTATCATCCATGCTATGGCTCCGTGATGGAATGAAGCAATTTTTCCTTCCGCTGACAATTTCAAGTAGCACCATTCCAAAACTGTACACGTCAGTTTTTTCAGAGATTGCCGAGTTGGTCAGCCATTCGGGTGCGAGATACCCACGAGTGCCTCTCATTGTTGTGAATAAACCGGACTGCTCAGGACCCAGAAGCTTTGACAGGCCAAAATCAGAGATCTTTACCCGAAAATGGTCGTGCAAAAGAATGTTCTCTGGTTTCACATCACAGTGGATGATCTTGTTGTGGCACCCACTGTGCAAATATGACAGCCCACGTGCAGTTCCAAGGGCTATTTCGAACCTCTCCTGCCATTCTAAGACAGGTCTACTAGAGAAAAGGGTCTTGTCTAGCGAACCCCGATTCATATACTCGTAAACCAGAAGCCGCCGTCTCCCATGGGCACAAAATCCTCTCAATTTCACCAGATTGACATGATGAACATTCCCAATCACTGCAATTTCAGTGCAAAAATCTTTTTTCCCTTGGACTCCAAAACTGGTTATCTTCTTTACCGCAACAACTGATTTATCGGGCAAGACACCTTTGTACACAGACCCAAATCCGCCGAATCCAATCTGGGTCCTAAAATTGTCGGTGGCCAGCTCAAGCTCTTCGTATTCAAACCGTTTTGGTAAGCCTGGGATGTCGTAGGCATCCAGGTCTCCTGAAGAATGTGAGTCTGTGTGGCCTAGTTTTATATCTTTACTATTGGAAAGTCTCCATCTTCTCCATATGAGAAAACTCACGACAATGAAGAAGATAAAAGCAGCGAGAGGAATCAGCACCAGAGCAAATACAGGGAACTTAAGTTGTCCTTGATTATTTAAGCTATTGTCAATACTTGGAGCAGTTCCAACCATAGTCTTGATGTATCCCAACAGATCATCATCGTCATTGTTGTTTACCATCAAGGAACCTAATTCATTTTCAAGCGCATGGCAAGATCCAGAAGAATTGTGATAAAAGAATCCCAAGCAAGAACAGTCTGCTGTGCAGAAATCTTGACAAACAGACAAATTCACTCCATCCTTTATGGGCTTAGAGAAATGAGTAGAGAAGTAATCCACACTATAACCAAGCCTCAAATATGAAACCGATGAGGAATTCAATTGACTATCATTATTGGCTGAAGTACAGGCCATTGGCAAAGAAGAACCATCACTTGGCACACAACCACTTGGATTTGGTGAACCTGCGCGGAAATTGAAACCTGGTGGACATGAACAAGTTGCGCCTCTCGATGCGCTATCACTACACAACCCAATTCTGCCACAAACGAATGGAATCTGACAACTATCGGTTGGTCCCACAAAATCCTGTCTTGTGCTGCTGCCGGAGAAGCTACTGATCATGAACTGACCAGAAGCACCCAACCGGGCAAATCGGAAGTCGTGAGTTGGTAACGTCATCTGAATTACAACTTTTGATCCATTTTGACCAAACAGAAAGAGACCTGTTCCGTTCATTACCATATAGTCAACCATATGATTCGAGTTCGTATATGCCTTAGCATCCATTGACAACTTCCAATATGTCTGTCCATGCCATTGTAGTATCAAATCTGAAACAGAAATAGCAAGCCTGTAATCACCAATTGATAAGTTAGCGCTTGATACAGGACTCGACAGATTTGCAGACGCAGGGAAACGTTGTCCAGTTACAATAGTATCTGTTGGCCAGTCAAAGCTTTCCCATAGAGAATGGTTCGACTGATCAAGCAAGACAAGATTGCCCATCTCTGTTAGAAGCAATGCGGAAACAGAAGATCCCAACTGTGGGGTTGACCAAACAAGATTGCCACTTTCATCAACAATCGTGATCCCTTTTGCGGTCAGCCTCATTTGACCGGAATTCGAGATAGGAGCATCACGATTAGCGGACCAGATAATGACGCTGGAAGCCTCGTGGGTGACACACAAGTAAAATGCTTTGTTTTGTCGGCCAGGATTGAAGATGGATGCTCTGAAGGTTCCATTTCGAGATGTCAGGAAATCCCCTCCGTTGTCAATGAATTTGTAGTGTGAAGCGGTGAAATTTGGAATGATGCGCTCCGAGAAGAGAGAGCCAGAGACAACAGCATAGAAAAAGAAACTGGTGGAAAATAGTGTCAAGGCCCCCATATGCAGTATTTGCAGAATGACGAGCTGCGAAGAGAAGACAAAAATTAATAGGTTTGATGAAGGTTGCTTTGGATGCGTTGGAATTGGTCTGCCTCCGCTCCTACCCCTTCTTTTATTTGTTTTGTTCCCTCAAATTCTGCCACCTGCTTTCCCGTTGACTTCCCTCTCACTATCTCTCTCCTACGCGATAAATCCTGGTTGATGACAAAGGCAGATGTAATCGTTGACCTTGCGAAAGCTTAGCTTAATCAGGCGCCGTGGGGACCCGGGGGTGGGGCGACGTTAAGATTTTTTTTTTTTTTCGCAAAAGATAATAAAATAAGGATGATATCTATAATTCTATTAATAAAAATTATATCTTAGTAAATGAGTAAATTTTAATAATATATTTATTAAATATTTTTTAAAAACCTTAAATTTAAAATCTTTAATTAAATAAAATATAAATTTTCTTTATCACTGAACTGCGAGGGAATAATATCTAAGTAATCAAGAATACTAATTGGCCAGTCTTGAGCTGACAATCATATCTTTTGGCAAGTGTTTTTTGATCTTTTCACGTTCATTCTGTCAATACCAACAACCATTTAACCGCCACGACGGTTTATTTCTTGATTGACAACAAGAAATCACTCGCTGACAAATGGTCATTCCGCCGCCACGAAATGAAACCAATTACGATGGCAATGGCTCGTAAGGCAAACACCTGCTTGTAGGGTAACCTGGCGCCAGGCTTTGCCTTTAATTGTGGAGAGAGAGAGAGAGAGAGAGGAGGGTAAGTTTTACAGTACAAGGGAGGAAATTAAAGTTGACCAGTCTGAGGAACAAGAGTGTGAATTGATACTTTGGTGTTTTGCTGGTCAGGAGTCAGACAAAAAAAAACAAAACAAAAAGGACTGTCACATAGCGAATCTCTCACGTGCAAAAAGTCTCGTCATAACAAGCTTTCATAATTAAGTCTCATAATAGCAATTAATTGTATTTCATGTCTTCTGCAAGGGTTAGTTCTAACACAACTCAGACGATCTACTCCCCAATGCTTCAAGATAGACTGCCGATTAACATAATCCGAGTCTTCAAAGATGGCGTGCCTGGCTTGGCTAGCGACCTTGTGTCATTGCTAATTTTATTCTCCATAGGATCTGTCTTGTTCTTAAGTGTGAACTCAACGTGGACAATCTATAAAATTGAGCCTGGAGATTAATCGTGCTCGTATGGTCAATGGATAAAGGGGACAGTTGCCAGCAAGCCACCCACTCCGCAGCCAACCGACCTGGGCGGTTCCAAGTGGTTGCTGCCATGACTTAGTGCAGCTCACCCCAGATCATGCAAGCTGCCGCTAATTGCATGTATACAAAGTCAAAGAAAAGCTATATTTAAAATTTGCATATACCCCAGTTCGTTATGTTAGGCTCTACAGGGTTCACGGGAAAATTAAGAAAATATAAAGGGTTACTTAGGATAGCTGGTCAAATTGAATTATTTATTTCGGTTATCGATGTAGGTAGCATGTCAAATTTAACTTTGGGAGACAGGAAGGCTTAGAAGTTGGAAATGCTACTAGCTTTCACACGCCGGATTTTAGGTTGGAAAATTATTATTTTTGCGAAATGCAGTTGCAAAAGAAGTCACGAATGACATCACTTGAGCTAATAATTTAAGATAATAATTAAATATATTTTTCGTCATATTAATTAAATTTTAATAAATAGATATTTATATTAAATTTATTAATATTAAAATTAAATATAGATAAAATTTACTTGAACTCCATAATATCAATAATTCTTACCTTAAATTTATAAATATGATGATAAATATATTTATAATAATTTTTTATTAATTTTTTTTAAATCATGTATGATTAGTATAATAAAATATTTAAACACATTAAGAATAAATCAAAATTATAGGAAAATTTATATTAATTTAATTTAATTTAATTATTTAAATAAAATTAAATATTAATTATTATATAAAAATAGAGAGTCTATATATTATATTATGTATTTTTTTTATCATTATATGATATTTTATTAAATTAATAAAACTATGTGTTGTTTTATAATTATAATATTGATGACAATAAAGAAAATATTTTACATTAGAAGACAGCATATTAAGTAATAGATATGATCATTAATTATTTATATTTATGACTTTCGCCGTATGAAAACCAGAAGAACATTCCCACAAGATAGACTGCAAAAGCTTTAATTACTGCTACTTTCCTCTCTTTCCCTTTTATTTAAGAGAATTTGAACCAGTCGTCAATGCTGTTTGTTGCGCTTTGTTTTATTCATTATTGCGAAGATTAAACTTTTTAAGTAAGATTAAGAGTCTAATAGTTTTCTGTTTTTTTTTTTAACCTCTTTGGACATAATAGAGTGTAATAGTTTTTCTATCACAGAAAGTGACTAATAATGACACGTTAATTTTAAACTTGACAAAGCTAAGCACAACTTACTAGTATTAGGTCTATATTTTATACAAAAAGAACAAAGATTTTTCTTAAAAAAAATTTTCTGGTCCTTAAATTAGGAAAAAATAATAAAAAAGAAAAGTCGTAACTATCATCCGTGATCTGAAAATAAATAAACAGTTTATTTTTCTATATTAAATTGGAGGAGACATGCCCAAGAGTTTGGATGACAGAAAAATTCAGATTTGTATCTATTCTAAATTACAAATTTATAATCAGAATTTTGAGAAATAGGTAATATCTAATGTAAGACGGAGGCTTGCTCTTCCACCAGTCATTTTCCTTTTTCTTTTTTTTTTTCTTAATATATATATATATACACACACACTTTTTTTTGGGTCAATATAAGAGAACACACAAGAATATTAGATAAAATTACATTTCTGCTCAGACAATTCCATATAATTCCTCTTAATAATTACAAGTACTTTCCATTGGAATAAACGCCCTCGTAATATATATATATATATATATATATATATGTATAGGCAAGTCCTAAGCTTTAATGAATCATTTGCAAGCGATAAACCTTTGTTGACTGACCCTGACGAAAGAAAAAAAATGCTTATGCAAGGTTGGTGAATTTTAAAGGTGATTTATTTTAAGCATTTGCGGTGACTCGGTAAATCGAGTTTTTTTTTTTTTTTTTTTAAGAACCAACTTTCACTGTGACTCGAAGTCGACGCGTTTTGCCTCGTTTCCTTCTTGTCAGTAAAAATTTCTGTAGCAGGTCAAACTCAATCTACCCGTCAACGCTGAACAGGCCTGTCAAGTTGAGTTCACATGACAAGCGGAGACTCTTTAGGACAACGTTCATATTAAAAACATTTAAAAGACAAAAAAAAGGTGTTGACTTTCCAATTTCAAAGATGCTTTTTTTTTCTTGTTTCTGCTGGGTTTCTGGTCTTTGGATCGCCTTTTATTACGGCAGCCGACCAAGCCCATCAGACTATATATTTTAGTTTAATTTAATTTAATTTAACTAAGGTCACCTGCCTAAAATAACTAATTTATGTGCCAACGGAAAAAATAAGGTTTGAATTTTATCTTTTTTTTTTTTCAAAAAAATTTTTTACACGACTCTTGATATGGAAAATAAAATAAAAATCAAATTTTAAATTTTATTTTCTTTATTTTTTTTCTATTTTTACAACCATTTTTTCACATTAAAAAAAAGATTGAGTTAACCTCTGAAGGGATTTATTATTGCTGGTTAATATTTTCCGATAATAATAATAAATTTTACTTTCAAATAATTTTATTTTCTCAATAGACCCTGTGTTCCGGTGAAAAAGAAGAAGAAGGTACTAGTTGGGGATTGGGCTGCGAGACATGACGTCAGCGATTGGGTGGTACGGACCGCTGATCGATCTCTCTACGGTCATTTCTCACGTCGGCGACTTTGTTCAGCTTCTCGTTTTCGTTCGTCGATCCACTCCCGTTCAGGTCCCTCTCTCTCTCTGTCGCCAAGAATCCCTAATTGGCTATGGGTTCTGACAATGTCTGTGTGCTTTGGAGAACTTTTGGGGTTTCTGCTAACAAATGTGGTTTCGGTTGCAGTGTAAGTTATCTAAAGGTGGAGAGATAATCAGGACTGACATTCAGGTTGGCGATGATACGCGGCCGTTTTTCTCCGTTTCTTTATGGCAAAAGCAAATGGCAGCACTGGCACTTTCCGGTCATGTAATCTTGTTGCAAAGTTGCGATTCGTCATTACTTATTTTTCAATGCAATTCTATGCTTAATTTAAGGGTTTTTTTTTTTTTTTTTTAAGATCATTTTATCCACTTGAAAATTATGGATATTTTATGATTGATTATGAGGGATTTCCACTTTGAGTTTCAATTCCCATTCTGTGTGATTACTTCCTTAGTGTCCTCAAGTTCTGATTAGTTTATGGTGTGCTGTTCAGACGTGAAGATCGCTAAATTTAGACATTTTATTGAGGCAAGAACCGTCGAGTATTCGTCATTAGTCTGTTTAGTCCAGCCTCATCAATTGCTTGTCTCAAAAGGTAGTAATAATCTCTTCTTTTCCTCAACAATTGTTTCTGCCTGCATTATTGGCTTAATGTTTGAAAGAAAATCTAAGAATCTATACTAGAAGTTCTAGTCGTTAGAGACTAAAGCTGCTCAATGAGATACTTGTTTCATTGCAAGCTTTGTTGGTGACACCTATTGACCTCCATGTGGTTACAAGTGTGTAGGTGTAGATGACCTAGTAGAGAAATGTCGACTAGGGAAATCAACAGTGGAGAAGCTTGGTAAGGTGATGAAATGGGTCAAGGATGCTGGATTTGCTCTTTACCCTTTCAGGTCACACAGTTCTGAGGTATACTTTTGTTATTTGTTTCTATAGCTGGTTTAAAAAAAAAATGGGAAGTTGGGTGTGATTGAATCATGAAACTAAGTGGGGAATAAGACTGAAGATTGATAAGAGGAAAAAGTTGCAATCTAGTAGTCCTATTTATCATCTTAGGTTCAGTGTATATATATATATATATATATATATAAAGATTCTCCAGAGGATAATGTACTGATCTCATCCCTGCCAAAATACTTCCACTCGTAAGTTCTTGTAATCCTGTTGGCACGTATGATTAATCCGTGAAACTATTTGCAGGAGAGTCGGCAGCTTCCAAGGAACTGGAAAGTGTTGGAGCAGCATGAAGCTCTCAACTTCTTCTCACTTTCAGAGGTATTACATCTAAAAAATTCTTGCAGGGCAATCTTTAGTGCAAATGTGGGTGAAATTTTCCTACCAATTACCTGGAGAACACTCGGTGATTTAGAGAAGGAAAAGATGTTTATCAGCAGCAGAATCAGTAAAGTTGAAGACAATAGTATAGCAGAGGATTTAATTTGTATTGGCTGCCAGCTATGTGGTCTCCCTTTGGATGTGGAGAACAGTAATAGAAGGTTAAAGTGGCTTCTTGCGATTTTTTCCTTTTATATTTGCCCGAATGGCTTTGACTACGGAGTGTTCTTTGGCTTTGCTTAGGTGTATAATCAGTCAAAACTCTTCTAGACTTCTTTGCCCAAAGAGCTCAAATCACCTGCATGTAGTGGGCATGATATATAGGCCCTTTATGGTACGCATATGTTTATCTTCTCTCTCTGATTTTCTCTGTTTCACTGAAGTTATGACAATGCCATGTTTCTTATTGATTGAAACCCATTCTCCACATCTTCCAATACTGCTTTTTTGTCACCTTGATTACATCGCACTTTCTGTGTTTGAAATTGTTCTCCACCTATATGTCTAGCTTATGGTAACTGTTTTGCATTCGGCCAAATTCTTTGGGTTTTATCCATCCAAAATGACATGAACTGGAACAGCTCAAATATCTTAAATATATGTAGCACTAGGTTTCATCCGGAATTCATTATTTCTCCAGTAAAATTGTTCAGTGTATTAGATTTCTTTTTCTGAAACTTCCGATGAAATAACATTAAGTTGCACTTTTCATTCCTTTAACCCGCAGCTATATGTGTGGGATGAATCAGAACACTTGCCACTACTTGTAAGAAACAAGGCTGCGGAACTCTTGTTCGCAAACATCAGAGCTGAAAGGGCATATCCATGTCGCATAGGTCCAGAGCCTGGCCAAAACTCGCGTGTAAAAGAGCTCGGCAAACGGAAGTTTCCAGAAGCTGCAGGAAATAGAGTAACGAGGTCTTTCTCAGCAAGTGCAGATAACAGCCTAGAAGGAAAAAAGGAAAAAGACCATCTCAGTAATAAAGTCTATTCAATTTGGTTGATTCTTCTCAAGATGTTATTACAACAAGGAAAGAACAGCTCTTTGAAATTTGAAGTAGCTGTGAATGCCAGCTTGGATACTGACAATGGGAAGTTCGAGATGATTTCTGTGTCCATACCATGCATCAGGACGTGATAGCTTAAAATGGTTTATATTATTTATTTTGTCTTTTTGATAATATGTACTTTTGTTGTGTCTTAACAGACAACAATATTCGAAAAGGTTTTTAAATTAGTTTCATTTTTACCTTTCTAGGCTAACAATCTTTTCATTTTTAATGTAATGACCTAGTTGATCATCTCATTACCTAGATAAGAAACTTAAGAAGATGTTAGTTCTCTGTTTTTTTTCTTAAAAAAAAAAAAATTCATATGCTTTGTTCTAATTTCTGCAATTTCATTAAGATTGGATGGTTGGCTTTAGACCGGCAAAGCGCGAAATGGACGGCGGTAAAATGGAGGGATTCTGAAAGTGCGCAAAGAGAGGGTAGTGGTGGGAGTCGACATGGCCTATAAAAAACCTGAGATATCATCACGGAGGACAGTCGGTTGGCCGAGATATCTAGGGCTACCGACAAGTAGGCTACCGAGATATCTCGCCAAAGAGTGACAAGTCGGCTGCCCGGGATGTACCGTCCAACCGACGGGTCCGTTATCATTCTTGCTTTTTTGTTGTTCGCCATCGCCAGTATTCTCCGTATCTTCAACTCCCGCCTGTTCCTCCGCCTCTTTTTAACATAACTCTCTCCTCCTCCTCTTTCGGAGCTGTGGCTTTGCGGCGGATGAGAAGCGGAAATCGATCAGAGCTTGTCCAGTGCTTCATGTTATCCGTCTGCCTCCACGGTCAGATCTAAGGTTGTGACAGTAAACACGAAACGCGCAGATTCGCTCTAAGGCTTCCGCAGAGAGAGAGAGAGAGAGATGAAAGGGGTAGGAGGACCTCTACTTTGCATAGGGGATCTGCTAAGCGACCTTGCCGAAAAAGAAGAACAAGAATTGCCGCCACCAGATTCATCCCCTCCACCGCTATCGCCATCTCCTCCTGACTCCCGCTACAATTTAACTAATTCCAACCTTACCCTTCTTTTCCAGGTTCGCTCTCTTCAATACGACCACTTTCCTTAATTTCCATTTTTATAAAACCAATAAATCGCAGCCGCAGTCCAAAATCGGATTCTAATTCATGAAATAATTGATACATCTCGTAGCATTCACGCAATTGAATTGTGCAATTAGGATGAATCTGACTCTAATGTAATCTATGGTACCCAAAGATGTTTATATAATCGACAGTTTACTTTTAGTTTTTATTGTATTCGTTAATTGGCTTTTGTTTCAGGAAAACTATGCCCGCTTGAAAGAGGCGTTTGCTGGAACCGATCACTCTTGGACTGTTTTAACTCTCAAGGTTAGTTGGTTGGTTGGTTGAATGGTTTGGTTCAACTTCAAACCAATATCTTTTCTCTTTCACTCGTACAAATTTTAGCACAGTTATTAGATATTGTCACACAAATGCTTCTCTGCTTATAGCATTCAGATCACTGATACGGTATGGGGCGCTGTGTTCTTTAAATTGACTGCAGAAGAAAGGATTGTGTGGGTGCATACATCATTTTCTGTCTTTTGTAGTGCATTTATGATGACTGCCTCAGTGATTGATCATAATTTTTGGGGTGTCGCCAGCTGTGTTCCGCTCTGGAAAATGCAAACAAGTTGATCCAGTCCACTAATTCAAATGTTGAACTGCTATCCAACCACGTTGGACAGCTTGAAAAAATTATTGAGAGAGGAAATTCTGCAGTAGCAGAGTCCAAAGCCCTCCATATCTCTCTGTGCCAAAACGAGGGCCATCCCAGTCCACAGTAGACTATGTCTCGCATTGGGACGTGGATTGCTGGGTAAGTTTTAGCTTACCACAAAAATGACTATCTTTCACATGCCTTTTGTTCATTGTTGCTTTACGCCTCCACTCTTGTAGTGAACTGTCGGGTACAATACAATGTGCCTTACCTCTTTCGAATTGAGATGCAAAACTGACTACCGAATACCTTTCTGTAACTGCAAACTTAGATCCAACTAATCCAAATCTCAAAGGCTTAAGAGAAATGAGTTGCTTGCTCAATATAGCCGAGGCTTAAATTCTGCATATTATATATTAGGTGCATTTTTATTTATATATATTTTACAATAAATTTGTGGTTCAATAAGTGACCAATAGTTGAGTTAATGACTCAATGATCAGGCTTCTCTGCCTGGTCAATTACTGGGTCGTGTTTGATAACTATAAACGAAGAGCTCTCGGGGTTGTCGAGGAAAAAGCCTCCAACGAATGCGGCCGCGTAACTGCCGAACAACTGTTTATTTGTTACGTACGGCACAGCGAGCTTGGTTGTGATTTTTGTTAGTGTGAGAACAAAGCTTTTAGCCTCTCGTGCCCCTTTCCGTTTTTTTTTTTTATTCACTTCAGAGCAAATTGATTGATATAGTTTTAACTTTCAAGTAATTTTTTAAAAGACTTTTTCGCCCTTAAAAGATTTAATTTGGGGGAAAAGACTATTAAACGCAACTTGTGGTAGCTACTGTTTTGTGTCAGTTTTCCCTGATTGGTAGCTTGTCCTGGTAAGTCTACATCATTCATCTGCAGCGGATCACTTGAATGGATCATGGCATGCACATGGTTTGGTGGACTGTCTCGGTCTGTCTGCATCAAACAGAAAGTCGGGTCTCGTTTGGTTTTCCTTCTCCCGTCTACTGATTGTGTATCGAAAATTTCTTTTCTGCGATGCTGGAGCTGAAATGTGAATAGAAAAAGAAAAATCTTGCAGAAACCTAAAACTTTCAGTCAAATAAACTAATACGAAGCTATCCATCTCTGCGCCCGGTATTCTTTTACCAATTGCCCTGTGATTTGAGAATAAATCAAAGTTCATACCGTCCAATGGAGATGGGATTCCAGTTTTCTTTCAGTGCATGATCGTTTTGTCTAATTCATACTGGTTCCTGCTACTCATTCCGCAGACCTCTTGCTCTACCCGTCAGTTGTGTTCTTATAATTTTCCTATCGAAATCCAATTATTGCTCTCTATAGAAAAAATATGTCACGATGCATATAAATATCATATATGGGTATTGTTAAGCTCGTGAGTCAACATCTTCTCTTTGTAACTGAAAAGGAAAAATCGAAACAACGAGAAGATAATTTATTCAGGGATAATTTCAGGCAACACGTTGAACCGTAAGATGTCAGTATTACGCACGCCCCAATCTAGGTGAGTCTACGATAGATTTGTTTTCGATAAAATATCATTCTTTTTTTTTTATTATTATTTTTCTGTATTGGGTAAACGAAAAAAAGGATAATTAATGAAAAATAATGTTTAAGTCAACAAAATAACAATTTTTTTATGAAAATTAACTCGTTAAAAACAAGCAAGTTATTTTTATTATTATTATTATTATTTTGTAAATATTGGGATGAGTGAGAGAAAAAAAATATTACAATGAGTGAAGGAAGGTAAAAAGCGTACTAGAAAAAGAAAATATCACATTTGGTAAAGAGTTAATTAAAATTTTTCTAACATGCTCATTTATAATAATAATTAATTTATATCAAAATTTTAAAATTTATCATTTTTGTTTCATATTATAACAATTAAAAGTAAAAAATAATAAAAATTAATCTATTTTTTATAAACAAATTATTTTCTAAGAAACAAACAGACCGGCGCTTAAATGTTTTAATGGTATTTCATTTTATACCAGAAAAGGCCGAAAAGATGAAAGGGGATCTTGAGCGTCCACGGTTTACCGACAGCATTTGCCAATTCTGCGGATGAAGAGGGCGAAACCTACATGGCCACATCGGTTGTTGGAAACATGAGAGAGCATTGACCATTAGCCCATTACTGAAGGGCCTAAGGGCAGCAAATTAAAAGGCAGTATCTAAATCCTAGAATGTGCTGTTGAGAAGAATTAAATTATTGTAAGTGGTCCTCACAGCCAGACCTCGCTACAGGGATAGGTCTAGACCAGGTCTAAACGGCACGTGAATCTTTTTGGCGGTTCCGTTGTCTTTTATTTTAGAAAAAAAAAAAAAAGTATTGTGTACATAATTAAAATAAATATACACATCGCTATTAATGTGGTGTATGCTGAACTTTTTAATAAATATTTATACATTTTATTTTATTTGCAATATTTATTATATTTATTTTTTAAAATATAATTTATTTATTATTTTATATTACATAAATTTTATAAGTAAGTTATACTTAAAAAAATCTAAATAAAAATTCTCTTTACTTATTTTTATATTCTACTTAACTGTATACACACCATATATGTTCCTTTAGAAAAATGGAAAAATGGTGGGACTCACCTACGCTGTACTCTCTGTCTTTCTCTCTCAGTCACCACACCAACCCCATCCTGTCCACTGGACTTTTTCCGTCTTAATAATGGAAGAAACTTGGGGGAGACGAAAAAAGGTTAAATAAAATTAAATTAATGTTTAATTTGATATACAGAATTTTTAATTAAATTCTGTTTTAGTAATTTTTTTATTTGACTTTGTATTCATTTTTGTGGTGGTTTGCTGGAGCTCATATATAGTATTTAAAGGCCATATGCCGCATGCTTAGTCTCAACCCATCAACTCTGCTCCATAAAGAGTTTTGAAGCAACTTAACTAGAAACCGCAAGAAGTTCACTGGCCGTCAATGGCTTCAATTGAAACGGTCCAAGGGGCTGATCGAGCACGAGGTCCGGCAGCAATACTAGCCATTGGCACAGCCAATCCACCCAATTGCATTCTCCAAGCTGATTACCCCAATTATTTCTTTCGAGTCACCAATTGCGAGCATATGACTGAGCAAAAAGAAAAGTTCAGGCGCATTTGTAAGTGGTTAACGTTGTTCCTTACTTGTTACATCGATGAACAAATGGCTAACCTTGTTCCTTTTTCTCTTCTTTTTTTTCTTTTAATTAGTTCCAGCTAAAACTCGAAACTCTACTCATCGAACTATGGAGCTTGGATCTCTCATGATCAATCAAATTCTTACAATTAAGGAATCGTACTTCTCCATTTCGAAAGTTGAGACGAACGACTAGATATTGGACAATGACTTAATTAAAAACTCCTGAAAAGAAATAATAGAAAATAAAGATAACGCACGAGAACCTGCGTTCCAATGACTGTTGAAGGACTGCCACTGGACGAGGAAAGGAGTTTTAGAACAACATGGACAAATGATCTATCATGGTACCTGACTGTAACACTAAAAGAGACAGAAAGGACTGCACTTTGCTTCAAGTCCAAGACCGAGCTCTTTGTTCCGTGTGATTATTTTGGTTACAGTGACTTATGGTATGACATTATTTTGGCTATTGATATGGTATTTGATGTGTGGACAGGTGAGAAATCGATGGTCAGGAAACGCCACTTTCTCCTCACAGAAGAGATTATTAAAAGGTACCCCTGCTTGTGTTCCTATAATGCTGTCTCGTTTGATGCACGCCAAGACATTACAGTTCCGGAGGTACCCAAGTTGGGCAAGGAAGCAGCACTGAAAGCAATAGAGAACTGGGGGCAACCGAAATCCAAGCTCACCCACCTCATTTTTTGTGCAAATCCTGGGGTAGATATGCCTGGCGCAGTTATTCAACTCACCAGGCTTCTAGGCCTGGAACTTTCCGTGAAGAGAATGATGTTCTATCACCCTCCTTGCTATATGGGAGCGCATGCTCTTGGCATTGCCAAGGACATTGCAGAAAACAATGCTGCCGCAAGGGTTCTGGTCGTGTGCTGCGATATCACTGCTGGTTCCTTCCGGGCACCAGGGCCTTCTGATCAGGAGGCAGACATACCTTCTCTAATTCTTCAAGCTACAGTGGGTAACGGTGCAGCTGCTCTGATCATTGGTGCCGATCCCTCCGGGGCCGAAAGACCGTTGTTCCAAATTGTATCCATGAAACAGGCAATGATTCCTGACTCACACTATGCAATCCGAGGAGAGCGACGCGAAAGGGGCCTCACCGCTGGCTTGTCAAGGGATATTCCTTCCTTGATTTCCCAAAAAACAGGGAAGTGCTTGGTCTGAGGCATTTAATCCACTTGGGCTTGGGATTAGCGACTGGAACTCATTGTTCTGGGCTGTCCAGCCTAGTGGTGCTACAGTTCTCAAGCAAATCGAGGCCAATGTTGGGCTGAAACCAGAGAAGCTAGCCGCAACTTGGCATGTGCTGGGAGAGTATGGAAACATGGGTAGCGGAACCGTATACTTCATTCTGAACGAGATAAGCAGGAGGTCGTTTGAGGAGCAAAAGGCCACAACTGGTGAAAGGCTGAAGTGGGGTCTTGTGGTTGGCATCGGGGCTGGTCTCACTATCAACACGGTTGTGCTACGTACCTTTCCCGTCCATGGCTAGTAGCTAAAGCCACACCACTGACCGGGTTGTTCTTGTTGGTGTTGCTGTTATTGTTGTTAGTGTATACACACATCTTATTGATGTTATAAATGCTTTGTGATCGTTTACATAAGCATATCGTATGGGAGGTGTAGATAACAGTCCATGAGACTGGCTACTTTGTCTCCATTACTTGCTATGCTGTAGTAAGAATAACTGGTTTTCAACCAGTGCATCGGTTTCAGTATTTTGAATGGATAAAAAGCTTTGGGTATTCTAATTCTGTCATCTTCGCGGTCCTCTGTTGTGCAATTGCAACTCCTTTATATATTTACGGCAGCGGTAAAACCACATGCACTCGATTAAGCTACTCACCTCTTGCGCGGTTTCTTATATTAGACTATTCCGATGACAGTTGTTTTAACTCACTCGTTAAGGTGATTTAAAATAACTTAATACACAAAATTCAAAAATAAAAAATAAAAATAATAATATTTGATCCTCTTTGTACTAAATTATTTTGACACATTTATTTTTTAGACGAGTCAAAATAACAAACATTACATATTTTTTAAGTCTTTTAACGTATAATATCAGTTAATAATTAAGATTTATCTCATGATTACAATAGTTTTATAGATAAGCGTCTGAAAAGGGTCAACTTTACTGCATATTTGTAATGAAATCTGCTTGGCTGTGTGATGGTGAATGAACATAATCAAAGGCACAAGAGACCGAAGTTCGATAATTTTTTTTTGTCTTTTTGATTATCGGGTCCTTGGTTGCTTATTTACACCCATTCTACCTTTGTTTTGCATTATTTTCGTATGTCTATCTCTTTGTATCAGTCTTTGCTCGTTGGTGTCCGATGGGGAACGTCCTATGTCTTCGAGATCGTGCTAGGTAATGCTGATTACAGGTAATTAGTGGGTCTTGGGTCAAAATTTATGGGCTAGACCATTTGGGCTTGGAGTTTGTAACTGCAGATGTCCTTTCCCACTGCATAATATGAAGAACCCATCAAGACCCAAAAAAAAAAAAAAAAAAACCCCCAAAATTTCTAATAAATCCCTCTCATCATACTCTAAAATTATAATTTTAAGCACTTGAAGTACTTGGAAAGTAAATGTGAAAATCCCTAATAAGACAGTTAAAAGTTCTTATTGAGGCACAAAATTTCTTGGAAGAGGTAAGTTTTGACAAGTTCATATTTGTGCTTTATTTAATGAAGAATGTTACATCATTTGAAATTTTCAGTGAAATATTGCTGCTATAAAACGTGGTAAATTTAACAATCTTCATATTTCATACTAATATATCGTTCATAAATTTAAGCAAGTGACTGCATTTTTTAAGAAATCGATCAGAGTTATCGGTACACATCACTTGTTACTCTAGTACAAGAACTTTTGCAAAGTTATCATTGACCCTTAATATTACTTTTGCCTAATATCCCTCTTAAATCCTTGACTTTGTGAGAAATTCCCAAGTGACTCTAATTAAAAACTATATCTCCATTGACCTGATAACTAAAGAATGAAATTTTATATCCGATCCATTTTCTCCAAACAAGCACAACAAAAGAGAAATATGATGGCTCTCATACCCTGTTTGCATGTAGGAAGAAGATATGGGCATGTAAATGGTCTCTCGTTAAGTCAAAATATGACAAATTTATTTCAGATTCCCTCAAATTTTGACAATGTTGGACATTTTAGTAGGCAAAAATAGCTTCATCAAAGAAGTAAGAACTTGCCCTTTAACTCTGTGGTGGTCTTATTGTTTTGTTTGCAGTATAGTTGGCTCCATTAGCAGCTAAAACAGCCAACGATTCCCTCTTACAACAACCCTTTTGGAATTGATGTGAGTGCCAAACCAATTATGATAAATAATGGCACTCGCCGCTACAAAACTTCCAAGGCGCCGCCCGTCTTGACCTGAGAAAGAAGACAAGCCTATCAACAACCAACCATTTGGTCTCCAATCACTTGGTCCCAACTTGCTTGTTCTATATCAATAAGTCACTATCTCAGTACCCCATAAAACTTCCAGAATGTGCTTACAAAAGATAAAGAACAACATATTTTTTAAAAAAATTGTACTTGAAAAAATAGAATATGTGGCGATTCTCTTCAAGTAGCTATCGTGACCTCCTTCTGTTTTCCAACTTCTTAAATTATAGCCATGCCACTCTCATTCTATGATGGATCTAAAGGTTAGTGACATCACTGGCATTCAAATTGAACTTATATTTACTTTCCTTCTTTTATCTTACGTATGGATTTTTCAGCTAAGTGAAGCAGGATGACATACGCGAAGGAACAGCACGAAGTTCGTTAAGTATGCTATTAAAGAGGCAGGAAGACTCGAAAACATCGATCCACTTGGAAGTTAATTAGACAGTGTTGGCGATTCAAACTCAAGTTAGGGGAAAGGTCTTTAAATAATTAATAATTTACCAAAACCATGTCATGCATGATTGAAAAATTTAGCTAATTATCATCACAAATGAATATAATTCATGATATACGATAGGCAAAACATGAAATCTTAGAGTTTATGTACCTAATATGTGACTTGATGAGGTTAAAATCATTAAATATCAAGCACGTTTTGGCACGTAGACTTTTGAATTCTACTGGTACCAGGTTGCACGGTCTAAAGGCACCAGCTTGTGAGGAATCAAAAGAGTTTCCTCAAGTGAACCGGGTTAATTACATAGTCGTGAACTTAATAAATAAAACAGCAATAAAGGTCTTTAGATCTTGTAAAATTTTTATCATGTAAGATATCTTAGTTTCACTTGCCATTTTAGTGCAACAGATTTAATTATTTTTTTTTTTTTTAGGATTCAGATTAGAGTTCCACTTTTATGCTTAACGACAACAGGAAAACAAACAATAACAGTGGTGTGTGTTTATTCGATCGACTGTGATGTCATTAATTAGGATGAAATAAGAAGCTTTACTTGTTCGACATGTGCCACGAAATTCGGCTGCCCGGGAAAGCGATATGATCGGTTGAAAAGGGCCAAGAAAACTTAGAAGAAATGAAGTAATAAAAAAGTGCTCGGCGACCCGTAAGAGTTGTCGCAATTTAGTTGACTAGAAGGTAAAGATATTGAGAAAGGTAATGTAGTGCCGAAACGCAGCTAAAGTCTACAGAAATCGTTTCATGCGCTGGTTTAATGTGTATGTCTGTAATTATAGAAAAAGATCAAATGGACTCAGCATTATTCTTATTTGCACAAGGAAACTGTTTTTAGGAGTATGATGGGGTCGTTTGCACTACAAAAATTAGTTCTCTTCTTGGAGTTCTCTCGTGGGAGAGAGAGACTCAGAGTTGCAAGTTTTGATGCTTTGTAAGACAAAGAACTCTAGGTGGGTTCGATCAACTTCGGGCTGGCGCGGAAGTATATCTAACATGCATGCATTTGAATCCGCCGAACGCAGGATTCGAGCAGGTTGTAAGCCCCAAATGAGTTGGTTAACATTATTGCTATATTTCCTTCTTAACGGTTGTTGTTCTACAATAATCTAAACAAGAGATGGAACCCCACGAGTTGTTGTCTAAATGATCACAACAGAACAAGAAGAAACCAAATTTATTTATAATATTAACTTTACAACCCCATACAATATGTATGAGCTTTTGAATCCTTTAAGATATAATGCAGCAATATGTGGTCAGTCACAGACAACAGGAAAAACAAGGCAGTGACAGATGTAGACTCATTTTTCCGTCTGCTGCCGGTTGGTAAATGAATAACACCGCCCCCCCCCCCCCAACAGTGCGTCATCACCTCATTAGTTCAAATCAAAGCCGTGATTATTTAGCCTTAATCATGTTTAAGGTGTACCAAACTATTTCATTTATAGTTATGCTACTAATCTTTGAAACACTAATCATCAGTCATCTTTAGTATACTTTGAAAAGGAGACGAGGGAAAGAAAGGAATGAGGCTCCACATAATAATAATAATAATAATAATAAATTCTTTAAAGAATTTACAACTTGGGACAAATGGCATATTTTAGTTGGCCAGATGCTTTGAAGAATGTCACATGTGCGGTGCATAGGTCGCATTTCTGTTTAATGTCCAGAAGACATATATGTCCAAAACTATTATTTATTTATTTGTCTAAATAATTAAAATAATTGTTTATCTATAAATATTTTGTTTAAATAACTGAAACATTTATTTATCTATAATAATAATTAGAGTGAAAATTAATAATTATTTATTTATGACAATAATTAAAGTGTAAATTTTATTTCAAAAATAATATTATTACTTGAAGTGATTTTATATATTCTAATTTCATAATCTTATGTTTCCATATCCGATTGTGTACCCTGAAGGGGGGAATGGCACTGCGCAAAGATGATGGACAGAAAGGAATCTAGTGGTCCTCGCGACAGACAAAGAATCCTATCTCTTAATCTATAAACCGAATCGCCAATTGATATATTTTATTTTTACCCAACCACATTTTTAAAGACAGAAGTTGACAAGATTACAAAATATATTTGATTTTAGGAAAAAGAAAAAAAAGAAAAAAAGACGGGACGGTCGAAAGGTATTTAATTACCAGCAACTTTAGAACGGGACCAATCGCTTGCCGAATTGACTTGCAATTAATATCAATGCTTATTGCAAGCGCTTTTATCACCATCGATTGGGCCTTAAACAGTGATGGGCACCTCCAGAAACACGGGGGACCCCTCGCTTTTAGCCACACGATGTCTATATCAGTACTCTTCCTTTCCATACCGACCGTTGGATTAATGAAAATAAAAAGAATTAGTGAGCAAAAGCGAGCATACGCGGCCACGTCTTAAGTCAAGTCGCTTTTTTCATCATTGATCATCCCCCACCGTGTAACAGCCTTCAGGCGAACTTTAAATAATTTAACTTTCTTTTAGCATAATTTAATCTTTTTCATAGTTTTATTGATGCTGATTAAGTGAGTCTTTAATTTTGATTCCTTCTTCTAATTTTTAATTGTCTTTATCAAAGGGATACCGCGGCTGACTTTCGGCAAGGTGTTTAAACCTTGCCTGCCGACTTCACGGTGAATATCAATCACAGCCATTGGATTGGTTGACTTTACTATTTTTTCTTTTTCCCTACAATCGAAAGGCATAATAAATAAAACTTTATGTCACATCTAGCTGAGTGACTTGTGTTTTCTATTTTTCTTTTCTTTTCTTTTCTTTTTTTGTGGCGAATCAAACCGCATTTTTTCCATCAATAAAATGACGGTAATAGAAGCAATAAAAATTTTCGAGCACACAATGTTTTAATTCCAATCTCAACGAAGAATGAAATAAAAATCCTAGTATCTGTCTGCTTGAGAAAATATATTTTTAAACTCTTGAAAAATTCAAATTTGAGCACTATCAAATTTAATAAAAATATACATATATATATATATATGGGATGTGATGATCTATTAAATATCATCTAAAATTGACACGTGTCAGCAGCCCTTTATGTGATGATAACTACGAGTTGATCTCGTCCTCTTTTTTCATCTGCCCTGCTTGGAGGGCCTAGTCATCTTTTTTTTGATCTGACTTGAATAACCAAACGTACGCATAATTGCGCTAAATACCCAAACAAATACGTAGGATTTAGCTATTAATTCTCATATAATTATGCGTGTTCCTCCTAATCACCAGAAACAAATGGTCCCACATCTTGCTCGGGGACCAACGACTGCATCAATTTTGGTGGTTCCATGAACCAATCAAACCCGTCATTTTGGAGGTAGTGGAGCCCTCGACGTGAACCACCCAACACGTAGCAAAAATTCTAGGGTCGTGGAAAGCAAAGTTAGTGAATGGTCACATGCGAAGATGCTGGCTCATGCGGCGCTGGAGACGGCAAATGCTGACGTGTGGTCACAGGAACAAAGCCTGGTCAAAAAATTAGCAATCAACGTTTTCGTTTTTGGAGGGGTGCATGGCGCTTCTTCGGATGGAACTGAATGGAAATAGCCTCTAGTGTATGGAGATTGGCCTTGTCTTATGTGTAATTGTGTATCACCTGGGAACGTTTTGCCCCAACTGAGCACTCATTTTGATGGTTTCTATGCTAAGAATAAATGGTCAATCTCTCTGCGGTTCTGATGGAGCTTTCAGCTATGGAAGTAGTCCTTTATTGTAGATCGACATGGAGCTTCGCAAACCCACATTTTTCGTTTATTGATTTCCCATTCCCCTTCAATAATGCTGTTGTGGGTGCGCTGTATGCCAAAATCCACAAGGTCTATTACAGAAGAAATGGAGCAAAGAATACAACAGAGCTAGGACAGTAATTGTATGAGGCTAGTTGAAACTGAAAATTAAGTAAACAATTAAATTGGATGATACCAACGAACTCGAGCGCTAACTTCTATTTCGTATAGGGGTAAGCTTTGAATACTAACCATAAATATAATGGTCTAGAAATGAAACCCCATTAGTTTAGCACATCAAAGGGTCCAAGCTCTGGGGTGTTAGACGGATACTTTCTATTTGGTTCACTGGAAAACCAATTGGCCTGAATGACAAAGTAGAAACAAAACTTCTGTCTGCATAATCCTGTTAATTTATTGAAGTAATTCAAATATAAGACATAAGATTGAAAACCTGTGGTACTAAAATAGCAGAATTCAATGCCAAGATTATCATTGATGATTAATCAAAAATGCGTTTTTTTGTCACCATCTCAACTCACATGTGGTTTTGCAATGGAATCACGGTTTTATTTAAAAAGTTGGTGTTTGTCACCTCTGAATCAAAGGGCCCGTCTTGAAGTTTCTACTTTCCTTCTAAAGCCTTCGAGTACGAAGGCCAGAGACAGTAGTAGACGTGCAAGAAAAATTTTCCATACCCAAGTGGAAACAAGCCTAAAACCGGAAGTCATACGGGTCAAAGGAGAATGAGATTTAATTAATTACACCATCAGGTTCCTTTTAAAAATATTTTCAATTTTCATGTCAAATTGTGGTTATAGTGAAATTTATTAAAAAGAAAGACTTTGCTAATAAATGTTAATGTAATATTGATATATTATAATTCAATTAACTCACAATATATTATATTTTGTGTATTTATGAACTAATTAATGATTAGATTTTTTTAAGAGAATTCTTGAATAACAAATTACACAATAAAAATAATTATTTTATATCTTCACAAATTTTATATCTTATTTTCATAAATTTTATATTTTTAAAAAAATTAAAATCTAAAATTTCCAAGATAAAAATTCAAAATTCCTAAAATATGTTCCATGAGAGAGAAGCCATGTCCTTTTTTTAATCGCAAAATTGGTGCATCGCTCTTGATAACCGTTTGATAGCCATTGGTTATGTCTTTTTGTTTTTTTTTTTTTTTTTTTTTATATTTGCTTTGCGCTCAGAAATAATCACCCTTGAATAGACCCATCAATACTATTAAATTACATATATATAAAATTAAACCAGTTGCGGCCATAGCATCAGCTTGCCACCTTACTGGATAATTCCATAATTAAAAGCTCTAAACATAGGGACTCAGCTGCATCCCTAGCTGTTTCTCCTTCCAGCTCTTTCCCCTTCCTATAAACACCCTTTTGAACACCGCCCTACATTGCAGCAACATCAAAGCTAGACCTGATACTGACGGTACAGTACACAACATCAACTCAAACATGGAAATGACCATTGACGGCAGCCATGATCAGCTTGACCTTACAAGTTACAGCGCGTCGACCGCCACAAACACCACTACCTCCACTATAAACGACTATGCCTGTAACTGGAGTGATTGGTCTCCTGTTGTGGACTGGGAAGCCTTATCAGAACATCAGGATGACTTTCAAGATCTCTTGCAATCCATGATGGACGATGGTGGATTGAATTTCACTCAAAGTCGGGTGATGACACAATTGGAGACGTCTAACTCCATCGACTCCACTTCCTCCAATACTGAGACCATGTTCGTGGAAGAAGAAACAAGTGGTGAGGACTTCAAGGGCTTGAGGTTGGTCCATTTGTTGATGGCCGCCGCCGAGGCACTAGCCTGCAAGAACAAAAGCCGGGAACTGGCTCGGGTGATATTGTTTCGGCTCAAGGAGTTGGTGTCCCATAACAATGGAACTACCATGGAAAGGCTTGCGGCCTATTTTACCGACGCCTTACAAATTTTACTAGAAGGCGGAGCCGGGGTTCACGCCCACGGTAAGCACTCAGCCAGCGACGGGACCCACCAGCACCGCAATCAGAACCCTGATGATCATCAGGCTGACGTCCTCGCGGCTTTCCAGCTCTTGCAGGACATGTCTCCTAATGTCAAGCTTGGGCATTTCACTGCCAATCAAGCAATCCTGGAGGCTGTGTCCCGGGATAGGAGGATCCACATCGTCGATTTCGACATCATGGGGGGGATCCAATGGGCCTCATTGATGCAAGCGTTGGTTTCAAGAAAGGACGGCCCACCTACCCCACACCTTAGGATCACGGCTTTGTCAAGAGGAGGCAGCGGGCGAAAATCAATCGGGACCGTCCAAGAGACTGGACGCCGTTTGATTGCGTTCGCTGCGTCGATTGGTCAACCTTTCTCTTTCCATCGGTGCAGGTTAGACTCTGACGAGACTTTTAGGCCGTCGGCCTTGAAGTTGGGAAGAGGGGAAGCATTGATCATGAATTGTATGCTGCACCTTCCTCATTTCGGTTACTGGGCACCCGATTCGATTGATTCGTTTTTATCCGGATCCAGGACCCTGAACCCGAGACTGCTGACCCTGGTTGAGGAGGAGGTGGGGCCCAGAGATGACCGAGGGTTTGTGGGCCGGTTCATGGACACATTGCACCATTTCTCAGCCTTGTACGACTCCCTCGAAGCAGGCTTTCCAATGCAGAGTCAGGCTCGGGCCTTGGTAGAAAGGGTGTTATTGGGACCCAGAATTTCCGGGGCGTTGGCTATGGTCCACCGGTCCAGTGGAGATCGGGAGAGTTGCTCCTGGGGGGATTGGTTGCCTGTGATGGGGTTTAAGCCAGCAAATCTGAGCTTTGCCAATCATTGCCAGGCGAAGCTTTTGTTGGGGCTATTCCATGATGGATATAGGCTGGAGGAGTTAGGCTGCAATAGGCTTGTCCTTGGCTGGAAATCTAGACGTTTGCTCTCGGCGTCCGTTTGGACTTCTTCTACAGACTCCGATTTGTAAATCCACTCTTTTATTATTTCCTATTTTAAAAATCACTATTCGCTAGTTTAACGTTTGCCACTTATTAGTTTCATTTTTCTTTTGCTTCAAAGGCACCGAGACGACAATCCTACCTGTGCGGCTGTACAAGCCAAAATTTTGTTAATGTTGAGTGAGTTAGGTAGTGCAGCATTCATGTAAAACCTGGAATGAACCAACAATTCAGCTCCTCCAGGTATCGATTCAAGCAGTACATTTTTTTTGTCATCCCCTACTGTTTTTCAATTCTATGTCACCTTATATGCATTTCTTTTTTGATTTTTAAGGATTAAAATTTGAACTCTATATCTAAAATTAGAAATTTATATAATTTCATTACTAAAATTTTTAATTAATAAATGTCAGGTTATATGTATTTGTATTATTTAATTTTATAATTTGGAAAGTCAACAATAATTACAGGGGACAAGTAAAATGTGGACAAAAATTCAATTGTAAAAATATGAACGCGTAGGAAAACCGGAACCAGGATGTTTAATCATCCTGATCCGAATTAATTAAACTTGCTTGTATCCAAGTGAACAACAGGCACATGCTAGTCTTTATTTGCTCTCCTCAAATGGTCGTATGTAATGTGTATATTATAGAAGCAATTACCAGTAAACAGAAACACAAGTATAGAACTCTGGGTAGTAACATCTAGGAATCTGGTTGCAGCCGTTTTCAAGTGCTGATGCGATCAATGCATTAACTTCGCAATAAGATCAAAGTAACATTTATGTTAACTTAAGCATCTTTTGAGTCTCGCACATCACTTTCCTTGAATCTTAAAAAGCCAAAAGCAAAAGAGATACACAATCATACAAGTAACCAACTCGATTTGTTTTTAGGAATCACATGTCCCTTAGCTCCATCGTACGATTGGGAACCTCAATAGAGATGAATAATCAAACTAGTTTTGACTAATTCGTAAACGCATTTGCTTTTTGAATAGCTATGAATGCGATTTAATTGGCCTAGAATATTACCTCTATATTATTATAAAATAACTCAAAAAATGAAAAAAAAAATATTATCGTGTAGTTCACTTTTAAAAAGCCAAAAGCAAAAGAGGGATAATTTACTGGCGATTATCCTATGCACATTTTACACAGGTGTAAGGCTGTGCTTTGGGGGGCACAGCTGTTGGAATATTCTGAGATTGTGGGCAAGGACAACAAATAAACCGTGTTTCAGACTGGAACTCATTAGATTTATATGTGGCTCTGGACCTTCTGGTGGCTTTTACCCTAATATTGGCCTCTAAATAATTGTCATGCTTGCTGAGGCACACGCCAGCATGAAATCTTTCCCCTTCTACAGAAAATGGTCAGCAAGTAGCGACTAATAACGATTAGGTAAATAAGCTTTGCGGACATGTAATAAATACTAGCTTGTACAAGTCAGAGTCATCAATTTATTAAGAAGGAAGTTCCAAAAGGGTCCCATGAGACTGGTCGGCTTTTGTTTAAATTCCAATCCTTAATGAAATTGCCTTGTGTCAGTTGGTTTCTTTGGTAATATACTAACCCCATTAACAATGTTTATTGTTGTCTTGGTCTTGCAAATGACATGGTTGATGATGGTTGATGACGCAAATGCAGAGAAGACAAAGTGATGGAACTGCAGCAAGTTAATGCTTGGAAAATAAGGGGAAATTGTTAACGTATTAGACAAAGCATGGCGTAAGTTGGAACAGGAAGATGCCCCAATTCAAGAAAAAAAAAAAAAAAGTTAAAATAGCGTTGTTCTTAATTAGTATTAACAACTCAGAATTCTGATTTCAATGGCCTGATACAATCAATACCTAATAACCATCAAACAGCCACTTGTCGCTGGTAAAAGGAAACTTGCATGGTTACAAACACTTGTGCCGGCCAACGCTTATTTGCTTCACTACCACAAAACAAATATTTTGGATGTCACATATAATATAAGATTTCTTGTAATAATTGTTGGTATACGTAAAACATGTGTTTTCCTTTGATTACTATGATTGCTCTTGTGCTGAATTACATCTGAGCGAACATTAAGAAGATAAGAACTCCGAGTCTTGCCATTATTATCTATTTATTTATAGAGTTGAATTATAATTAGACATTTGAGTTGGATATAATTATTAGGTATTATTAAAGTATTAAAATTTAAAAATATTTATATATCGAATTAGACAATTTTAAAGAGAATTTTTGCAACTTGTTCATAGATTGTCTCAAATTATCCCAAATAATAAGATAATTATAGATTAGTTGTAAACAATTTAAAGTGTATAAAATTCTGTTTTTGTTAGAATAATATGATTACACCTTGTAATAATACTATTTCCCCTCATGCAAATGAATCTTATGATAACCATGGCCTCATCGTTGTTGTTGGCAGTTTACCGTTTCAACAAGATAATGATCTTTTGAGCCACCGTAAGAATTGATTTGCCGGTCGATCACTCCCTGTTATAAAGTGGGGCAAGCATCAAGTTGAATGAGAGGCCCTCGTGTCCTAAACTTCAACGCCAATGTATTATTTAATTCTATCCAAAATTAGCACATATGTGCAGTAATCGCTTGCCCCCGTGTCCTTCGAATGGAATTATCTCGTTGAAAACAAACGTGAGAGGGAAAATCTGATTGTCTCCGTGTCATTTTGGTCAACTTACATAATTTTACAACTAATTAATTCTAGCAAATGATTGCTGTTGTTGACCAGGCCCAGTAACCAGTAATTAATGATGTTGCATCCCAGGCAAACCTTTTGGGCCCATGTCGTCTGACGAGTTCAGCGTATCCAATCGACACGCAATTGAAGGTGCAATCCGCATATGATTGGTAAACCGGTGGATGGACATGGGCCATGGCAAAGTAGGCTCACTGACCTATCACCATGTGCGGTAAAGCAAATGGTAAACATTTACAGTAGTCTCGTGTGACTTGCCTACCCTTATATCGTACAATTAGTCAAAAAAAAAAAAAAAAAAGAAAAGATAAACAAATAGTAGATTTCACCTCTTGTATTGAGTCCGAGAGGAACTAAAATTTGATACATTTAGACTTAGTTCATTTAATAAGTAGGACTAAGTTTGTTGTTAATATCATTTATCAAATAAGTACCAATGAATTATTATTTAATAATACTAAAATTATTAAAAATCTTAAATTTAAATTTCAATCAAAATTAATTAATTTATTCCATTAAAATTTTTTTACTATATTAACTTGAATGAATCTAGTTTTTGTTTAGTCAATTTTCTTCTCTTTTAAGAGTATATTTAACCAAATTTTTTTTTTAAATTGAGTTTAGAATAAAAATTTTTGAATGAAATTTTTTTTTTGAAAACAAAATTCTTCTTTAAAGTATTGAGCTCATGATTAATTGAAAGTTGATCATCCGAAAAAGCCATTTAAAATATAATAGGTGATGGTAGAGAACCTTGTTTATAAATGGATTAAGGAATAGAACTTTTATTATTAATACCAATTAAGTGTGGGTCGGAAGGGCTTAAATGAAAAGATACATGCTTAAAGGGAGCTTATTATATGTAAAATTGGCTTCTCTGGAGATAATTTGTTATACGGCTTTCAAGATTTTCATCTTTACTAAAATTAAATCGAGTGCTTATAGAGCATCTAACAAAGGGTATATTGACATTACCATCAGGGTATTGAGTCATTTGGTAGATATTTTTGTAGCTAAAGATTTAAGTGTAATCATACCTTCTAATTTTCAAGTATCAGGAAGTGATATTTCATGTCATTTAATATACTTGAGTGTTTGAAAGTTAAACATATGAATATAAGTTTGCTAGAAAATTGTCTTACCATGGGTTCCAAAACATAAAGTTTTAGTGTTCAAGGCAATTTTCATGGTTTTGAAATTAATCTAATACATAAGATTTAAAGGAATAAATCCTTTTTTGAACTTGTTATTATAAAGCTCCAGTTGTAATGTTAGAACATCTAAAATATTTCTATTATACAAAAAAAAAACTATAAAATGAAGAAAATAATTAAAATAAATTGATTTTGAACATAAACTAGTTTTAATGATGCTAGGGAGAGAATCATCAAAACTTATTAAATGATAATCCTTGAGGGTTATTAGAATCGATGTATCTAGATCTTTTTTAGACAGAGGTTTAATTCCTATTTAGATGAAGTGAAAATGAAAAAGGTTATATTTCTTATGATGTTTGATAGAAGTATGGGATAAAAACTTGATTGTTTCAAAAGAGTTGAAGAAACAACAGTCTTTTTCTTCAATTTTAATGATATAATCAAAATTTTCAAAAAGATTGAATATATTGTGATGATAGATTTCCTTAATTACAAGCTTTGATATTTGTCAATTATTTATTATTTTGTTAAACCTTTCGATAAAAATTTCTTTTCTGTAACTTTACTTGAGCTGGATTTAGAGTCATGACTTGGAGATAAAGATCTGAATATAATAGACATGACTTAAGAATTACAAGAATTTCTTACAATGGAGATGACTAATAGTTTTATTGCCTTTTTGGTCTTACTATTAAGACCACTCAAGCTTGGTCTCCTTCACTTACTCTCAAATTATGAAATGTTATACTCAATACAACCCCAAAAATAATAGCTTTGATACCAACTAAAAGGGAAAACTTAAAATAAAGAATGAAATTTTAAACTTATTACTTAAATTTAAAACATACAATGCTAGAAAATGAAAATTTATAAATGTGAATGAAACTTACAAATTTCTTGAAATCTTGTTACAATTGAAGTTTGAGTTTGATTTAAATTTTCAACTTAAAAAGTTTGACAAGGAGATTTTGTAAAGGAATTTTGGGTTTCCTAAGAAGAGTAAGTCTTTTGAAGAAGTAAACTTGTCTTTTTTACTTGTTGAATGGTTCTTTATAAGTGGCTTTGGATGCCTTTATTGAAGTTGTTGTTGGTGGATACTCGTTTGGGAATTGGATTACAAAGAATTAGATTCTTAGCCAAGGAATCTAATTCATCTTAGGAATCTGATACTTGTCAAGGAATCTAATATTTTGTAAGAGAATTTAATGTTTATTAGGAAATTTGATGCTTCGTTAAGGAATCTGACGCTTATTAAGAAATCAAATTCTTTTTTCATTTACTTTGCCTTTTGGTATGGACAAGACCCAATATATGTGCGTAAAGATCATGATTTTGATACAGATTACTGGATGATGCCTATGAAGATTGTTTACATCATGTAAAATATTTGTTATGGTCTGTAAATATTTTTCATGGGTTTTTACACTAGATAAGAGGGCACTTATACAAGTTTTTTGTAAAAGGAATTGATAAGTACTTGCTTCAATAGTGTTAAACTATTGAGGATGAGTAGATTTTATGAATAACTCACAAGCTAAAATCCAATGCATCCAAAAATTATTACATTAAATGTCTTCTAGCTTTTTCCAACACTCATTACTTCAACAATTTCAAACTCCTTATAACCTCAAAGGCATTATCAAATGATTTAACTACCTATAACTCAAACCTATGACACTTCAAGAAATATAGCATAAAGTCCACCAATTAAGGTAAGACATCAAATAACTTAAGTAGCAATAAACACTTGACCATAGTTTATTTTTATCTCTCATTTATAAGCATTTGGAACAACCAAGGGTTTCACAAGTTAACCCAAAAAATTTTCAACCTCAAAAAACAAATTCCTAAGACAAAAACCTTGAAGTATCTTCACTTGATTAAGTTGAATTTATCTTTTTACTTAATGAAATTACCATCCAAAAAAGACTTGTCAACATCACCATCAAAAATCATGATAATTTCAAGTTTAATATCATCACTCTTTTTAATATTAGTGTAGATTTAAATTATATTCAAAAAGTTTCATCACACCAAAATTCTATGGAAAAATAATAAAAAATCTAAAATCATCAAACAATCACCATTTCTTAATATAGTATAATTATAATTAATAGAAATAATTATAATTATAAAATCTTATTTTTAAAATATAAGTAAAAAAATTATTTTGATAAAAACAATTAATTATAAAATAAAATAATTAATTTTAATATATAATTATAAATATATAAAGTAAATTATTTGAAAATGAATCTACCAAACTTATTATAATATAATAATATATTATATAAATTTTTGAATAATTTTTTAAATAAAATATTTACTAAAATTTTAAAATTAAATTTAAATATCACTTCATTAAATTAAAAAATAAATTTAAGTAAATTTTTGTATCTATAAAATTTTCAATGAGTGTGTCAATTTGTTAAATGTTTATATTGTGATTAATGAATTTGTTGAATATATGGGATATAATTAGTTTAAAGATTAGGATACATTTAGGATATTTCTCTAATTATTCAAAACCCTCTCTTTTTTTAAAAAATAAAGAATAGTTTTTAAAGTCTCCAATAGAAAATCTAAACGTACAGCTACAACGTTTGGGAAATCTGAGTGGCCGAATAAAAAAAAAAAAAATGCAACAGAATGTCTAAGCACTTGAGATTTAAAAATTTAGACGTAAAATTTATAAAACATGAAAAAAATTACCTTCAAATCTCTTAGCTGGAAAAAAAAAAAAAAAACAATTATAAAAGCACGTGGTTATCAACTATTTCATTAGATGTAAGAAATTTATTTTATCAAATTTAGGAATTTGATTGGGTTTCGTTGGGCACTGGTTACCATCTCATATTTTGGCATTTCATAGGCCATCCCAAAATTATAAAATTTGATGAACTCACTCCATATTAAACCTTTCCATTCTTGTAATGTTAAAAACAGACCATTAATGTTTTGGTAAAAAAGATTTTATTCGGTAATAATTTTGCTAGCCGCATAATACTTTGACTCGTGGGTCTTCTTAAAAGGGCTTGAATAACGGTATGCATAGATAATTTTTAGTCTCAACTTATAAATATAATAGTTGATATATTCATGAGAAATAGTTGGTATATTCGCTCGTGAGAGAATGCACCTGGACATAGCCTGGAATGGCTCGGCCGTCAGTGACCTTTAAACCGTCCGGATTCTTGATATCTGGGTATTCAAAGCGTTGGAATTTGCCCATCAAAAGGTCTCCAAGAGGAGTCTCCCCTTCACCTCCACTAATGGCCTCCTCCTTTTCTGCTGGTTCGGTCACCACCGAGAAGGACGCCGCCGTCCCTTCCGCTCAGAAGGACTCGACCCAGAAGACCCTGCAGCCAGTACAAGTAAAACCCATTTCTTTGTTTTTCTTTATTTTTGTGCTAAAGTCAAAATTTTTTTTGAGTATTTAGATTTGGAAGCATTTCTGTTATTCCAATTTGAAATGGGTATGTGTTTCTGTGGTTCCTGTATCAAATTGTTTATGATTGCTGATTAATTTATGATCGATTGCTGTTCTGCATGGCATGTCTGGGGAATAATATAATGTTAAATTGCCCCGCCGGTGGGGGGTAGTAGCTAAGATGGTGGCCCTGAATTTCACTAAATAACATTGTCCAAAGCTTGTTCTGCCTTTGAAAATTTTTTATTTGTGCTGTGGCCTCCTTTTGGGACTATTATTATGTTATTTTTCACTGCAGGAAATTGTAGAAATTGAGCATCGTGAAACTCTTGATGCAAATTCTTTTGCACTAAGTGCATTTTGCTATTCAATTTGGTTTGCCTGTTAGCATAGGTGCTGGTACAATTAGTTTTTATGCTAAAGAAATTATGAGTTGTTCTGATTGAAAGTGTGCTAACTATGTGAAGTGTCCTGTTTCTTGAATTGTTTTCAGATCTTGTGTGTGATTTCAAGTGTGTTGTGCTAGTTACCCTCTGTATGGATATTTTTCATAGTTGGACTTTTTACATTTGGTCTTCACATTTCTTTGATAGATAATGCTTAAAACTGACTCATGGTCAAGAAAAGCTCCATGGCCTTGGTTTTAATGGTTAGAAGTCTGTTCTGGGATGTCAAAAACTGTGGTATGTGTAATTAAATGGAGATTAAGTAGGGTTTGTTTCCGTGAAAAAAAAAAAACACTAGAATTCAGAAGTAAATAGTCATTTGGACCATTCACTTAAACAAATCTACCTCATTCTGGGTTTTTGTTTTTTCCTTGGGAAACCAATGTGTCGTTCTCCTTTTGTGGTTGCTTCTTTGGAATAAGAGGATCATCTACAATGTTGTTATTTGCAATGCATGTTCTTTGTATGGTGTTGTCTCCATGCGAGGCCTAACTTGGCCCTTTGGCTTTGTTTTCTGAACCCACTAGTATTTAGTGGGTCACCATTCCTTCCTTTTTTCTCTAAGTCGATCAAAAGGAAGAGCCTTTAATTCAATTGTCGTAATGGGTTTTCTGTGTCAAATGACTAAATGAAATGATCTGGTGTATTAATGGCAGCTCATTTCTTAGAGTAACCCCTTACTTTATCAGGTTGCTAGGCGCTTGGAGAAGTTCAAAACTACAATCTTTACACAAATGAGTTCACTTGCTATAAAACATGGAGCGATAAATCTTGGCCAAGGTTTTCCCAACTTTGATGGTCCTGAGTTTGTTAAAGAAGCAGCCATTCAAGCCATTAAGGATGGGAAGAACCAATATGCTCGTGGATATGGCATTCCAGATTTGAACTTGGTCATTGCTGCTCGATTCAAGAAAGATAATGGGCTTGTGGTGGATCCTGAAACAGAAATTACTGTCACTTCTGGATGCACTGAAGCCATTGCTGCAACTATTTTAGGCTTAATAAACCCAGGTGATGAGGTCATCATCTTTGCTCCTTTCTATGATTCTTATGAAGCCACACTATCTATGGCTGGTGCTAAAATAAAAGCCATCACATTGCGTCCTCCTGATTTTGCTCTTCCCGTCAATGAACTTAAATCCCATGTCTCTAAGAATACTCGTGCAATTCTTATCAATACTCCTCATAACCCCACTGGGAAGATGTTTACCAGGGAGGAACTTAGTGCTATTTCCTCACTTTGCATTGAGAATGATGTACTAGTTTTTTCTGATGAAGTCTATGATAAGTTGGCCTTTGAGATGGATCACATATCAATAGCTTCGCTGCCCGGTATGTATGAGCGGACTGTCACCATGAACTCCATGGGAAAGACGTTTTCCTTAACAGGATGGAAGATTGGCTGGG
Source organism: Rhizophora apiculata (assembly GCA_037832385.1). Taxonomy (NCBI): domain Eukaryota; kingdom Viridiplantae; phylum Streptophyta; class Magnoliopsida; order Malpighiales; family Rhizophoraceae; genus Rhizophora; species Rhizophora apiculata. The sequence continues at coordinate 11,761,151 of CM075430.1, forward strand.
CAATAGCACCTCCTCACCTGACGTGGGGAGTGCGACAGGCACACTCTTTTCTCACTTTTGCGACATGCACTCCAATGCAATTTGCAGCTGCAACGGCTCTCAGAGCCCCTGACTCTTACTACATAGAGCTGAAGAAGGATTATATGGCAAAGAAGGCAATTTTGGTGGATGGATTGAAAGGGGTAGGGTTCAAAGTATTCCCTTCAAGCGGGACTTACTTTGTCGTAGTTGATCATACACCTTTTGGGCTGGAAAATGATATTGCCTTTTGTGAGTATTTGATCAAGGAAATTGGGGTGGCGGCAATCCCAACTAGTGTATTCTATTTAAACCCAGATGATGGAAAAAATTTAGTGAGATTCACCTTCTGCAAAGATGAAGAAACATTAAGGGCTGCTGTGAAAAGGATGAAAGAGAAGCTGAAGAAACAATGATCCCTTTTCTAGCATTTGTCCTAGATGGTGTGTACTCTTCTTCGTTGCAATTTGAAGATCATTGGCCAACTGTTGCATTAACTAGAAAGTGACAACTAAAGTCGCAGAACTTGGTTAGAACTGTCGCTAAAAATGATAGCTATGGTGTATTAAACGCATCTATATTTGTGGAAATTTCAGGCAATGTTTGTGAAACATATATGGTTTATCTTATTGTTAGGCGTTTATTTTCTCAAGTAAAATCTGAGGGGAATGTTAACTTATGTGTCAAAAATCATCGACATTGGAGTGTAAGTTGAAATAAAGAGGTGTAGGGGAAGGTGACGCTGCTCCTTGATTGCACTTTTGGTTTTGGACTATTTTCCAGGGAATTTGTTGGTCGGCGTTGATTACACCAACTGGCCACACGGCACCAACTTGGTCTTTTACTGGAAGATGGACTTTACGTACTCAGCCCGAACTCGTCCCAAACCCAAGAGTTTTCAGCCCTGTGGGTTAGCTTCCTTCAGGCAAAGCAATCAATGACCTTACCGTAACAGTTAAACAAAATATTTTGAACTACTTCATGAGGTGAATGAGACTTTCGTCGAGTGAAATGTAAGTGTTTTAAATTCTTGTCAACAAAAGATTTATGCGTCATAGATCCTTTTATGACACGGATGAACGACTTTAATCAAGTAATATAACTACATAAAAGCATAAAAATTTGGGTTAACTCTCCCCCCCCTCCTCCAATTCAATTGGATATATATATATATATATATAATTGTGGTGTGATGTTGTCACATATTTTGACGTTAAAAAATTACATAATATGTCAATTTTTTGTTAAACAACTCGCTTTTCTTCGGTAGATTATACAATTTTCCATGACAAGGATACGGAGTTATTTCCTAGAAGTGAAGGACTGTTGATTTCGTTTGCAGTACTCATGCGGATAGGGACTTGGCACTCGTCTTTGCAATTTTTGGGCCCACCACTACGTTTATCGTAGAAGTTGAAATCATTCCAACCATGCTCAGGTCAATTTGCCACGTTCACCTTTGTGGTCGCAGAGCCCTACTATAAAGAAAGATCACAAAAGATTTCAGGGAAAGAATGAAGAAGAAGAAGAAGGTGATCAATGACCTTCCGGCAGTGTGTGCTGTCTAGTGGTTTTGTTTAAGTAATCATTCCCTTTTGTCAAGTTGCCCATGTAGGTCTTTCATTGTATTTTTATGTTTCATGTTCAATGACTCAATGAATTCTACCTTTAGGGAAAGGTGATTTTCCCTTCTTTTTTGCGTCCCACTTCCTCGAGGTTAAAGAGACGGCACATCTTTACAAATTTATAGTAATTTTATGAGAATCAAAATTTCACATCCCATGTGAGAATGAGCTCAGAAAAAGATAAACTTGTTCGTTCATGAGTTGTCTGAATTGGAATTCAATTTTTTCAGTTCTTGGTTGCCAATTTAACACATCGCCACGTCTTTCCATTAATTTAATGGATTATCAATAAGAACTTGGACGACAGGGTTGCGAGCCTTTTCGTTAGGCATTGTGCGGTTGACCCATAATGCGTTGACCTGCGTTAGCTGAGAACCTCGCCCACCTTCAGACACAGAGTCCCAACTAACAAGAGCAGAACCAACTTTCCTGAGGCGGGCCATCCACTATTTGCCAGTCCAAGACAGTGCTCCATGTACAGCTACTGTTTATCTTTTCTCCTTTTTCCTTTTTTCTTTTTTAACAATAAAAAAAAGGGTGTTTCCTTCATTGTCTCACTTTTTCTTTGGGATGAAAGTGGGAATCAAACATACCATATACCCACGATTTAGCAAACAGATTCAAGATTCTACTCTGAACATTGATCGTGGATAAAATTATTAAATTTGTTATTGTGCAAATCCTAACTTCAAAGAGTCACCTGTATAAAGCTACACTATAAACAAATTTATAATTGATAATTTCGCATAAATACACTAAAAGTTCGAAGCTTGTGGGTGCCTGCCGAAGATGATTTGATCCACGGCGAATAAAAAACACAAAAAGGTGTTCGATCGCAGCATGATGACGAAGGCGGACGATGAGTTTACTTTATGAGTGAGGTTGTGGGACGTTTCATGGCCGTCGATTTCTATGTGTACCAATTACGTGACCCGTCTTTGGTTATAGAACACGCCTTCTTTCATTTCCCAAGTGTCCATGTAGCGGGATCTGCGCGGCGTATTTATATGACAGGTATTTGATAGAAATTTCAACAACCATTTTTATCTTGCATTCGGGTCTCAGAGAGTGGAAGGGCATCTGACGAAGACTTTTTGGCCCTCCAATCATAATGTCAAATTTTTGGATTTCAAGGACGATAGGGTAGCAACTCTGGGCGGCAATTAGTTCTACCTATATGGTGTAGCTTTATTTATTATTATTAATTTTTATTTTTATTTATTTGTGACCATCAACCATTAGAAATTCATTTAGTCAAAACAAATGGTTTACATCGAGTTAAAAAAAAAAAAAAGAAAATCTAATTTAACTTAGTTAAAATGTGAATTAAGTTAATTAGATGAAAAAATACAATAATAGTGTCTAAATTATATGTGTATTGTACTTATAAAATAAGTAAAAATAATAAGTGTGTTAAACCAGAACCAGCACCCCTTTACAAGTATAACAACTTAAAATACCTACAGGCTTACTTGCCGCTGGAAGTTGGAAACCACCAGGTTGGAGCATCTATCGGGCACTACCAAATTGTTATTTTTACCTTATGATGTAGTAACATTCCAATCCCTTCAAAGCAACTGGTACGCGTTGAAATCCCTTGTTAATTTCTTTTTATCTCGCACCTCAGAAATTAATTTCTTGTCAATTCCAATGGGAATATAGGAAATCCACGAACCGGGAGTCAGTACAAATGAAAGTGAACAGGCTTGACCTTTGTTTTTAATTTTTCTTACAGCCGGACAGAAATTCAAAATAGTAATGGCCTGGTGTAATTGGTATGTCCAGGTTCAGACAGGCAAGCCAGGAAAAGACCTAAAAATTACTAGCCAAAAACAAGCTTGACGTGCATAGAAGAGCCAAGACAACGTACAAACGTATCCAACGCCAGTAATTTTGAAACGGTAAATGCATATAAATAAATCTCTTTGCATAAATTACAAGACATTATCGTGTCCACTTCAAAACCAGTGACCCTGTGCGTAGAAAATTTTTAATTATTTTGGAGTTAATATCTATGGTGCCTGCAATTGTTGACGAGACCCTACTTGAATAATAATGGCTAAGTTGACAGTGTCGAGAGGCACCAACCCATTTTCCTATCTTGCAACAATAAATTCAGCCTTGTTAACTTTAAAATTTTCATTTCTTATTTTAAGAGAAAGATTAATTGCTGATCCAAGGACACATCCGGGGAGCTAAAGAAGAATGAAGAACCTCTAGTAATTGGCTGAAAGCGGAAGATAAAGAGGGGGTCAACTTTATTTTAATTTTGTGTATGCATGAAAATAAAACTACAGGTTTGACCCAAATAGAAAAATAAAAAACAAAAATGAAACTATAGGATTACGGTTAATCAGTTTCTTGCTGAAAAAGTCTTATGTGATGTGCTTTCTTCCTAATTCCACAATACTTTACTCCATTCAAAGGCAAAGGTCATAGAAGAAAAAGAAGAATTCATATTGTTTACTTATGAAATTAAAATTCATTCATATATAAAAAGCATAATTCTCATCCTAGTTAATCTCAATGTCATTTTCTTACCATGTTTTCTTTGTCAATTGCAACATATTACTATTTAAAATTGAATATATTAGAATAAGTACCCACAAATAAAAAAGGCTATAAAAATTAATATAAATTTTACGTTATTAAGAAGTATTATTAATAATATTACAATGATAAAAAAAATTGTAGAAACAATAAATACTTAAATAATAGATCATTAAAATAATCATCTACCTTCTTTTTTTAAAAAAAAAAAAAAAAAAAGAAAAGAAAAATCCAACGCCACTTGGGTAACCGGTACGGCTCATTCCTTTGCTCTCAAGAGTTCGTCAACAATGTGTACGGTTTCTTGGAAATTTCCGCATGGGACTTGTTGAATCGATTCGGGTTGGATATCAATCCTAATTCTATGTAGAAAAAGTCAAGATTGGGATGAATAACATTTGTCCCGTTTGATGGAGTGATTAACGACATTACAATTCAAAATGATTCCTTAATATAATTAATTAGCCATTTTAAACCGCCCCTCCTGGGACGTGATCATTGCCATCTTCAACCCCATTATCTTCCTCACGTGACAGCCCATGAATAGCCCCTCACCCCACCCCACCCCACCCCACCACCATTTTTATTCAATCCCGACCGTCCAGATCATGGATAAACCTTTCTTTTTAAAAAAATAAAAATAAAAATAAAAAAAGCTCTATTATGAATTTATAAGTTATGTTTATAAACCACTCCAGAGGTGATAAAACCTAGAAGATAGCCCATTGCTGCATCAAATCATAAAAGATGCTTTTAACCTGCCTGGCCGCTTAAAATAAGAAATGCAAAGTAGATCTGTTTTTTTGTGATTTGTGGTCAAACGAGATCCGACGGCTATTCGACGGCGAAGTAACTTTGCACCGTACTAAAAACCTGAGGAACATGGGACGAGGGTTCAACTAAAAATGGGTTGGCACGTGCCGGCCGGCCTGCCACCAGTAAAGCGAAAAAAAGGATCGAATCTAGATCCGACGACCACATGTATCTGCCCGTCAAAACCGGAATCTCGTTTTCTTTAAAATCATATCCAACGGCTGATACTATATATTTCTAAGAAACCGTACGATCACCATCAGATGGTCCATATTTAATCTCCCGCTCTCTCCCATTTCACCATAAATCCACACAGAAACTCGGTCCAAAGCCTCCGCCTCTCTCTCTCTCTCTCACATTGCAGCAAAAGGGCAACACTTTCACGTCCTGACAGTATATTTCTTCTCTCAGTCTCAAAAAAAGAGAGGGCTTTTTTGTTGGTTTTGTTTTTTTTTTTGTGTAACTGTTGCGTTCATGTGTGCTAAATTGCGCACTCTGCCCCTGCTTAATGTGCGCCGCCTGAGATATGACGGCAGTTTCAAAGGTTAAGACGGCAATAATCCGAATCTCGCGGTACAGGAGGGCCTAGTTGGGAGGGAGGGGGGAAGGGGAGGTTTGAAACCGGAATCAGACGGCGGATATTGCATTTCCTTGGAACCCACGCCAGGAAATGGAGGGCCAGAAAAGCCAAGCGAAGCTCACGAGAACTCAGTCATCACTTCTGCGTTCATCCCCAACCGTCCGATCGTCAATCCACAGTCTCAATTCCGTCGCCGAGGAGGACCTCATCAAATCCCAAAAACAACAGCAGCAAGACTTGGAAGGCAAAGTTAACAGAGAAGAGAAGAGGGCGCCCCACCGGTGCGGTTCAACACCTAGAAGAACCGGTTTGACCCGGTTCGTCCCGGTTCTGACAATGGTTTCCATCACTTTCTTCACCCTCTTCTCTGTCACTTTCTTCTTCTTCATCTCCTTTTTCTTCTATTGTTATTTGAGAAGAGAAGTGATACCCACATCAGAGAATCTCCTGTTGGCTTTGATTTTCATTGCCATAACCCTTTTCTTCGTCAGCAAGAACAGGAACTTAATCAATCAGAATTTGACAATTATCAAGCAATTATGGGAAGAGAACGCAAAAAGACTCGGGCTTTGCACTTCAAGGACCAAATCAAAGCCGGTTCAGTGGTTTATCGGAGAGTCAAACGACAATGACGACAAGAAAACCCGGAAAGAGAAAAGGGTTATGAGAGAAGGAGTGGAGTTTTACAGCAATGGGGATTTCTACGAAGGAGAATTCCACAAAGGGAAATGCAACGGAAGTGGGGTTTATAACTACTTCGTGAATGGAAGATACGAGGGGGATTGGATTGATGGGAGATATGATGGATATGGAATAGAGAGCTGGGCCAGAGGGAGTAGATATAGAGGGCAGTATAGGCAGGGTTTAAGGCATGGATATGGGGTTTACAGATTCTACACAGCAGATTCATATGCTGGGGAATGGTGTAACGGGCAGAGCCACGGCGTTGGGGTGCAGACTTGCTCTGATGGGAGCTGCTATGTTGGCGAATTCAAGTATGGGGTGAAGCATGGCCTTGGTGTTTATCACTTCAGGTGATTGTCTTCAACCTAACCTTTTCGACCCTTAGTTTTCCTTGTTCAGTCGAAGACTTGATTTTAGTCTGGTCTAATTTCAGGTTTTCTGATTTTTTTTTTTTATTTCTGTTTTTCTGTTTTGGTTTTGGATTGTGGTTATTAAGGTTCCTGTTTTGGAATTCTTTATAAGGATAATATTGTGTGAATTTCGGCGTTGTTGGAAATTATTATTGATCATTTGGAATCTAGTCTGTGATCTCTTGGTCCGTTAATAATGGGTTGCTTAACCAGTTTATGACCTAAAATTTTGTTAAAAAAAAAAAAATGTTTCGAAATATATGCGTGTGCAATTAAATTACTGATTTTTGACTGATGCATCGAATGATTAATAGCAGAGCAAATTTTGACTACTGTGTTGTCGTTAGTTACTTCAGTAGGCATTTATGGGGAATAATTTAGTAAATTTATTATTGGTAACTTCTGGTTTCTTGAAGCTTTGCATTTATGTCGTGGCTCTGTTTCTGTTTGTTAATCACTTAATTGTTGCGTATCACTTCTTGTTTGATACACTGGTGAATTGTGATTGATATTAATTGTTTCCGAGACTTCATTTTTATTGTTGTCGACCAGTAGTTATAATTCATTTTTTATCCTTGCATCCATATAAGAATTACAATTGCTGCTGTAAGGAATCTGGTAGTGATGAGAAATTGGTCGTGTCGCAGAAATGGAGATAGGTATGCCGGAGAATATTTCGGAGACAAAATCCATGGGTTTGGTGTTTATCACTTTGCCAATGGCCCATTGTTACGAAGGGTCGTGGCATGAGGGCCGAAAGCAAGGTTATGGCATGTACACTTTCAGAAGTGGTGAAACGAGATGTGGAGAATGGGACGGTGGTAACCTTAAGATCCCTCTGCCTCCACTGACCGATGCAGTACTTCGAACGGTTCAGGTACTTTGATTTCACTCCCAGGTCTTAATGCCCGCCCCCGGTTAAATCTAGGCTGTGACAAAACATTGACCCACTTCTAATTCTCTTTTTGGCTCTGAAATGCAGGCTGCTAGAAAAACAGCTGAAAATGCCGTCCACCTTGGCAGGGTGGATGAACAAGTGAACAAGGCGGTACAGGCTGCAAATAGGGCTGCCACTGCTGCCAGAGTTGCTGCTGTTAAGGCTGTTCAAAACGGAATGGACGGCAATTTTTGTGATACCGATGTCTAAGAGTGTAGCTTTCTTCGAAAGGGTAAACCTACTTATTTCATCTACTTGAATTCTGTCAACCCGGCGAGCAAAACGCTCATCATCGAGGTTGAGAGCGATCTAGTCTTTTTTCTTTTTCAATTACACTGTAAGTTGTAAATACGGCGTGTATATCATCAATGGAATGAAATTGTCAAATAGGCATTTCCTTTTGCTCTCCTTCATTTCTCGTAAAATGTTACCATGGGTCGTTTCCTTGGCTCTATCATATTGTCTTGAGCAATAATTGAGATGGTGATTTTCACGCCAGCCTCTCCCCATCATCATCGTCATTGTCATCATCGTCCACAAGAAAAAGTCATTCTGAGCCCTCTCAATCCAAGTCAGATGGCAGCAATTTCGGGAAAATGCAAAAGAAAAAAAATGTAAGATAATGGTGGGGGCAGAGAAACAATAAAATCAATCAAAATTTTGCTCAGAACGCCCCAACCGTATTCACTTACTTTGCCTTAGCTGACCTGACAGGCAGGGGGATACACCAAGAAAAGTGACACAGGCACCTTGTTTTGACCTCCATACTTCTTCCTATAGGAACATACGCTAGTCGCCGTCAGCGAAAAATTCAAAAGCAGATAGACAGACAAATGATTCCCCCGGCTTTTTGTGTGATGGGTGCCCATATGCAGATGTTGGCGTTGTGCCCAACTATAAACTGGTTAAAGCAAAGAACTGAGCTGATAATCAATTCCCAAGATCGGTGCCGATGTTCACTAAACTAATCTAAAAACCCATGTGGCTTCCTCGTCCATGTAGGATAATGTTGAGCTCGATATTATTTTTAATATCCACAAACCACATGTGTTCGTGATGGTGGAGCTGTTTGTCTTGTCCAAACATACTTCAACCTTACACATATGCTAGATCCTCAATCCCTGTTCTATAGAGGTCTTTTCTTTTTTGTTTTTTTGAAGGGCAAAAATGAAAGTAGGAAAGAACCTTTTCTTTTTGTTTGAAATTTTAAACCTTGTGTAGATTCTTTCTTTTGCCTAGTTTTCTTTTCCTTTTTCCATTAATTTTTAGGTTTGACCGCTCATAGCACTCAAATGTACCGTCTTTTGTACACTTCCGAGCACTCCACATGCAATTCTTTATTGGGAGTTATCTGATTTGATTTCTTAGGGTTATGTCAGTAGATTGCTTATATATATACTGTCTATCTTTTGACAATCGTAGAATGGTTCGGTCTAAATTTACGGAAGATTTCTAAGCCCTGGCCAAGCTTTTGATCCCACCATCAGCACGCCGAGAAAGAAAGAAAGAGAGAGAGAGAGAGAGAGAGAGAGCGCTCTTTTTTGTGTATAAAATGTCTCCCAGCATGACCCTGCCATTACCACACATCAAAACATCCTGTGGGCTAATAATTATTGCCACGGTTTAATGTTGAAAATGGAGCTTATTTTCATCTTCTTGTCCTGGAAGGGATCAAATTTTCAGACCATCCTGGTTGTTGTGGAATCAAAGTATTCATGGGGCTTTTGTTACAATTCATCTGAGCCTCTGATCTAGTCAAACTTCTTGGAGGACCCCCCACGAAACGTAACGTTCGTAGACAATAAAAATTAAGCTGTGTGGTTGCCGAGAAAAGCAACCCGCACGTTATTAAACTGGCTAATGGAAAATAGGGGAATTACACTTTTTTTCCCGAGAAATCTTTAAGGACTTCGTACTAAAACTTCAAACTCATATCGGAATTGCAAATTTTGCAAACTTCGAGTTCAAACAGGCCATAGTACTACTCCTGCTAAATATTTCCCTATAATGGGTGTGGCCAGCTGGGGAAATTGGTCCCAGATGTAGATAAAGCCGGGCCCCGAAATCCATCACGAGGTGGGTCAAGCTGGGGAAGCTGGTCCCAGTTTTTTTTTTTTTCCGACTTCAGGAGAAATATGTGTGAATATCAGCTTACCATTTTCATAAAGTACAAAATAAATCTTATGAAGACGGGCTGCGGGTCATCATGAGTAAAGAGCTCCTTTCATCAGGTATTTCAATAACAACTCACCGGGCTTCTTAATCTGAAGCCCAAACGCGTCAGAGCTTACTGCTCAACGCCCTTGGGATGAATGAGAAGCGGACATGGAAACGAAGTTGTCTTAACATTTTAAGTCACAGCCATACTGGGAATTCTGGGTGTTACCACTGTCTGGGGGCAAAAATGCACCCACCATCTCCCATCACAGTCGGGAGCAACTGTACAAAATTGGGACATGTGCTCTGAATAAGGAATCAAGGGCTAGAAAAATTACTGTACATTATGCTTATTCCGTAGAGAGTCTTTCAAAACAGAGTTTTTTATTCTTGCATAAAGTTTGATTACGTGGATTTTAAGCATCCATCCCGCTCATCTATATTATACTAAGAAGAAGGACTTTCTTGGAGCTAGAATTATACCATTTGAAGAGTATAACAATAAATTATTCTTTTGTTAACTTAAATTTTGTAAATTTAAATTTAATTTTTGAGATATATTTGATGAAATTGAGTGTATTTAACTTTTCTTAAATTCGTCATTTTTAAAATTTTAACATTTTTTACAATGCCTTTCTAACTTTGTTCTTTTTAAAAATCTTTAAAGCGCAAAAATTTGATCCCCCAATCCTCAACAGAGAAGGGAGGGCGGGGGGGGGGGGGAAGGGTCACGGACTTAAATTAATCAGGGATTTGATGATGTCCCATCATGTGTAATTGCCTTGAAACCCAAGGTGGTCTGACTTTAATTTTTAATTTTTCAATCCCATAAACTCTATCAAATCGAATGCCTTTATTTGTTTATTTGTCAATTTTGACTTTCAAAATGCGACAAGCTCTCATTTCTTTTTTTTTTTTTTCCCTCCTTTATGTTGTTCAGCATTTAAGTGCTACCCTAAAAATCCAACCCATGGAAGTCCACAGCGATTGTGATGCGTAAAAAGGTTTGATGTATGGTCTCAAAGGCACCAAGGATGTTCCAAAATCTTCTCTGTCGTTCTGTCTCTCTCGTGCCTTTCTTTTTCGCAGACCGATAAAAATGTGGGTTAAGTCACCTAACGCAGTTCCTCTGTTGACTTCGTCACCAAAGTGTAGAACCAAATCTAATTCCCCGCCAAGCACCTCTAAATTCAGACCATTTTCCCTTTTTATCTCATCAAATTCAAAACAAACCGATTGCGTTTACGTCTTGAAAAATCCTCCTCTGACGAATGCAGCACACGTACTGTAGCCAGCATGTACGCAATCCTTTTTTCTTCTTTCTTTTGTGAGAATGTTGCTCCGAAGAAGACAAATTTTGAAGGGAAAAAGGCATTAAGAGTAAAATAACTCAGAACAACGTCACGGTATCTACACTCAAAATCAGTTAAGCACTCGAATTTCGCTTCTCTTTCTCTTTTTTTTTTTTTTTTTATTTTTTAAATTTCAATGGGGAAGAAAGTTTTGTGTTGCATATAATTGACAATATTTTAATGTTTTCTTCGTGTATTGTGCTGACACATTCAATGACATTAACTTGTCTTATTTCTATAGGTTTGAATTTCTATATTTTAGCACAGAATTAATGATACTGAGTGGGCGGCGGTGCGTTTGTCCCGCTAGCTGTCGTCTGTTGGTAGGAAAAATGGCACGGCGGTGGAGCCTTATTATTACAACAACTGTTCCAAACTGTACAAAAATCTCACTATCAAAATGTACCAAGAAGAAAAACACAAAGTTTAGCATTAAAATCGCACAACCGACTGTTTGAACTCGTCAAATGTTCCATAAAAATCGTCGATTCACGATTATTCAGCTTTAGAGCGAAATCGATTGACTTCTTTTTGTACATCAATTGTTTGAACCCAAAAAAAAAAAAAAAAAAAGGTCGGACGAAATTTAAAAGAAAAATAATTTCAGGCTTCCTTTCCCTCCCTTGGTTCAACAGTAATTAAAAGTCAAAAGAATTCATGTTTTCGGTACGTCCAACCCTAAAACTTTCGCCTGTGCACTAGAGGTCTAAGCAACTATGGGTAGGTATCCTTCCAAGACTTTCACATGTTCAAAAAGTTCAAATTTCTGCAATTTTATTTTTATTTTCGTAATAAAATTATTTTAAAAATTTAAATTTGTGACTATGTAGAGTGAGACTTGCTGTTGAACAAATCCTTGGAACACCTACAATTAATTTCCTCTCTATTTTTCAGACTTACTTGGGTCAAAAAAAAGCGAGCTTAGATGTGGTTGAGCCAAATGCTGGTCAAAGTTTGTGCAACCTGCGGATGTACTGCATGTGCTCTATGGATCAGAGGCTGGCCCAGAGCAGACGCAACGTGCGGTGTCCTATGTACGTTTCCCTGTTATTGCATCAAAACGAGTGTGTCAAAGATGAAATCTGGGGATTGGTTAAGCTGCTGGACTTCGTTAATTCCCATGTAATAAAGCACATAATCAAAAACAATATTTAACAGATGTTCCAAGATCAGACCGTCACTTTCAAACTTCATATCATAACTTGGGTGTTAGTTTCATGAACAAGCAATACAAACAAGTGAAATATCGTGCGCCCGCTCACTTTTAGCTTCTGTAGTTCAGTTCATTTCCATTCTGATGTTTAACAAGATTTTTCTTTCGTTTTAATTTTGTTGGAGCAAATGTTCTGGGAAGGCAAGGCAAGGCAAGGCAACGTGCAGCTGCAAAAGACGGCAAACCGCGTCTCGAGGGGAATCTTTTAATTTATTCCCGCCCGTGTCATGAGGATACTTTCAAATCCTTTGGGAATCGTTCAACTCCACTGGCAGGCAAGCAAAATATTTTGCTATCTGTAATTATTACAATCTAATAGAAAAAATGCAACATGGCAGAGAAAAGTAATTTTAAAAAAATGGGTATACCATATATGTACAATCAAGGCAGAAATTCTCTCTAATCAGATACAGAATTTATGCTAATTAGATCACCGTTAAACTCCTATGACCAAATCTGCATCATGGTCATATTGGACCGTACCCTAAATTACCTTTAATTAAACTATATATCTCGCTGGTCTTGCTCCAATTATCAATTTATGGTGGCTTTCTCCTAAGTATTGCAACAAGAAGGCTACAATTTTCGTGACCAATTCTCATTTCATTTGTGCGTTTTTGTTTTTTTTTTTACCAAAAAAAAAAAAAGAGGAGATATTTCTAGAGATACCAAGGAGTCAAGGACCGTATGACTGCCTTGGCACGCGAAACTAAAAGAAAAGAGGTCCCCTCCCTCCGGATGAAGAGGTGGGGGAAATGGTAGGTGTACTGAATGGGATTTGGTACAGTTTAAATTTGCTGTACTGTTTGATAAGACATGCAATTAATATCAGGCATGAGGACGCTTAGTACAGTGGCAAGGCATCTTAGAGCCACCGGTTAGGCAAAGCTAGCAGTTAGTCAGCATAACAGTTGCCACGGCCCTGCTGTCAGAACCCAATAGTATTCTTGGAACATTAAATGCATATTAAGAAGCACGTGAACGTAGTCAGATATGGTTCCCAAATTACCAAATATTGTGGAAAATAATTAACTTGTTATTTCTCGTATCTTTGGTCTTTCTCTTCATAAAATTAATTAATTAATTAATTAATTAATATGGACTATAGGTGTGGCCTTCAGATTTGAGCAGAGTATCTCTACGTGTCAAAACTTCCCCTCTAACTTCCAAAATCAGATCCCGGCGTCTTAGACCACGATATTCCCACAGAGCTTTTTTTTTTTCCCTTTTTTTTTTGGGGGGGGGGGGATGTGGACTTTTCAAGGGCTTTAGGCCCTTACATCGTTTGAGAGTAACAACTGATGTAGACAAAAAAGTGGGCGGTGAAAACCATGTACTTTTTATGATAGATGAAAGGTTTAATTTCCCAACTCGTCAGTAATTTTGTTTTGTTTTGCTTTTTTAAAATTTTATGTACATGTAATAGTCTAATATGTTATGAACGCTGGATCAAATCCTTGCAGCATGGAATGAAGCTTGCGCATCAATGCAATCTCCTTAGTCATACTTTACAGTGACAACCAAGAATCCACCGCCAACCAAATGGATCAGATATCATATGTCCACGCCAAGACAAGTCCAGTGTAAATACCCCACAATTTCACAACAAAAGCAGAGCAGCATCCGACATGCTGAGCAATGGCGTTCAAACTTTCAAGAATGGGCCTTTTATTCAATGATCCCTGGTCCTCGAGATTTTTTTTTTGGGCCCAGAATATTTGCCCAAAACACCCAATAATGAACAACCCACAAATACTAGGCCTCAACGGAATATCCCATGCTTGTCATCATCGAGTTCAAAAACAAAGAAACCAACGTCACTTCCCGGGAAAGAAAGCCCTTTAAACCTGGCATCCAAACCATTTCCCCCTCTTCTAAAACGCAACAAAAGATTCACCCATTCATGCCTTCCTACTCAATCCTTTTTCCTTTCTTCCGGAGAAGAAAACGCGGAGCAATTACAAGAGAGTGCAAAGCCTAATCGCATCTCTCCGTTGTTAGATGGTATAAAAAAGGAAAAAAAAAAAATCAAAAAAGAATTGCTTTCCTCGACCCAGAAAAGCCATCCCTTTCTTGCTCCCTGTCCATTACATTTATGTATGTCTTGCCCACTTGATTTCTTGATCACCTACATATATTTCACGCTCTTGAGGCTTTTCTTTTTGTTTTTTGGTAAACAAAGAAAAAGCAAGAAACCCATCTGATCCATGTCTTTGAGCCCACCAAGAACAAGAAACAATGGTGCCGCAGCCGCAGGAACGTACCAGCTGTATTGGTGCTACCAATGCCACCGAACGGTCAGGATTGCCGCTTCAGAGCCATCCGAGATCGTGTGCCCGCGATGTTCCGGGCAGTTCGTTAGCGAGGTTGAGATTAATAGACCGAGACTAGTAGTGGATTTCACTGCTTTTGACCCATCGCCAGAAGCTCGCTTACTTGAAGCACTGTCTCTCATGCTTGACCCGCCGATTAGAAGGTTCAACAATTATGATGGTCTTGAGAATCTGTTAGCTGATGAATCGCGCGGCCGTTCTCCGTTCCGGAGACGAAATCAGTGGGACTGGCGGGACCCTGATGCTGTAATGCGTAGGATTCGTGGTAGAGGGAGACACGAACCTGGAATCCAATCCAGGCCAACAACGTGGATATTATTTAGGCCAATGAATCCCCTGGGTGGTCGCCATCAACCCCTTTGGCGGCCAGGTAATCCTATTCCTCCAGGGATCGATCCCAGCAACTACTTTTTGGGTCCAAGCCTAGACGAGTTGATCCAGCAGTTGACCCAGAATGACCGGCCAGGGCCGCCACCGGCATCACAGTCGGCGATTGACGGATTGCCCAAAGTGAAAATAGAAGCAAGTCATTTGGCGAATGACCCCAATTGTCCGGTTTGCAAGGAAGAGTTCAAGGTTGGAGGGGAGGCAACCGAGTTGCCCTGTAAACACATATACCACGATGATTGTATTTTGCCTTGGTTAAGATTGCATAATTCTTGTCCGGTTTGCCGAGAAGGAATTCCCGTAGGTAGTGAAAGCGGTGGGCAGCAAGATGATGATGAGGATGATCAGAGAGAGGAAGCAGAGGGGAGGTGCTTGAGGTGGAGGAGGTATTTGGCGTCTTTATGGCCATTTCGTGCGAGGTATGGCAGAATCGATCCTCATTCAGATAATGTTGCTACTTCTCAACGAGGTGAGAGCAAATTGAATTTTCAAACTGGCCTTTAGCAATCCAATATTGAAATCCAGCATAGGTACAAAACGATGAAAATGCACTAGTCGAACCTCGACATGGGCCAGTAAATATGCTGATTCCATGTTAATAACAGGGGATGAATTATTAAAAATCAAAGATCAATGCCAAAATACAGGGGTCCCGTTATCAATGGGATTGCTCCCTTCCGTTAGCACTTTTAAGATAATTACTAATTTATTTGTTAGTATTAATGAAAGCGTTAGGAAAATGCATAAAAATAAAAAAATTTAAAAAAGAAAAGAAAAGAAAAGAAAAACACCTTACTGGGCTGCCTTAAAGCCACTTTTCTCTATGATAATTAATATTTCCCTTTTCCGAGCAATTTCTCGGTTTGCTTGGTTAGCTTAAAGCTTGCACGTAGTTGCCATTGTAATGAAACGCTGTTTTATTTTTTGGGCAGTTGATTCGAGATCGTGTTCTTGTAACATTCTTTAGCCCTAGAACGGTCTAGCAGAAGACATAAAAGTAACTTTGTGGTTATACGTTTATTAGGAATCTAGTTGCTCAAACTAATCATGGGAGTTGATTAAAAACAGCTAATAATGGGAGTGCTCTGTGAAAATGACATCAACCTTTGTAGTGAAAAGGGGGAAAACGGAAAGGTATGTCATTTTCCTCTTCTCATATCATCAACATCCACATTTAACCGTACTGAACCGTTGGGACTTTGTTCTCTGCAGGACTAGGTTGGCTCCACAGATTGTTTCAGAGTTTCACCTAAACAATTGTACTCCACTAGCGTTCAACCATGAGATTGCTGCTTTATAACCATTTCTGATGTAATATGTGGAAAAACTAATATAATGCTCACATCGTATGTTGTGTCTACATTTAATATAATTTTATAAACTCGACAGTGAATTATGTTTTTCCTCTTTGCTTGGTTCATCCGATCAACAAGAACGAGCTCATGATTGCTTGGGTTGATGGTGAGCACCAGCATAAAACCCTTGTGTATAGGCTGTGTTCTTGAACATTGTCTGCAATGGAAGAAGCAATTGTAAATATAGGCATAATCATGATCGCACAAGGGAATAGATTCTTTTAAATATAAATGATGATAAACTCACAGCATGACTTTGCAAATCTGGGCCAAGACGCTTTCTAATACTGTCAACAACTTGAGTTCCAAGTTGTTCGCCATGCTGCCTAACAGCATCCTCTGTCATCTGCACATGCATCTTAAGGCTCACTAAAACTACCATTCACATTGAGAGTAAGGTCGAGTATAGTGAAATGCTTACCTCTGAAAGCAACAGAGCTGAGAGCTTCTTTAAAATCTCTTCCACAAATGGCCCAACGTCTGATACAGGACTTGGCCGATGTGCAGTGTTGGCTAGTGGCTTGGATGCCGCATTTTCTTTAGAATCTTGCACACTGCCTAGTGGCTTGGCAGCGTTCACTGCATCGTGGCAACAGACACTGTGTTGTGAATCACATGATAACCTTTGAAACTAATCATGAAATTATAAAGATCCAGAAGCTCAATATAAACAGAAGACACTGTGTTGTGGATTATGGTGACCTAGGACATATATTATGCAGGAACACTGCAGGAAACAACCAGAGACAACTTGTTTTTATAAGCTTCAAAGAAGACTTTAAAAACAAAAGACTGGATTCATAATTTAGTGCATACCATGATGACTCTTTGATGAGTGCAAATGGGGTAACAAAACCCGAAGGAACCTTAGACAGTAAGCAGACCAAAAAAAGAGGTAGAAGTAGTTTACACAGGAAAGCCACAGGAAACAACCAGAGAAAACTTGTTTCCATAGGAAGGCTTTAAAAATAAAATAAGGAATCCTAGAAACAGTCAGCAGACAAGAAAGGCATGAACCACATTGATATGCCCAGCTCAAAGTAATCAGCACAGAACCGGGAAAATTCACATTTTGACATACCCGTGACAGTTGTGGACTTCTTATCAGAAGAAATGGGATTTGCAGCAGGAGCTTGCAATGGAGCAGTATTTTCTAGAGGATCTGACAAAGAAACAGAATCAGATGGGACAAGAGCAGCTAGGTCAGGAGGGTGGTCCTTTCCTACTGGTGGGTTAGCCTGCAAGAAGTACAATGTTGCATGATCAATCTGATTAAGAAGTAGTTGAAAGATCAAACGGAACAATATGAGCTCGACTACCTCCAGGTCAATATAGGAAGGAGCTCTTCCAATTGATTTAAGAAACTTGTCAAGATCACACGAACTAAGAGCTGAAACCCATAAAATAAGCAAGATATCAGGGGATGACTTACACAAATCAATAAGCCTGCAAGAGAAAGTTCGATGCTTACAAATTGACATATCATTAGATAACGGGTGGAAAAAGCAACGCTCCTGAGTTTTAAATCCTTTATCCAGCAGGAGTGAGACATGACTTCACAGACAAAATATATAGGCTGATTGATATAGAAAGAAAATATCGAGACAGGAAATATTACAAGCAAAATGCAAATAACTCAGTGGTAAAGAGTGCATTCATATCTTTTATTTTTCTGGTATTACTATATGATTCTTTCTGCACAAAGCAGCAGAAAGATATGTTGCAGAGCTGAAAGTGAATGCACATTGAAGTTGAGATACTCCAACGATCTTTTGCAGCAGCCATTATAATCAGTTTTTTGACAAACAACATAAAACAAAATATATTTATTGCAGTTACTCAGGCATCAGTTAAGGAAAAGAGTGATGACTGTCAATAATCTAGAATCAGGAAAAACTGTCACCAGTAGTACTGTTGAAAGAGAAACTATTAGTTGGTAGCAGTAAGCCAAGAGTAGCTTCCAATTGGAATTCCGAATTGTCAATTAGAGAACGAGCATCCAGGCTCTCACAGCTGAAGAATGTCAATAGAATCATAACCATTATCCAAAATTACTAAGAAAATGTCAGCACCTCTGACTTTTATCCAGGCCAATCAGTATTTGCAAATTCACTATGCCAACCACAAGGAGCAACAGATAGGAATAGATCTAAGGCCTCTACATTTTGGGTCTCAATTTCACATAGCTAGATTTACTATAACAGGCAACCAGATTAACTGATCCTTCTAAACCATTAAAAAAAAATTCCTGTCATGTGGCTAAATTCATATAGCCATTGGCATTGAAATGGGTACATGACTCGCTTAACAGTATTGATTGTATACCCAATTAGATGATACAGTTCAATAAGATAACATGGAGCTAATTAGATATTGACATGATGTGCAACATCAGCAGAAAGAAGAGAACCAACCTAAGCATTTGTCATAATTCAAATTATCAAGGCCAGATATAACAAATCAGCAATGACATGTGAATTGGGGGTGGGGAAGAACCTAGACCAGTAAACAAGATGTAAAAGCAATAACTACAATTTAGTGCATACCGTGATGATTCATTGATGAGTGCAAATGGTGTAACACAGCCCAAGGGAACCTTGAAATGGTAAGCGAAAAAAATATTAGATAGTATTTGACAAAAAAGGTTTTAAATTTTGAATGTATCTATTGAAGAAAACATCAGATAATTAAGCCCATGAGTACTTATAATAGATCCACAATTGATTTGTGGCCAATCTAATAACATTTGCAAATTTTGGACTGTTGAATATAACAGCTGCACAAGAGACATCAGCCAACAAGTAATTTTGACAAATCATTTCCTTTGCAAAAAAACAGTAGATCTGATGGTCCTCATGCATTTCCTTTGCAAGAGTTTACAGTAAGTCTAAATTGTACTCTACAACCAATAAATACAAATAATTTGCTTTGATCTGGAACTCGAAGATATAATTATTAAAAGAAATTGGTGAAAAATTAGCACATTCAAGTCAAAAAGATAACCAACAAGTATAGAAGGAAAAACAACGGCACGCTGAAAACGTATACCTGAAGTATCTCACACAATGCTTCTTCAGGAGCCATCCTTATACCTCCTTTTCCCAACCCAAGCCTTTGAGATAATACTGCTCATATTCAAAAGCAAAGGAACTTCCATCAAAACCAAAGCCAATTAGATTTACTGGTGTCATAAGGGACTGAAGATACTTCACCTTTCAGATCCACTTTCGTATCTGCCAGAACAGAAACAATGTAGAACCTACTTTTCTTGTCCTGCATATCAAAGAAAATATGATTATTGGGCTATAAATACCAAATTATACAATTGGACACAAAAATTTACAGGTAGAAGAATTAGCAGCCAAATGCATTGTAAGAAACCTTGCACCATACCTTCAAGAATAAATTTTTACTCAGGCCACCTCCCTTATCCCCAACATATTTTTCCTGGGAAGGAGAAAAAAAAAAAATGAAAGTCCTTAAATCAACCAATGTACATTAGATGGTGTGAATGTAAAGATATGTCTGTTTCGTTTTTTCCGCCACTTGAAAACAACTTTACCTGAGCCTCAACTGTCAAGACAACAGGATGTTCATACTGGGAAAAATCAATTTGCAGCTCCTAAAAAAGATCCCAATAAGTGCATTAGTTGAAAGGATTTCAGAATAAGAACACAAAACAAAGTTCCGTAACCATGAGTAACAATCCAAGCGCCTGTGATTTTGCAAAAATTGAGTAATAATGGATGTTCTCAAACTAATCCAATCCAACCCAACACACCTACTACCCACCATCAATGACTCCTAACTACCAAGCAACTATGAAACTAGAAATTGGTGCAATACATAGAAAACCCAAATTGAATTTCGCTCCCATGCAATGATTACAAGTCTTTGATGGCACAAAAAGAATGGATAACATCAAAAGTTTTTTCTTGGCGATCCCTTTCATTCAAGAAACAATGGAAACCGAAAAAATAAGGAGAGAAACCTTCAAGCGAGCAAGCAACTGCTCCTTTGTAAAACCCATATCTCCGTTTTCACGTTTTCTTGGGAGATATGGAGAATCCGATACAGCGCGACAGGCAGATGGATATTACGCAATGGAATGGCCGGCTGCAAATAGTCGGAGCCTAAGAGAACAAGCTTCATGGATTCGGGTCGGGCTTCATTCGTGGGTCCGATTTCTTTTCTTTTGATAACTTATCCGGCCCAAACTTGAGCCCGTTCCATTTCATCTTATGATTGGAGTTCAATCTATGGATTCTTTAACTTCTGAATCAAAACAAAAAAAAAAAAAAGAAAACAGAGAATTGATCCTTATTAACAATTACAAGTAAATCTAGTCTGCCTTATTTACGTTTAACTCGTTTCTTAAATGTGCTATAAAACTAAATTTTAACCAAATGAACCAGTTTAAACGAGTTTTAAATTAACCGAGTTATTAAACATTTAACGAATAAATCCGTACAATTAAAAAAAAATTAATATGTATTATGTGCTCGCATTTAACGGCAAAAATGCTACCCATGCGAGACCAAAATCCAAAGCAGGCCCAGTTATACACTGACTACGGCCCAAAAGTCCAAATTCTGATTAATATGGGAGTTGCTACTGTGAAACCGTTGAATCTGAGACCAAACACACAATACAGAAGCTGTGGAAAAAGCATATGGCCATGAGTTTCTTAAGTTTAAGTCTCAAATTTAATCTTTAGTCTGTATAAATATTTTTTTTTTAAAAAAAAAAAAAAGGGTTGTGGAAGAAACAATTTAAAAATGGGACGCCATGCCTCAATCACTGCACAGGAGGACAGGCCATGTGCTATCTTATCTCGTGCATTTGACCCCGCCCGAAAGCTTTCGGCCAATAAAGTATGGTAATTTGATTGGACTTACACATGTGACATGAACATTGATATTCATCGCCTGGAGTGAGAGTTTGGATAATTTGTCAACGTAATTTTGTGAAATGGGTTCAAGTTTGAATTTTTGCTTCATCACTTTTTTCAAGTTTTAAATTTAATAATTATTATTATAGAGAATTTCACTCGATTTATTAATAATATTTAAATGATAGATATTTTTATAAAAAAATTAAATTAAAATATTAATAAATAATTTTATTTAAATTTTAAAATATATTTGTTAAATATATTTTTAAAATTTCTTTAAAAAAATCATAGATATCCAAGACCCTGACCCTCATCCTTTAACTGGCATAAAGATCCAGAGCAGGAGTTTTCATTTTTCAAGCACTGTTTATCAGGAATGCAGATGCAGTCGAGCAAGTTCAACAGATAACAGCGCTAACCTTTTTCACGACTTGTAGACTAGCTCTAGAGATTGACTCGTTAAATTGTTTGACGGGACAAAGGACCCTGCCATATGCTCTGCTAGCATCCGAATCTTTCGTACATGTATTTGTTGGCATTTGAGCCCTATGCAAAAACAAAAAAACAAAAAAAGAAAAATACAAAACAACACCCCGCCCCCTCTTGCAGGTGGGTTGAAGTTTCCCGACAAGTAGATCTGCTTCTGGCGAGATAAAGCATTTCTGACAAAACCGACCAAAAGGAGATTTCAGGATCAGATTTCTACTCATATAACGTTCTGTAATATTTGTTCAAACAAAGTATAATCTATTTAACAGTTCCTACTCGTAATATAACAATTGTCGAATCATTCATACATATATTGATATGTACATAATTCATACTAATATACGGAAAACCACATGAGAGAGTCCCAACAAAATGTAAAAAAAAAAAAAAAAAAAAAAGGTTTCGAAAAAGTTACATTAAATTATTTGACACAAAAATTAATTTAAGCTTAAGCTATTAAATTTTAATTATTAATTATAGTCTATATAATCTTTAGTAAATAATAAATCGACTGCATCTAATAATTAAAATTAAATAATATGAGCTTGACTCTAATTGCTGTATTCATTTTATATAACTTAAAAATGTTTACTACTGTCAATAATTTCTTGAAGCGAAACAACAGAGAAGATGGCAAAATAAATAGAGGAACAAAAAGAATGATACGGGTAGACTTTAATCTTGGACTAGGATCAATCGAACTATTCAGCAAAGCTCCACAGACGAATATCGCCCTCATAAAAATCGTCGATGGTCAGTGGGTTGAATGAGACTTCGCTGAACATTTGATCGGGATATTTGGGTGATTGTAGAAAATCAAAATTGTACGCTGAGTCTAGCATAGGCGCCATTGGTTCATTGCTGGTCTCGAATGATTGCATGAACGTGACATCATCATCCAAATGATCAGACGGTGAGGATGAGATAAATGGAGATGATGCTGATGATGATGATGGGACCAGAGATGGTGATGACACTGGTGGCGTGGTGGCTGCTGTGACATTGTGATCTGTAAAACCATTGGCAGCAGCTGCAGCCACTCTCTGAATGGACTTAGGAGACATAACAGTTGCAGGAATGTAATGGGAAGAAGTGATGGGGAAGTTGAGATTGGCTGAAGAGCCCTTAAGGCATAAAAGTGCAGCATCGTAGGCCCTAGCAGCAGCTTCAGGTGTAGAATAAGAGCCTAACCATATCCTTGTTTTCTGATTTGGTGCCCTTATCTCAGACACCCATGAACCCCAGCTCCTCATTCTCACTCCCTTGTACTTCTTTTTGCATGCAGAAGAAGATGTTCCCGTTGGCTTTGATGCATCCAATTGGATGCTTTGCTCTGTCCTGGCCATTGATAATAGGATTGAAATTGAACCAGCAACCTAGAGATACAAAAGTTGCTGAAAAGATTTAGATGTTTTTTTGAAAAGATCCAATTGGATGAGTTGAAGGATCAATACTAGTCTTTGGTTAAGCTCTTTATTTGTATTTTTCTGAATTGTGGTGTGGACTGGGAGGAAAGGTTGCTATATTTATAGAAGGGGAGTTTTGGGGGTGGGGCTGTTTCAAATTTCTTACCTTAGCTCATACCCCAGTCAATGAAAACAACAGCATGGTACTACCTTGGAATATGAAATGGATGACAGATAATTTTTAGCTTACATAAAATAGAAAACTATGTAGCGTGGCCCCCTTATTTCTTTATATTTAAATGACTTATGTGTCCTGTTATGATCATAAACTTATAAATTAATTCATGATTATTTATTGCAACCACAAAATAATTTTGTTTTTACTCTTTTTAGTTCCCTTGTGTAATGTTGCAGAGGACTTTTCCTATTTTTTGTTGATAAAAATTTTTTTTAAAAAAAAAAAAAACAACAACAAAAAAAAAGACAACTACACTGTTGCGAAGTTTAAGTCATGGAAATAATGTCATTGTTAAAAATATTACTATTGTCAACCCCATTGTCAACCCTGTTAGCTATCTTAAGATTCATCGTTCGCCAATACTCAAATAGACGGTTGGTAAAATTACAATAGAGTTTTTAAATGGTCAAACTGAATGGTCGCTTGGGAAGAAACGACAATAATTTTCAATTTTGTCGACAGATCTCGTTATCATTAATTAATCTGTGCGGTGTGGCGTGCTATGACTAATGAAGCAGCTCTTCCCCGTATTAAAAACATAAATGACGCAGTAATTCAGAGACATGTCGGCTCAAGGACAGTTTAATTCAAATGCAATTGCTTGTTTGTGTAATTTTATTGGTATTTTTTAGTCTTTTTTTAATAAAAAAATGTTATCACATTTGACAAATTTTATTTTAAGTATTATTAAATTTAAATAATTTTTTAATATTAATAAATTTAAAATTTAATGTTGTAAAAAAAAAGTGAAAAAACTTACATTTATAACAATACAAAAAATACGATAATAAATCATTACTAAACTACGAATTCGAGTGACGGTTTTCTCAGTCGGGTTCTGCTGGGGTCAATGTACTTTTGAATTCATCCTATGTGATGCCTAAAAGTGCAAGACTATTTCCTAAAAACAACGGTGGTAATTTTTGGGAGAAGACAAGAGCTGGATTTCATTAATTCAGCAGACTACAACCCACGTGCGACAATGAAGAACAGCATGGAAGGGGATGAAACAAAAGCAGTTTTTCTAAGCCTTGTCTACATGGCAAGTCCATACCTTCCCCCCAGTTGACGCCAAAGAATTGCAGAGACTAGAATTAGCTAATTACACAGAACAAAAATGACCAAAATGTACATTTTGAGAAATTAGCTTGCTAGAAACGTTAATTAACTTGTAAGTTTCACATTTGAATTCACGGTTTGCATGAGAGCTCAAAGACCAATAGTTTTTGTAATTAAAGAAAAGAAAAGGAATAATTTTCTAAATATGAATCCATCAAAAAAGAAAAAAGGGATTTTCTAATGGATCAAAATAAAATAAAATAAAACCTTACAGGCAACGCGATAACTCAGTTGGGCACTCCATTTTGGGACGTCAATCATTAAAAACAATAAGATCTATATTTGGTAGATAGTATCATATAATAATACAAAAACATAGGATTCTTCTGTGGAGGCAGCTTCCGGGATCTGCAGGTTGAAGATTGTGCCACCCAAAAATAATCCGAGATTGTATTTAAAATGAAGAATAAGACGCAATACTCAATACGCGCAATGTAACGCGATAAGGAAACAATTTTGCATCAGCCAAACAAAAATAAAAAATAAAATAATTAGCTGTTGCTCCTCTGCCATGCACCTCCAAAACCGCGTCGATTCATGCATCTTTTCAAACTATGCACCTTTCAACGGGTAAACATATGGATCTTCTGTCAATTCTCTCGTGTGCTTAAATATAATAAGGTCAACAAATTAAAGACGCACATTTCTCAATTGTTTTATGGCTTTTGCTTTCGCTGCTTACGCTTTCACTTAAGCTTTCACACTTTGACTTCAGCCTTCTTGCTTTGAAAATGTTTCCGAGAGATTCAATGGTACACACAAAAATTACTATCCGCCCGTATGTATCTCGAAAGGTTTGAGGAATGCAAATAAATAAATATTAGTGAATATAAATCTACAAATGAGTCATTGTAACCATAAATTATAATTAGCATATTTTTTGTATATATATTAATTAATAATTATGATTGAGTAATATGAGTTTGTATTTAATTATATATATATATATCCACCTGCGTGCAAAAAGGGCAATGGCAGCACACTTGCCTGGGGTGAACAGTGTGGAAGGCACACGCCTTCGAAGATAAATGATCATCTTTATTTGCTGTTGGGCCATATGGGTCCTAATAAGAAATCACAATTTGCATCAATTTTTTATTTTTTGTTTTTTTTTGGGGGGTGGGGGGGGGGGGTTGAATATGTAAGATTTAATAGTTATAGCGATCAAACTTCGAAAATGAGCCAAGACCAATAAAAGCATTTTGTTGACTTTCAAGCACGAGTTATTCCTCTTTGCCACTCCTGCTTCCGTATGAGAGTCTGTCATTGGTGGAAGAATTTGTAATGATTCGCACTCGCAGAATGTTCTTAAGCATGGAGATGGTTGTGCAGATGGCGATCATTTTGGTACTAATTAAAGATTACAAGATCTAAATGGGGAGTAGGTAATAGAGAGTTACTGAGTGACACAGATTTCTGGCTGGGAATATAGGGTCATAAACAATGATTTTTTTTTATACATATTATAGTGCTTGAGAAAATCAAATTAAGCAAAATAAATAGTTGTTTATCTACTGAATTATTGTACACAGTTAACCATCTCCATCTAGTCGAAGTGGCCACCGCCAAGGCCTTGAGATCAGAACTCGAGGCAAGTACCTCGAAACTCCAAAATACGTTGGGCCAATGGGGTGGGGCCTTAAGACCTTAGAAAACCCTAGTCAAGTCTGACACTTAAAATGGTCTGCGAATTCCCCAACTACCAATGTCAATTATTATTATTAAAACAAGAGGAGGAAAGTCACACCCCGTAACGTAGGTGATCTGTACACCATACATTCAGGCTACAAGAGTATTAACTTTTTAATTCGACTTTTGCGTATAGAGGGTTGAGGAAATTTTCAATTTGATTTTCTTAAAAAGTGAATGAAGTTAACTTAATATTATATATATAAAAAATTAAAATTTTAAATAAAACTCATCTAATATATGGAAAAAATATATATATAATTCAAAATTATGAGTTTGTCACTGAAAAGAGCATTTACAAATTATTGAAATTTGGAGGACCTTCCTCCAGTTTCTGGTTTCTAAGTTGGAATAAATCTTTCCAGGTGTTTTGTTCGACAATATATATCAGAACCTCTTTTTAAGTTTCCTTTGGCATGAACTAGGCTGTTTCACAATTTTATAGGACAAGATTAAACTCTTAAATTGAAATTAAAAATTAAACTGCGAGAAAAAGAAAAGTGGCTCGATATTAAATCTCTGTGCGCATCTAATTTGATTTCATCCATGCGTCTTTGTCGTCAAGCCGTACTTGTCTCCTCCGTCCTGTGTCGTTCCTATTTGCCCATTTGCCGTCCATGATTCCTAAAGCCACCAAACAAATCCAAATTACAAGGAA
Source organism: Rhizophora apiculata (assembly GCA_037832385.1). Lineage (NCBI taxonomy): Eukaryota > Viridiplantae > Streptophyta > Magnoliopsida > Malpighiales > Rhizophoraceae > Rhizophora > Rhizophora apiculata. The sequence continues at coordinate 11,788,058 of CM075430.1, forward strand.
TCTGCTTCTTATTTTTGTCATCAGGTGTATGACAGCGAGATTAACATTGAATAATAAACGTTTTTTTTTTTTTTTTTTAAATATAACATAAGACCCTCATGACCTGCGTAAATCTAGAACATATAACTTTTTCAAAAAAATTTCAAATCAAATATGTCAGAAATTAAGGGAATATGACATTGACTGTGTTTCTTGGCAATTGGAAGGAAGTTTCATTTGGAGTTGTGTTGGTTTTGACGAATACGTAACTTGCTTGACTTTATGGCACTTCTGGGCCTAAAGTTTGACTCAAGCTGCTTTTTACCAACCAAAAGTGTACCCTAAATACGGAGGACGGTGAAGTTTTGAGCTGTACAAATAAGCTTGTGGTGGTCTGGTTGAACTGTGATAACTAGAAAGACTTTGAAATGTGGGAGGAAGGGAAAGAGAGACACTACAGAATACGGAGGCTTGGAAGGACACGAGATGGGCAAGTAAGGCTGTGAACAGATCGCCAAAGGAATGTGATTAGACGGACTTGGAGTAATGATACTGTCCAAATCCCTACCATCCAAGTCCCCGCCTGATGATTAAACTACAAAGTAGCATATTAATAAAGATGCATGCCACTTAACAATTATCTTATTGCAAAGATCGTATGCATCTCAAAGCTGGCACCGTACCAACCCATATATTCCGTAACTCGAATACTAATCAAAGCAAAACGAATTGTAAATGTTAATAAAAATATATATATATATATATGTAGTCACAAAAATTTAAATTTATATTATTAAATTTTAATTATTACTTGTAATTAATGACTTTTAGTGAATAATAAAGTAACTATAACTAATAATTAACAGTAAATAACGTGGTAACATGTATCTAACATTTACGTTTAATTTGTATGTCTACCTGATAAAATTGCAATTTTAACTGCCCGCATTAGAAGAAGGCTCGTCGAGCCAGCACAAAATGGGACCCAGCAAGCTAGATGGCATTTAGACCATGATCACTTTTCTGGTGAATATATACGCGAAAACATGAAACCGACGTGGGCCCTGAGGAGAATGGGCGAAAGTGCAAAGAAGGATCGTTCAAAAATTGGAGTTGCGTTGTGGGGACGAAGTGGCAAGATGTCACGTGGGATAAAGGCTTTTACAAGATTCAAAATTTTCATTTTCCTTGATGGGCCTTTCTTAAGTTGAATTGAAACTTCCGGGTAAAGGGGTTTTCTGTTTTAATAAAATAAAATAAAATTAATGATGACAACGACCGTATCCACTAGAAATGGCTCACGTGAACCTACCCTGACGTTTTTTCTTTGTGGCCCTAATATAAGAGGTTGTGATGAAATTGTTGACCTAACTCTCTCAAGAAGGCATGGACTTTTTTTTTTTTTTTTTTTGTTTTATAAGAGCACAAGGGACATATTATTTATAACTTGATGTTGCAATGTGCTTTTTGGACGGATTCTGAAGGAAGGGAGACAAATGTGTTGGTGTGAAATGCCGACATTTAAGAGATTTTGCCAGAAATAGCATAAAAAAGTCCTCGAGAGAACATAATTCTGCTTCTGGCGACCCGTCTCTACAGGCTACAGGGGGTGAGACAGGTGGCAGCATTGAAAATATGTCCCACACTTCATCTCTGGTCGCTGTGCCAAGTCGAGTGACAATTTGTTGCATATGCTTCTCATAATTCATAGAGCAATGCATCACATATTTATTGGTGATTGTGCTTATGGAACGGCTGGTTTGTACAGTTCACCACTTAAAATTTTCAGTGTCGAATCTATGTTGAGGATAACAAGATAGATTATAGTAGGTAAATTTAGATCCTTGATTTTAAAATCTGAATTTGAGATTAGATAATTTTTATTACCTTTTAATTCCAAAACCAACGGATTAGATTTACACCAACATTATCTTCAATACCAGAGTTGTTCGTTTCGGTGACGTGCAAGAAGTCCTAATTTATGGATTTTTTTTTTCTTTTTTATTAAGGAATCTACCCATTCAAAGTTGGACTAAAGGCTCAAGAGGTATCATCTATCTAAACCTTTCCCTCAGTAAATATCAGAAAGAATGGGATGCTAGATGGTGAAAAGTTGTATCTAAGTGAGGAAATCTAATTACCATTTGAGGTGAAAATTGATCGTAAATTGAAGTTTCTTCTTTTCATTAGTTTAAATTTAAATTTTTAAGATAATTTTTATTTTTAAATAAATTAAAATTTATGGTTAAACGTTATAATTATATATAAAAAAATTATTTAAAGTGATTATTATTCAAAGGATAAATTTTTTATATGAAACTGGTAACTTATATAGGCAAATGTAATAATTAATATTTATAAAATTTTTTTGATTTAATATGTTAAAAAAGAAAAGGCTAAGCATCTAATTTGTTGGATGAAAGGCATCATAATAGTGCAGGATCCCAAGCCTAAAGGTGGGGTGGTGACTTTCTGGGCATTGTCCGATTGAATAACTCAATCAGCTGCAAGATCCACTAAATTTGGACTTTGCAGTACCTGTTTTTCAAGTTGAGAAGTTCAGAACAGCAGAGATGGCCCATACACGACTTTCCAGCAGGAAACGGACTAGGTCCATCTAGGACCGGCGAAATGCATTTTCTTCGTTCGTCTTCGATGCTCCACGTTGGACCTCGGGGTGACCAGGTTTGGTTAGATTCAGATTTCAGCTCTAGAGCTGGCGGTTCGGTTTTTCCGAAATACTGAACCGGAATTGAACAATGGTGGTCCGATAGTTTAGTTTCTTTTTGGGCCCATTTCAGTTCTAATTCCTCCCAATCTTTCTTTTTTTTAAAAAAAAAAAAAAATTGTGAACTTCCATGATTTTCATGAATTTAGACATTATTAATGTGAAAACTATTACAAAAATTTACGATCAAATACATGAAACCAAAGGAAAATTTCAATAAATCAATATCTTGAACTTAATTTGTACTTAGAAAATATTCTCTTGGTATTTAATGGAATTAAAGTTCATACCGTTTCTTCACCTTGAATGAGAAACCCCTTGCCTTAATCGCTATTGACATATGGTTCTTATTCATTCGACTGCAAAAAGTAGTACAACTTTTTATTATCTTTTCAAATTTTCTCTTGAAACTGTTCATTCCGATGAGCAGTTAAGAATCAATGATTCCAATTTTAGTACATGGATACAGTTCCATTCTTGAAGGAACGAATGGTATTGAAGTATCCCATGGTTTTGATTCCCATTCAATTCAATTTTTAATTTATGTATTTATTATATTTACTCATTTTATAAGTATAATTTATTTATAATATTACATAATATAAATTTATTTTATTATTTGTTATTTCAAATATATCTCATTTATTATTTAATATAATATCATAAATAAAATATCTTTTTAAAAAGTCAAAATAATTTTCTTTTCTCAAAGTTGATTGGAATTAATTAGGACAAAATCATAACCGGGCCTAGTTGGATCTCTCAAATCAAATGTAGCTGATTTGTTTATAAAGAACTAAAATTTTCAAGACAACAAAAGGAAACTAGATTTTTCTGCCAATCTTTTATTGGAAAAAAAAAAAAAAGAAAAAACGGCAAATTAATGCTTTATCGCAAGAATAACTTGGCCGGTCCGTCTTTCCAATGTTAATTACTGCTAAAAGTAACGCTGTAAGAAGTACACGTCACGCGACCAACACTAGCGTGAGCAGCTTTCTTCAGATTGGCGTCTCTATCTTAAATGGACAAAGATGTCCACACTTGATTGGACATCTCAACGGGTCCCAGAATCAAAGCTACGTCACGAACCAAATCCCATCTCCACAGCCTACGCTCCCAAAAAACCCTCTTCAGCTCTTCGTTTTTAGCCAAACTACGCAGCTGTTCAGAATTCCAGTCTTGAAAAAGAAAAGGAAAAAACAAAAAAGAAAATAAAAAAAGTGGGGTGACACACCCCAAAAGAAGAAGGCTGCTCGGGATACAATATATATTTTTGCTTCAAACTAAATTTTCTCAAAGGTGTTGCTATCATGGCGAGGAACGGTATCTCACGCGCTGGATTGGCGGTGTTGCCATCGATCATGTTAGTTTGCTGTTCGGTTGTAATGACCAATCTAGTACCAACAGCAGAGGCAGTGTGGTTATCGATTCCTAGTTCGGGAACCAAGTGCATTTCGGAGGAGATCCACAGCAACGTTGTCGTTTTGGCCGATTTCTATTCCTTCAACGAACAAAACCCCGAGATAAATCCTGCCATTTCTGTTCGGGTACCTCTTCATCTACATACCTATGTTTAATTCATTTAATTTAATTTAATTGAGTTTTAATTTCTAATTTATATGCTTCACATATGGTTGAAAATTTTGGGATTTATTTAATTGCTGCTTGCATATAGTTTGGAGTTTCAGTTGATGATGTTTGAGCAATAGAAAGGGAATAAGAACAAGTTGGGCTGTTTTAATTGATATTAGAGCTATGGAAGTTGTACTTGCTTTGCTTCTGCTTCAATTAGACCAGGATGTTTGATCGGGCTTGTCATCAGAACCTTTAACCTTATTCTCCTAGGTCTTAGGTTGCTTCCTTCTGAACCTTCCTTTGACCCCACAATTGTCGCATTTGGATGCCTTTTTATCTGATCTAAAGAAATATATGTCTAGGTGGTGTTAGTGTTACATCTCAGCTTCATGTGTTACTTACAAGGACCATGTTTCTGTTTTCAGGTTACATCCCCATATGGGAACAACCTTCACCACAGTGAGAATTCGAGTCATGGTAAGTTTGCATTCACAACCACCGAGTCTGGTAACTACGTGGCGTGCTTCTGGCAGGATGCCCAACAGCAACCGCAGACAAGTGTTACTTTGGGGCTAGATTGGAAGATTGGAATAGCGGCAAAGGATTGGGACTCAGTGGCAAGGAAAGAAAAGATTGAGGCAAGTTTGTTGAGTGCTTCTATTTGCCTTCAATCCTTTAAGTAGATGAACCCACAGTCTCGGGTTATGCATTTTCATGATATCCTATTTAGTATGATGACATATATCATGTAAAAACCATGTGCAGGGCGTTGAACTCGACCTTAGGAGGCTAGAAGAATCAGTACAAGCCATACATACCAACATAATCTATCATAAAGAAAAGTATTACACTTTTTCTCTCTTTCGCAATTTGGATTGTCTTCGATTGTTTTCTTTTTTCTTGTTGCCTTCATATTATTTTTCTTTATAAATTATCCTGCTTTTGTTACTTCAGAATGGAAAAGAATGGTGCTTATTGTAGATTGGCCATTGTCTTTAAAAGAGACTTACAACATCAAGAAGTTTTGGTTAGCATATAAGCAAAGAGACAATGCTGGCTTACAGTGCTTCTGTAAATTGTTTACTTTGGTTCCGACGGCACCTGGGTTGTAGAAGCAAATGAGTGTGTTTGTTTTTGTGGGTTACCTCTGCAATAAGTAATGACATGGAAGTAGTGAAACAAGAACGGGCTGATGGGAGTAGAATTTAGTGTATTCTATGATATAATCATATTGTGCAAACAGCGGCCTAAATGAATGGAGTCAAGGTTATGTAGGAACTAGGCATAAGATATAGAATTGAATTAGGACTTGTCAAAACCTACTCAACCGTTACTGGTAAGTGTTAAAATAAATAATCCTGGATGTGCTACAAATGTTATTGCTCCTGAATATATATCTAACCTTTCTTTTGTGTCATCTTCTCACAGGGAAGCACTGATGAGGGAAGTCAGTGAAAGAACTAATGCAAGAGTGGCATGGTTCAGTATCATGTCCGTTGGTGTCTGCATTGTGGTTTCAATTTTGCAGTTATGGCACTTGAAGCGCTTCTTCCAAAAGAAAAAGCTAATTTAAATCTTATTCTGTGGTCATTCATTGATACAGAACTTGACCCGTATTAGCATAGCCTTTCTTTTTGATACCTCGATTCTCTTCATCTTTGAGACCGGGAGCACCCATCAGTGCCATCCTGTGCGGAGGCGGGCTAAAGAGATGGTGGTGGGGGTGTTTTTGGGTGGGGGGGGGGGGGGGGGGGAAGAATTACTGAAAATACGGATACCATGATTTTAAATGACTTGTTTGGCTTGCTGATGTAACTTTCTATCATTTACTGAATCATTAAAAGGACTAAAGTTTATTTATTTGGAGCAAAAATCATGCCATTGTAGATTAAAAAGTTACATATGGTGCTCCAGAAAGCAACATTTTGGAGAGACGTTGACCACAAAACATGCCAATTTTGTCAAAGGAAAAAGTTGGACTTGCTTAAATATTCTCTTGTATGTATCACGGTCTTAATAAAAAGTGTGTTTTGTCAAATGTTTCAGTCCCACGAGATCCAAACAAAGGTTTTCTGATGCTGAATCACTATGGTTTGGGCTCAGCGTTAGTGGCTCATCACTACTCTTTCTGTAATAAGTACTTGATTTTTGTTTTCTGAAGAAATAACGTGCTCGATCAATTGAGCTCAAAGTCAAAAGATATCAAATTCATCAGAAGGCTGAATGCTTATGCTGGAAAAAATTTGTCCCTTGAAATTACTGGGATTTAGCTTAAAATGTGTCTGACATGATAACGTCGGTGCTTCATAGGTTAGTAAGTGACAGGCAAAACTCAAAATCATTGAGTCATTCTCATATGATTCCTTTTTCTTGTTTGTGAGAAAACATACCCTTGGATTTAGAAGTGGCAGACCTTGGCCTTTTCCTCCGTTGTTTCCTCTCTCTTGCTTTCCCCTTTTGGGTTTTTACTTTTTTTTTTTTTTATTTTGTGCTGCAGTTATTCTCTGTTTCTGTATCTGTATCTGGTACTTTGGACTGCAGACCCATAACGAAAGAAGTAAAATGACATCGCTAAATGGCCCTGCAAACGGCGTATATCAAGCACAGAAATTAGAGGGAGGAAAGAAGGAAATAAGACCAAAATGGGGTAAGGGCATAACAAAATCGACTCAAAACCCGGATGCTGTCTGTGTGATGGCCTCGAAAGAGAAGAACCAGGTCGAAGGGAAAATGTCAAAGGGTCTGGTGCATTAAGGATCCATGCCCATTGGGGCCGTAAACTAGATGCCTTTTTATTTTTTTTGGTTAAAGTTTTAAGAGAAAAAGTGGGCCAGGTTTAGCCGTATAGGGAAACTAAGTTAGGGCTTATCAATTTATATTGGATTATATAGTTCTTTATTTTCAAGCCCTTTGTTTTTCTCTTGTTTGTTTAATAAGCTCAGGTTTTTATTCATGTAGATGGGTCCTACGAACGATTGGACCTACTTCTTATCAGAACCTTAGCCCATGGATCTACTAAGCCTTTACTCGCCGAAAATTCTAAGCCTGAACAGAAGCTCATGGATTGAACTCTTTACTTCCGGCTGTTAAACATTTTTCATATCAAGAATTTAGATAATTGACGCATCTTAATATTTATATATTTATATATATATATATCCAGTTAGAGTGAAAACCAGAATTTAATTATTAATGAGGTTTAAGCTTTGAATTTTGAATTTCAGCAGAAGTTTTATGCCTTTCGTGCTTGGAAGGCACCAGGCCATACTTCGTATAATAAAATTCTTTCGGTTACTGCAACCAATCATAGCGAATGGATTGTTGACTAGAAATTCTCTTTCTCACATTTTTCCAGCAAGAGACAAACTTTAATTATTCAATTTCACTTGCATGCCATCCACATCTCAATTTACTGGCGCTGGCAAATGATGTCTAACCGTCTCTAACTTAGAAAAAGAGAATGATGGGGTAGATTCACTTAACCTCGTCTTTATCATTCCGCTTTTCTTTTTTTTTTTTTGGGTCCCATACGTCAACTTTAATCATCCTTCCATTTTCTTCTTTGCTTTTGCGTGTCATCTGCAGTTTTCATCTTCCTCTGCCTTTTGTTTTTCTTAGCGTCTCCTGCACTTGTTTCTCTTTTTCTGTGCTATCTATTGCAAGCGTACGTGTACATCTACACCTGATTAAAGAATCAATTTCAAGTGACCGATGCACGTACTCAAATTATTCCCGTTCTCGTTAACCAAAAAAAAATACAAGTCCACTTTATTAAATCTTAACCATTAATAATAATTAATCTACAATTTAATAAAGAATAGGCCAATTAGTACATCTTTTAATAAATGATGAATCAATAGTAATTAAAAGTTAAAAATAAGATTCAATAATATTACACACAATTCAATTCCCATATCTACCATTTCTACCAAATAGGAAGTCTTTAAATAATTTAAAAACTGTTCATGGAACGTTCGTAGAGTTTAGTGTCCACATTTGTTAAAGCTTGATTCCCATTAATCACCAAGTTTATTTGCTTTAAATGGTGGGATCCTGTTGGCAATCAACCAAAACTACTTTTTCTTGCACTTAATTAAAGTATCTACTCAGTGCTAACAGCGTCAGAACGTTACTGGAAGTAGTTGAAGGCTAATCCAATTTAAGTGAGACTCGAGGTTTGACAACGCCGTGGTAAGCTTCCACCTTATTCTTGAATAATCATAGAAATGGACATGCGTTTGTGCAGCTTACTATTGAAGGTGATGTCTCACGCAAACAACTTTCCCTTTCGGGCAATTCTATCAGGATTATGTCCTCGACTTGGAGTAGAGCTCTTCCAAAAGAAGATATCAGCTGCTTTGGCACAACTACGAGCCCTCCATGCAATTGAAGTTCTCATTGAGATTACGTAACCTCTTACTAAAAAGTAAAAAAAAAAAAAAAGAAGAAAAGGGAATCTCGGACAATGACTCTACAGTTTGTCTATGATGGATTCCCCTAGCCCCTTCACTTCTGCCAATTAGGTCAGTGACACAGACGTGAAAGGCTTCATGTCATCTTCTTGATATTGCTGTCTTAAAATTTTTCAATGCATACTCCATGTTACAGAATTCCTCACACCAATAAAGCTATGAATCTAACAAATGATAGCGTGTCGTGTCCGAAACTCTTCCCATACCCCGAGTATGAGAGCCATTAAATTCATCTCAGCATACCAGGACGGCCGAAGCCCGACGCCTTTTAATAAGTGCATAGGCATGGCATCTTCTGCCTTTGATCTTACACGTTGTATGTATCTTCCCCATATACAAGGATTGTGATTGGCTGCCTTTGTAGCTGTTGGATGAAAACGCAAGAAATGAAAAGCCCATAATGTTGTCTTCGTTAGCGAAAAAGGAGCCCACGAAGACGGTCTGACAATCTCTTTGTCGACCCAACAAAGGAAGGAAAAAAAAAACAAAAAACAAAAAAAGCCGAAGAATCTTGCGGGCTTTATTGTGATGCATTACCAGAAAAAGGCCGATAACAATGCTTTGACTGACGCGCACAACCTTCGTCTTGTTGAGGATCATAATCGTGAATTGGCTTTAGACCGGGAATGTCAATTACTAGAATTATCCCAATTCCGGAAAATTGTTTATACTCTACACAAATCGTTACCAGTTTGTTGAGATCCTCAGGTCTTCCCCAAGGAGTTGGTTTATTTACACTACCCACGACTGTTGACCCAAAAATTATTATTATTATTACTGTTATTTGTTTTGTTTTTACCATTTATCTGAGTACACCACGACTGATCTACCTGTGCTTTCTGCGCGATCACTATGTCCGAAGTTGCAAACTTGAATATCCAGCACAAGCGAGATGGATTTTCCCCAGATAGAGTTACATGATTACTAGAATTATTACTAGTCAACATAACTTTACGAGTGTGACCATAAAGTTCAATAATTGATTACTACAACAAGTAACAGAGGCTACTAACTTTATGTCAAAAGAGTGCGCTTCGATGCACAAAGTCCCTTTGCACTGTCCTCCTTATGGATTTCAAAGGGTCTCCAATAGCTGTAGCGCCGTCACGCACCTAAAATTTTGAAACATACTTCAAGGTGTGTTTTCCAAAATGTCGACGAAGTAACGAGCCGATAAGATTTGAAGATCAAGATATGTTTTCCAAAAAGTTGACGATGTAAAGAGTCGATAAGATTTGAAAATCGAAATGTGTTTTCCAAAGAGTTGGCGACGTAGAGAGTTGGTAAGATATGAAGATTGAAATAGATGTTATTTCAACTAATTAACTTATGCCGTATTTAAATGTGCTAGACTGATTGATCCTGCTAATGAATCGAACCCACTTAAAATTTGCCTAGTCTGAGTACATGGTCTCGCTATAAGTTGCAATTCCAATCATGCTTTGAATATTGTTATTAATCAATGTGTTTTATAGAGATTGTTATTTTGATTTTAATATTTTTTTAAAATATAACTTACTTATAATTTTATATTATATATAATAAAAAATTATTTAAAATAAAAAAATAAAATAAATTGGCTCTCTCTATTACCATGGATGAAGAAAGCATCTAGCTCTTATAATATATCTGCAAGGTCCTGCACTTTCAATCATTCTAACAGGAATCACCGAATCACAAACGAAGATTAAAGGAATCCAAAAACTTTAGACTGCCCTGTGTTCTTTGTAGTAGAAAAGACATTTAGTTTCTTAGATTTATTTTATTTTATTTTATTTTTCATTATGGGATCCATGCAATGTTAGTAACTTGTTAGTATGGATTTATACTTCTGGATTTCTTTCCCCTTTCAGATGGCTTCTCGAGTTAGTAAAGGTACATTTATTTTTGCAACAAAACGAGGAACACTCGAAGGCTTGACCTTACTTCTTAGTATATACTGTCTGTGATATAACTCTGGAAAATGAAGAATTTGCATGGCCCCATGTACGACCACTTTCATATTTTGATGATTGATGATAATAAATGTATAAGGCAACTAGACAAGTCAACATGTAAAATCCAATTAAGCTCGCAACAATTTGAACATGGACCCCTGTTTTTGTGCCGCTTTGGTTTTTCCCGGACATTTTGAATATCTAAGAGTTCCCAATCACTCTCACTCTCCATAAAACCACTGGCCCGATGTGAAGCATAATCCATATAAATCAGAAGCGTCCACCTTTTTGCATATTCTGGTTTTCTTTTGTCTTCCAATGCAAAATGCAAAGCACGTCATCATCAATATCAGTATGCCAGTCTGCCACCATTCTCATGCACGCATACTTAACCCTCCAATATCGCTTCTCCTTTAATCATGCCCCTGTTTATGTCGTGCGTGCTCACTCGGAAGCAACTATGAGCACTAAAACAAAGCGAAAAACTCTGATTTCATTTTTAAATATCTCATGTTTCCAACCAAAAAATGCTTGCACATTTCATTTACTCTATAGTTAATGGTGATCAGCTTGTTTACGCAATAGCTTTCGTAGAATACAAAGTTCCGTAGACAAGATGAGAACAACAGCAATAATCTCCACCTTGATGACCAAACTAAGTGTAGTAATGACTTAGCCATTATCTGGGCCTTGTGCCCTTTTTTGCTGACTAGCTTTATATAGAGACAAATTTTGGGAAATGAAGTTTATTGTATTAAAGGCAAAATGAAAGAAAAAATGTCACTAGTATTTATGTAGTTTATGTACATTATATATGCATTATGCAAGAATGCCTGATGAATGGCAGTATTTAACAAAAGGAATATGTCCCCATCTCGTTAAAGGTCCACTTCCACAAGGATAGTCACTAAAAACATAATTTTATTTGTAAAATCGTCTAGCTATGATGTTAATGGCACACTTTTAACTTGATCAGAAAGATTGACTTAGTAGGAAGCATGTAAACTTGCTTCTGATATCACAATCTTTTTGTTTTTGGAATGCATACTACACACTCTTGATTTCCCCCAAGACTTTTAGATGGGTGAATGCAGCTTGCAAGCATTAGATAACATTTGAAAACTAATTATACTGTTTACAAAACCAAATATGCAACAATAGTATCAAACCATGCGTAACACTAGTTAAGATTAAAAATGTAAATGAATCGAATAGAATCTAAATTTTAGCTTGTTCAAGTTTAATTCTTTTAATTAATGTGCTAAATCAAGTTGAGTCTATCTTTTATTAAATTAAATTTTGAATTTTTCATAAATAAATTGTTTATTTTATAATATTCTAAATAATTAAGATTATAAAAATTATTTTTATAAATAAAATTAAATTGATAAAAATATTTATTTGAATAAAATTAATTAATTAAAAAATAAATATTTATTTTTAATGTACAATTATAAATAAAATACAATATTTTGGTATAAAAAATATTTACATTTATAAGATTTATAAAGAATCAAATATATATAATTTTAATATTATTTTAAAAAAATTTATTATATGATTTAAACGAGTCTCTCAAATATTTTTTTAATAACACACTAAACAAAATTTTCAATGAATTTTAAATAAATTTTATATAAATTATTTGCAAATTTCAATGAGTAGAGTGCATTATTAATTAACCTTGATTTGTTTATTAAATAAACTCTGATTTCAAGTTTTGAATGAGTTTTTATCGAATTGAATCACAAAACTTTTAGGGAATGTATCTGTTAGTTCACACCCCTATGACATACTCTACCAACTGATAAAAAAAAAAAAAAAAAAAACTATGCGTGCGTGTCAAAATGCAAAATAAAACTAATAAAACAATACTGAAATATATATGAATGCAAGTGATCAACTCGGCCGATTGTTTTACTTTCAGTAGCAACGTTGTTAAAAGTGCGCACCTAATCGTTTCTCCATAAAAGAAATAACTAGTGCCCGGTCTGGTGTGAGATCCTTAACATAACAGTATAAGGTATTGAAGTTAATTCAATTTTATGCACTAAAACCTTTTAAAAGTTCACGTCAATCACATTACTTGTGAATTATAGTAACACAAATCCTAGTATGTTTTTCATTACTACAAATAATAATTCTTAACTACTTCGCACTTGCCATTAAAAGCTGAAAGAAAAATTCATTTAGGCAGATTGATGAGGAGAGAATGATCAAAGAAAGCATTATTGTAAAATAGATTATCCGGGGGATTGAATCAGTGAAGTGGGGGTTTATCATTGCTCTTGCTTTGGCTATAATAAGGCCGTTTTCTCACTATCCAGATTGTATCCATTGTGCCTCTTCCTTCCTGCAGACACTGACACACAAGTTCACACACACAAAAAAAAAAAAAAAAAATAAGGAAAATGGGAGATCAAACATCTTGTGGAGCATTGAGTTCAATGTTAAACAAATTAAGACCCTACATTCTCATGGTGTGCTTGCAATTTGGGTTCGCTGGAATGTACATAATCAGCATGGTGACTCTCACACATGGTATGAATCGCTATGTGCTCATCGTGTACCGCAACGCTGTTGCTGCACTTGTTCTTGCTCCTTTCGCCCTGCTTCTTGAAAGGTCTCCCTTGAAAGCCAGTTCTCCATTTTTGTATTCGTCTCAAGAACTTTTATTCATCATTTTTCTGTTACCATGCAGAAACATAAGGCCAAAGATGACTCTCCAAGTCTTCTTACGAATTATGGCCTTGGGATTTCTAGAGTAATAACTCTACCCCTCCATTTCTCCGCGCTTAAAGTTGTGAACTATTGACATTATTAAATTATGAATGCTCTGATATTGTGTGATGTGTGAACAGACCAATCCTTGACCAGGGATTCACTTACTTGGGAATGCAGTACACATCAGCATCATTTGCCTCTGCCATCATGAACGCTGTTCCTTCTGTGACCTTTGCCATCGCTGTAATTTTTCGGTGAGCCTTGATGGGCCTTGGCCTTGATTTTAGTTGTTCCATGACATAAAAAAATTTAGGTCTCGATGCTAAATCAAATGGGGTTGGCTGAGAAATATTTCATGATTAAAACATAGTAACTACATACATGAGATAAACTTTAACAGGTTAGAGCGCATAAGGATTAGGGACATACGCAGTCAAGCTAAGGTAATAGGGACCCTGGTGACATTTGGAGGCGCTTTGCTCATGACACTGTACAAAGGCCCTGTCATTGATTTAGTTTGGTCTCGGCAAGCCAGCCATCATGGCAGCACCAGTGACACATCTGGTAAACATTGGGTGGCCGGGACATTGTTGATCCTTGTTGGTTGTGTCTCTTGGTCGGCTTTCTACGTTCTCCAGGTAATTGATTGATGTACACCCGAAAATGAGTAGAGTTGAATGGCTTAAATTATTTAATCATAATTATTGGTTATTATACATTAAAAAAAATGAAGATTATAATTATATATTTATAAACTTATGTTGCTCAACTGTATTTATTTTTTGTGTTATCCTAATATTTTTGTTAATTAAATCCATTAAGGTTAAAATAATTACTAGCTAGTGCTAGTCCCACATAAAAAAGTGGCAACTTAATTAATTGATTTACAAGTGAGGATTTTGATTTGCATATAGTCCGTAACAATCACGAAGTACCGGGCGGAACTGTCTCTGTCATCCTTGATATGCTTGGCGGGCACTGTACAAAGTCTGCCCATAGCTCTTATTATGGCGCACCACCCCGGCGCGTGGGCCGTTGGTTGGGACTCTAGGCTTCTCGCTTCCGTTTACACGGCAAGTCCACCCAATCAAATCCATACGTTATTTATTCTTCTTTCTTCTTCTAAGTCCTTTTTGCTTTTTTTTTTTTTAATTAATTGAAGTGTTGTCTGTTATTTATTTATTTATTTTTGGGGTTCATTCATGGAATGTGTTCAGGGGGTCATTAGCTCAGGAATCACATATTATGTGCAAGGTCTGGTGATGAGGACAAGAGGGCCAGTATTTGTTACAGCATTTAACCCACTATGCATGATCATCGTCGCGGCTCTTGGGTCTCTAATTTTGGCAGAGAAACTTCATCTTGGAAGGTTTACGATAAACCCTTTTTTCTTTGTTTCTTTTTTTTTTTCCAAAAATCTTCTTTCCTCAATTGATCACATAATTTTTCTAAACATTTTATGGGCTTTTTGGGAGGATTTGGGGTTTGGCGATGGTTCTGAAAGCTCAAGAAACGAAGCGATTAAGCATTAACGCGTATCATACCACTAATGATCCGCACACGACTTGAGACAATCCTTTTATTATTATTATTATTATTATTATTATTATTATTATTATTATTATTATTATTATTAGAAGGCTAAGCAGAGGTGTCCCACCAAGATTAGTACTGCGTGATTGTTATTATATGAGCTTAAATAGCAACCATTTTTTTTTCTTTTTTTTAAGTCACAAGCAACATAACAAGAAAATTTTCTTCCTTGTTTCATGAATCCCCACTCATCTTATTGAATTTAGCATTTGAATTCTAGTTCAGATTTTAAAATATTAAGCATTTAAATTATCCATATGGAAACGTGGTTACAATCTTTATTAGATTATATGAGAAAGTGCTAATCAATTTTTTTAAAAAGACGTCTACGGCCCATAGAAAAAAAAAAAACAAAAAACACACGTAAGAACTTTATTTCGCAAAATTAACTCTATTTTCTTTTCTTTTGGTGACATAATCAGTGTCATTGGAGGCATCATCATCGCACTTGGCCTATACTCCGTGGTGTGGGGTAAAAGCAAGGACTATTCTTCTTCTAGCCAGCTACCATCCCTTGCCCTTGGCAAGGATAATGCCACGGAACTGCCAATTACGGCGACCGATGGTGCTAAGTTAGACACCTCCAACAATGGCAGTGACCAAAGTAATGGAAATTGAAAAGATCTTGGACATTCGCGAAGAAGAAGACAAATGGTCCCCCTACATCTCTTTCAAGATTTAACAAATTCGAGAACTTAATGTAATCCATCCAAGTCCCTTTATTTTGTTCATTTATGGTTTAGTACTGGAAATAGCCGTTGCACCGTATACCGTGCATCAGAAGACAGTAGTGAAAAGGCTGGAAGCAGAGGTCGGGTCCATGAAGGGTGTCTATTTAGCCAGGCAACCCTGGATCCCCCCTTAAACACATTTATGCCTTTTTCGGCTATCCGAAGCCTGTATTGGTTAGTAATGTGGCACTTTATAGTTACTTGTCGATGGAGAGATGGGTTTTGTCATAAATAACGAGTAAAAATGTCATTTCGATTGAGTAATCTGGAAAGCTTGTGTTGTAAGTGGCTTGCGCAAGTTTCTTATCTTGTTTGATTATTTAGATGCCTAAAGAACTGTAAATGCTTATATTCTCACATTGGAAGTACATTCTACAGTTATAATTTAGTAAAAAAAGACTAAGGCATGAAATTGTAGCTTTAGAAATTTATTGTATTTATTATGTCTATTTATCGAGGATAGCTTCCTAATTGAACAATATCAGTTCATCGCCATTGGTATTGCCTGCCTTTTCTCTCACCCTTTTGACAACTACTTAAGCTTTTGTAAATCAACGAAGGGTATCTCAAGTTTTAATTCTCGTATAGCATGGCAAGATTGTCAATTTATGTTCTCAATCAAAGGAAATGGCTCCTAAGTAGAGCACCTGCTTGCCTAATTGCATTCTCATAAAGAAAAATAAATAAATAAAAATCAAAACCAAATTAACTAACCAGACACCTTATCCAATCACTTAAAACATGCAATGAGATACAGGGTCGGCGAGAAAATTGGGTTCTGATTCGACAAAGGAGGAATAATGCCATATGCTCCTTTTGTGCGGATCAAATGACATAGCCTAGCTATGATTTTTTTTTATTTAAAAAAAAAAAAAAAAGAGATTGCACAGGGTTTAACTTGACTAAAGTTAACCTGATTCGATGTGAATGGGGAGAGCACATATAAGAAGAATAAGCACAAATTCTCCATGAGAATATTCGAGAGATGAAAAAAAAAAAAAAAAACAGAGAGAGAGAGATCATGACTCGGAGATAGAAAGTAGAATGGAGAAAAAATAATAATAAATTTGTAGCATGATGTCCAATCTAAGAAATTAATAGATAAATAGACTCCACTAAATAATAACAGTAAATTCTTGTGTTAAAAGAGGCCATGAACTGTCATTTTGTGCCTATGGCCACATGGGCAGCCATTTTTCAGGTGTAAGAATGAATGGATGAATGGGGATTTGATAGAGACAGGATCGAATTTCGTTGTGCTTTTAATTTCTCTTGGGAAATTATCCCGCAGCCACATGCATGACGAACTTGGTAGGTTGAGCATCCTAATCCTTGCAAATTATAGTTTATTGTTGTGAGAATCCTAGACAAGCGTTTGAGAGATGTTACACTTCGGACAGATCTCGAGGCCGGTCCTTTGGAGGTGCAACTGGGAAGGTGGATGTTACTCTGCCTTCACACCTCAGCTGGGGTTCACGAGCCGTTTTGGATCATGCTGGACTGACGAAACAATTTTGCTTGATTTTCTTTTGGAGTATTTCCTTTATTTTGGCAGAGAGTTTGTTTCAGTGATTCTAATTGTGACCATGAGAGAGTGATTTTAACTGTTACTCTAAGGTTTGTCCTTATACAAATTGCTGTAAATAAAATTTTCTAATGCACTCGAAAGAATTAAAAAAAATCCGCAGCCACATATTTCTTCAACACCCACACTTTCGATTTTCGATGCGATTTCACTGTTCTTTGTAATGCTTGCCATTTATTATTGGTGGGATTCCACCTAATTTTTTTTTTTTTTTTTTTCTGGTTGGAATCCAAATACGAAAGCACCAACTTTATTTCTTTGGACAGTATCTTCTCAAGTGTATTCGTGCTGGCTTATCAAATTATATTCTTGAGTATATAACGCACTTTCTCAATTTGTTACAATCGATTGCTCTTATTACTAATTGGTATGATAATCAACATCACAAGATTACTAGGACCATTAATTATTTGTTGCTTTCATTTCCATAAGCAAAGGTTATGTTTTAGCTATATATAAGTTTTATCTTAAAAAAGTCACAAAGAGAAAAGATAAAGCAAAGAGAACGACATTCAAAGCTGATTCACCAAAAAAAAAAAAAAGAAAAAAGAAAAAAGAAAAACAAAAAAGAAAAATATTTTTTCCTTCGTGGACATAATGGATCAGAAATTACAATTTGTGCTGCAACAAACCACGGTGCAACATATTTTGTGGGAAAAGCAGCAAACTTATCCATTAATATTGTGTAACTTGGATGATTGTGCACAGACGAATAGCAAGGTGCCTAGGTTTGAGATTTCTGCGTCATTAATGAAAAAGCAAGTTAATATCGTTGTTAATTCGTTGCTCAGCAGGATTAACATGATCGAAAGGGCATCAAGTTGAACACGTTGTCAATTGTTGTCAGCCACTAAAGGTAACTGATCAGCAGCTGCCTAATTATGCAAATGTCAGGTAGCAACGTCTCTTCCACCAACTTTTATTTTTGGGGTTAGGGTCAAAATCGAGCTTAATTACGTGTTTAAACCTCCGACGGGTGATTGGGTTCAATGAATCATCTTTTAGAAATGTTATCCACTCCTCTAATCACACAACCAGAGGCGTACCCCCACAAGAGCGTTGCATGCATCATTGTGCACCCAGTCTAAGTCTCGTTTGGTGGCAAATGAATCAAATCCGCACTTTCATAAAAACAAAGTAAAGAAATGAAAATTAGGGAAACATTATTGAAGTTGATATCCACTGGGAGTCTCCCACCCCCTCTGTTTCTCTCTCCCTCTCTCTCTTTTTTGGTAAATTTGGATTCCATGTCAGGCCTGATTATAAAGTGAAATATAGTTGTCTTAGAAGCGTCCAGACTAGTTTGAGTGGCTACCAGCGCTTTACGTTAAAAAAAGAGGTCGGAAATTTAACTCCTACCACTTCCAAAATTCTGACAAAAATGTGGATTTGGTTCAAGTACTTTATTCTTCTACTTGCAAATGTCTTTGGACCCACTTGCCTCCAGTTAATCGATTAAAGAATCTTCAAAATGGAGTGACAGGAAATGCATGCCCCCGGGGTGTTACAGTAGAATTGAAGTGGAACAAAAACTCTCTTTAACTAGCTTTGCCTTTTTGTGGTCTATAAGAAGGGGCAATGCTCCTCTACGTTTAGAAGCCACATATAGAGAGCATAGCTAATACAGAGCAGAGAGTGAGAGAGAGATGGGAGACCAAACCCCATATGGAAAGTTTAGCATTGTGCTCAACAACATTAAACCCTATTTAGCAATGGTCTCTCTTCAATTCGGGTATGCAGGAATGTACATCATCACCATGGTGTCATTCAAGCATGGCCTGAGCCACTACATCCTAGCTGTGTACCGTCATGTAGTAGCCACACTTGTCATGGCGCCCTTTGCGTTCGTTCTTGAAAGGTCCGTCTTGATTTCTCACGCACATATATAGAGTGCATCACGAACGATTATCTCATACACACAAACACAAAATGTTCTCACTCCTTTCTGATTCATGTCTTGCTCAATATATATAGAGCTTCAATGTAAGAATAATCCTCCCTCTCTTTCTCTCCAACAGTAATAAAATTCTGGTTGTTGATCGTTTCCCTCTTTGGTGTTTTCCAATACAGGAAGATAAGGCCAAAACTGACTCTCCCAATCTTCCTCCGAATATTGGTACTCGGCTTTCTCGAGTAACGCTCTAAGCTCTCCCATGTGAATATCAGAATAATATGCATCTCCACTTTTTTAGGTGCCATCCTTGTTATAGAAGTGCTCATGTAAAAATGCCATCTGCAAAGTTGTTTTCATATGTATGCATGGGGTTGAGTTTTTTTTTTTTTTTTTTCTTTCACGAAGAAAATGATGAAATCGATTCTAATTCACCATCCTGGCTGCATAAAGGAGAAAAGGGATCAACGTAACTTATCTATATGCATCACTGCTTGGGTATACACATGTGCACGTGTATAATTACATATATGTAATGGATGAATTTTCCTAATGCTAGGTGTTAACTAACTGTGTTGAAATACCAGGCCAGTGCTTGATCAGAATCTGTATTATGTGGGGATGAATTACACGTCAGCAACATTTGCATCAGCTACAGTCAATATCCTCCCAGCCTTGACCTTCGTATTGGCACTTATTTTCAGGTAATGAATGAAAGTTGCAAAATGACCTCATCACAAGCTGGAAGTGCATATATGCGAATAAAAGGTTAAATATATATGCCAGGGAAATGGACGACAAGCTTTTGGCCTGCATTATGTTATTCTAAGGTCACGTGCGGAAGTTGTATCATTCGCATACATATAAAAAAAATAAATAAAAAAGTTAGGGAGAAATAAAAAAAAAATAGGAATATACATCCAGCCGTCATAAAGTGTTAATTATAATTAATAGTTATAATAATCAATATTAACTTTGTATCTATTTTAGGTGTATTTTTCTAGGTTAGGTTGTGTGTTCGGATAAATATCAAATACCAACAGCTAATCAACTGTTGATTAAGCAAATCGAAGAGTAGCGCCTCTGGAGGTTCAATCTGTATGAAATTATTAGTAATATAAATTGTGAAAATAATTTTGCGTTACCTATCGGGCCCTACTTGCTGCAATATCAAAGGAAATTGCTTTTTGAAAGAATCAAATCATGGAAAAAATTAATTTGACAAAACAATTCTTATTTTTAGAATTGAATTTATTAATTAAATTGTAGGTTGGAGAAGGTGAACCTGAAGAAGATAAGGAGCGTGGCGAAGGTGATAGGAACAGTGATCACGGTCTCGGGGGCAATGGTTATGACCCTGTTCAAAGGTCCAGTCATCAATTTCCTGAGGTCACACGTAGCAGCCCACCATGGAACCGCCAGCGAGCACGCCGAACAGCATTGGGCAGCTGGGATACTGTTCCTTCTCGGCGCTGTCTGCTGCTGGGCTGGTTTTTTCATTTTGCAAGTAAAGCTTTCTTCATATGACTCTACCTAAGTCAATTCAATTTTCTTGGCTATTTCATAATTAATTTTTCTACGAAATTGGCTGAATGGGTAGTTTTCAAGGTTGGAAATTATGTATAAATTGTGACAATTTATTTTGAATTTTGCTTTGCGATTCAGACGTTGACGTTGAAGAAATATCCAGCAGAGCTGTCTCTCACAGCTTTGGTATGCACTATGGGCTTGGTAGAAAATGTGGTTGTTTCACTTGTGATGGAACGTGACATGAATGCGTGGAAAATTGGCTTCGATTCTCGGCTTCTTGCTGCTGCTTACTCCGTGAGAGTCACCTTCACTAACTTTATCTTTTCTTGTGGTCTTATGCATCCAACATTTTTTCTGGCCCATATATAAGCCATACATGTTGTGTGTATCATGTGAAAGGAAGATGAGCAAATGGGCCTTTCTTTTTTTTCTTTCTTTTTTTTTTTTTGTGCTCGTTTACTGCTGATCTGATGCATATTTATCATAATTTTCAGGGAATTGTTGGCTCTGGAGTTGCATATTATGTGCAAGGAATGGTGATTAAGGAACGAGGACCAGTTTTTGTCACCTCTTTTAGCCCTCTATGCATGATTATCACCGCAATTCTGGGATCTCTTTTTCTAGCCGAGCTAATCCGCCTTGGAAGGTACATTCACATTAATAATATTGGTCAAATTCCATGGCTATTTTATGTAATGACAATAATAGTTGTCACTACTTCATTTGCTACATTAATTCAGATGTCATCACTTACAATTTGCAGTATAATTGGAGCCATACTCATAGTTGTCGGCCTATACATCGTCGTATGGGGAAAAAGCAAGGATCCCATTGGCTCAACGACAAAATCATTCGCAGATGAGAACAATGGAACCTTCGAATTGCCACTCACTGATGGTACCAGATCATCGACCAACTTTGGCAATTGCAGCCACGGAGGAGCTCATGACGGAGCCTGCAAGATTGCACCCCAGAGTCCCGTCTCATGATCAAAAGATCCACGAGTTTAATAAAAAGCCGGTTATATTTTGAAGCGAAGCTGAAGATCCTTGCTAAAGGCTGAGATTATTTAACTTAGATCTTTAGTTTCTGTCTCTCCTTATTGTTCAAGTGAGGCTGCCTTTAACCATGTTTACCGATGCCATCTTTTTTAACGCAGTGTATGTAAGATTTTAACGCCGGCAATCTACTTACGCGGATCATGATCTTCGTCATTGTACTCATCTTTTCGTCGATTTATACATCTTGAGAAAACAGTGAAGTTTTTTTTGTTTTTTTTTTGGGAAAACGAAGGAGTATTATGTTTATGCATTTATGCCATCCTGAAATATAACACGCAATCTGTCTCGTGCAATCAAGGGAAACCCACTTCAAATCCAATGGCTTTAGTTAATGTCCCAAATATACAGTAACTAGTAATTAATTAAGAGTCTAAGAAAATAATTAAGTTCTAATAAAATGACTCAAGTAACCCACGAGTTGAACTTGGTCAGTGTGGGTTAGGAATTCGAGGTACTAAGCTTGAGCATCTAATTTGGTGCAAGCAATTAATGCAACTGAAATTTGGAGACTACGGTGTTGACGTAGGTAATACATGTAGATAGGACAGTTTACATGCAGCCAACACTTAAAATGGTTCCTCGTCATAAAGGGCAAAAAAAAAAAAAATCCATCCATTCGGATTGCCATGGTACTAATTGACACCTTGGCTTGCTATCATTTCAACTTGATGGACTCTGCAAAGAGAATCAGCCATGTGCTTGGTCAGAGAAAATGAGTTCCAAAGTTTAAGTGGAGGGATTTAGATTGTCAGCGGGAATGAGAATCAGAGAATCTGGTCCCTAGTATAGGTTCACATTAATATAGCCGCCTCAGATCAACTGCAATTGGAGACAGAAATGTGAACTTTACGTGTCAGAGGGCATGCATGTCTAATCGTAACGTCAAATTGCACAAATCAATCAGTTGGATTGTTTTTTTTTTAAAATTTTTTGGTCTTATCAATCGGTTAGATTCACAAGGAGAAACACACACGAACCCATGGGCCAACGAGCCCATACAGACAAATGGGTAACAAATGATACACAACTATGGCCCAAAAAGGCCTGCTGCGACGTCAATATTTCATTGGGTATGAGATTTGCGGGGAATTGACCCGTTTATTGGTTGTTAATTCGCTTGGTTTCCCAGTATTTAACTGTATTCTGCATCTCTTCCTAACGAAGTGATCACTCGCGCTGCTCCCTTCCATCTCCACCTCCCTCCCTTTCTCACGAGCTGTGTACCTTACTGCATCTTCTAAATAGAGAAAACAGTTAAAAAAGAAAGGTAAAGCAAAAAATAGAAGTAAATATTGATGACGAGGGGACTCGTGTTTGGTTCTCTGATATGGACAAGACAGATCCATGTTACACATTCTTTTACCGATAAACATCTCGTTACAAATTATCCTGAGCTACCATCTAGATCCCGGGCTACTTCACTTTGTGATTTTCTGAATCATAAATCAATTACCTGCTGAATGTTGATAATGGCACCCGATCAAGGACCAAGGTAGGGGAAAAAAAGAAAACAGCTAGGAATGATGGCTATTTATTATACCAAGACCTTTCTGGCATAAACAAAATCCACACGTCATAATACAAACTCTTGGCTTACACGAGATGCAAATATTTTCGAGGTGCGATGTCCCCCTCTTATGAGTCACTAAACCACCCTACTTTAAAATATCCTGGTGCTAGTAAGCAGCTGCAAAGAAATTCTACATGGAGAGTACCTGTTCTACACCCACAAGAAAGCAGGAAAAGAATGACTCTAAACAAGTAAATATACCATGTAAGAGCACATAATACAACCATAGACTTGTCGAGGACACTCTTCAATATACTAGCAGGTCTGCTTATCAAGGATTCAATCACTGTCCTCACCGTCATCTGCACATAAACAAAAGTGAAATTACAGATCATGCACAAGCACAATTAATCAAGCCCCAAGGTCATATAAACTTGCTCATGGTAGAAATCATAAAAACACAGGGAACCAAAATTATCCACAGCCACTTACCCTCATCTGATTCTTCGCCCTCACCATCACCATTGTTGTCAATATCTCCATCACCTTCATCATCATTTACATCATCCTCTTCATTGTCTTCATCGTCATCTTCATCAGAATCATCACTATCACTTTCGTCTAGTACCTTTGGCTTCGGAGGAGGTGCATAACTGGCTGTGGACCTCCTTCGAGAGCTCAGAACGATGTTACTTGTGTCAATGCCCTCAAGTTCCTTTGCCCTTTCCTTTCTCTTCCTGACTTCCTTAATTTCTGAAATGCAGAAATAAGAGTAGTCAATGATCATACACAAATGTGTGAACCTGTGCCAGTAAAGGCTGATGCTCATCATTACACTGCCTCTACCGATGCATCACAACCTTGTAAACTGAAGTTCCTACAAACTAAATTGAACTAAAAATATCATTACAACTTTTCACCCTTTCTTACACAGACATTACATCTAAAGTTTTGATGACTATGATTACAATTTTCTTCAAATGCATATTCATTATCAAATTCCCTTATCTCGCCAAGAAAATGATAAAGTTCCAAGTTATACATCAACTTCTAAGGGAGTCCTAGTGCACGAGGCTCTCACGTTTGCAGGGCTTAAGGAAAAGTCAAATGTATGCAGCCTTTCTTTTGGTTTTTCGCAAAGAGATTATTTTCAAAACTTATAACTTGTGACCACTAGGTCACAAGTGCAGATGCCTGCAGTATCCACAAAGGATGACGTGGCCAATGTCTGGGATCACAAATGTGGCAGTCTGTCAATTTTCCTTCTCCCTTCTTGAATTGTCAAAAATAGATTGTCCAACAAGCAAGCAAAAACAAATTATTTAAAATTTAATCTACACCCACTACAAGAGAAAATCACAGATGAGCTGCTACTAGTTTTTATTAACATGCAATATATTCAGAACTTTCAGCTAATCTTCAGGATATAGATTTCTGAATCTTACAGAAAGCGTCAACACTGCACTTAGAACTACTTTCACAAAAAATATCAGCCCATGAAATAGCATCCTAGACATTGTAAATTTGAGGATGAGTGATAGATGTTTAACAATAACACCACCTTTTTCAGAAGGTTTTGATGACAACCCTTCTCGAGAAAGTATATCTTCCAGTTCCTTTATTAGCTGGGCCTCACGTTTGTTGTCAGACACCTGCTTGACTTTCTTGTAAACCGAAGGAGGTACACTGCAAGGGCATGTATAAAACTAAGATATTGGCCTTGACAAAGATCTAACAAGTTTATATATGCCAAGTCAAAGAAAAACCTCATTCCACAGGATTTGATAACAGATTTTAGATGCTCCACATGTTTTCCATAAACCTGGGTTGGTGACTCCTTTTTCTGCAAGAAAATTGAAATAATGCTATAGAATTTGCATAACTTATAGGAGTTATTGGACAGGGTATTGGGGCAAGGATAGGTTGTGGGATTGACACCTTTGCTGGTTTTTCAGCAGATGATTGAGAAAGACTATCTTCAGAGGCATTTGTACCATTTTCTACATCACTATTGCCTTCTGATACAGTTTCAGCCTTGATCTGTTTTTTGGCAGATGCCTTGGTTTCCTTTTCAGGCCTCTTTCGCTTTTTAGACCCCTCAGAGTTCAACATCTTTTGTTTTGAACCAATTTTCTTTCTTGGTCTTACCTCATCCTCATCCTCTTCATCACTTTCCTTGTCTGAAGAATCTGAACTCTCTTCACTGCTAACCTGTTTAGCTGCTTTGGCTAAAGAACTTTTACTAGGAATTGTCTTCTTGGGTGCAGAAACTTCAGAAGATTTTAATACCTACAGTAAGATAAGAATGTGCAAAAGAATTTAGAATGCATGCAATACTATTAGAACTAGAACTAGAAGGAACTTTCCAAATGAATAATATTTACTTCATCTAACTGCATGCTTATGAACTTCTTGAAGGGATCAAGTGTATATGTATTGAGTTTAAGATCTTCCTCCAAGAGTCTACGAAGTCCTTCCATTGTAATTTTACTGAAATGAAACAAGAAGCAATGGCTTGCTTAAATTGCAAGGGGAAAAAAACAAAAGATGCAGATTCATTCAACCAATTAGCATCAGCACAAGGAAAATAACATCAAGCACAAAAAGAATAAAGACAACAGCTAAACTGGTAAAGGGACTAGCATCTAATACAAAATGAAATTTAATAAAAAAAAAAAAAAAAAAGAAGAAAGAAAAGAACCACATACTCAGAGTTAGCGTTGATATATGAAGCCCTTTTCCAAAGGGCTTTCTTTATGCTGCCCTCACTTGGTTCTTCTTTATTCCTGTTGGCTGAAGTTTCTTTAGTTTCTCGTTTGGTTGCCTTTTGTCCTGTTAATAGACCCGTCACAGTTGAATCTTCCATTTTCTGTTCATCATTGGAGCAAGTTTCCCCTACACCATTCTTTGAATCAGGCCCTCCATATGATTCTACCACGTTTTCTTGCACTGCATGGCCTTGTTTTCCCCCAGTTTCCCCAGAATCTTTGCAGGCATTGTCATCAGCAGCCTCATCTAAGCACTATCATCAGAATGGACATCTAAGTAAACAAACTGACCAGATACACGCTATAAAAGAAAAACAAAACTCTGAAAATAAATGGATCTTTTGGTGTTTGAACACTCTTTCTTAGTAATAAAAACGAAAAACAAGTATTAAAAACACTTGAAATTCTAGGACTATAACAAAGGCATCAATTGCAGCAGCTGCGTCAACAGTAAAACAAACAAGATCACTAATGCCCCATGATTCACTGTAGCAAATAGAAGCTCCATTGACATAAGTCTCCAAATAAACATAATCACCATTTAGAGTTGTGGTTTCTTACACAGGGAGATTTAATATAAGCAAAAATAGAAAGCTGTCGTGCACTATGGGGTCTACAACTCTATCTAGAGTAGTATCACTAACGAAAGACCCCAAGATTTGACTTTCGGTGTTCTTGTACTAAAAGACTGGCATGGATTTAAGTTCCACAAGAACCAATCATCAACAAATTATTCCAAAACCACAGCCTCACATCTCACTTAGTGCGTACAAAAAAAGATTTGAATAGTTTGAGTTTGCTCGCCACGGGAATATGCGAGAACGAAGTTGCAAGTCGGTGACCGGGTCAGTTACTTTTTCAAGTTCATGAGGCTAATCGCTGCACAAAAAGAAATCAATGGATGGCAGAAGAGCAACTACAAACTCAAGTTGAAAAAGTAAAAAGAAAAAATGTAAAAAAAGAAAAAAGAAAAAAGAAAATTCCGGGTGCTACCGCAAGCGCATCTGACTTGACATGAACAAAAAGAAATGAACCTCGGATGCAGAAAGTAACCTCAGATAGACATTGCTTCACAAATCTCTTATGCACGTCCAACGCATATTTCTCCAATCCCAAGTCCTTCTCTAACAGTCGCCGAACTCCCTCAAAGGTCAAAGAACTGCGGCAGAAATAATTGCAATCACCCAAAATTTTTAAGTTCCCCCGAAAGAAGAAACAAAAAAAAAAATTGAAAACTAGGTATAATTTCACGGAGTAAAACACCAATCGAACGTAAAAAGGAGCAAAAATACACCTACAAGGAAAATATTTCCAAAATTGAGAGGAAAAAAAAAATTACGAACAAACTTATCAAATATGTGGCGAGGACACAGAGAGAGAGAGAGAGAGTACTCGGCTTGCTCTTTGAAGTGGAGGACGCGAGAGCGCATAGCGACCTGAATCTGTGACTGGATATCCGGCAGCGCCGACTCGGCTTCGGCGGCTTCTTTTTTCACCGCTTCGCTAATTTCCGCCGCCATTTCCCTTCGGCTAGGGGCTAGGCACACAGTACGAAAAGGCGAAAATCTTCGAACTGTTAATGCGAAAAGTGGAGGAAAGGAGAAGAGTGTGGTCGGAAATATTGGGTGTGTACGATTTTGTTGAGCTCGGTTTGACTAGTTCTGTTACTAATTACCTTTTTTAACTTTAAGTATATCTGGATCGTCGGTTCCTCTATCTATTTATTTCCGCGCTCCGCAACTTTTAAATCTACTTTTTGTACTCTTTCCTCGCCTTCTTCTAATCTATTGTTTTGGAAAAAGTTGATAATATTCAAATTAAAGGGGCTGCATTGAGAATTAACATCTAAAATCGTATCTTTTCACCCCGAAGTCGCGAACCCATCTGTAAATTTATTGTCAAAGAAAAGAAACTCAATCATTCAATATGAGTGTGTGTGTATGTGTATATATATATATATATATATATATATATATATATATATTTTTTTTTTTTTTGTTTAATAAATTTTTTTTAAAAAAATAAATAAATAATTTTAAAATTTTATAAATTTTTATAATTAAAATTTTTTTTATATATTTTTATTTTAATTTTACATTTTTTAATTTATTTCAACTCGTTATTTTTAGACAAAGATTAATTAAAACAGTTAAAAATCATATGTTAGTTAAACAAAAATTATTAGTTATTTGTTTATTTTAAATTAAAAAAATAATTTTAAAAATTAATTATAAAAATATAAAATTAATTTTTTGATATCCCCCATTTTTATTAGGGTGTGGTTGTTTCGGCTTCTACGCGTAATTTACCACTGACTTCGACATTTCAATGGTTTTTGGAGACTAAGTCTATGCAGAGTCAAGGATGATGATGCTACTGTAGCAACATTCACCTGGGGGTAAGGACAATGGTAAATTGTCATGGTCTGACTTTAGGCATTCTCACTTCACTTCAGTAGTTATTTTTTGAGATATGGTTCTCCCGACGCTAGAGAATTTGAATTTCTATCATAGACTGTTAGAGTAGGTGTTTATGAGATTGGAGAATAGCCCAGCAATGAAGTTGCCGGAGCAGAAAGCGAAAATTCAAAGGCTCGAGTTCCCTTCCCCACATCATAGTGTGATATTTCACATTCAGTACACAATTACAATCAAATCTCACATAAAGTGCAAAACCAACATGAAACGTTCCCCTTTCCCAGGAGCTTAATGCGTTTACCTAGAAAATTTCCTTACTCTGGATAATTGAAGCCAAAATTAATCAATAAAATGGCAATTTCCTCTCGGGGCACAACATAGCAAGTCGGCATCTGAACACTACAAGATACTAGCTAGGCACAAAGTAGCCCCGTAATTTCCCAGTTCCCACGTTAACAGATCTCTTCAACAAATTAAACAGTTCAAAACAGAGAGGCGGGAACTGTAAAAAATGAAGCAACCGAGCACACCAAACTCCACTCGACATGCAATTCATGGTGAAATTACCATGAAATGGAGATCATTAAGTTAGTAACCAAGTATAAACAACTGCAATTAGGAAAGTGGCAGAAGGATTGACCAACGGGCAAGCATCAGAGGCACTTCCAATGGGGCCACTTGCAGGGGGTAATCCAGGAAGTGATCCAGTCGAAGGAATAACTGAAGTCTTGGGCATTGTTGTCCCAGCTCCATGCGATAGAGGCGTGGGTGCAGGAGCTGGAGCAAACTTTCCTTCTCTGATCACTGAAGTAGGCGGGGCTAAAAGGGGTGGAAACTGTTGTGGTCCTGCAAGGCAGTTTTAGTACCAGAATGCAAAACAGGTTAGAAATAAGAAAAGGTGGAAGATAGAATACAGACTGTAGGTCAGCTTTACTGAGAAATAACACAATCACGACAAAAGCCAGTAGAATAATACATGACACAGAGGCAAGCTCACCTATAACTCCCTATTGTAATCCAGTGATAAATTAGTGATGACAATCAACATTCAGAATTTGATTTATAAATATTGTCAATTGTCATAACAAAACATTCTGTTCAGATGCAGGGAAAAATCACTGTTTTCTACCCCAATCACCAAGAATCAGTCCCCTGTGGCATACAAATTCTATTACACATTAACAAAACTGAAGTATGTGTTTAGCACTGCAGTTCATAACTAAAAAATGTGTTTAATACTCCAGTTACCAATCAAAAATATGTTTCTGATGGTACCCATGCTTGATAAAATTTAGATACTGAAAAGCAACCAATCTCATCTCAGGCCATATGTCTATGCTATTCAACTTTTACCTGGACATTGAGGTTGAAGAGAAGTGGACAACCTGCAAAATGATAAAGCAGCATTGAAAAGGATTAGCCATCAGGATGCATGCAGCTAGACCATATTTCATTTACCATTCAAGAAAATACTAAAGAGAGAGCCATGTAAAAGATATAGCATACGTTGTAATTATGGTGCCATTGACATATCCACCATAGTTGCAAGAAGTAACACTGCATCCAGCACTACTCTGCCGTGCTGTGGAATTCCCTACCATGAGATTGCTATTCCTACATTGCATGCTTGAGCAAGAAACAGCCAAGGAAGCAGGCATGCAGTACAGGCTACACGAAACTTACCACAATAAGGGTTAGCATGCATAGGTATATAAAGAAAAGAGCCATTATTATCTTTGATAGCATCAAAGAGATGGAAAATCATCCAAAACTCAAACACAAGCATTCAATTACTTGTGATTTCCAGGCCCACAGCTGCATTGAACACAGTGGCTTGCAGTAATAGCATAGCTTCCATTAGGCACAGTCATGCCATAGTCTGAGGCATGTCCAGGAAACTTTGATGCACACGCTGCAATCCATAAAAACAGAGTGACAACATTTCCTTTTCGTCTAGAATTATAAAAGGACATGTATTTGGAAACAAAAAGCAGCAGCAGAGGTGCAAATTGAGTACAAATAGTACCGCTCAGTCCATTTTGGCACAAGAAAACCACAATATCAGTTCACTTGGGACCAAGGGTAGCCATAGTATAGAGTGAAAATACCTCAAAATAGCAATCAGAGAAAGTAGACTATAACACACAAAAACTTAGCAACAATATATATTGACTTGAGAGTTTACTATGAAAAAAGGTAATACAGAAGACAGAGTAAAACACTCTCAAAGAACAATCAGTGAAAGTAAACCACATAACATAAAACACAAAACTCGACAAACGATAACTCTATCTTAACAGCTTAAACATACAAGAAACATTAATAGGTGCTAACGTGAATTCAATAGATCATGTCAGGTTAAACCAAAAAAGTACCTGACAATGGCACCGCAAGTATATCACCAGCCTTGATCGCTGTATTCCCCATACTATTCACATTCATCAAATCAGTAATAGTAGTAAAATACCTGGCCGCAATCCCAGTCAAAGTATCCACGTCTTTTACCACATAAGACAGATAAATGGCGGGCAGCGAATCGTCCGTGTTGTTAAAACAGGTACACGGCAATGGCACGACAAGGTTCTGGCCCACATCCAGAACAGAAGGGTCCTGTATCGAATTGGCCTCCATTATCTGGTCAGAAGACACCAAACCAGAATAAATGGAGTCAGCAATGGAAGCCAAAGTATCTGAAGGGCGGGTCTTGTAGTGGGTCGAGACGGATTTGCGAATTCCATCGACGCATGAGCAGTTGATGGGGATCTTGAGGAAGAGCTGCGAAGGGAGGATGTGGCTTTCGATATCTGGGTAAGAAATGTCTATGGAGTTGGCTGTGAGGAGCGCTATGGGGTCAATTTGGAAGAGGGATGCCACTTCCGAGACTTTGAGGTCTGTGTAGAGCGTGTAGCCTAGAAGCGCGTTGCAGGAATCCGAGTTCGAGCAAGGCTCTATGGTAGATCTGCAGGTCACTAGAGTTACTACGTTGAAAATAACTAAGATGACAAGTATGCGTTTCGCGCTTGGCATCTTGTCTCCTTCCAGGGTGAATTAATGGGTTTCGCTTTTCAGGATAAAGTTGGGATTTTTCAGCGTTTTATAGGGGTTAGAGAGAAAAGAAAGGTACTTTTTTTATGCTCTGGAATTGTGCTCCAGAAGAATGACATAGGTAGGAAGGGTTTAAGATCTGACTTGGTGCTCTCTGCTACTCCTCCTCAACCCCAAATGCAAATGAAGACACATGCATTTGGAGATTGAGAAAGAGATGATCTGCAAAGATGACGGTTTTGACCGTCCCTCTAGTACTGAACTGGATGTAGACTTGGAGGAGGAGGCTTTTGGGGTTGTCTTTCTAGTTTTTTTCTTCCAAGTTCTTTCTACAGTAACAGAACATAAAGCACACAGAAAGACACAGAGAGAGAATCTGTCTCTGTGTGCGCTTGTGTTCTTGTTTTCTTCTTCCAAGTTCTTTCTACAATAACAGAACATAAAGCACACAAAAAGACAGAGAGAGAACTGTCTCTGTGTTTGTGTTTGTGTGTGTGTGCAAGGAGAGTGTGCCAAGAGAAAGGAGAGAAATGTGCTGCATAGTCTGAGCAGACACGGGCCAGAATCTCGATACTAGAGTTTGAACCAATCCTTTGCCTTTTGACTAATTTATCCCTGCCCTTCGGAAAGCGCTGCCGCTGTTGCCAAGCCGCAACGTCGTCGTTTCGACAATTGTTGGCTGGCCCCTTGTCCCTAGAGTAGTCTCATTTTTGTCCCGTTGTAGTGTGTTTTGGTAAATTCAGGCCCCAACTTTTCAGTGTTAACGGCATCCAAAGTGACTCCCACAAAAAGCAATAACTAATGGCCAATACTGGTTTCTTTCCAGCCATGGAGGTACAGAATTTCTTGTATGACTTGATCTTTCTTTCTCACGCGATGATTTCGTGTCCCGCACTCGCTTGTTTTGTTCGGGCGTTTCATGTTTGTACAAATTTTCCGCGCTGCATTTCCGTCCCTGCCAAACTGAAATCGGAAGCTAGCCATTTTTTCCTATGTTGGGAAACGAAAACGGTTAATGAAAAGAGCCTTGCACATGGACTGTTAATGCCACATATAATCCATGTTACTGTTTTTAGTAAAAAATTATTACTATTTTAGAAAATTCAAATTCTCCAAAACAATTATAATTAGACTTGTAAATATTGTTTCAGATATGCAACAAGACCACTTTAAATGTATGACAGGAGACTATTAAATTTTTTAGCAGTTAATTAAATATTTGAAATAGTCTTATTACATATATAAATTGATTGATTGCATATTAATTTATTTTTTTAACTTATTTTCTTGATACCTCTATCTTTTCATAATGAAAATCCATTTTATTGCATTTTATTATAAACTAATAAAAACATATCAAGTTCATTAGAATAATGAAGTTACTTTTCTTTCTCTAAGGAGATATTATAAGAATTGAGATAATTTAAAATATATTTATATACTTAAAACATAATGTAGTTTAAACTAAGCTAACTTCTTTTTTTTCTTTTAACTTTTTTACTCTACCAAGCTAAATTCTTAGTAACAAATAAGATTATAATTAAAACTTTAACGTAATTAAACAATTTAAAAAACAAGAAAAATCCCCCGCCTAGAAAAAGAAAAAGGGGCGGGAAAACGGGGGAATAGTATAACTGGCCACCGGCACTAGTGGTAAACAAAACATTAACATCCAGATTTCACCACCTGGCGAATCGACTCACAAAATATTTTCACAGATTTGCTATTTAAAAATCGCAATAACATGGAAATTAAATACATCCCCAGTTACCCCCACGGCAACCGAAAACCTACCTTTTTGAAGGCGGGAACCAGATCTCTCTTGCCTCCGCAACTCTCTCTCTCTCCGTTTCTCGGCCGGTCTAGATCACGTGTCTATAAACTCATTGAACCCGAAAAAAAAAGGGAAAAAAGAAAAATAATAATAAATAAAACTTCTGAAAACCCTAAATTTGTGCTAAAATACCAAATTGCATGGACGGATCGGTGGCGGATGCCGGCACTGCAGGGGAGAACCCGCAGCAGGAACGGAGGAGTACTCGCCGGAGACTGGTGCAGTCCACTCTATTCCCACATAAATTGCTGGAAGTCGAATCTAACGATGAGCGGAACGGGGATAAAGAGTGTAACAGTGACGATGAGGATGGTCAAGAAGGGGAGTATTGCGGGAGGCAGAACAGGAAGAGAAGAACGCGGAAGGGAAAGACGATTCCCCCTGCTAGAGCTTCTAAAAAGGTAGATTACTTAACGATCTTTTTTTTTTTTTCCCAGGGTTTTGCGTTTTCTTTTTCCTTTTTTTATTCTTTTGGTTTTTTATGTTGACTTTGGGTGTTTTGTTTGTATTATTCATCAACGGTCACCAAAGGAGAAATCGTCCGCCAATGCGACGCCTAAAAAGCTTGCGACAAGTAACGGTAAAAAGAATGCGGCTGCTGGTAGTCTACACGAGAAAGAGGACGCATCACCACCGGCAATCCCTAATCTGAGGTTAGAGGCAAAACTGACAGCCGAGGTCAGTGAGTTTGATCTTGCTTTTATGTTTAAGTAAAAAGGATCTAATGCATGCAAGAAACAGCCGTTTTTGAACATTGGTTGATGGATATGGTCGCTTTGCTCATTGCATGCTTAATGACTATTAATTTCGAAGTATCATAATTGGAGTCTTCGGTGAACTCTTATAGTACTTTTGGAACTTCAATTACACTAACTTTGGCAACAACGATTAAACTCATAAGTCACAACAGGCTAAGTCCCTCTGTGTTTAGCTATAGTTGTGCTCTCTCTGTCTCACCCGCACATAAGTAAAACTAACGGTATAAGATGGTCTGTAACTCAAGTCATTTTTCATCTATCTTTTGTCAGGAAAATTCACGAATATTTTCTGGGAAGCAAATGCACCCTTTTTTCTCGTCATGGAAAGTAGGCAAGAGATGTCAGGATACAACTGAACCGGAGGACAATTGTTGCTTGGTCCAGACAAAAAGCAAAAGCTTTGTTACTGGTCCTATCCACGTATTTGAAAAGGACCAGGTACACATCACATGTTGGCAGGCAAGCCTGGCTATTTCAATCTGGGGTTTTTTTTGGGGGCAGGGGTAAGGAATAAGTATAAGAATGAAGTAG
This sequence comes from Rhizophora apiculata, assembly GCA_037832385.1. Lineage (NCBI taxonomy): Eukaryota > Viridiplantae > Streptophyta > Magnoliopsida > Malpighiales > Rhizophoraceae > Rhizophora > Rhizophora apiculata. Next base: position 11,822,727 of record CM075430.1, read on the forward strand.
AATTCAAATTCAAAATTTCATCAAATAATGGTTCCTGGCCAAATCTTTTTGTGCCAGATTAATGATATCAAGCATATATTTCAATAGATATCACTGAAGGTGGAGGTGAGCTTCAATAAATTCACAATGATCCCTTCCCTGGAAAAGAGACTGCTTGTTTATCTGCTTTACGTGAAGGATGGAAGAACTAGTTTAAATTTTCTTTATGTCAATTAAGTTTCATCAACAGTGTCAAATATGTGCTGAAATATAGTTTTAGCTCACTCCAGTGCAACTTGCATCCTTTTATGCAGGATGATGCCTTATCTCTTGATTGGAGAAATTGGAGCTTTTTCGAGCAATCCTTTACCTCTGATTCTACTAGTCTAGAATCTGAAGGCACGACAGAGTCATTACTGTTTGGTAAGGTTCCTGATGTTTCACATTCATGTGGCATGTCACTTCTTCAAGGTGAAGCATCTCTGGATCAATTTATTTGTCAACATGAAGCTTCAGCAGCAGCCTCTGCTATGGCTGAAATGGTATGTGTTGTGGAATTACGTGTGAATGATTTATTTGTTTCATTCTATCCCTTTATTTTTTACTTTTACCTTTTTCTTCTTCACATCATTGACAAGAAATTGGCATACCTAATTATGACACCATATTCACATTTGGCAATGATATTATGATATTATTAACCAACATTGGCAGGACTGTAAAGTTGATGATTGTCTCTTTTCTGGTTCTCTAAGAAAATCATATGCTGGGCAGCAAAGTGAACATCTTCAGAAAAGGTGGGGTTATTACATCAACCATCAATGTTTGATTTTAATTTTTTAGTTATATCCATCCAATGAATGGATTTATGATTTCCTGATTGTTATTATATTTTGTTCAGGTGAAAGTTAGAATGATTACACTGATAAAAAAATTAAGTTGGAATTCCAGTGAAAGTCACAATGGCCACATGCAACATGCTTTTGTTTTTCAAAATATCCATCAACTGCTGCATTTTTCTCAAATTTGTCTATCCTTTGGCACCACTATGATGTTACACATAGTTGAACATTGAGTTACAGAAGTAAGATTCTTGTAACCATATTGCTGCAGTGATGGGCCCATTTCATATAATTTTGGCAGTGCTAATCTGATTGAAGATAGACTATGGACAGATAAGTATCAGCCAAAAGATTCCATGGAGGTCAGATGATTATACCAACTTCTTTCTATGATGTTCTCTATTGATTTTCTATTTAATTCTATCCTTCCTCCAATATTATTTCTCAAATATTTTTTATAGGTATGTGGTAATGATGAATCAGTTAAGTTTGTGCGCGAGTGGCTCCACTCTTGGCATCAAAATACTCCCAAAGCCAGTAAAGATTTATCCAGTGGTGATGGTAGCAATATGCAAGATCCTGATTATAACTATCTCCATAGTGACTCAGATGTGGAAAACATTAATGGAGGGGCCATCCTTAAGAATGTTCTCCTAATTACTGGGCCAGTTGGGGTATTGACTATATTTGAACTGTATTATTTGCATGCTTCTTGTCTCATGAAGATTATAATATTGTGATGAATTGTTTTAAGATTCTCTCTTAACAGTTTGATTTGGACCTTTCATGTAATTTAGGCTGGGTACTTTAAGAGGAATCAAGATATCTGAGGGGGCATTTGGTTGAAATTGAGAAGTTTAGTTTGAACTTTTTTATGAACAAATAAATCAGGTTGAGGCTTTCTAAAGGACAAATTGCTGGTTAATAAACTATAGTTTTTGTCCAGGGTTTCAGCCACCTGTGCAATCTAGACTGTTTGCCTTCATTTTAGGCATTATTTTTGTTTTTGAGAGAGATAACGTCAGGAGAATGATAAAATTTTGGTAGTGTCGTCAGTTTCTGTCCAATATATATCTCTTAAATGGTGTTCATTTCTATGGCATGTCTTTTCAGAGTATCTAGTATATTATTATTTTAATCCATACATCTGGCAGTGCTAGTATCTAAAATCTTTCTTACTTCAGAGTGGAAAGTCTGCAGCTGTCTATGCTTGTGCCAAGGAACAAGGATTCAAAGTTTTGGAGGTACTGGTTTTCTTAGCTACCCTCTTTTTGACTTTTGTTACAGTTTTCTTGCCCATCATTTGGGCAGGCCCAGTTCTCATAATTCTGGGGAGAATCAATTGAACATGGCCTTCCCTTGCATTGCAAAGTTTCTTGTCCACCAGCTTTGAAAAATGTTTATTGATTTTAAAATATTTAATTTATCCTTCCAAAGTTACCTTAGAGCTGTCAGCTCATTGCACAGACTCTAAATGGGAGTCAGATAGCATAACATAGCCTACTATGAATAACGAAATCTTTCATCATGTTATCTTGCTCAGGCAAATGCTTCTGAGCGTCGAAATGGGGCTGCTGTGAAGCAAAGACTAGGAGAGGCATTAGAGTCGCATTCCATTGAATGGTCTGTCCCTTCATTTCCAGCAGTAGTTCTTGAATTTCTGTAAAATTTTGACAACAAACTTCACCAAGTATGTGTGTTAAAATTAACCATCTCACCACCTGAATATTTTCTTCTAGGTCACAGGAAAACAATATGGTGTCTCAAGGCAGGCATCTCATGAAGTTCCCCACAGTCCTTCCTAATGGTGAAATGATAAAAGAGTGTGACAATAAGGTGATTGAATTAATACATTTATCAGACGAGGATAATTCTCATGGAGGCATTGGAACGTTTGGAAAGCCTGTCATCAAGGATAATGCGATTTCTTTTGGTTGTGATCAATTTAAACCCTTGATTCTTTTTGAGGATGTGGATATTACTTTTCCAGAAGATCGTGGTTTTATTGCTGCAATGCAACAAATTTCTGAAAAAGCAAAGGGGCCTGTGATATTGACCAGCAATAGTAAGCGGGATTACTGGTTAAAAGTTCAATTTTTGCTTGATATGTTTTCTAGGTTTGGTCTTACATGTTTCTACTCATTTTCAATTTGACAATTTCCAGGTGAAAATCCTGTTCTTCCTGACAGTTTGGACAGGCTAGAGGTGTGTTTTACAAGGCCATCAGAAAAACAGCTTCTTCAGCATATCTACATGGTATGCCCTTCTGGTCTCTTTTTCACAATGGCAAATATGCATCTATTTGATTAATTCTTTGGTTGTAGATTTGTTCTGCGGAGAAGGCCAACATTCAACCTTATCTGGCAGAGAAATTAATTGAATGTTGTCAGAGGGATATCCGGAAAACGATTATCCATCTTCAATTCTGGTGCCAGGGTAAACAACTTATAAAAGGTTAGCCTGGCAATATTTACATTGGCAAGTTACTTTATGCTTCTTATTGTTTCTGGCAGTGTTACAGTCTCATTTATTGCTTAGATATGTAAATCTCATGCATGGTATAAAGTTGAAATACCAAGCAGGAGCCCCAAGCTTCTCCTATATGTAGTAGATATTTACTTGCAGTAGTGAAAATTCAGTTGAGCAGCTGCTGGTCAATTTGCTTGAGAATTTCAAAATATTACCAATGACCAGAAGTATGGATGCATTTTGCAAAGTCAGCTTGTTATGCACATCTAATTAGTATTTTTCTGGATTATATACATGAGTTTTGGTTTTGAGAGAGTAAAGTGTAATATAAATTTGGTCTAATGGTTTGGATGTTTTGGATGTGGAGACTGAAGAAATTATGCTTCTGTTGTGTTATCTTGCATTTGGTGGGCGAGCTTCTCCCTTCATTATAAAAAAGGGAAATAATAAAAGGAACCAGGCATAACTGATGTATTTCTGTACATGTAAATCAATATTCCAATTTTGGAAAATTTTCGTTGATGCATATGCCAATAAGTCTAGCAGAAAATATTTTTTTGTTTCATGACAGCATCCTGGGGTACTGCTTTATTGCTGAAAGCCTTGTAGAACCAATTAATTGTTGTATTGTAAGATACCTGCTTACCAATTAGAATCAAAGTGACCATTAAGCATATGATTGCATGCACAAAAAGTTTTTTCAACTCATGTTGCACTTTTTGACTGCCCAGGTGGGGAATGGAGATTGTCTAGTCCAACAATATTTGATCCAGAAGCTGGGCACCGATTATTACCAAAATTGATGCCCTGGCATTTTCCTTCTTTGTTGTCTGAGCTAGTAGAGAAGGAGATATCAAAGTCATTATCACAGATGGAAGAAAAATCTCCCTTCAGAGACGGCAATGAAGAAGAGATGCGATATAATTTAGAGATGCATATTGATGAAAAAGACATTATAGAGGCCAAGAAGGAAGCAATGCTAAGTAGGAATGGCTCTGAATGTGATTGGAATGACGTTGCTACTCTTTTTGATTCAGAATGTGATCTCATCAATTCTGTCCCAGCTTCTTTATTGGGGCGAAAATGTAGGAGAAAGCTTGCTGTAATAACATCTTCCGATTCGGAATATGAGTCTTCTAGTGACAGAATTCATGTGACTTCAGCCAAAGATACTGAAAATGGATCATTGCTTGAATTGGAGAGAGGGTTCCTATCTCATTCTCCAAGCATACAAAACAGCCGAAGCCCTTCTGCTGATACACAAATCTGTTCTGAAGTTAAGAAGCAAGAGGAAAATCATTATTATCAAGGTTCAGAAATGGCGATTGATTCAGATGTTAAAGAAACAAGCATGTTAGCTGATATCTCATGTGTACCAGAATCATCATTCATTCCTGAGACTGAAGCTAATGGTGGAACAGAGGGATTATTTGGTAGGTTCTCCAGCAGAAATATGGTAGATATTGCTGAAGAAGTTACAGTGAGCAATGTGTTAAAACAAGACTCGTCACCAGTTGAAGCTGACAATCTTGATAGGCCTACACCTGAATTGGTAAGAGATTTTAATGCTTGGACCAGTCCTTGTAATGTAATTGCAATACCATCACATGAAGAGGTAGAAGATTCTCAAAATGATCACAATGAAGCCACAATGAGAGAGTATCATGTGATGGACGAGGGTAGCTGTATAGATATGAACAAAAAATTAGAACCACTCAAGAAACCTAGTTCCTGTCTAGTAATGAATTTAGTTCAAGATTCATGGAGAAAACTTCGTGATTGTCATACAGACCTCAGACATACTGTTGCCTCAGAGAACAGAGACACTTCTACTGTTATAGAGCTTGCTTATGGTTTGAGCAACTTAATTTCAGAGGCTGAGTTGCTGCTTTCCAAGTGCCAAACACTAGTAAGTAGTTGAAAGTTTTTGCTTATGGCTCCTGGACATAGAGTGGATAATGGTATGTGTTTGCAGGATTCACTGGAATTGTCAGTGGCCCATTCTGAGGATTCCAATGCATTCAGCATGTGTGATGAGCAATTGGAGATGGCATCAATGATTGGACAGCATGGTTTTTGTTGCTATGCCAAAGGTATAGCTGCTGTCAGTATAGAAAATGGTTATGATGGCAGGGTGGATTTAGCCCGGGAGATGCTTTGTACTGCTAGCATGATGGAAGTTGGTCGCTTATTTGGTCAGGAGATGAGTAATAATATGAACTCACATGCCAGGCTGGGTACAGTGATGAGCCTGCCAGAGAGTGAACTATTGCTGACAAGGTATGAAGCATCATTCATTTTTTTCTATTCATGTTTGCACAACACATTTGAAGACTGGCTTCAACATTTTGATGTGGATAGTTTCTGAATAAAAGCATGGAGATGGACTGCCTTACACATGCCATGAATGTGAAATTTTGCCCTTTTCCATGTTTGGAAAATCCACAATGAAATTTTCATTGTTTATACCTCTTTTTCTACTTTTGGTTTGAAAGTTTGTAAGCCAATGACATATTGGTAAATATAATCTTGGTTATGCTGTATGTAACGGTGCTTGCCTTAAGTGTTGCTTTTGGTTCACCCCCAAGTCCACTAAAGGCTCATTGGACCATTGATATATGGGGCAGCTCTTTGCTTCCTCTGAAAGTCTTGAGTATCTAGGGATTAACCCCCTGTCCCTTGAAGAGACTCCCCTGAAACTATTGGTAGGTTCATTCATGCACAAGCATTTCTTGGTAGATGCTGAATATACCTTTCATGTTGTGCCTTTTCCAATTGGCAAATCCATGTTCTCTGACAGAATTATACTAGTTCAGATCTGCTATGTGGCAGTAATTTCAATTTTTTAAAATTTCTGGAGCTTTTTATGACTTCACATTTCTTTTTCTTTGGTTATTATGCATGCAGTGGGATGAAGCCCTATCTTTTCAATATTCTTCGGTCCATTGTGCCTTCTCGATCATGCTTGACAGTGAAAGGTCATGCTTCTCACGAATATCTTTCTTCATTGGGTCAAATTGCAAGATCAGAAGTTTCTTGTTTGTCAGAAGGCACAGGAAATGCAAGAAGACGAAGGTGTGTATTTTGATGCTGAATATTGCATCCTTTAGTGTAGTAATCTGTGTCACAGATAATTTAGTTGTATTCCTCTTAAACAGGGGACGAGCTGCTCGAAGTTATTTGAGTACTGGTTCGCTGATGTTGTCTCCTGGAGAAATTTCCCTGCTGCAGAAGGCTAGCATCTATGGGAACTCTTCATCTCCATCAGCGACAACACTAACAGATGAAAGATAGAATCACGTAGGCTTCAGTCTTCAACTAACAAAAACAAAGCATACATCTAACTTTTTCGTTGACTACATTATATTCATAGAGGAATGGAGGCCGTCATGCAAGGAAAGTTTCCTATGGTGCAACTTGTTGACAAGAGGAACGTCTGATTTGGCTGCAAGCACTAGTTTGTGTCCGCCTACAGCGTAGCACCCTAACATTATTGTACCGAGAATGCTTCGATCGGAGAGAAAAACAACTGTTATAGGTGTCGGACCCAAGTAGTTTGCTTGATGCCTCGGCTTCGCTAATTGTAAATCTGATTGTGATTCTTTGTTGATAATGTTATTCAAAATAAGTGGCGAATAGTTCAAATTATTCTCTTTTCCAGGAGCCTGCAAATTTGCCCACGCCTTGTTTATGAGAAAACTAATTTGCATATAAACGAACTTCATGAATATGTATCATAAATATCCATATTAACATGTAATATCGAGCCTCACAATTGTAGTCAACGTAACATTATTTTCCGAGTGTTTAAGTAGAACCTCGCAAGACATCAAGGAAATGAATTGCATTGGTTTAACAAATGGTTAAGACTTTATTACTAGCAAGTAGAACCTCGTACGACATCAAGGAAATGAACTGCATTGGTTTGACGAAGTCAAAAACTTCTAGGGTGTATTGATGGTGTGTGTGTTTGTGTGTTTGTGCATATGCATTGGTCTAACAAATGCTTTAAAACTTTGTGTGTGTGTGTGTGTTTGTGCATATGCATTGGTTTAACAAATGTTTTAAAAATTTGTGTGTGTGTTTGTGCATATATATATATATCGATGGTCCAAATATTATCCGACTCCACCATTCACGAGAAGCGGAAGAAGACGTTGCTGAATGCTAATTCGTCTGTATTATCAACCTTTTTCCCCGCCCAGTCCATCTTTTCGAGTGAGTCATAACTTTTAATGGGACAGCAAAATTCAATTTGTTGTTCTCACTTCTCGGTTTGGCCGTTTTGCTTGTGCTTTTTCTCGGGTTGCACGGATTCCCGTGAACTAATTTTGGCACTCTTCCAAAAGCTGGAGGCATCCTGGCAGTGTAATGCAGTCTCAATTGTGATGATTTTGCTTTTTGTGCCATATATTTCTGTTTATCTATTACCATATTTATAAATTTTAAATTAATAAAAATATATATTAAATTATCATTTCAAATGTTAATAAAATAATTTATATTAATATATAAATATCAAATTTTTGTCATTAAAATCATAATATTAATTTAAATTTTAATAATTTTGTGAATTAAATATAATATGATAATTTTTCTCGTTACTTTAAATAGATGATAGAGTTTTGTTCTAATAATACAAATAAATAGATACAATTAAACATAAATTTATATTATTTAATAATTATTATTATTATACATTTATAACCATGTTGTATTCATTTATCTGTTTCCATCTAATTTTTTCGGTTTGTGAATCGTAAGTATAAAAGAACAAAACAACATGTAGAAGAAGAAAACAATGCAAACGGAGAAGGAGCAGCAAAAATAGTGGGGTTGGGAGGTTTGGGGCTACGGTGGCAGCTCCAAAGCGGAGAGAGAGAGAGAGACGGGGGGAGGGTGGGAAGGAATCGACGGGTTAAGCGGGAGCAATTATTTACAAGTACGAATCTCTGACACCTGACACGTTAATCAGAGAAACTCAATTCACGAGGGGGCCAAAAACGTCTGACATTTTCCCGTAATTTTGCATGTAGTCGCTGTTCTATTTTTTTTTTATTCATTAAAATATAAATTTCATGTTTTGTTTTATTCGTAATAAATTTGTATTAAAAAAATATTCGTGCAATTATAGGCTGTCTTTGGTCAGGATTCATTTCTGGCTCTCCTGACCACTGACCTGTGAATTAGGCGAAGCAAAGCAAACAGTAGTCACTGCACCATTCTCTGCTTCAACAACAGCAATGATAGTTTAATTGCTAGTTAATTTACTCTATTAGCCTCTCAATTCTTCCAGCCATCGAGTTTCTCAATGAATCTTTGCCCAAACAGAGGACATGTACATACCTATCTAAAAAGAAAAATGGATGTTTCAATCGTATAACGCATGGAGCTACCTGCGATTTCGTGGGGAATTGGTGCGATCGTTGAGGGAAAATGCAGAAAAGCAGATGCAGCCTCAAATTGGGTAGCAAGGGAAAAAGGCGATGTTATCTACACTTCTCTGCCTGTCAATTCTTAAAGATAATATTCTGAAATTATCATTATAATCCTTTTTTATATACTTGACGCAATAATTTTTTTTTTTATATCACAATAATATTTTATCCTATCACATTAATCTTCTCATGTCACAATAATTTATATTAATATATTATATAACATAAAAAAAATCATATTAACATTTATTATATTATTATAAAATCTGTAATATAAAATAAATTTAAAAAATTATGTGTACAATAAAAATTTTAACTCGAAGAAAAATGAAAAAATTGAGCGGATAACCTGGCACAGATAGATGATGGTACAGAGGATCCTGACGTTCATCATCAATAAACTGACCGAATCGATTGTCTGTGTCTCCTTCTCTTAATGTAAAGCCACATCCGGCCCGGTGATCCCCGTGACTTTAACCTGTACAAAAGATGCAAAAAAGAAAAGGAACTTCATGGATTTTGCATCATGATCACCACCCTCTCCAATCCATTCTTTTTTTTTTTTTTTTTCCTTTTCTTTTTCCCTCCCTCTCTTTTCCTGTTCTCCCTCATCATCCATCTCTGACATCATATGTAAGTTTCAGCTTTTATGACCCCTTCCCATTTATCTCCATCGTCTTTTTGTTTTATTTACTTCACTTCATATACACGGACACAAAAATTTAGACTCTCGTGATATGAGCACAGTATCACGTAAATTTTTTAAAAATTAAGATACTATATACAATGTTAATACAATTATAAAATATATATATCTAGCAATATTGATATTTTTAATTTATAATTTATTATAATTATTATATTATTTTATGATGTAATTAGTATTTTATTAAAAAGATTTTAAAATATATTACATATACATAGAAAATAATATTTTAAAAATTATAATTTAAATTAATTAATATAATTAATAAAATAATAAAATATATTTATTATTATATTATTAATATAACACGTATAACGAGGGTTGTGCTCAATATTGCGTGTGAAAAACACACACACGTTTGTGCTCCCGTGGGGCTTCATTTGCTTTTCAAACATTACAGAACAAATCCCACAGTCCCCCTGTGGATATCCCTGTGTCTCCGTCCCGTGTAGCCATAGTCTGCCATCACTGTTCATTATTCATAATTAGAACCCATATTCTATCTATAAAGGAGGCAGAAACAAATGCCAAGTTCAGGTTCATTCTTGAGACAGCTGAGTGGTAAGGAGGCTTGGAGATCCACATCCAGGAGATGGGGGAAGTACAGCACTATTGAAGGTGGTGAGAAAAACGGTGGGTGTGTGGGGGGCTTGAAGCAAATGGAAGGGCTTAACATGTATGGGTACGGTAATGATGAAAATGTTAACGGTGGTTTGGTTATGAGGAAAAGAGTGATGGTCGTGGTTGATCAAACCTCACACTCCGAGCATGCCATGATGTGGGCTCTCACACATGTGGCTAACAAGGGTGACTTGCTTACTTTGCTTCATGTTATACCTCCTGGTTCCAATGGCAGTGAAAATGTTTCCGGCTCGGATTCTTTTTCTCCTTATCTTGCTAGCAGTCTGGGATCACTTTGCAAGGCTTCAAAACCTGAGGTCTGTTATGTTTAATAATTTAATTAGGTGAAGTTTAGCCACATGCTCTTTAGATTTTTAAGTTTTTGTTTCCCTCCACTGTCAAGTTCTGAGATCCATAGGTAGAACTCGAAGAAAACGCAACCCCAGATGTGCTAATTTGAGTTCCATTCTGCTCTTTTACCTGCAAACACATTTGAGTTTTTGTTAATCAGCCTATGATTTGGGTAAACATTCAGGTAGAAGTGGAAGCACTGGTGATCCAAGGACCCAAATTGGGCACCGTCATGAGCCAAGTGAAGAAGTTAGAGGTGTCCGTGCTGGTGCTGGGTCAGAAAAGAGCCTCTCCGCTTATCAACTGGTGGGTCCATTAATCCTAAATTTCTCACAATTTTCTTTTGCTTTGCATAACCCTCCGGTCTCTCTTTACTCCTTGATCTCGATCTCACCTTTTGATTGTTTGATTGTTGAGCATATTTCGCAGCTTTTGTGGGGCCAGCAGCCGCGAAGGATTTGTGGAGCAGTGCATCAACAATGTAGGGTGCTTGACCATCGGAGTGAGGAAGCAGAGCAAAGGCGTTGGTGGGTACCTCATCAACACTAGATGGCAGAAGAACTTCTGGCTATTGGCCTAACTCAGTTTCAGTTTAGCTCAAGATTGGCGTTCTAATTAGCGTTCATGTCTCCCTTTGTAACTACCAAGTTCTAACCAGACCCTTCCGAGTCCCTTGCAGGTAATGATAAAACATTATCCCTCCATCATCTCATCAACTAGATAAACCAGTGTAGTAATCTATAAAGTCTAAAGTTATCATTGATGCATTCTTGAATCTTTTAATATTTTACTTTTTGTCTTTTAAGTAGATGGGCCATGGGTCATAATCAAACTTACCAAAGGTGGACAAAGGAAAAATGACGGAAACTGACCATTTGAGTGCATCTTTTGCAATCAAGAACATGATTACTCTAATGGGTTAGAGTTTTCAATAAAGCGAAACCGTTTCATATTTACTAATTTGAGCACTGAATCATGACGTCCTCTCTGGCTTCCAGTTGCAGAGAAAGTACATGTAATCAAGTATAGGGTGGCAAATTTGCGAGTCTCTCACGTTTTAGTCACCACCCAGTGAACCCACTAAATCATTATCGGTTTGGTTGCTGAACGCATCCTAAAATTTACCGGGTCTGTTTACTTTTAGTTTTGGGCCAAATACGATAAAGCTGTAGAGATGATGAAGGGATACCGAGTTTGGGCTGTCTCTCAAGGTTTTGAGCAAAACACAAATTCTAGTACTAGATATGTCAAAGACAAATAAGCAATCAAGGGCTTTCACACAACCAAGTGAATGAACTTCACTTTTCCAATACCCCTCTTTTTGTATTCACATCAACTCTATGCCAAATACCAAGAAACACTTGGCTAATATCCTAATTAAACCTTATCTAGTTTATCATTTGCAAGGGGAAGCAATTCCATACGATTTTTCGGAGTCCGGGGGGTCCTAGGAGTTCCAGGTAGTTGTTGCTGCTGGGAGAGGATGTGCCTTACATACCCATAGAATGTGCATCCTCCAAGAGTAATAGCACATCCAAGAGCATTCAAAGCTGAAATGGGGTTCCGGAATATCAGCCACGAAACCAAGACGGCAACAGCGACCTACAGGAAGTAAACATGGGCAGTTACTATCAAGAGCGATGAGAATAAGGCAATTGGTATGTAGCTATACCAAAGTAAACATTTTGAAGTATCCACTCATACAAAATTGACATCTAGAATATATCAGGTTCGATTGGTCCAAAGTTCCAATTAAGAAAAAAAAAAAAGCAAGGTCAAAGAAAAAGAATTAAAAGTCTACATGCAAAGGCAAAAATTGCGTTAATGATAAATGCAACATCTGAGAATCAGTGTTGTCAAGAACAATCAAGCAAAAAGAATTTCTATGTAGGGATATTCAAGGGTCAGTGTTGGCGTGGCTGTACAAAGGAAGTAACCGTGACTGATGGATGATAGCACAGACGTTAGGATTGCCATAAGTGACCGGAGTTTTCTAGATGATCTCACCTTCAGGTTTCCAGCAACATTGAACGTAACTGCTGTTGTGGAATGAATCACATAAAAGATTGAAAAATTAAGAAAGAATGCCAGCACTCCAGAGCAGAAAATGATTAGGACAGAAGATGCAACAGAGTGGTTGGTGTAAAACCATTCTACGATCCCACTTCCTTCAAGCAGTATTGCTGGTACTCCCAGGATCATGGTTGCAAAAGGTGCCATGTAGTAAACTGTGTTTATGCTAAACACGTACAACAATATACAATAGAGAATAAAAAAAGAAAATCAGATTTAAAAGTTAAAAAAACAGCATTTCTAGAGTTAAAAGCAAAATTAAGAAAGCCTCAGCAGAACCAGATGTAAAGATTTTTAGTTTCTTGACAAGAAAATAACATAAAGAGACGACTATGAGCAGAGAACAAGAGTTGCCAGCAAGAACATCCACGCTACCTGTCAAATTTGTATCCATGAAGGAGAGATTCAGCGAGGATAGTCTTTGTAGAAGTAGCCAAACATCCAAACAAGGCAGCACAGAATCCAAGTATATTAAAACTAAGCTCTGTAACAGATGTTAGGAGTATTCCTCCAACAATAGGTACTAACGATGCCCAAATTCGCCAGTCAAAGTATTTCCTCCAAACCAACCACTGCAAAACAACTGTCCCAATCCCTCGAGAATATCAAAATGCAGCAGAAATATAACAGCTCATGTCAGTTACATTTGAGCCTCACCTGTAGTTGCAGGAGTGAATGACTTTATTGTTTGCATAAAAGAAACTGGAATGTAACGCAAGCTCACGTTCCCCAATACTATGTTGATACAGAAGACAAATGACATTGGAAATATTCTTCGCCAGCGATCTTCAGGGTCAACCACTATCAAGGGTTTGAGCTTCAACACCTTGATTACAATATATGCTCCAATGGATGAGCATATGAAGTGAATGCACGATACTGATAGTGGAAATTTGAAATCACATTTCTGAAAAGTGAAACCATATCAAATTAACAAAGCCAGGACAATGCACACGAACATCAAGGATACTCCTTTGTGGGTTACAAAAGTTCCATAAAGAACATTTGAAGGTAAATGTCAGTTGCTAAGAATTCTGCAACCAAGGGAAGGGGGAAGCATATGGGCAAACTTAAATTTGGTCAACTCCATAATTGGGCAAAAAGGAGAAAGAAAAATTGATCCCAACTTTGTACATATAGCTAATGAAGTTAATCATGTCAAACACGACACAGGGAAGTTCTTATTCAATTTAAACATCTCACTTCCAAAGGTAAATGAATAAAACACTGAAAACCAGTTAATCAAAAGACAGACCAGCACCAATGCTCTCTGTATAGAAGTAGAACACATTTTGGAGTGAGGAAGACAAGGAAAATTGAACAAACAGGCAAGCTAAGGCATGACTAACCGCACCATAATATCCAACAATTTGTCTTCAACTATAATATTCCAACATTTCGACTTTTTTTGTTTTTTTTTCCATTTTCCTGGTTGCCCATTTGCAAAGGCTATCTGACAAATTATTAGGCTTACTGCTAAGAACAGTCATGGTAACAAACTTTTGGCATAATAGCTGGAAACAGGCAGAATGGCAAACAAGCCTCCAATTTTTCATTAACATCCGAATTGAAACAAAGATGTGGAAAATGAAAACACAGTAGTACAGTTTAAATCCAAAAATTTAGAACCCCGATCTGAAAACCAATCACAGCCAGAAAAGTGAACGTTAAAGCTAATGTTATTCATCAAAAAGATTATAATAATTAAAAAAAGCAACACAAATAACAGCACATAAGCATACCCATCAAGCAAATTCTACAGAACATCTACCACTGAAGCAAAATTCAGCTCAACCATTGAACAAACTTGGCGAAACTGAGAGAATAAAGCAAAATTAAGCTAGCCCACTACAGGGAATCCATAGCCGAATCAAAGTGAGAAAAACAAAGCTGATAAACTATTAGAGAAGAAGTAAACACGCCTGAAAGATCCACTTGTTCATGACAATCACGGTAACATTGAAAGCCCACCACTGAACGATAGCGAGCAGAGATCTGACAACGCTCCACTGACACAACACACTCTCCTCCATCTCTCTACCTCTGCGTTTCTCTCTCACACCCGCGAACACGGAAACCAAACCAAAAAAGAAAAAACAAAAACAAGACCCAGATCACAAAACCGTCTAATTCATCTCAATTTCGCTTCTCTAACCCTTTTTAACGCCAGAATTGATGAAAATAAGCAAGAGATTCAAAACCAAGGAGGCTCTTGGACTCTAATATAGAGAGTAGAGGATTCAATGCGATGGTTTAAAATGAGTAGTAAACAAAAAAAACAAAAAAACACTTAATTAGCAATAAGAATGTGAGGGAGGGCGTAACAGAGCAGGCAGCTCCCCCTCCAGGTGATCTGTTTGTGCCCCTCCCCCCTCTGTTTTGTTTTTTTGTTGATTTGTTTGCTTTAATACCAAAACTTCTCTCTCAACTAATGCCCTCCAAATCATGCGTTACTCGTATAAATTGTCATTATTATTACTATTAATTATATTATTTTACATTACTATTTAAAATAATAATTTAATAATTTTTTTATTAATATAAATTTAAAATTTATCCTAATAAAAAATACAAGAATGCATAATAATAATATTTTAAATTCATTAAAAATATAAAAAAATAAATAATAAATAATAAATTTTTAATTCATAATTACAAATAAATTTGTGACCCCCAAATAAATATTCCGAGTTTCTAACTGTATACCCAAATTTTGAGGTAACATGCGCCATCATGCATCTTTTGATCCGCTTGCGAGTCTGCCTCTAAGCACCATCTGGCTGTCCTTTCACGAGCCCACGTCAATTCGTTTTGGGTTCGAGGCGGCAATGAATTCCTGGGCAACGGGTCTAAAACGTGGGACCCACCCAAGGGAAAATGTAAGATCCTGCAATGAATTGGGTGGATACTTAAGCTTCGCCACTTTGACCTGCGTAGCGTGTACGTTATGCAATAAAGCGTTCGGCGTATTGGTCCATCATTCTTTGTTTTTGAGGTCAGAATTAAACCAACGGAATATTGGAATATTCCAACGCCAAGAGGACAAGCCCAGGTGTATGGCAGGATTGCCGTCGGCTAATTTTTTTACCAAAAAAAATTTTAAGTCACACTTAATTTTAATCATTCCATTACATATATACGAGACATAAAGTATATTTATAAAATTATTTTTAAATTTTTATTATTTTTACATAAATAAAAAAATTATCAAAACCTCGCCTATATAAATGTTTTATTCACTTTTTATGTGACTTTTGTTTGTTATGTTATATTTATTTGTAGTAGGAATAATTAACATCTTCAATTAATTAGGGACGTATATGTCTTCACAAACAAGTTAATTATATTGAGTGAGTTTCTTCTTTTTTTGGAAACACTTTTCACTTTTTAACAAGAGAATGTAATTCTTTCAAAGAGAGTTTGTCACGTCGTCCAGTCTGCTTGGTCATTTTTTCACTTTGCCAGCCTATACTCACCTACACAGAAAGAGAACGCAACAGTACGTCGTCCAAACTAATTTCTCTTGGCTACCCACCTCAACCATTGGATCGTATAGGAGAATTCACCTCCATATTCTCGTGTTTTTATTTTTGCGGTGCATAAGAAACCCTCAATCAGTTGCATCATGTTTTGACTTGAACCCGTGCTCATGCATTGAAACTTTGGATAACATTTGCAGTATATAACCCGCAAGTCGTCAGCTCGAACTCAAAATCGTAAACCAACGTTGATTAATATTTGTTGAATTCGTGCATTATTTCCTAAAATGCATTAAAATTTTTAACCGTCTAACAAGAGAACACACTGGTATACTTGAACTGTCACACACACATATTGCCACGCCAACCAACAGCTTGCACTTTTTTCTTGCATTCTTGACACACTTTAATTACTTAGGTAACTACACCATATTATGTATAAAAATTAGCGTAAATTATGGTCAAATTAGTTACATGTCTCAAGTCAATTAGTTTAAACAACTGACAGTAAAATTAAAATGTTTTTAAGGATGATAATAAATAAATATTATCACGTAATAATATTTATTAAAATATGTAATAATATTTTAAAATATTAAAATATATATTTTAATTTTTTTTTATTTATATTAATAAAAAATATGTATATTCAATTTATATTTTTTTATTTTTTAAATGAGTTCAATCATTCTTTTTTTTTTTTTTTTTTAAGTTGGACAATTTTTTTTTTTAACAACAACAAAAGAAAGGGGTTAGTAACAAACATCTCGTCATAATCAAATAAAATGCATATAATTGTATATTTTATATAAACGTTATACTATTTAAATTTATGAAAATTGAATTGGAATAAAATGCAAGTAATAATGCATTTGGTGCATATAATTTATTGTCTAATAAAATTTATTATTTATGTCAATATTGTTGTGCTATGTAAGTATAAGTACGACCATGTACCGAACTTTGGAAAATATATTTTTTTTTTTAGTATGATTACATAATTTTAACTTCAATCAATATAATTAAATTAAAAGCACGCTTCCACATTTTAACTAGAACGATTCTTAATGTTCTCCGTCAAACTGTCACTAGTTTAGTATGGCGTTTGGCTTGTTCTATACAAAAATAGCAATGGAGTTCTTGCCATCAAGATTTTGGCATTGGGAATGATTGTGTATCACACGCACTCCATTTTGCCAGGCTCATAAAGATTTTGAAAACCATAGCAACGGCGCCACCGTACAGCTACGATGGGGGACCAGGGTAAAAAAGTAAAAGTAGACAACTGCAAAACAATCCCCTTGAAAAAGGCTGAAATTGAGAGGGTAATAAAGTAAACTAACAATTCACCGCCCTTCGTATCCCTTTTTGCATCTGGAATCCAAAGGGCCATCCTTTTACACGCTCCCAGCATCTCGGCTATTACGGCGTCGTTTCTCGTTTATAGGGGTAAAAGAGTAAAATAACACAACCAAACTCCAAAAAGAACGAGTGCTGATAAGCGCGAGAGGGCGAAAGAGTAAAATAACGATCCACCTCTTTTAGAATGCCTTTCTCGTTTGGATTTGCAAGACGAGGAAGTCCTATTAAAGAACACACGCGTATGACGTTTCATAGCAACGGACACTAAAAAAAAACAAAAAAAATCAAAAACAACTCAAACTGAAAAAAGAAACCGCCCGTTCCAGGTCCAGGCCTCACTTCCCTTTATCTACTCCCTCGCAAGGCCTGGCCTAGGGTTTGTAGGCTTTTCTCATCTCCGCCGAGTCAGCCAATGGACGAGTCGCCGCTGCAACTCGTCGCCGAAATCGGCCGTCAACTTGGCTGCCTCGGTCGTCGCAACAAGGACAGTCTCGTCAAATTCCTTCGCGTACGCTTACCGTCGTTCTTCCCGTTGTATTGCGTGAACCGACATTTTCTTTCTTTTTTTTATCTGTTATGTCGAATACCATTCTTGTTTCTGCTCGGTTTCTTGTTGTTTATTTGGTTATTACTGATTTCATTTTGGTCCTTTTTTATGTGTATCGACTATTTTTTTCCCCAGAAACTTGCAATGCGGCACGAAATTATTTTAAAATTTCTTTGCATTTTTTTTTCTTTTAACCTTGTTCTTCCTATTTATTTTTTTTTCTTGTTTTCTTTTCCCTCTTTCTTTTGATAGCGGTGAACTCTTGTTCGGATTAGAGTGTTGAGTTCTGTTTGTATTTTTTTTTTTTATCAAAAACTTCTGACGACTTGCTGGTTTCTTGGTTCTGATGAATTAATGTTTGTGCTATTTTGGTATATATTTCTTTACTCGACTTCTTGGAGGCTAAGCGTTGCTGACGTTTCTGTTTCTTGAAAATATTTCTTGCTTTGGCTTCTCGGGGGCTAAGTGGTGCTGATGTTTTTGTTTCTTGAAAATATTTCTCGGTTTGGCTTCTCGGGGCTAAGTGGCACTGTCTTTGTTTCTTGGAGTCGATCATTCCTTGCAGTTTGTTCTGCCTTTATAGACCGAGATGGTATGTTGCTTGGTTTTCAGTGTGTAAGTTTTATCAAACAGGTGATAAAAGCGTGCTCTCCATCTCACTCTCTGTCACACACTCATTTTTTCAAAGATTTACTTTAATTATCTGTAAATGGTTGGTCAATCATTTCTTTGTTCTGTGCAAGTAATGGGGCTTGCTTTTCTTGTGTTGTAATTGATTTGTTGTTATTAGATGCATTTGTTCAATTTTTATTCCTATATCTTTTTGTGAATGGATGCAGAGGGCTCACCCTAAAAAACGGTAATTACTGGTGTCTGAGTAACTCTTTTGACCCTAAGGAGTCTGTTATCTAGAAGCTTCAAGTCCTTTTTTAAAAGGATTTTGTATGAATGCATGTGTTTTGAGTTATGCTGGAAGCTCTGTTAGGAAAAGCCCACGCTATAATTTGTTGCTTTGTATCTGCAGCAAGCCACAACTGCTTTATCACAAATTGAACAGCCTTTGCTACCAGTTGCTTCACAAAAACTAGAAGCCACGAAGAAGCTAGAAGTTGGCCTAAAGCCCATAAGGAAATCTATTCTTAACCGTGTGCTTCTTCAGCACACCGACAAAGATGTCAAACTTTTGGTTGCCATCTGCATCAGTGAATTATTCCGGATATTGGCACCTGAGCCACCCTTTGAGGACAAATATCTGAGGGTAATGGTGTTTTATGCTTGATGTTATGTGATGCTTTGCATGCAATTTGATGAGTATCCATTTCTTCTTCTTTTTGGTTATTGTACCTTGATAATCCCAACTGACATAAGTTCTTTCAAAATGGAAGGACATATTTAAACTTCTCCTTGGTGTGTTCATGGAGCTCGCTGATACCACAAGCCCATACTTCTCAAAAAGGGTTAAAATATTGGAGACTGTGGCTCGATGTAAATGTTGTGTGATAATGCTGGACATTGAATGCAGTGATCTGGTTCTTGAAATGTTCAATGTTTTTTTCTCTGTTGTGAGGTCAGAATGCTCTCCCCCTCTCTTTAGAAGTTTTCTAGTGCTTTTGGTGCTTGTTATCTAAAACGAGACAAGTGAAATTAGTTTGCTTCTTGTTAGGTTGTTCTATGACATGGTATTATCCTCTTTTTCCTTTTTCTTTCTTTTTCGCATTGGATCCTATATTATTCCTCAAGCAAGATTGGTTTTATCAACTTCAAATAATTGCTATTTGCAACTGAGATTGTAAGGTACTGGAAATCCTCCTTGACATTAAGATATTTTTATCCAACAAACTGGACACTTGGGTCCTGCAATTGTTATGTCTGTGTGTTGAACTGGGTCAATTCCATGACACCCTGCAGTATGTTGTTCCATATGGCTCTATTTAGTATCCTTGTCCTTAGTTAGCTACTGTCCTTAAATCTTTGAGCTCTTTATTTGCTATGGATCTTTGCCCTTATGTTGATTATGATTGTACTTGGTTTGGTTTGTGTCAGTTAATCCAAGCAAACTGATAATTTGGGTTTTACATTATAAATTGTCTAGTGTTTTGCAAACTTCTTCTGTTTTACCACTCCTTTTTTTTTTTTGTCTTTTTTAAAGATAGTGATAATAAAATTGTTTTATTCCTTTTCTTGATAGGGAACATCACCAACAGAGTTTGATTAATGATATTTTATCTATCATGACACATATCCTAAACGAAGAGGCCTCTCAGCCACTTTCAGATGTGATTTTACGAAATCTTGCATTGGAAGGGAAGGTAAATATTTGAAAATGTTTCTTGTCTATATCTTTATGACTCTTGTTGTAATTGTCTGCTTTACAAATTGCTCATACCATTTTATTTCATTGTTGAAGTCGACAACTGCAATGAAATTCTTTGGTAAGTTCCGTGAGGTAAAATTCCCTGAATGGCTGAGTATTCTGGCCCAAAATTGTCGGAGATTGGCAATGGAGCAAATCATGTAGCAAATTAAATTATAGGTATACAGAATCTGTTTCTGCGGCAAGAGTTGTGTGAACATCTTTTGCACCTACATTAGAGAATGAATGCGAAAGATGACAATGAAATTGTGTGGATGAATGTAATTTTCAGCTTCTAGATCTACTAGTTTGAGCTTTTGTAATTGATGCTTCAGTCTGTCCTTGGGTTGCTCCTCCTCTCTTTGGTGAGGCCTGACAGACGTCAGAATCTCTGGTTGATTTGGGAAGTATATAAGTATTTCATTCATTTATCATTGATTTGGCATTTTTGTTGGTGGTATGGAACTCAATCTAGTTTGATGTTCCAAACTTTTTTCTTTCTTCCTCATGCAATAGCTCCAGTACATCATTCTGAGAATTCCAGGTCTCCTCATTTTCCTGCTTTTCTGGACAGGCTGCAACTTCTGCTGCTCATCAGCTTGCTGTTTCAGTCATCCAGAATTGCACAGAAATCCTTGAGCCTTTTTTCTGTGGTTTTTTAACATCTTGTTCTCTACACAGAGATTCTAGTGAGAATGAGCTCAAAGAGTTCTACCACGAAATCCTGTTTAAAATTTTCCAATGTGCTCCTCAGATGCTTCTGGCTATCATCCCTAACTTGACTCAAGAATTACTGGTATAGCAGCTCTCTTAGCTTTTTATGGTCAATACTATCACAATAACCATTTGAACTGTATGCAATTCTTGGCTATTGTCGTACAACATTTTAGTAATTTTTTTTTTATTCAGTTTCTCAAGTGTAGTTTCAAGCATTCCTTTGCTCTTGCAGTAAGTTATCCTTACAGAAGTTCCACTGTATCTCAATTTGTAGACTGATCAGGTTGATGTTCGAATAAAAGCTGTTAAGTTAATTGGAAAGCTCCTTGCACTGCCTGAATCCCATGTTGCTCAAAATTATCGAAATCTTTTTATAGAGTTCAAGAATAGATTCTCTGACAAGTCTGTGGAGGTTAGAGTTAGTGTTATATGCTGCGCCAAAGCTTGCTTCATCTCCAATCCCTGTGGGAAAGAATCATTGGAACTTCTTGGCAAGTCATTTAGTGAATGAATCACTTATTTCATCTGGATTGACTCCTGATTATTCAATTTTTCAAAATATTTCTCACTTTTCAATTAGCAGCTGCCCTTGAAGGCCGATTGTTGGATTTTGATGACAAAGTGAGGATGCAGGCAGTAGATGTAGTTTGCAATCTTGCCAAGTCTAACCTGGAATTCTTTCCACTTCGTCTGATATCAAAAGCTACTGAGAGGCTTAGGGATAAGAAGGTATTCTACAGACATTTCTGCTCTGCTTATCTGAATTAACTTGTTATGCTTATCGATTTTTTTTCCCAAGATTGTTTAACTTTCAAATATCTTACAGATATCTGTTAGAAAGAAGGCTTTGCAGAAGCTGATAGAGGTTTATCAGGAGTATTGTATGAGGTGTTCTGAAGGCCACATGAGTATAAGCAGCCACCTTGAAGAGATTCCATGTAAAGTATTGATGTTGTGTTGTGAGAAGGATTCTAAGGAGTTCAGGTCTGTTCTTCCCCATTTTTTATGCATTCCTCTCCAATGCAGGATTTATGGCACCCAATGTTATTTTTGTAAATGTCCTTCAGGTGCCAAAACATGGAAGTTATGCTTGCAGAGGATTTGTTTCCAGCTAATCTCTCTATTGAGGAGAGGACAAGGCATTGGATCCATTTCTTTTCTTTATTCACTCCTCTTCATGTGAAGGCATTGAACTCAATTTTGTCTCTGAAACGAAGGTATTCATGTTAGTTCTTACTGTAATAGAAATAGTGGCTTTTTTTGACTGGGTCTGTGTGTTTCAGGTTGCAAATGGAAATGCAGGCTTATTTAGCCTTAAGGAAGAAACAGAGGGTAAAGTTCTAGGCTATTGTAAATGCTGATGGGTGATTTGTGGTTAATGGACAAACTATATGCACGCTTAATTGATGCTATGCTATTTATCATCTTATTGACCAGCATTGACATCAGTCAAGTCTATATTTGTGGTCTGTAAAATTGTTCTACATAGTTCTCTTGTATTAATTGTTCTTAGTTTTGCTATGATGAAAATTGTTTCAAAAAGAGTTGAACTTTTATAGGCTTGGCATCTTTGTGTGATTTCTTATTTCCAGTCTTTTAATTCTGTTTGTGATGGATATTGAGGAATTGTCATTGTTAATTAAGCTGGGATGATCTATTGATGTAGAAGGTGGGATAAGTTCACATTAGCATTATAGAACTTGCATTTAGCTTAAATTGGCTGAAAAATCTAAATTGAGATTTAATGTCTGATTTCAGTAACTTTAGTATTGTGGATGAGGATGCCCAAAGATTTTCTTTTTCTTGTATAACTATGTGCTGATTTAAGTAGATAGTTGAAAATTTTCTAATTTTACAGAATCTTTTTTCCAAATGTCACTTAACCATGTGATTAACACTTTATTTATTTTGGTGAATTTCTAGCTTGAGAGGTGTAGGGAAATCTGAAATACTGGATGGAGTAGGGTGTAAAGTGAATTAGAGCTTGAAGGGAGTAAAATCACAAAGAAAGGTTTAAAGTATTACAAGGGTGCTTAGACACTTACCTTAGTCCTATAGTATAGACTATTGCATGATCTTATCATGCTTGATTTGAACAATGGTGCAATTTTAAGTGGCCATACCTGACATGTTCTTCTCAGAGAACTGCATAATCCTGGTTTTCCTGCACATTTTTTATGCTGCATTGTGAGATTAGGCTTATTTAACTTCTGGTATTTGTTGATGTGATTGGTATTCTGTTTGCATGACATGTGTTTTTCTCCTTTATTAAATTTTTAGCCTGAAGCATTTGCATCAATCGTAGACCATGAGATTGTTGTGAAATATTACTGGAGTGTTGTAAAATATTGCTGAGCTTTGGTAGTGTCACATGTGCAAAGGTAAGGTCCATCTGTGATTATTGTTTGTTGGTTGCCTTTAGTGAATATATGCAAATATGTATAATAGGAAACCAGTTCTGAAGAAGTGCAGGAGAGGCTCAAAAAGCTATTTGTGAAAATGTCAGCATCCTTTCCAGATCCTTCAAAAGCAGAAGAGTCCTTTCATAAATTGAGCCACATGAAAGATAATAGAATCTTTAATGAACTGGAGCTATTATTGAATCAACGGACAATTTTTGAGGCTCAGACAACTAGAGTGAGTTTTTTTTTTCTTTTTCTTTCAAATTGGTTGGGTGAAATTGTAGCTCCTATTATATTTATTGCTTGCTCAGAGATTATTGCTTCCTGTATAGAGTGACCCTTGTTATCATGTTATGTAAGAGGCCTTGCATTCATCGTCAATGAGAAGTCTTTATCTCCTTTGTTATTATTGAGAAATAAAATGGGAGAAGATCAAGACAGTTTGTCATGTAGCACAATGGTGATTGGGTTTCTTTAACCACTGCTGCAGCTGGGAGAAGTCTTTTCTGAGTTTCAATGGCTCATTGCTTGCTACTCTTTGCTTTAGTTTACTTGGAGTTTAATCAATGCTTAGAAGTGGAAAAACTGAACCTGTAGCGCATTCTGTGCTTGGAAAAAGGATAAACCAGATACAAATTAATTGGGCAGGCCTTCTTGTATGGTAGGAAAGTTATCTAGCAGCAAAGTAGCCCAATCACACGTAAATTATTGTCATCATGTTGGGTATCTGCGAACACAATTCCCTATATTGCATTTTATATAATTTTTTAGTTGTCCTTAGATTGGAAGCATGTTATGTGTTGGATTGAAAAATTTGACATAAAAAATGAGGCACTTGACAAGCCTAAAACTGAACTAAAAGATCTTAGTTTAGGCATCATCTATTACCTATTGTATTTTTATTGCTCAGAGCTTTATTTCTGTGAATTCTTGCTGTTAGTGGTTCTGGCAAGGGTAGATTGACATTTCTTTTCTCACATGGGTACTTAACTTATCCTATTGCTCATAATCCTAATGAACTAAATTCACTAACTTGCTTTGTTTTTTATGCATTAAATGTTGCAATACACTGCCTTCTACAATTTTAAGTTAAATCTTCTCTAATCTTTTTTTGTATATGAACTGCTTCTTTTTCAGGATAAGTTTCTTAAAATGCTAGGAGAGAGCCATCTACATTTTGAGTTTCTAAAATTACTCTCCTCAAAATGCTCATTTAATATATTTAGCTCAGAGCATGTCCACTGTATTCTAAAGAATCTCTCCAATAATGGACTGCCAAAAGAGCATTTGGAGGCATCTTCTGCCAAATTGCTTATGGTAAGAACAACTGCTGTTTGGTTCTTGTATGTTTGTATTATTTTTGAAAATCTTGCATCACCATTTTTCGTTAGGGCTTGAGTTTCAATACCCAGAAAATGCAGAAAGTTACTGCTATATCCAGGGTAATAAGGTCTACAGCTGCTACATCAATAATAAGCCATCTGAAAAAAGGGAATTTTATGTAAGAATACGACTTAGGTCCAGTTGGGTGGACTTCTGAGGGAATTATAGGAAGTTGCAAAGTGGATTGCAGATTTTTGTCATTTCTCAAATAGGACATTAAGTATTAGGACTTAAAGGTTCCTGAGCATTTGTGTGAGCAGTTGTTTTCTAAGGCAGTATGCTTCAGAAAGTACTTGTTGATAGTATGCAGTCTATCATCTTCTCACTTATGAGATCTACACACTTGTTCCTTATCTTTGCTTGTGTAAAGAAACCTTTGCTTTGCCTGACTTGACTTACTATAATTTAATAATGCACTGTGGCTACTAGTGTGTCTGATTGTGAGATATTTTAAGTAGTACATCTGATTGTAGTGCATCTATTTGTAGAATCCTTTATGGTAGTTGTCAATCATAGTGTATCCTAATGTCTTTGATTGTAAAACCCTTTAAAGTAGTTTTCAATTTCTGGAAGAAAGTTATATTAGAAAGAGTTTGATAGAATTATGACTTGTACAACTTCTCCTTCCTGAAGAAATTAAAAAGAAAAAAAGCCAAATTTAGGTAGCATATAATTAGTTATTTCCCTTTAAGTGCTCTTTTGGGTTATAATAAGTTGATGATGGCATCTCATTAAACTATCTCATTAAACTATAAGTTCTTTGTTGTGATGGTCTGATTAAGTTTGCATTATGCTTCAAAATTCTGTTTGATCAATGTAACTTCCATGTTTCCTTGTTTAGGCTATAATTAATGTTTTTCCTGCACTTCTGGGAGGTTCAGAAGAGCAGTTGCGGGAGCTTATTGATGAGAAGGATTCAATTAATTATATACTTATTGAAGCCTTGGCAAAAGCAGGACCTTATATTTCTGTTGAAATCAGGTGAATTTTACACCCTTCTTTTACATTGGTGCCCATGCTTCCTGCTTGACAAAATTATGCATGTTGTAATATATTTGTCATAGGTATGTAACATTTTAATATTTGTTTAGCAACATGTGCAAATTTTATAAGGATGATGGGTCCTTGACCTTCCTT
The DNA here is from genome assembly GCA_037832385.1 of Rhizophora apiculata. Lineage (NCBI taxonomy): Eukaryota > Viridiplantae > Streptophyta > Magnoliopsida > Malpighiales > Rhizophoraceae > Rhizophora > Rhizophora apiculata. The sequence continues at coordinate 11,848,586 of CM075430.1, forward strand.
TTATGCCACAAGGCAAGGTTGTTTACTGCCAAAGACCAAGTCTTTCCTTTGTAGTACTGGTCTTTGGGATAGTTGTTTGTTATTTTCTCAATTATATTCATGTCTCAAATTATTGAATGTTTTAGGGGTCATGTCCTTCTTCTGCCCCCATGCGCTAGGGGTGGGGAGATGGTGGGTTGTGCATGAAGGCTAAGGACTAAAGAGTGAATTTGATTGTTCAATGAGCTATGAAATGGAGCTCAACTTTTGATTCCTAAAATTTGCCCTTTTTTCTCTACCTTGGTTTTGATTTGATTTTCATCCTTGTGTGCTACTTCTCATATCAGAAATTTTTATCCTTTGTTGGAGAGAATATGTTTGGAGGGAACTCGTATTCAGGCGAAGCATGCTGTTTCTGCAATTGCTTCGCTGGCAAATTCTTCAAAGGAGCCCATTTTGTCAATCCTGTGTAAGGTGTGGAAATCCCAGCTTCTCCAATTTTTGCGTTTTTTAATGATTTAAGTTACTCATTTCATTTACTTTGTTTTTTCCTGCATTTTCTATGAGCCATGTGTGTTTTTATTTTTTCTGCTTTGTTGTAATATGACTTTGTTTTTGAACATGAATGTTGCATCTCTTCTACTATCTGTCATAACTGGATTTTTAGGTTTGATCAATCTTAGCAGTAATACAGTTTATAGTTCCTTGTGTGCTTTTTTGTCGATGTCTTTTCCTTGGGAGATGATAATGACATTTGCAATTGTGATGAAATGTTCTGTTTTGCTGTAAAATTATATTTGTTGATATGATTGGAAAGAAATGAGAGACCAAGTTCGCTTTTTATGGTGTTCTGAATAAAGTCACTGAATTGGATTCCAGACACTGATATTAAGCAGACCACTCTATGGGATAACTATATTAGTTTGATCTTTGAGCTTTATCATCTGCCTTAAGGGAACTAAGATGTGGAATGTGTTTTCAGTATCTCTTTGTCAGTGTTTGTGGCTTTAGGCAGATTCATTTCTTTATCCATTTGCGCAATGCTGTTCATACCTGCTGCTTCTATGAGATTTTAAGCTTCTGTTCATATTGGAACATGGAGATAAATCCCAATATTTAAAGTGTTCCTATTCTCTTCCTATTTTGGGGGCCATATTCAGTTCTTGCTTAACTTAGTGTTTGAAGCCCTCATTGTTCTGCTTTTGTTGCAAATTTCCAAGAGTAGTAGAGATGGTTAGAAATGAGTCCATTTTCGACTGCAGTTTTGACTTTTGGTTGGAAAGTTGAAGTTTGATATATCTACCACAAAATTGGATGGTAAGGGTGAGAAATCTGAGTTAGTTTTGCTATGCCTTATCATATTTTGGTTACTTCAGTTTTTTAGTGGAGCTTTCTTACAAGGAGCTATATTTTGGCTCACTTTCTCTCTCTACATGTTCCACTTGCATCTTCTCCATTGTCAATAAGAATTTATTCCTAGAATCTAAAGATTTCTTATTTTGAGGGTTTATCTAACTTTATGTGCTTATTTGTCTTACTCATACAGGAACTTGTGGATTCTTTACACAGTGGGAGGAATATTCCAACCATCTTGCAGTCCTTGGGCTGTTTTGGACAACATTGTGTCTCACTGTTTGAAACTCATTATGATGAGATCAGTTCGTTTGTTTTGGAAACTATTTTCCAAGTAAATGAAGCAGGCCATAGTGCATTTATCTTTTCTTTATCATGTCCTGCCATAATATAGCAGGATAGCATTTACATTCTGAAATTTCCATGTAATGTGTGTTAGCAAAATATGGATTGTAAGATTTTGCAGTTTAACTATCATGCTTCTTTTTTCTTTAGGCTGAACAAAATGATGATTCGACATTTTCTGATGACACTTCTGGATGCAGCAATTCTTGTAAGTTAAAGGTAAGCACTGTAGAAAGAAGTTTCTTAAGTCTTTCCTAGTCTTTTTCCAAACAATCTGTGGGGAAGTGTTAGAAGGTGCTAACATAATAAAAGTCTTGTACATGCAGATTAGCCTAGAGTTTCACTCTCAACAATTGAGTTATTTGCAGCAGGTCTTTATAAATCATTGTTATTTGATGATGCCATTAAAATGAAGCAATATGCATATTATGAATATCAGGCAATTTGCTAGAAGGCTGTGGAAAACTAGTTAATTTTGGTGCTACCATATTCTTGTTATAGGAGCAGAAATCCAAATTGAATATAGAAGGAACAGATTAGCAGGACTGATATTCCAGTAGTTTGTTTGGTCGCAATGCTGCAATGCTGCTTTTCAATGTTCTTTATGGTTCTGTTACTGATGGTGGATCTCATATAAGTTTCTATGGTGTGCCTGGTTTTATATGCCTTTTTTTTTTCCCCAAAAAAGTTCTCTAGGAAATAAGATAGTAGGGTATGTGAGGCAATTCAACTTTGTACTTGTACGGTAATCTAGCACAATCTTTAAATGTTGTCTTTTGGATCATGTGCTCAATAGTTGAGCTCTATTAAGCCTGATATGCATGGGTTAGCATTTTCACATTCTGTTGCAGAGTCTTAAATCATTGATGGACTAGCACGTTAGTTTGATATGCTGTATTTTGCAGATTTATGCACTAAAAATGCTAGTCAAGAGCTTTTTGCCACATCAAGGATCTCGCGTGCAGTGGCAGATTGATCCTTTGTTGGATATTTTAGCAAAGATACTCCAAGGTGGTGGTTCTTTTGATGGAATGAACTCAAGGTATGTTTGAGAAAAAACCTTTTTAGTTATCAGAGATATGCCCACATAGCTGCTAAGACTTTAGCCACTAAGTTTTAAATTTTCAACATAAATTGATTCCTGAATTTGATTTTCATTTTCTTACGTTTTTGTTGAACACTGAATCAGATTTTCTTATTCTTAATTTAACTTTAACAATGGTTCTTAGATTCTTGATTGAATCCTTATGAGTGTATTTACTAACTGCATATTTGAGTTGCAATATATTTTCATTGCTCTTTTTTTTGGGGGGTTGGGGGGGGGGTGGGAGGGGGTTGGGATTGCAGTAGGGGGTTGCATGGTTGAGAATAATAGTTCTAAAATTTGACAACTCTGTATCCAATCAGCATATGAAATTGTATGTGTTTGTGAAGAAATCATTCGACCCAAAAGCTTAATGATATCAGAGCTTTTATTTGTAGGACATCATGAGTTTGAATTGCACTACCCTTACATTGAATTGTGAATATCTCATTTGTTTATGCTTTAGGCCCAAGAGAGTCTGATTTGTTCATGCTTCTAGCCCAAGAGAGTTGGGCTTTAGCATTAGAGGGTGTGTGGAGTTTAATATATGATCCATTCCTGGGCCTTACCTAATAGTTTAAGTTTTTCAGTTGAATGGTTTCTTGACAATGTCGAAGTTATTGTTCACCATTGCATTAGCTTCCCCATATGATTGTTCTTTTAAGTTTGTTGACCTCTTTTGGGCAGTGCAAACGATAAGCCCCATATCAGATTAGCTGCTGCAAAATCTCTTCTCCGGCTTTCCAGAAGATGGGATTTACATTTTTCTCCAGGGGTTTTTCACCTGATAATTTCACTAGCAAAGGTATTTTTGGATTGTGTATGGGATAAGCTAGCTGGCAGAAATTGTAGAATGGTCTCTTGATCTATTGCATTGGAGTCTTTCACAACAAGTAGCAATAATCAAATGTATCTGTAACATAATGCAAAAAGAAGAGGTTTTACCTCCAAATTTTACTCTTCTGACCTATTATGCTGTCATTACTTTTTTTTTTTTTTTTTTAAATAAAAAGTAAAACAAATTAATCATTTATGGCTCTCAGAATGATCATATATTAGTTGAATGTTCTCCATATGAATGTCTTCTTGCAATGATATTTGGTTACATGCATCTAGTCTCCTTCTTTTTGGTCTATTATTGTGCTTGCAGTTGAAGTCATCGGTAATAAACTTCATTTTCTTCTCTTGTGCTCAACAGTTCTTTTTCTTTCTTCTCTTTTGTCAAATTCCAGGATTCTTCTCCTTTTGTTAGGAGGCTGTTCCTTGATAAAGCACATAAGTGGTTGAAGGGGCATCTTATACCTATGAGATATGCATGTGCTTTTGCATTGCCTCAATCTGACGATTCTAAGGACCTGCAGGATGCTGTATATTTGTACCCTCTCTATGTTTTTCATCATATTTGCTATGTTTATTTTTGCTTGTATACTTATTCCGTATTACCTCTGTTGTCACTATTTTAGTCAGTGAAATTCCTAGAAGAATTTATCAAGGACTGCAGTAGAGAAGCTCAAATTCGCCAGGTGTCTACAATGCAAAGAGGGTCACTTACAGATTTTCCATCATACATTGTGGTTTTCTTGATCCATATTCTTGCTCATGATGCTGACTTTCCACCATTAGAATGTCAGGATGAAGAAATATATGCCCAGTTCTGCGGGTGTGTATTTAAATTCAAATTGTTTTTAGCAGTTGTTACTCTCTACCAAATTTGAATGTGATGTTTCTTCAATTGTGGTAACATGGGGATAATGTTATTTTGCAGTCCACTCTTTCAAGTTGTGCAGGCATTATTGAATTCTTCTATTTTCAATGGTGACATGGATCATATAAATGATACTGCCTTGCATTTGCTCAGTATTTTCCGTGCTATTAGAAGAGCTGAAGATGCTGTAGATGCTCTGGGAACTCCTGTCAGTATGTTTTTCTCTTGGAGAATTTTCTGCTGTTGATCTTTTGACCTGTATCCATGTTTTATATTGATGTAGAACATAATTGCCTTGCAGAAGCTGCAAATTCTTGCTGAGATTGGGAGCTCTATTGTAAATTCATTAAATCAGAATGGCATTTCCTCCTCACGTGCACCTGGATTGATCTTGCTGCCATCGTCATTGTACAGAATAAGTCCTAAGAAATGCAGTGAGGCAAGTACTTAGGATGATCTTAAGTGTTTGTGATTAACAAGCATCAAATGCTAATTTACTTGTCTTTGGCAGGCTAGTTTGAAATTTCTCCCTCCATTTCCTGTTGATGAAAAATTTTTCAAGAGGGTAGTTCATATTCTTACATCCCAAATCTCTCTGGTAAACATCTAGAATCCTAGAACCCTTACCCGGTTATTCTTTGCTACAAATATAATCACTTAGAATACTCTGCTTTTCCTGCTTGGTGTGCATTCTTTTGGCTTACTCAAGAGTGCAAGCACTCTTCCTAAACGCACTAGAAAGTCACAAGAAGATTGCCTAAAAGTTGCTGATTGTCAGCATGGTACACCAAACTTGCCTTCACCAGAGAATGTTGATTTGTCAAAAATGGGGACAATAGAAATAAGAAAGAAAGCAAGCCGGGAAATCAGTTTTGGACATAAGAGAAAACATGCTTCTCCTATTGCTTCCGATTCAGAGGGATTGCACACTCAGCATTCTACTATTGAGGCATGCAAGAATTATGTGTCTGGGAATTCTAAAGCTATTGTGGAGAAAGAAAATTTTTATTTTTGTGATTCCACAACTATAAAACCTCTGGCTGCATCAAAGGCTTCCACTTTAGAAAGAATATGCCATCCCTTGAAAGAACATATTGCCACAAGTAGCAGTATTGCCATTGAAGTATGCAAATATTCCCGAGAAAAACTCCAGGAAAAGTCACTGGTCAGTATATTCTCTAGTCAAATGTAACCAATTTTAAATAGTTTTCTAATTGTAGTTTCATGTTTGCACACATAATTGCTAACTTTATAGGACTTTGGAGCAGGGCCTAAATTACAACATAGATCAAATTAGTATCTTCAGTTGACAGCTCGTGAGGGAATTTAGTGGGAGAAATTCTGTGGACTTTCAGAATTGAGAATATAAAAGTTTGCAGTTGTTTTTTGTTGGTTCTTGCTCAGGCTTAGCCATTGCTTTTTTATTCTTACAACAATTCAGAAGTAAACTGATATACTATGTGATGTAGGGCTTCATCTAGTAGCCTAAAATATTCGCTCATGGATATGCATGGATCAGTCTGTAAGTGTATTTATAGACTGTTATATATGTATGTCTGCCTTAATTAAAGAAAGTTGTTTTCCTTTTCAGTTTGAGACTAATATTATTTTGTCTTCTTAGCTTTGATAATTTATGTGTCAACGAGCTTAGTTCTCTCTTTTATTTTTTTATTTTTTTCTATTTTTCTAAATTTGCCTGATTGCAAAATGGTGTCTTTTATTGTTTGATATCTTTGGACCATTTCATTATGATTGTGGGGTTGTTATTCAATAATTGCTTGGCCTGAGGCAAAAGATGAAGTTTACCAGTCCATGGCTTAAGATCTTTAGGTTTGTTTATGTGGCTTTGATTTGCATCCTCATTCTTTCCCTTCTTCAGTCATGGATTTAGTATCTTATATGGTTGTTTTCATTATACTCTTTGCAGAGCTATATGGCTCTAGGCATCAATGCTATTTCTTAATTGCATCCTTAAGTCTTTTGGTTTTCCCTTTATCCTTGATTGTCTTTTGACAGTGTCAGAAGATTGCATTGGGAGAAGAGTCAAACACTTTTCATTCAAGTAATTGGTGAGTTATTGGTAGTACCTAATGTTTCAAGCACGGTACTGTTATACATCCTAACTATGATTCTTAAATGAGAGTCTGGTAGTTTACTGCATTTCTTTTCTAGTTTAGGTTTATCATATTGTTTTAGTTTCAGATCTAGCGGCCATGATTCTATTTTAACCCTTTGTTTCCATTGGTTTTCTGAAGGCTGCACTTACATATTCATTTTTCTTTTTATTCAATTTCTTTCCCCTCTTTCCCTGATGCATGTAATCAAACTTTGTTTCTGCAAATTTTGAGAGTGAGTGGAGTTAGATTTAGACCCCTTTGTCGGGATGATATATCAGCATTCATAAGGTCTTCTACAATTTTGAACTTGTAGAATGTTGGCTAACCAAACAACTTTGTGTGATGTTGTCTAAATGGGCAAGAGTTCACAACTTTTGAAACCACATGATCACTTAGTTGTCTTCTTGCCCGTTACTATTTTCCGTATTTTCAGCCATATTATTCTCCCGATTGATTCTTAGACAATATTGTTCAATTTTTCATCCCCAAATATTTACCACTTAATCCAGTAATGAGGGCATTTTGTTGGTTGGGAAAGGGGTTGGGAGAAGGTAGGTCTTGACCATTACTGGCATCGGATACTACCTCTTGGCAACATGCATCCATGATCATCTGAATTTCTGCTTCTTTTGAAAAATTTTCATCTATACTTCACTCCATATTAGCTTGTGTATTTCAAGTTGCAGCAATCCATCCTCTACTGTCAGTAGTCTGCCTAAAGGAACTTTTAAGCACTTGGCAAAGAAGGGGAGCAGAGAGCTTCGCAATGGAGTACTTCCTTCCCCTGGTAAACTTTTTGTAGTAATTCAGTTATCTTACTTTTCTGTTCTATGTACTGAAAGATATCTTTTGAATAGTTATTACTTTATTTGTTACTATTTGGAATTTAAAATGGGCTAGGAAACTAGGCTTCAATTATGTCATTAAGAAATTTCAATTTTTGGACAACTCTTAATGGGCAGGATTGTCATAAGTTCAAATAGGCTTGTGGGGGCCCAATCTCATGGTGTTCCTATTACTGGTTTTCTAGCCCATTAAGAGACCAAAAGAATTGAGGCCAGACAAATAAAAGCTCTCACGTTTAGAAGGTTCCAGATAGCTCTCCTAGTTCTAAATTTTTTCTCTTGGGCCTTCTGCACTCCTTTCCAGCTCGGCTCTCTCTCTCGCTGGGTTTCTGTTTTGTATTCCTTTTGTCTCCTAAACGGGAGCAACAATGCAGTATTGAGGTTGTAACCTTGGAGTCTTCTGGTCTTCTCCTCCATTCCATTTGTCCACATTGGAACTTTAAAGCTCACAAATAGTCTATTTGCAGATAATAAGTAATTGTTTCTCGTCCAAAATAACTGTACCCAAACTTGAATTAACAATTTTCAAACGTTGAGATTATTCCAGCTGATTAAAATTTCATCATATTGAGCTAGATTTTAAGTATGTTTTTAACTCATCCATGGTATGCATGATGAATCTAATACTCCTAAAGATGGATTGTCATAAGGTGGTAGCAATATTGACATTTGCAGCAAGTTTTAACCAGATTAGCTATCCCAGGGATGGGTTCCATCCCTGGATATGCCTATTGATCCTCCTTTGATAAAATTTAATGATCTAAATAGAAGAACAATGCACGTCTCTCTTGGAATGTTTCCTTTATCAGAATTTTAGCTTATTTCCTTCATCAAGCTCTCATTCAGGGGCAGAATATTTAGGGGTCCACAATGTGATTGTAGTAGTTCAATTGTTGGGAAGTTAGTCTTATCTTTTAAAGTGGTTCAGCCTCTTAGGCTATTGCAGAACATATTATGATCAATAGCAGAAAATGTTTTCATTTGAGGACACTTATGCTTCTGTCTTGTATGCTATCTATATTTTGTTTATGACTGCTACCAACTATTTTGAACCTCAGTTCACAGATCTAGTGTTTGATTGGTCTGCCTAGAGGTGAAATAGCTTCATTGGACCTATTGAAATGTTTGCACCTATCTAAAAATAGAAATCTTTTACCTATCTAAAAACAGTCCACAAAGAATTCTCTGCCATACAAACCCATGTCTGTCCCCCAGGGAGATTTGATTGCTTGGATTATCTTCAGTGTTGGAAAAATCAGACAGGCCTAATATTGTCAGCCAGAAAATCTGGGAACCAGTCCACAAACTGGTCCGATGCAACCTCAAAACTGTATGTGTCATATGTTAAATACATGAATTTTTGTTTTAAAAAAAGAGGGCGTCTCAGTCCCAGTGTTGTCAAAGGCATGCCAGGGGCACCAGGCATCAAGGCCTTGGGGATTTTTTGTTTTTATTTTACTATTCCCCTGTTTTTCTATGATATCCCTTATTTATGGGAAATCTGTATTTCAATTGATGATTCTTTTAAACCCTTCCAACATGGTCTAACCTCAGTGGAAGCTTTGATCATGCATGTTAGATATTTATCAATGTAAATGAGGGACAAGACCAAAAACATTGTTGTCTTATGTGGATCATGCATGTTAGAATTCTAGGGCTTTTTATCGTGTGACTAGTAGCAGTATAGATTCTTTATGCAATTGTTCCATTTATGGCTTTTCATGCAGCAAAGCAAAAGAAGAGACAGAAAGTTTGTGAAGACACATCACTATCAGATATTATCAATGTAAATGAGGAAGCTGTAAGCCTCTTTTTTGTCCCAACTTTCTCCATGCAATACCTGTTAATGTGTTGGCAGAAAATGGCTGAAGGCACAATTAAAAAGTTTATGCTTTTGAATGAAATTTTGCAGGATTCTGTACAAAATGAACCAGTGAATTTTTTGTAGTACTTTTTTGGCAGTTGTTTCACATTCTTTATTTTACTTTGGACTCAGTTTTCCTCGACAATAGCACCCTTACTTCCACTACAGGCTTTTTTATTTGGAATGTCAACGTTCCACTTAACAACTCATAGGCTATTTCATAGGTTGCAGTGAAATTAACATGCAGCCAATGACCATGACACTGTTGAAAGAGTTTATCTGAAAGAGTTTATCTGAAAGAGTTTATTAGTGTTGAAAGAATTTATTCGAATTTTAATGATTGGCATTTCTTGAGAACTTTTTGTTCAGAGTAAGCTGTCCTGTTTTGGTTTTCTTCTGGTGTGTTGCTGTATTTAACTGCATTAGTTTCTCTTTCCAGGCCACTAGAAGAAGAGCACGGAAACAGAAATTATAAATTGCTGCTGCTGCCCTCTTGGGCACCCACATTCTGGTTCAGAACTCACCCCTTGTTCTTAACTTGCCACTACGTTTTTACATGTAACTAGCTGGAGAAATGCAACTAGCCTATGACTTTGACTTTCTTGTTGCACAAATGATAAAATATTCATCCCTGGTGTTCTATAAATCAGTCGTCTAAATATACGATTTTGTATGTTCTCTGTCCATACTTGTGACAAAAAAATAAGGCAGCGTAAAATTCCTCATGTTTTTTATTGCCAGGAAAAAAAGCTTTCTGTTAAACGAGGCTGAATCATTGTTGATTGATGTTGGCTTAAACACGTATGCATTTGTTTTCCTTTATGACAACATAGCCGCTTGCTGGAATAGCGAGATGGCGGCTTTATTCACTTGTATTGCAATTTTGCATGAAATTTTGTGACATAGACGTGCCATCTGAAGAAAGCTTGATGGATCAAAAGTTATGAAACAGGAAGCCTAAGCGTATTTTGTGTATTACAACATTGCCGCTTGCTGGAATAGTGAGATGGCGACTCTATTTAGTTTGGGCATTTCTGTAAGTTAATAGGATGAACGTAGAATCTCTGGGAGCGATTTAGCTGTTCCAAAGTCCGCTTCCTGCTTTTGCCGTTCTTTTTCTCAATGTCTCGCGATTTCTTGGCATGAGACCGAGACAATGCTACGTATATTATCCCCCGAAGGAACACAGCTTGATCGCCTGTTTGCCACTATATCGGACACCAGGCCATTTGTAGGGTTGTTAACCAACTACCAATTATTATTGTAGGATGGGGAGATGTTTATTAGGTTGGCACTGTGTTTTAATGATGGGGACACCTAACAGCATTAATCAGCTTTGGGCCTAACTACTCCTACACAAGTCAATTGAGTTACAAAATTATTGAGTTTTTTTTAATTAATGTCAAGTTATCATAAGGCATCAATGGGATCGCTAGAGTTCTTGGACAGAAAGGATGAGAGAAGAGAAACTTTAAAGCTGGGCTTGGGAGTTGAGAAGGAAAGCTTAGTTTAGAGCATCGACTAGATTGATCCAGCGGCGTGGCAAGAGGAGACCCACAAATCCTACATCCAAAATTTGGTCCATGATTGATGGGAACCTGACTTGAAGGCAGCCGAAATGGAAACAGCCCTGACTTTACCCCATGTGAGCATTCTTCTATTTGTTCCAATCACTTTCAGGAACCCTCGTTTTAGGATGTTTCGTTACATGATTTTCGAAGCACCAAGAAAGGAAAAAAAAAAAAGAAGAAAAAAAAGATAAGCCTTAAGTGCTCTTCTGCTTTTTTCTTGCTAACTAGCACAAACCAATCAATTGGGGTGGTTTTATCGAGCTTGCGTCTAGTTACATGGAAAATTCATTTTCCTATTTCTTAGGAGCGTGTCTTAGCAGAATGAGAAGGAAAAAAAAAAAAAAAAAAGACTGACCACTAATTCTATTGAGCTTAATCCCATGCATGATTCGGAGTTCCCTAGACCAAACGCCAGCAGTACATTACGGGAGAATAAAATGCAATGTCATAGTCAGTAATCGCGTAGTCAGGTAAAAGAATAATTGAACTCTTAACTTCAACGACTAAAATTTTAATCCAGACACAACCGACAAAAAAAGATGCGATGTTATCGTCAAATATTTTTATAAAAGCTTTATAGAGAAAGATGACAACTGGTTGTTGCTTTTAGCTTTCTACCTTTGGTTGGAAGGTAGTCCAAACTAGTTATATGAGAAAAAAAAAAAAAGGAAAAGCAAACAGTGGATTGTAAGGAACGGATCTTTGATCGAAGCGCCATTATCTCCCATGTCGCCTCTCTCCATTTCATCGGTTTCGAGACCATTATTCGAGTTGCAAATTTTGACCTCAAGACACAAATTGATAGATCCATTCTAAAGTCGAATGTGCCCTTCATTGGCTGGCTTGCTTAGTTTACTCTTTTTTTTTTTTTTAATTTGTTCTTTAATTGTTTGCTTTGTCGTTGAAATTGTCATCACCTTCAGTTTAACTATTCTTCAAATAACAACCTGGAATAATCAGCCCCACGAGATGAATCATGATTTTTCGAAGTTTCCGCCTTTTTGTTGCTTGTCATCCCTGCAGCTTCCCCAGATTTTGTATTGAACGCGTGACGTATACGGGAACAACGAAAGGATTGTTTAGGTGGAAACCAAAGGAAAGGGAATAAACGAAACGTGATTTTCCATTGTTTGGAAACCCAAGGAAACGGAAGAAAAGAAAATAATATGTGTCGAAATCTCAATTAGTACGGTGCATTCATTTTTGGATGACAAAAAAACAAAGGGCAAATGAGTAATTTAGCATTAAAATGCAGGTCTTTTTGCCTATATTTTCTCAATAAATCCGAGAGAATGAGAACCATGACCAAATTTTACTGCATTTTTCATTCGTTTTTCTTTCTTTCGTTAATCCAACCGAAAATTTTCTTTTCCACTTGTTGTGCTTCCATTCACATTGTTTTTTTTTTTTTTTTAATTTCATTTTTCTTCCAATCCCAAGGAGGTTTTAGTTAATCATACATGGAAGTTGGGACTATTGCTGGTCTACGTGGCATTGTAATATTCTACTTCAGTTTTTTTTTTTTATCAGAAAAGATAATTTTTTATTTTTTTTAAGATTTGGATATGCTTTGGACAAAAAGTTAAAATAGGTATATATATATATATAAAAAAAAAACTCCTAAAGTTTCTTTAGCGAGGTACTTCAATCAATCCACTAATTTTTTTTATTTTGAATCCAAATGGAAAATTCCCTGAAAATTTCCAGTATAACCCCACCCAGTCCAAAGTGGTACCCAACAACTTGAACCGGAAAAACCCATCATTTTGACCGAGCCTTTAACCGTGTCCTTGTTGTAGAATGATCGGGCTACTCTCCCCCTCTTCGTGTTTTGTCCAAACTGGGGTGTATGTATACAATATTGGTGGGCCCTACTCATTCTGTACAGTGTGTGTATGCATATAACACACCCACCCTGAATACCAAAACGCTTTGAACTATTTCTCTCTGATTATCACCTACCTTATTGATCTCTTGTTCTCTTCAAGATTCTTTTTTTTTTTTTTTTCCAACCTGAGTATACATTATACAATGAATAATGGGCATAGAGAAGACAATTGTTGCTGTTATTTCCACCCAAAAGAGGTTTTCGTAGGGGTTTGCCCACTCTGCTTGAATGAGAGGCTCCTCATATTGGCTGCAAAACAGAGTCATCACCACCACCTTCCTTCATCAGCCAGAGGATTAGGAGGAGGAAGTAAAACTCGAGGTTTTGAACACAGGAAGAAGCCACCCATCAACATTCTCAAGATCTTTGCTTTGGGTTCCCTTCTCAATCGGCTCGAATTGGGGCAATCAAAATCAGACCACTCCGGCGATGTTTCCGATGCTTCCCCCAGCCACGAAGGTAATTAATTAATTAATTAATTAATGTTTGCTTCTCTGTTGTTTTGTGCTGTCCTGCTCTTGCTTGGTTTCTTATATTCTAATGTTGTTGTTATTGTTATAATTGATGTTTTTGAAGACTCTTGCTCCTGGATTTTATGTGTTCTTCTTGAGTTCCCCCAGAGATGTAAGGGAACTAGAAGCACAGCACGCATGTACTTGAATCGTCAAAGCACAACTAAAGTTGTCAGATTTATTTTAACGCTTCTTCCAATCGCAAATATATTTTTTCCTAATGCATGAAATTAGTGGAAGGAAGGAGAATTTTCTGGCATTTTCTCCTATTTGGGTGGGTCAATAGCCTACAATTTTGAGGAGAAAGGATATTGGTAACTTGCAGAAACAGAAAGGGTTGCATTCTCGCATATAATCAAGTTGCTATTGAGCTAAAGTTGCATTAAATTAGACTGCGTTTATACTAAGTATGCAGAGAGTCCAAATACAAATTCATTCCAAGAAAATTCAAACAGGCGACCCCATTTGGTGTCAATTTGATTTCATTTGTTGCCCAACATGTTCTTGGCGTAGGTATGGTTTCTAGTTACATAAAGTCTCCATTTATTTGTATTTATTGGTGTTACAATTAATTAAAAAGGAAAAATAAATTAATGCATGTGTATCCAAACAGATGGAAGCCAAAAATGTCATGATTATTTTTTTCTTTCTTTTAATTCCGCTTTTCCTTTTGGTGCCAGTAGTCTGACTTCAAAAGCTCAAAACTTTTGTAGACTCTTTTATATCTATCAAGTTCGGAGACAACGGCGTCGCATCGTGGGAAAAGGGCACAGTTTCAAAAGTCTCTCTTGAGCACTGTGGCAAGAAGTCCTGGAATCATAATTCCAACCAGGAAACCAACCAACCCAATATGAAAAAGGAGCAGTCCATGAGCGTGATAGAACATGCCGAAGCCCGCGCCTCGCTGCTGAGGTGGCGAATTCCGATTGGCCAACTATTCCATCTCATCAGATGGAAAAGGCCCAACAAAGACCATGTGGAGGGTGTCAAAGGGAAGAAAAGTTGGATAAGAAGGACTCTGACAAAGAGAAGCACCAAGGAATAAAGTGAAAATCCTTAAAAAAAAAAAAAAAAAAAAAGCAAAGCAAAAGGGACATCAACATTTTCCTCTGCCATTTCCGTGCTTGTGGGCTTTGAGGCTCAATCTGGACTGTAAAGTGCTGCATTATAGAGACTCGTGTAGAGGAGTCAAACTAGAATTCATTGCTGGTGGCTGCTGCTACCTAACATGGAAAAGTAATAGTTGTAGATTGCTTTCTATATTTAAAACACTGTAAGCTCCATGTTAGGTGCACACGTAAATTGGGAATCATTGGGGAATAGAACTATACCAGGGCCCTATTGGAACTCCTCGTATGGTTGTCTTGATATGGAATTGCAAACACTTTTGTGTGTGTGTGTGTGTGTGTGTGTGTACGCATCCCTGTTCTCTAAAGAGCCTGCACTTAATCATAACCAAAAGAAAAAGATTGCAAAGTGCCATCAAGTTTTCCAAGTGTTTTGTTTTTGTTTTGGCATGAAATAAAATTCATTATGAGCATATTTCGTCGACCACGTTCGGGGCTTATTCATGCACATGCAAAGGCAAGCTGATCAGTTCCCTTCAGTGGGCCGCATTTCAGTAATGTGGGCCCAACTTCCCCCATACGACTACAATGGATGTTTACACAGAAAAGGCACCGTCTGGTGTGGCCGAAAGTGACGAGACACCAATCTTCACCCGACTGCATCAATATGACAAGAAGAGCAGGCGTAGACCCCCCGTTAGTTTAGGTGCAAATAATGGCCAGAACTATATTCTGTTCTCTATGCCACCGGGATGTGAAGACAATTGAGATCCTTCTTAATTTAATTTGTGCAAATTGAATTCATGAAACTCAGAGTGTCTGTGCGTAATAAATTCCTCACAATGGGCAGTGGCCTAAAGGTCTAATTGTACAAATTGTACCCAACGGGGAAAAAAAAAAAGAGAAGCTTTTCAATTTTCAATCTTGAGTAGACAGAGTCATGTGCAATGCAGACTGAAGTGGGCTCAACTCTTTCATATCCCTCAAGAATCGAGAGAGTGTGGTGTGGGGATTAAACAGCAACAGCTTTATTCTCTTTAGTTGCAAGATAAAGTCTTTTTTCTGTGCGTGCAAGCTCAGGTCAAAGGGGCTCTCAAGGAAGCCACGTTGTTTTGTCACGCCACATGGTAGAGGGTGAAACCTCCGTCATAATTAATTTGACGAAAAATAGCGTTTGAGATTGTGGACACGTCGCACCTTCGCAGGTCTCTGCCTAAAAGCTATTTTCCCCTCTTTCCTTGTTTCCTTCTTCGAATCAAGAAATTTAATTTTCCATTAAAATGTTTTTCATGAAAATGATGAAATTGAGTTAACAATCTAATTTTTATTTTCCATGATAGTGATGAAAATCCTTAAATACCCCGATCACAAAATGTTCTAAAAAAAAAAAAAAATGGAATTCGTGTTTATTTCACTTCAATTTTTAGAATGAAAATATTTAAACTTAAACCAAACCAATTAAATCACTGAATCTTTAATAATAGAAGCATTTATAAATAACACAACATTATTTACTTGACATGTAATCTTCACTCAGTCATTAAATACTACGCGTGCAACCGAATCAATCTTATAAAAACTCGTGTAAATAACATAATTTTTTACACTAATCCAAATCTTAATACAAAAAATGGCACAACCGCAGGCAATCAGTCCACTGCCTCCTTCCTCCATCTTCCCTTCTCACCCACGTTCAAACCTCCCAAGCACTTCGTGATAGCTTTTGATGCTGACTCGGCCCATTGGACATCTCCGAACCAGAGTCAATATGGTTTGGGCTTTAACATCCACTTTTGGATACTTGCATCCCGCAGGAGTTTTAACTGCTACCCCAATTCAAGAACATTGCGTAAGAAGCAGCAACTAGCCTTCGCAGTCGACATACCCTCATAAAACGTGGCGTATAATATTATGAGTAGAAAATTGAAGTGCAGACACTTAACGGTAAGCTTATTTTCTGTTACTTACAGGTTAAAGTCTGTGGCCTTTTGTGTACAAAAACAGGTTAACAGTTAGTTAACAGTCCTGACATTAGGAATGTCTCCTAGCTGCTGTCTCCAACAGAAAATGACAGGTGAGATTTCTTGTCTCACAATTCTCCACATGCAGCCCCAGATCAAAACATTATATGGACAAGCGAATCAGAAATTAACACGAGGAAGAGCTATACGCTACCATTTTCCCTACTGGTGAACGATTATGGAACATGGTTGATTAAAATGAGAAGGTTTTAAGTAGCTAACAGAAAAATATGCTTCTGCAAAATCTACTCATCATCATTCTGAATGAAATATATCACACTACTATTCTACAATGGACGTTTAAGAAATTGCTTTAACTCTGATTCACTCCAAAGCTCACCCTTGTTTGAATTCACTTATAATTTATGCTTTGTACAGGTCACAATTCAATAAATGGGATGAAAACCAAAATTACAAGTAAAAGAGGATGCAAAACATGTTTACATGAGGACACCGGTATAGTTGTTGATTTGCTGATACCCATTCATAAACATGGCCATGATGAGGCTTGTAGGTCACAACAACACGTTATGCATAAAGTGGAATGCCAGACTGCTCAACGGTTGAAGGTTGTAAAGCGCGGATTTTAATATCATATTTCCTCTGTGTGGAAACATCATTAGCCGAAGAAACATCTGACTCATCAGACACAAGTTGTTGAGCCGAAGTTTTAGTGTTATCAGCAGCTCCAATATGTCTACCACACTTACGACAAAGAAGTTTGGTTCTCCGGCGGAACAAACTCCAAGAGTTCTTCGAGAAGTGTGGTATGCATTGGAATTCATCAACTTGGGTAAATCTGCTCTCATCGACGAAGAAGAATGATATGATCCCTCGCTTTATGGATTTCCCATATTTTGAGCCAATGGTTGAGGTATTCCGATTGGAGGAGCTTAAGTTTAACTCATAGCCACAAGTGCCACAGCTGTATCAAAGACACTAAATGGTTATTTTGAGGGAAGAAACAAGACCAACAAAAGCAGGAAAAAACGAGAAACAAACAAGTATAATAGATGTTGATTACATGATCTAATGTCACTGGTTAGTATCCTTTTTTTTCTTTTTTGCTTTTTTTTTTTTTTTTTTTTGATTTACAGGGAGGATGAAAATCCAAAACACAAGCAGAACCAGCAAAACAACAAACTAGGGAGCCTTAGCCCCATTTGAATGAGGCTACATGACACCCACCATGACTTGTTGCAGCAGTGGGACCACTTCATGAGGTGGTACAGCAAAGATGTGCTCCCCTGGTTGTAGTTTTAAGGCACAATTTGAAAACCAATTGGCTATCAAATCACTGGTTAGTATCTCTGTGTATCCAAAGATAGACTTGCTTATGAACTGTGTGTACATCATAGTGTAAACACTTTAACTTGAATATCTGAATAATACATTTGAACTCTCCAGTGATGGTGGGATGAAGATTTAATTGCAAGCCATCATATCTTGTCAATGAAAGCAGGAATGCAAATGACAGCCACGTATATACTTCCCGCCACCTGCTCCATTAGTTGGGCAGTACTGTAAAATTGATGCTCATTCAGCTTTCACAACAGACTCTTGATAGAGACAGAATAACCAAAATCACTGTTTTGATGCTGCCAAGTGTCCCGTTTGGGGGAACTTGATTACCAGATGAAACAATTATAGCACAATGCTAAGGTTCTCTAAATAGGTTACTCTGCTATGTCATTTCTTCCACCAACGAGAAGATATGATAACTGTTCAAATTTATATAAGCAAAATAATGTGACAGGCCGGCAGCCAATCTGGTCTATTCAAGAACACATGCATCAATATCAGACAAGGAAGTCCATATATTTTACATTTTGCTATTAGTCAGTCCATCAATGCTACTTGACACTATAAAAAACGAGCTAAGTCATTCAAGTCACATATGGAGAATGAATTTTCAAGTTTTACATAACTTTCAATGACCGAAACATGTTTGTAGTTCTTAAATTCCACAATCTGACTTTACAAACCAATTTAAAATCCGGAGTAATCAAAAAGGAAAAAAAAAAAGGAAAACCTCTTTAAACTACATCAATTAAAACAGGGGAACAAGATCAAGACACTATCTTGGACTGCAAAAATGGAAGGAAAAATATCAATTTCCAGCAGCATACAATAGAAACCAAGTTCTAATTAATCATTTTCTATATCACCCAAGCATGAAAACACATATGAAAAACAAGAATCCAATTCTCTAACATCCATCTAATCAATTCATGGAATCCCAACAAAACAAAGCATAATTCAACAAACAAGAGACAAAACAATACGAGGGTCCGAGAGAAAACCTGTAGCTAACATGTCTCTGCGAAGCAGAGGATGAAGAAAAAGAGTGACCGTGAATCCCGTTTAGGTAATTTCCCTGAAAAACCGCCGATTTCTCCATTATTCAATGTAAGGATGTGAGTTGATCACAGAACGTGCCTCGCCTGAATCGGCCGGGTG
Source organism: Rhizophora apiculata (assembly GCA_037832385.1). Taxonomy (NCBI): domain Eukaryota; kingdom Viridiplantae; phylum Streptophyta; class Magnoliopsida; order Malpighiales; family Rhizophoraceae; genus Rhizophora; species Rhizophora apiculata. The sequence goes on from CM075430.1 coordinate 11,867,397, forward strand.
ACTTTAACCTTCCCCCACCCTCCGACTGCCCCAGAATATAGATTCTAGAAGGATGGACCGAAGCTTCTCTAAAGATGAGAATCAAGACAGCAGTGGAAGGGTTTTGCCGTAGTTGCAGAGGAAGTAATGATAAAAGGAATCGTGTTCAAAGGTTTAAAAGCCCAAAAATGTTTTTTTTTTTTTTTTTGTTCTTTTTTTCCTACGAAAAGGTTGATGCTGGAGCGGCCCCTAGGGCAATTTTTTTGTTTAATGTTTTTTTTTTTTTTTTTTTTTTTGTTTTTCTCATGACCTGGTTTAAAACGGATCGTGGCAGCACCGCAGCAGATCTAACTTCTAAGTGATGATTATTGTATTGTACAAAATACAATTTAATGGAGTTTTTTTTTTTTTTATTTGTTTGTAGGCAGGCTAACCTGTTCATAACTTCAGATTACATTTACGTGCGCCCCAGTTTCTGGCTTGTGTGGATGAATATTGTTTTAAGGATTGATGAAGTAAACAAGCAAAAACTTCTTCTTTTTTTTTAATTAATTGGTTCCGACTGCAAATAAATAAAAAAACTTTGATAAAACAAGAGGCAATAGAAAAATCAAATTGAAAAATTGGCCAATTAAAAAAGAGAAGAGGAATATCGATTTTGGTTTTTAGATAAAATTATTTTTTTTTAATTGTCATCAACTTTTAAAATGTCAAAACTTGAAGTAGAAGGGACTGGGAACTAAAACTTTTGAGCCTTGGGGCCGAGAAATTAGACACCCATTCCTAAAGACATTTTCTTCGTTCAGTTGCTTTTGGTTTCGATTTCTCTCGACATAAATCAGACTTTTTTCTTAGCAACAAGTGGATTGAAAGCAATCTAACGGTAATTAACATTAATGGCATTCAAAAGCTTCGACTATCACTTCTGGGACGCGACTACAAAAACCTGTTGGGTGTCAAGATTCTATTGGACCGATCCAGGGTGGACCGGGTCCATGTAACTATTTCTCTAAGATGGGAAATCAAGATTCGGTGGTTAAAGCAGATTTGGTACGGGAGGGTGGGATTGACGGAGGATGAGTGCAACGAGATTTTGATTAATTCATAAAACAAAGTTATTTAAGTTTATCAGTCAGATTTTGCTTCCCTTTAATAAAAAAAAAAAAAACTGAGGTACACGTTTACGGCTATAGCTCGCCAGACAGCATCCACCTCATCACGCTTAACAGTAAATTGAGCCAAATTGTCTATTTAATCAAAGAGAAATACAAGTTAGTAACGTCTCAGTTGATAGACATGCGATGGAACCTCAAGTCAAACGAAACCTACTCTTATAATAGGATCCATGGCAGATCACCTACCATTGCGAAAATAAGAGAGCAAAAGTATGTGACCAACACGGCCAATCCGCCAGGAAAAGAGGTCATGCTTGCTTGTTAATTGAAAAAAACCAAAGAGAACGAGAGAGGGAGGAAGGGAAGGAAATATTTTTATTGAACAAAGATAACGAGGATGTTTCTTACAAGTTACAAGCACAAACTAGCTGGAGCTGCTCATCTAATCCTCTTCTTCTGCATCGGTCACAAATTTGCCAGTCCCAGGATTCAATGCGGCAAAGAAGAAGAAGACAACATTGAACAACACAAGTGGCTCGATTTCGTTGATGGGAATGCCTGTCTCGATGTTCAGTTGCGCGAGCGCACCCTTCCCGGTTATGATTTCTCCAATCAAAGAGAATGCTATACCTAGCTGAGCCATTCTCCCCACAAACAGCTCGTTTGCCTTTGTAAACCCAAACAGTGGACCTTTGCACACATTAACAAACAACAAATCGTAACTCTTTTCCTATTAGTCCTTAAAAAGTTGAAATTTATTGTGCAAGTGAAACGTTGCAGTCTGGCGCTGGCGAAAACATATGCTACGAGGCAATGCACAAGTGCAAGTAATAAACTTACCACTTTCTTTGAGACCCAGTGCTCCACGGACGCCTTTGCCAGGAGGTACCACTGCCTTCTCGAGGCCGGAAGGTAGGTCGTCCACGAAGCGACCTCGGTCACCCAACCCTCCTATGGCTCCGAGCAGAGTGAACAGGATGAAGAAAAGAAGAAGTGGCTCAGCCTCATAAATGGGAATTCCTGTCTCTAGATTCAACTGAGCTAGAATTCCTTTTCCCGTTATTGCCTCGCCCAACAAGGATGCCTGCATATACCAATGCATATTAACAGCAATGCACTTCATATACCAGGACCTAAAATCTCTCTTTATTTCAAATGCGCTTTGTATCTTTACCATCATCTTCTTTTTTCTTCCTCCATTGTTTTTCCAGTATTTCCTCCCACCCTCCCCCCCCACCGGGTTTTTTTTTTTTGGCTTTTGTCTTTGTCAATTGCAGACACCCACCAGCTATAACACATAACAGGATGGTCCTTCATTCTCTTAATTCCTGTATTTTGTGATCAGAGGTTTCAATTAAATTCGTTTCGAATTCTCGTCATCACTTTCAGTGAGTTTAGGTCAATTGAAACCGACATGACAAGTTGCGAATTGGTTCTCAATTTATGTATACCATTTTCCTACATGTTAAATAATAATAATGAACAAAACTAGTTGGTCCACTCTCTTTCATCTGATGTCTGCTTCCATTTACTTGAGATCAAAAAGAGAGATCAATTCAGCGTCTTCTAAAACACGGGTAAAACTCGTATTCTTTCTCAAAAAAATTTGAAAAAAAAACAGAGAGAGAGAAAAACATAGTAAAAATAGCATGCATGCGCAATCATCAAACGAGAAGATAGGCTTACGGCAAAACCAAGCATAGCAACACGCCCAACGAATAGCTCATTCTGCTTAGTGAAACCAATCCCACCAGAGGTTCCAAAAATACCATCTTCAACCTTTTGCTTCGGTTGTGGAGCAGCCTATTTAGTGGTAATTAAAAAGAAAGACAACAATCACGTTAATAGGTCAGACAATACATGCATTCAAGGAAAACATGTGAAAATTTTTGGGATGATTGTAAAAGAAGTGCAAAACCCACCTTCTTGGTAGGAGCTGCCTTGGTTTTGGACTTAAAGATTGCATGAGTATAGAATCCCTTTGAAGAAGAAGAAGAAGAAAAACAAGTGTTACCAGAAAGTGGATTGAATAGAAGATGAGAGAATGGCTTGGACCTAAGTCTTTGAACTTGGGTTTGAAGTACAGGGTCTCTTCTTAAATCCACAGCATGCCTTGTTGAAATCCCAGACATCAGCAACATGGTTTGAGCCATCAGTTTTTATAGATAATGTGCTTTTTTTTTTTTTTTTTTTTTGGGTTCCCCTTGATGGTGAGGAAGTATCAGCAATGCTTGTTATAAGCTCTCTCAATGTAGAGAGAGCTTTGTTCCTGAGGAGAGAATGAAGTGTGTGCCTGAGTTGTGGATATGATTGAAGCGTTAAATGGAAGGCAACTAGAGTGACCACGTCTGTGTGTATTTTGCTTTGGATTTATTAATGTTTGAAGCTCAAATCCTACGACGATTTTAAGCTTCAACATTTTGTACATTTGGAAGAATATTAATATCAGTGGCGCTAGATTCTCAATTATGAAAAATCACCTCCTTCTGCTCTGTTCTTACTAATGGAACCCCGGTACATTTATAAGGTCCTTATAAAATTATTACTTAAAATTAAAAAAAAAAAATTGTTATTCAAGAGTTATTAATTACTATTTCAGTCACTTCTTGTAATTAATTGTAAATTTTTGCACAAAGTAAAAAGAGAGTGGCTTGTAGTGTGTTTGCATATGTGAGAGAGCATATCTTGAAATTTAATTATAATTCACTCTTAGATCTTGGTAGCTCAAGCGTTTTGATGAAATGATTTGTTGAAAGTGACTAACTATTATTTGTACTCTTTTAACTAAGCCAACAAAAATTAGTAGATGTTTAACAAAACATTTAAATGAACGAACCAAAACAAAAGAAGAAAAAAAAAAATTAGTAGAATTGACAAATCTCGGAAAGTCAAGAAATACAGGAAATGTATCCTGGAATGGAAGGAACTTGTGATCAGGATGCAATTGCATCTTGAGGGAGTACACGTGTCCTAGAATTCTGTCTCATACAATGCTCTCAGCCTCTGAGTCGGCCAGTCCTATTCTTGTACGTGCAATATGGGCCCTCGAGCCCCACCCAAAGCCTAGCCCAAATGCAATCCAAGCCCAAGGCCTCATTTTTCATCTGCCCTTCAGATATTCCTCGCAGATGGAAAATGGAATACGTTCTTGAGAAGTATTAAGAAGCTGTCTGTGTACCAGTCAAATTGAAGAAAGAATATATTTCTCCAAAATGACCATATTTGCAGAAACCGAAAGGTTTGAAGTGTTGGTTCTCTTTCCTCCGTACCAGTCAAAAGAGAAAAAGAAAAATTCACTTATTGAGTAATAAGAATAATCTTATAAATTTTAATATAATACTATTTGATTATAATGTACAATCTGAAATTTAAATTCATTATATAAATATAAATCATGTTAAAAAGAAAAAACATATATATATTTTTTGATATAATTGAGATATAAATTTTATATAAAAGTACACGTCAGTTCTGGATAGGCAGATAGGTCACATGATTAAAGCAATTGCAGTTTCACGGAAGTAAGAGATGCTCCAAGGGTTGGCCAGTTAATTAGTTGAGCTAGCGTTAATACACATAATAAATGAAGTGGCGCTTTTGTTGCATCAATTAATGATGGCCGTCACTGGCAATTCCGTTGGAAGATGTCACTGGAACATTAATATCTAGAACTGGGAACAAAGGGGCAAATCGCATTCATCAATGTCTTGAGTCGTTTGTCTTGAGATGAATATCTTTTTTTTCTTTTTTTCTTTTTTTTTTTTTTGGTTGGCCTTTATTGATTCAAGCCCTGGGATTATCAAAGCACATGTATACTAATAAAGATCCTAACTTGTATGGCCACGCATTGTACGAAACCATAGCATAATCCGAAAGTACTCGAGACATGTGATTCATTTGGATAACCCATCTCTAGGCCTTCGTCCCGTGACCAACATTGGGGAATATTATCGGATTTAAGCAAAGAAAAATAACGGAAAATGTAACCCGCTCAAGACACAAACTCACAGCCTGGCACCATTATTTTTGTACGTGGGGAGAAAGCGTGCCTGACCCACCTCCAGAAAATGAAAGATCACAAACTCCTAATTAATTTCTCGTTGATTCGTTTTCATTCGAAGATCCTCCGACTGGACGTATTTAATTCGTACACGCTCTCCGTCCTCTTTGCCTTTTCGTTAGTTTGTTCCTATTTCTCGTGAGGAGGGTATGAACCACATAACTTGATTCTCCCTTTATAGTTTTTTCCACTCCAGCTGTTCCATTGTGTGTTTATAACGGAAACTAGGACAATTGGTGCTGGAAGCCCGAACGAACGGAAATTGCCTGCCGTTTAGAGACTTAGTCTACGACAAGAGCTGGGATTATTGAAAATCACAGGGACATCACTTCTACTAAAATACAAATTGACAATACTTAATGAAGGTATGGGAGACACGAGAAATATAGATCAATAACGTCTTGTTTGCTGTGAAAATTGAACAAAACTGAAATGTATAGAAATTGCTGTGTTACTCTTAGATGCATTGTGACTCCCCCGCCCAACCTATATGTTCTCGAGCAGTGATGTCATACTCTTTTTATAGGTGTTGAGTATTTCTATTCATTTTTTTTAATATAAAATACATATAATTTTATGTTATATAAATTTATTTAATATTTTTATATTTAAAATTAAATTAATTTGATTTATTTTATTTTATTTGAGTAATATTATATATATATATATATATATATAGATGCTTATAGTTGGATCCAGCTACTATATAAACAAGTTTCTTGTCCTTTGCCTTAATTTCATGCCGCGTGCGTCCGTCCGTTGCAAAATGAAACGGGCGTCTTTTTTTATTACCACTCCATTCTTGTAATAACAGGTGTCAAGTTGTTCAATCTCAACTTGACTTTGGTTATCATTCTGTCCAACGAGGCCTGCAATTGTCAGCCGCTTCTTTATTTTCAAGGTTCTCGGTTTCTTTCTTTCCTGTCCGCAAAATGGGTTATGTGAAGTCGTGTGACCGAATCATCCAATGATGAGGATTGCTTGCCAGATGGAGACTCGTCGAGAGTTATTGGACCCTTCCACATGGCATAGGCACAACGGGGTTATGGGCATTGTTGACTTTTGCAGTCCTTCCTCCACGTGACCTTTCTCTGAGCAAACTCCTCCGTGTTATGCTTGCAGCCTCTAGTCTATTTTCCGCGCTTCAATACCGTTGCTTTGTTTCGGAACGGACATTTACACCCAAATTTTAGTTATATACAAACGAAATTATTTTCGTGATGATTTTCACGCCTAAGATAATAATATTAATTTGTATAAAGTCAAAATTTGCGCTTAAATATAATATATATATATATATTTTTCTATTTTCTATTGGATAAGTGACAATAAATTACAATTGTTATCTAGTACAAGAAGGACCAGTGATAAGAGAAGTGGTGTGTTCATAAAATTTAATTGAGATTAGATGTATCAATTTCTTTTAAACCTATCAAATTTCTTTCAGATGATGCTGTTTTAAGAATGAACATACATGGTTTTGGACAATTTTGTTACATTTATTTTTATTTTAATTTTAAATAATGCTCATTTGATCAAATTTTATTTTATCTTCCTCATATTTAAGTTTGTATTAAAAATTAGTTATTTAAATAATATTTACTTGCTCAAAAATGTATATACATTTGTGTGCATATTTATATTCATGATTATTACTTTTAATTATGTATTTAATATTTATTATTATTAAATATCAATTATTTTTTATTCAAGACAACACATTAGGTAAATGTTGGTGACATTTAAATTTGGTTTTGACTGTGGTTTTAAATTATCAAATCTTCAACTAAATTGCAAGTAGAGGTTAAGGTGGACCCACTCCCCTCAAAATTTTCAAAATAGTTCGGGCTCTGCCGACCGTCGGATCTAAATATGGGGGCGCAGGTCTCGAAACATGCGAAGAGTACAGCTCAATAAAGCCGATAGGCATTACGCACACCAACGGCAGAAAGTGACCTGCAGGCTCCCAAAAAATTCAAACAGGGAGCGTATCTGCCCGGCATTTATAATTATAGGATATTTGAAACCTTTCCTTATGATTAATGCAACTCACCGTATTATTTAGACTAATAATTTGGTTGATAATTTATATATTTTTATATTAATTTATTAATATTTAGATGATAATTTTTTAAAAAAATAATAAATAAATTTAATTTTAGTTTATAAATATATTAATTAATTTAATTATAATATAATTTTTTATTAAAAAATTCATAATAATAAGGAAATAAAAGAATATCTAATCCATGGGCGGAAGGAACAAGTGCCCTTTTTAAAAAAAAAAAATTATTTCTAGTTAACTGTGAGCAGGTCCCGTTTTCACTCTTCACTGTTTCTTCACTCTTCAGTTCCCAGCTTTCCTAAGGTCAGATCCCTTTTACTATTTTGATCATTACTGGGTTGCAAATAATCCCTTGCATATGTTGGGAAAGCAGCTTTTTTTTTTTTTTTTCCTTTTCTTTTGGCCCTTTCTTTCAATATTTTTGAACCTTTTCAATCATTTAAATAGTTACTCAAACAAAATAAAAATAAAATAATTACAAAACTCAATGTCCATTCAAGTGTTTTTTTCCTTCCTTCAAACTATTGCTCAAACCAAACAAGAAAAGGAAATATCAACCCCCTCTAATGTTATCCTTCTCCTTCTTAGCTAGAGCACCAAACCCCCCCTTTTTCCCTCCTTCAACAACTATCTCCAAATTTTCCATTCAAGATTGTTTAAAAGAAAAAAAAAATAAAAAGAAAATAGAAAAGAAACCCATGCTAGCTGCAATGACAGTTAGCAGTTTAGTCTTGGGTGCATATGCAACAAAGTTACTGACATTCTCCAGACTTTGTCGGTTTTTTTTTTTTTTTTAAACACATTCTCCAGGCTTTTTCAAACCCATTTGTATGTGTTTATGTTACATTTCTGTAATCTCTAAGTCTTGAACCCCATATTTTATTTCACATTTATAACTGGCTCCAGCCCAGTCTCCAGCTTTGGTCTTGGTCGGCGGTCTCCAGTGAAAGGCATTTGATCTGGGTCTTTGTTCCTCCACTTTTTATTATGTTTAACTACAACTTATGACCTGGATTCATCGATATTGGTGAGTTTCATTATCTGGACTCTGAAGCATCTGATACGAGTTTTTTTATTAATGGTTCTTAAAGCTCTGGTGGGTCAATGGTCTCTGGGATTTTTCTTTTTCTTGGGTATTCTGGGTTTTTCAGTTCTGTGTACTATTCTCTTGTACTATTTACTGTTCTATTGATACTTTCGATGCTTCTTTGGATTTTGTGGCTTCACGCAATGGGTTCTTGGTGATTCCACTGTTAAGGGATACTTTCTAAGCTCCTTTCCCCTTTCTCTCTCTCTCTCCTCTCTCTCTGTGTGCTAATGAGGTCCTTAAAAGCTTTATCTTTTGTTCTTGTTTTTGTTGTTGTTGATGGGGTTTGAATATTAATGGGCGAATTAGAAGCAAAGCTGATAGAAAGAGAAGATAACCCATATTTATTTATTTATTTTGTTGAATGTTCTGAGATTGTTTAGAGGAGATCTGAAACTCTGCTTCTTAAGGCCTTGCCTGGACATTTTAGAATTACCCTAAGTCGTGAAATAAAAATTCTCCTTCCCGACCACTTTTATGAAGTCGGTGTTTTCTTCATTGTATTTTGGATACATGTTTTGCATATACGGTGATAAGATGTCTATACTCAATGCAGACGAATACACTTTTGATGAGATAGTCCGTGCTTAACTTCTGGATTTGCCATGGACAAAAGAAAATGGTTATGGAAGAGAAGGTCTTCAGAGAGGAGCCCTGGTGAAACAGAAAGTTCAGGATCAATATCTTCCCATTCTGAGAGATTGTCTGATGATCAGGTAGGCGGTTGACCCCAACACTGAGCTAATATTTTCCTTGGACTACAAATAATGCTGCTCATTGCAGCTCTCTAATTTTAATTACCCAGCGAGGTCTCGAAAATCCGTAGGAGTGCATTGGATCATATTTCATTTAACAGCAGAGTAATTTTCACTTAAAAATTAATTACTTAAACTCTTATTTGATATCCTGGTATCAAAGGGAATTTTTTGCGACTTGGTGAGTTTGGCATTCTCTTTATTCCTTGCTTTTAATTTGAGTAATCCTTTTATTAAACTGTGCCCATTTGGAAGTACTGATTCCCGAAACGAAGAATGGCATTCAGAATATCAGGCTGCATCTTCATTACCTGTCCACATGCCATCTTTACTCAATTCTCTGTTCTTGAAGTGCAGGCTCATTCCTCAAAACTAAACCTTAGTGCTGTATGCTGATTTGATGTCCAAAAAAATTACTTTATCCTATTACAGAGATAACTCTTCACTTCTGAGTTACATTAGTCTTCATGTTATCTTCTGACCAAGTGATTAGCCTTTTCATTGTACATCCTTTTCAGCATCACTAATTTGATGTTAATTTGATCTTTTTGGGGCTATCTGTTTGCTGAAATATCTAAAGAGATTTCATGAACTCAGTGTTGTGGGTAGAATGAGCAAGGGAATTAAGCAAGTGTAATGGGGTGAAAAGCACTACAAGGGCCTGGGGGATGCTAGGCATTTATCAGACTTTTTTGAGCCTCACAGATATGGATGTTTGTCAAACTTCAGAATGACAATACCTCAGCGTGTTTTTGGAATTTGTCATTGAACATGTTGAGAAAATCTAGACATTTTATTGGTAATGGATATGTGAAGGATATGTGCTTGGATTAAAAACATGGATGTGAGGTGCCATATTTGGTTTACATGGCCAAATTAAGACTAGTTCCCTAACAAAGTACATTTTACCAAGGACCCTTTTAGAGCAGTATCTTGGTGCTTAGTGTTTATGGAAGTTGTAGCTGAACATGTTGAGCAATGTAATCTGTAAGTTTTTCTTGTTAACATGTTGAACATTCAAAGTACGTGCTTGGATTATAAACAAGCATGTGAGATACCATATTTGGTTTATATGGCAAAGTTACGGTCTCATATGATTCATAAATCCTCTTATGTACGCATATGGGAGTAAATATCCTTTAACTACACCGAAGGATTTTCCCATGGGAAGTTTTAGGCCTTTATAGGGGCCTCATGGGTAAAAGCATTCAATTGAAAGCCTTTATTTCACAAGCAGTAAACTATCATGTTTAGATAAACAAAGATATTCAGCTATAGTGAATAACTCTTGCACTATTTTGATCTGTATATTTGAAAGATCTATCCTAAAAAGAGATTGAATGTTTCCTTTATGTACTGTGAGTTTGCAATCTTGATGTGGTGAATAGACTGCACAAAATTTAAGGTATCAGATGGTCAGAAGGATCTCAATTAATTGGGCATATTCCCATTTGGCAGAAGGTTTACTGTGTCACTTTGTGTATTTTGGTGTCAAATTAAACACTTCTTTTGCACTCTTTACTGAAGACCGTTGTGGTTGAATTGGCCAGCTCCTCCTATATGAGCTCCATTTTCTATACTCTTGCAGGCAGAGAACTTTTTCTTTGTTTGTTTGGTTGGTTTCATCCTCTTTCTTGTAGAAAAAGCTTGTTTTGTTGGTCACTTATTAAGAAAAACTTGCTTATGCTGGTTTCATCTATATTCTCATTATTGAAGCAGGATGCCCTGAAGTCATCTCCCAACGATAATGCTCAGTCACCTGAAGTCACATCAAAAACTACAGTTTGTGATGAAGATGCTAATGATAGCATTAGAATTTTGACGGAGAAGTTGTCAGCTGCTCTTATTAATGTCAGTGCCAAAGATGACCTGGTAAAGCAGCACGCAAAGGTTGCTGAAGAAGCAGTTGCAGGTATTTACCTGGTGCCCATCTCAAGGTTACTGTTAATGCTGGTTGAGTTTTGCATGCCATCAATGATCCATAATATGCATCACATGAATGACTTTTGTGATTGGTTCAAGGCTTACCCGGATGTGGATGCTTTATTCTACTCACTAGAAGTGGATGATGTTCAATTTCCTATTTCAGTTAAAGCAATTAGCTGTAAAGGAAATTTCTTCCACATGCTTGAGCCATGTTATGGTTTTTCTTATCCTTACATATGTTGTTACAATTTCTAGGTTGGGAGAAGGCTGAAAATGATGTAGTGGCTCTAAAAAATCAACTTGAAGATGCAACTCGGCAGCACTTAGCACTGGAAAATCGAGTGAGTCATCTTGATGGGGCACTCAAGGAATGTGTTAGGCAACTAAGACAATCAAAAGAGGAGCAGGAAGAAAAGATCCATGAAGCTATAGCAAAGAAAACTCATGAATGGGAGTCCATCAAATCTGATCTTGACAACCAAATTTTTGAGCTCAAGACAGAAGCAGAATCTTCTAAGTTGAATTCTCAAGCTGTGATGAATCTTGATCTCTGGCATGAGCTTGAATCTATGAGGCAAGAGAACACATATTTGAAGGGGGAACTCCTATCACGATCTGAGGAGCTAGAAGTTATGAGAATTGAAATGGACTTAAGTACGCAAGCAGCTGAAACAGCCAGCAAGCAACATTTGGAAAGCATAAAAAAGGTGGGAAAGCTTGAGGCAGAGTGTCGGAGGCTCAAAGCAATGGCTGGTAAATATTCGTCACTTAATGATCATAAAAATTCTGCCGCTGCCTCAATCTATGTAGAGTCTTTCACTGATAGTCTATCGGACTGTGGGGAAAGGCTTAATGTGTTGGAGCTGGATACACGGAAAATGAGTAGTTCAGAGCCATACAAGCATGAGCCAAGTTGCTCAGACTCGTGGGCTTCAGCATTAATTGTTGAGCTTGATCAATTCAAGAACGAAAAAACTGTGAACCGAAATATCCCAGCCTCAACCACAGCATTTGATCTCATGGATGATTTTCTTGAAATGGAGCAACTTGCTGCAATGCCTGAGACTGAAAGTAGAGTTCACCATTCTGAATCAGAAGCTACAAAAGAATCTATTGATGTGGGAATTTCATCAGGAGCTGAGCTTGAAATTATGATTCAGAGAATAGCCGAACTTGAAGAAAAGCTTCAGAAGACCAAAGGCGAAAAGGTTGAACTGGAAGAGAAGTTAGTCTATGCGAAGGCAGAGAAAGCTGAATTAGAAGACAAGCTGCAGAAGATGGAAGGAGAAAATTTTGAATTGGTGGAGAAGTTAGAACAGGCGATGGTAGAGAAGGCTGAGTTGGAAATTACTCTAACAAAAAGTCAGGAAAAGGGTGAAGTATCAGAACTTCAGCTGAGGGAAGCCCAACTGAAGCTGGAGGTGCTGCAAGCAGAGCTCTTTATGGCAAAGGAATCAAAGCAGCAAATTGAATATCAACTTGTCAGCATGGAAGCTGAGGCCCAGACCATGTCTGCCAAGGTTTTGTCATTAGAAGCTGAAGTTGAAAAGGAGAAGGTTTTGTCAGCAGAAATTACAGCCAAGTGTCAGAAACTGGAGGAGGAGCTCTCTAGGAAGATACAGGAAATAGAAATCAAGCAAAATGCAAGCTCAAATGGTAAAATGAAGATAAAGCAGGTCAATATGGATTCACAAGCCTACTGCATAATATTTTTTTATATAATTTTATAAAGGTTCTGGGGATATTGCATGAAGAATGTGAGCTGCATTTTATTTTCCCCATGCATATTGAACGTCTCACTTCCCTTTGGCAGGAGGACTTAGATGTTGCTGCCGGAAAACTTTCCGAGTGCCAGAAAACAATATCATCTCTAGGAAAGCAATTGAAATCTCTAGCAACACTAGAGGACTTCTTCATTGACACTGCAAGTCTACCTGAATTATCCGTAGGCAAATTGCCGATTCCTACCACAACTGGAGAGTCTTGGAAGTTGATTTCTAATGAAGCATTCTCACCTAACGAAGATTTTGCTTCTTCAGGGATTGCTACTGGGATTTCCGGTCCATCAAAACAGAAATACGAGGGAAAGTCTCCACTCTCTTCATCTTCGTCAGCTTCATCAGCTGCACCAGCGCATCACGGCAATTCTGGGAAGAATCGAAATGGTTTCGCAAAATTTTTCTCCCAAAGTAAAAATGGATTGCAGTTGGAAATTTAGCATTGATTTGTTAGGAAGAGAAAAGAAGACAACAATACCAATTCTAGTTGTCATCGTTGGTGTAAACCTTCTTGGTAGTGGGTAGCGGAGGTTCGACGCTACGTGGTCCCAAGAATCTTGCAAAAGCAGGAATCTCATTCTCCTACCCTAATGTAAAAAATAAAAACATAATTTGAAAAAAAAATAGAAAAGAAAAAGAAAGGAGTGTATATTGATTGTCAAGCAGAAACTTCCTCGGATGTTGATTAAATCCTATTTAATCTTTTTGGATGGTTTAGAATATAGCCATAATCAAGCCAAGTTTTAAGCTTCAAGCATCCAATGCTTAAACAATATATTCTTTGCTCATTCTTGAAGGCGAAAATGAATCTTGATTTTTTCTTGGGGTTTTTCTTTAGGAGCCTGCAACTTGGGTTTCCGTCCGACAACCGCATTTTCTCTTTGATTCAGACATCTGGAGTCATGCGCCGGCAACGGCAATGCTCAATTGTCTCCAGATAATAACATGTCCTCCCCCCACGGGGAACGCTTGTCTTTGATCTTTCTGGTACACCGGACTCAATGCGAAAAAAGATTATTTTCCCTCGCACAAAATTGATTCTCTACGTTCGGATTTTAATTGTGTTTCCAAGACTAATTCGACTCACGAGTCTAAACGGAAAATTATGGGGGGAAAAAGCATAAGCACTTCCACCTGCCATGCCCAGAGACTAGCAAATTTACAGCAAAACCAAATTCCCAATTAAAAGCAAGAGAAAGAGAGGCTCAATTCAATACATCTCCACAACACTTTATTGAGATTCAGAAACACCGCCCCCCTCCGGGGGCCGCCCCTAAATTATAACTACAGAGTAGACCCACAGAAAGGGCAGAAGCTGAAATCAGGTTCGACAACCCTGTCGCAAAAACGACACCGCAAGGCCTCCGAAACAGCGGACGGTGGCGGAGTAACCGAGTCGGTTCTCGGAGACGGCATAGATAACGACTGAGGGAAAAGGAATTTGCAATTATCGCAGTATAAAGCAGGCTCTTTTCCTGGCCAATTCCAGACGGGAACGAAGAAGAGCTTGAGAACCTTGTCGTAATCAACCAGATCGGCCCTGGAGCCGCAGTTAAAGCACCTGGCAACACCTGACTGTACCACTCGACGCACCTGTTGGTCCATTCCTCCTACAAAGAAGAAGAACATTTTCTCTCTCCCCTCCTTGTTATTATTATTATTATTTTTCTTTTCCGGTATTTTGCTACTCTTTTTTCGTAGATACAAATGCGAGCATTTATTTTTTGGGTTTTGCTCTGCAAGAGTGGCGAGGCGGTCAGAGTGCTCTGGGAGTTGTGGAGGGTTCTAGGGGCTTCCGGGGTTTATTGAAGCGGTGGGCTACGTGACGGCTGTTGGATGTTCGTATGGTTCGGGCCAAAACGGGTTGTACGGTTCGGGAGTGGCCTAAGGCTGTTCGGGCTAGTCTCCATTCACATAATTTGATTATGACCTAAAATTCAAAATAGTTTTTTTTTTTTTTTTAAGCCGAACAAACAAAAAGAATTGTAGTATGAATAGTCATCGTGTTTTGGGCTTAAGTTCTGATTTGTAATTGTTTCAAGTAGATTTCTACTGCAATACATCAAGTTTTAAAATTATTGTTACACTTATTTATAAATTCTCCTTTATTTAGATAAAAATTAATATATTTAAAATTTAATTGCTCAAATTTCGAATGATTTATGCTCGACCTGCTTGCCTTTTCTTGCCCTCCTTTCGGCATTTTGTGCTTTTTTTTTTTTTATTTTTCCTAAAAAACCGTGACCGTTGCATTCTCCTTAAGCGGGAATCTTTCTTACGTCAGAGTACAAAACCAAACACAACTCATTTTGTCGGGCACTGATCCGCCCGAGGAAAAAGCCTTCACCTGGAAGGTTTTGTAACCCAATCAGCTCTCTTGTTTGAACATTTGCTTACCAGCTTCACTTGGCAGCCAGGAACAGAGGTTAGTTATTTATTGTTTGCAGTCCTACTCCTTAAAAATAGGAACAATCTCCCACGGTGCTCTTTTCGGCGTTTCGTGTGAAACAACTGGCTATTTGGGCAGCGTCTATTTCATTGCCTGCACACTTCCGTTGGGTCTAACTGATTCTCTAAGTACCTAGGCTTCCCCCATCAACGTTGTGGTGCATTTAGGAACTACAGCAGGCCCTGGGAAGATGAAAAATAATTTCTTCTTCAAATGCTGTTAAAGATTCTACTCAAACCACGTCCGAGTCTCCCATTGAAATTAATTCAAGTGATCATTTTACTTCTGATTGCAAGCCAGAGTACTGGTATATCAATCTTATAGCGGGATAGACATCAGGCAAACGTCTCTCAATCAGCCCTGACAGCCTGACATTATTAAATGGTAAATGATAATCAATAGCATAGACAACTGACAAATGGGTGCACTTCCAGCAAAGACTATAAACATCAAATGTTTGGGAATTTGATAAGACCAACTATTCACAGTTCCACACCATACAAGAGAAAGCAATTTACGCATAAAGGACTTCTCAGGGTAGATCATACGGGTTTCCAAACTGTAAGCACCTCTTGAAACATTTCTAGCACCAATTCTCTATCTGCGTGCCTGAAAAAGTTATTTATTTCTTCTCTTACATCATATATCTTGCCAAAATCAAACAAGTACGTCATGCATCCTTTCTTCAGCTTGTTCAACTGGTACAGCCAGGCCTCTCGAAGCCTCTCAAGGACATTCATTGAATTGATGTCTTCCAAGAGGCTTTCTTCACAAGCATCTCGGAGGTCTGTGATGTCATACTTGTTTGCTGCCCCAAGCAATGCTAGCCGATGCTTCCAGAAATCCTCTTGCTTAATGGTTCCATACAAATATGTTAGAAGAGCCCTGCAAGATTCTAGTGAAATGTCTTGTATGTGGATTGTAGAGGACTCCTTTTCCTTGAGATCATGATGGAACATGCTCTGAAAAACAGGTGAACTTGCAGAAAGAATTGCCTTGTGAGCTCTCAGAGTGCCATCAGCAGTATTGATGGTAACATCGGCATGAATGGCTTCATCCAGCATGCGTGAAAGACATCGAAGTGTGTTTTGGGTCGATACAGACTGCATTGACCTATCGCTTGGCCATATAGAACTGGCCTCACCACCCTGAGGGTTTGACAAGGAATTATAAAGGGTTAACCCTTGGGAAGTACATTTTGATGGTGGTTCCACAAACTAACAAACTCTTAGACAGCGCATGTCTGTGAAATCTCATTAACATCCGCCTGATGAATGCCAGCATACGACTGCTGTAGATTGTATACCCATTACACATGATTTTGCCTTAGTGCTTTTGCCATTATAGCAATTGATTTTTCTAGTATAACTTCCCTCTAAAATATTTACCACAACTTGTATGCAGTGAAGTCAAACCAAATCACGCGCATTACAACTTTGAAAATATAGTCTAATGAAGCTTACATTCAGAGGACAGATCTTGATGTCAAGAAACTCAACATCAATGATGAAGCGACCATAGAAGGTGGAATCAAGGGGCCAGACAAAATCTTCAGAAGTCCGAAGCAATCTTTCGTGCACTATAGGAGAAAGCAGCACAGCCTTAGAAACATACGGGCACAAATGTTCCAGTTCATATCAAGAAGTGAAGGTTTTCGAGACAGTATATCAACTTCTTATGAAGAGAAGACACAATCTAATGATCACAAATGAAATCATAGTGGAAATATTTTTTAAGCTCCCAATGAAAAAGTATAACTTCGACCAAAAACACACCCAAAGATATAATTACTTTTGCTTAATCAGTAAACACACAAAATTATATATCTCAAATTGGACCCGCCAGGGGCCTAAACACCATGATTTTTCTATAGTGAACTGGGGGATATAGGGATGTATTCAACATCTTTTTTTTTTTTTTATTCTATATATTCCGTCAATTAGCATTGCCCTCAATTCCCACCTCCCCTTTCTGTTTTAAATAACCATCCTGTAATATAATGCAATGGCACAGCGTCTGCATCTAAGCACTGCTTCATTTCACTCTTAACTTTTAGAAACCAATGATCAACCGTTACGCAGTAATTAAAGGCAGAAAAACAAAATAAAAGCCAGTAAACAGAGTAGTAATTGCACGTATAAGCATGAAGTTTTGGCTACACACACACACACACCAGGAGAGATGTAGGGCCTGCGGTTAACGCCAACAATAGAGACTCGAAGAACGAATCTGGCGATGGGAGGCTGTTCCTTGGACACTCGTGATGGCTCCGGAAATAAATGGATGTTCAGGTAACGATTCTTCTCTATCGATAAGTGCCTTCATCACAGAAAATTGCAAAAATAAATAAATAAATCTAAATAAACAAAAAACAATAAGCCACACACGTATCATCGGAAACTCAGAATGGTAACACTCAACTTTTCATTTATCTTCCTTACCAGTTCCAGATGCCGACCCTGAAAGGATCGGACCTCTTGTAGGAGCAGGGCCCAAAATTCTCGATCCTCCACTGCGCGAGTCTTGAGATTGTCTCCACCTTTGAATCCCCCATCCCTCTCCTCCTCCTCCTCCTCCTCCTCCTCCTACTCTGTAGAATGGCTAGAAAGAGAAGCTTTGAGTTTATCTAGACCCGTGGAGAGTCTTTATTTTAATGGCTTTTTCTCCCAACTTCTACTCGAAGTAGAACCTTATAATTG
Source organism: Rhizophora apiculata (assembly GCA_037832385.1). Classification (NCBI taxonomy): domain Eukaryota; kingdom Viridiplantae; phylum Streptophyta; class Magnoliopsida; order Malpighiales; family Rhizophoraceae; genus Rhizophora; species Rhizophora apiculata. Next base: position 11,885,310 of record CM075430.1, read on the forward strand.
GCCCACCACCGAAAGTTTGCTAACTTGAGAGAGACGCATTTAAGGAAACCCTTTTTTTTTTTTTTTTTAATGTTTTTTCCCCCCTGTGCTCATTGACTTATCGAAATGGAAGTTTCATATTTCTTTTATGTTTGTTTATATCCGAAATTGAAATAAAATTTTATTTTTACCTGTTTGATTCATCTAGTATCAAAATTAATTAAAAGAAAATATATTAGTAGTTACTTTTACTACAATGATAAATTAATACACAAACCGGTTGTAAAATTGAACTGATTCTATGAGAAATTTAAATTTAGTGGCATTCACATTTAAGTTAACAATTTGTGATATAAATTGTTGGCCTTATTTTTAATGACTTAAAAAAGTGTTTTGTTTTTTCCAAACTCTTGGCCTTATTCCCGTGCAATGACAGGTATGTTTGCCGTTAACCGTCGAAGGCCCGTCGGCTCCACCCACGTCAGGTCATTTAATTTTTGTTCTTTACAGAATTATGACCGACAATCGTTATTTAAAATCTTACATTGACGTGAGCGTTGCAAAGCAAATTGCTAATCAACTAACTTTCCTATGATTATGCGATTTATTTTTAAATCAATTTCGTAGCACCCGAGATTCCCTTTAATTTATGGTTCGTGGCCCTTCTATTCATGCAACTGATTAGTGAAAATTTTCCAAGTCAGGCATCATATAACAATATTGGAAAGCCTGCAACGAAGCCCAATTAGAACTCCTCACTCCATCTCTTGACAATCCTGGTAACATACTATTGGGCCGCTTGTTGGCCCATTCCAAAGATTCTAAGCAATGCTGGCCCAACATCAGATAAACAAACGAAGGGCACTTCCGTAAAATGCAAACTACCAATAATTTGTCCTTTCCGACGCCCGCGAAACCACTGATCGATCGTCCGAGCAGAAAACGGTCAGTAGCACAGCCAAAACTCCGTCCAAGACAAGGATTGACATAGCCGCTGCTTACTTAAACATATCTCTGTAACCAAGCAAGCGGAAAAGACGATGCCTTCTCCTGTCTTCAGCGGCGATGAGACAGCTCCATTTTTCGGCTTCCTCGGCGGCGCCGCCGTCCTCGTCTTTTCCTGTAAGCTAAACCTCTTTTCGTGGTTCTTTTTTCTTTCTTATTTTAACATTTCGTTTTCAATTCTTATGGTTAATTGAGGAAGTGGGTTTCTTGTTGTTTTGGAAGGCATTGGGGCTGCTTACGGAACGGCGAAAAGCGGCGTGGGCGTGGCGTCGGTGGGTGTGATGCGACCAGAGCTCGTAATGAAGACGATAGTCCCGGTTGTTATGGCCGGAGTTCTGGGCATGTATGGGCTGATTATCGCTGTTATTATTAGTACAGGAATTAATCCAAAGGCTAAATCCTATTAGCCTTTCGATGGCTATGCCCGCTTGTCTTGCGGTCTTGCTTGTGGGCTTGCTGGGTTATCTGCTGGAATGGCCATTGGGATCGTTGGTGATGCTGGAGTCAGGTAAATCTCGGAATCCTGCCTTTTTTGTTTTTTTTGGATACCTACCGAGTACGATTATGCTTTTCTGATGTTATTTTTTACTCAAATTTTAGTGGAATTTTTTATGCTTAGAAAGTTATTTTAGTTTCACTGGATTTGAAATCTATGGTTTTCGTAGAAAGCAGAATGCTTTAGGTTAGTTGAATTGAGCTACGTCAGTATGCTTTTTTGATGTTGTATGGAATTAATGGAATTTTTATACTTGGAAAGTTTTTGGTTTTACTGAATTTGAAATCTATGGTTCAAAAAGAAATGATCTCATTATGGGTTCATCTGGCAGTTTGGCATGGCTGATTCTTGTTGGGTTGGTGGAGTGTTGTAGCGATAGGTGGATTCAATTTTCCTGATATAATTAGTCAATGCATGGGTCGTTTTAGCATATAGCATTTATTAGGGGAATTGGCTGCATTTATAGAATTTTAGAACGTAGCTTCATATTTGACATTGTCTCAAGAGGGGCAATATCTTTTGAACTTGTTTATATGTGTCCTTATGGTGGCTTGCCAACCCTGGGATCAGTTTTCTGACCTTAGCTATGTACTTTTTTATCTACTTAGTGGCAGCAATATCTATGGGGTGTGTTGCTTCAGCTTTATAGTTGACATAATTTTTGTGAAGTGATTGCTCTTTGGATCAATGAAATTATCTCATTGAAGGACTTCACAAAATATGTCAAGTCTTTGAGGTTCACTTGTAATTCAGCAAGTGTATCTTTCAGGCTGTCAGATCAGATGGCATTCAGTTTTGGTTTGGCATGTACTTTAATGTAGCTTTAGGTTACTCTCTTCATTTGTTCTACGCCATCTCTAAACTGTGGTCATTGGGCCTTCTGTAAAATTTATTTATTCTTCTAGGTTGTGTTATAGCTCCATTTTTCTTTTTGTGTAAGGGTTTGTATCAGCATAAATGATATCAACTAGTTGTCAGAGTTGGCTTGAACAGTATCAACTGCTGTTAATCTTCTTTTTCTTTGGAAAAAATTTTCAGGGCTAATGCACAGCAACCAAAGCTGTTCGTGGGTATGATATTGATGCTGATTTTTGCTGAAGCACTTGCTCTCTATGGTCTTATTGTGGGAATCATTCTGTCCTCTCGAGCAGGGCAGTCTTGCGCTGATTGAAGATGGCCAAGGATTTAGAAAGGTTATCACTGGAAGTTGGTGAGACTATACTTAAATTGTTTCATACTTTTGACTTTAATTGTTAAAATCTTTACAGACTTAAATCCCATGCACCATAGGGTAGCAATATTTAGTAACAAGTTTCTGGGTCATGCAAAAAATCATAATTTTAGGGTTGCAAATGAGCTAAGCCGATCAAACTAGGCTTGTTTAATAAATGAACCTAAAAATGAGGCTTAGTGTTGGGATGTCACTTGTTGAGGCTTAGTGTTGGGATGTCACTTGCATAGTTAAATGAATGAGTTAGAAAGAAATTTTTATTGAACTAATCCACTGAGCTTTAATAAATGGATTATCTCATTTGCAGCTCTACATAGCATGCCCGAGATGTTGCAACCTTTAATGCCTTTAGAATGAACAATTCACGTGGTGAAGCTTGGATTGTGGTCACAGTTATTTCATTTAGCCCTTTCATGAAGTTTCCCTTTTGATGCAGTAGATATTACTTGCACCTGGAGAACGATGTGCAAACGTGATGGCAACTTTCTGCCCTCTGTAAGGCCTTCTATGTTTACGGGTAGCTTCACAGTCCCGGTTAATTTGAGTCTTAAAGACGTTTCAGTTTTCAGAAGAAAATTTATTGTGGCCTTGTCAAATATCAGTTGTATATAAATCAACCAATTCGTCTGGTGACCTTGGACAATGCTAGAGATGGCAACCCTAGTATTCGTGTGACCTTGGATACTTGGGTTGGTATGACGAGCTTTTGTGAAATTAAACATGGTTCTATTTATTTTTTTAAAAAATTGTTATTATACTCTTTTTTTGGTACAAGGGAAATATTTGTTATTGTGCACTTAAGATGTAAAAGTTTGGTTTAATTCTTAACATATTTTTTGGTACATTAGAATTAAGCATCCCAACATGCCATGAATTTTGTTCTATACTGGACCAAATTAAGGATGGTTGATTATTTCAAACGCATATTTTTAAAATAAGAGCCACTGAAACTGGTCATGTAGAATTTTTGTCTTGCAGATGGAAAATAAAGCTTACAACTTATGGCTTGCCAGGGCAAATGTTAGAATGGCACGTCAGATGTCATATATATCTGTAGAGAAGGATAAATCACATTCAATGAGTCTTACCGAATGACCTGCGTTTGCCAATATTAGTTGGGAGTGGACCAGGTCGATGATTACCCAATTCCAATTATGCAAGGATGCTCGGTTTAAAATACCCATTAAACACAAAGGACTCTAGCTTCCCATGACACTCGCCTCGCCTTCCCCTCCCTCCCCCAAAAAAAATACAAAAGAAACGCAAGGTGGAGAGGAAGGCTCAAGTTGACCAGCGTGGTCAACGGTTTAAAATGAATTACCATGTCAAACGGGGCCCATTTGCAGGTATGGTGTTGGACCAAATCAACGGCTCAGTGTGACTTCTGAGGTGAGCATCCGACCACTAACCATTTACGATATCAGATGAGCAGAGCAGAAGTATGTAGCACATGCACACACGAACGGGAGAGGAAGGGGAGCGACCGAGCGAGAGACGGAGAGAGATGGCGACGACAGCTGTGGCGGCACCAAAGATTGTGTGGAACGAGAAGCAAGGAAGGTTTGAGACGGAGGACAAGCAGGCGTACATACAGTACTTTCTCAGAAACAAGGGAAGAGTGATGGACTTGGTCCACACCTACGTGCCTGGCTCCAAGAGGGGCCTCGGCTTGGCTTCTCACCTCTGCCATGCGGCCTTCGATCACGCCAAGTCTCACTCCTTGTCTATCATCCCCACCTGCACCTACGTCTCTGTGAGTCCATTCTCTCTTATATCTTAGGGTTTCCCTTTTTGATTAAATTCAATTGAATTCGGCTGTGGATTTTTTTGTCATTCACAGTCTAGAGAAATAATTTTCCCTCTCTTCTAAACTCATTTGATGGAAAATGTTAGAATTCAATTCAAATTTTATTTTACTTGATTTTTTTTTTGTTTTTTTGCAAAGCATTTTCCTTTCTCTTGATCGGTGACACAACAGTTGAATAGCAGAAAGTTTCTCTTGTTTGTTTTGAGGCAAAGTGCATCCCCAGTTTTTCCAGGATGATTTTCAGGAAAAATTCAAGCTAACGTTACCTTGTTTGCGCATGTCTTGGCAGGACACATTTCTTCCTCGCAATCCATCGTGGAATTCTGTCGTCTACTCCCACAACCCCAAGTCTGAAATGTAGCCTACTTCCGTTTGATCCGCAAGCATTCAATAATTTGCATGCTTCCATGACTTTTACCGCCCCGCCCCATTTCAACTTTGTCTTGTTTCAAGCTCTTTTTTCCAATGTAGGAGAAAAATCATTTAAATCCTGTCTCTGCTCTTGATATGGAGCATTTCTCATCTACTGCTTCCCCGCTAAGTTCCATTTGCAATGCGTGATGCCTCCTTTACCCCAATTATTTTGCACGATACTTGTTAGGAAAAGGCAAATGAAAATTTCGTCAATGCTTTGGCTCGCAGTGAGGGGTCAAGAAAGGATCAGAAAAGATTTCATTGCCTTGCCGAACTCTTGAACTATTCCGAAGTACAATAACTCTAATTTGACATTTTTCTAAGAATTCAATTAGAAGAGACAAATTTTGGCAGATGCACCTCTTATGAATAAAATCTAACATACTCACCAGTCAGCACCAGCAAATCAATGCAACAGATTACAACAGTTGCTAATGGTACCATCTTGTGAATAAAATCCAACAACGGGGCCGATCATCAGGAACACAAAAGCGGTATAATGTAAGACAAACCATATAGATGCATTTTTGGGTACAAACAAACCATATTTTACAATGGCATAGACAAGATGCATATTTACAACTGGAAGGTCCAGGTTCTATCCAGGACAGTAATAATCCATCTTTTCCACGGGCAAGTTCAATATCGATGTTTCCACCTGCATGATGCCAATCAAATGTTTTTACGATACGGTTCAAGGTAACATAAGTTAAATTTACTAATCTTTTTACTCTCTATTATATATCTGCCCATGCAGGCAAGTTACGCCTTTGTATGCCACCCTCCTCCATTCCCACCCAAAACCAACCCTGGGCACACAGGTGATGGATGGAGAAACCATGCCACGTGCTGTTAACCAGTCCATTTAAATATGCATGGGTATAACAATTAACTAACGAAAAACAAAATATAAAAGTAAAAAGGGATGTTTCTAAGCTTCCAATCCACAAAAGGTTCCTTCAACCAAGTCCAAGCAGAAACTTAGACTATAGTGCATACCTCTTCAAATGGAACAAATGTGAAAGGAGCTAGGCCCCTTTTGTGTGAAGTACTTGAAATCTCATCCTCCTGAAGACCTTCAGTGGCTCCAAGGATGTCCTCCTCGGGTCCAAAAAGCCCATTACTACTCACTCTACTGGTAACAAGTGAAAGTAAATCCATCCTATTGTTTGCCCCGGTACTTGTGCCTCTTACCCTGAACCAGGGATCAACAAGATTGTTCAGTAGATGCTCTCTAGTAGAAAACATTCAAGAAATTTCATATTTTTTGCTCTGCTTCTTTGCCGATATAATTTTACCCACTTCTAATAAAGTGAAAGAAAATTGCCTCTTAGTTCATGTTTTATAGCAAGTCATTTGTTAGCCAATTGATGCTTCCAAACTGATATTAGGGCAAGATATGTCCACGCAGGTCCAAGAAAATGAGGGAGGCCATTTGTGTGGGGGACAGAAGGGGGCCAGGAGGAATGGAGAAGGAGGGGAAGCAGGAGAGAGGGGAGGTGAAGTGTACTTCAGTGCACTGTATCTCTGAACAGACACTTTGTATCAAGGAAAAAACCCTAAACTGAGAACAACATATCCATTAAAAGTTTCACATTAGAAGGCAAGTATACTGCCTTAAATACACAAAGTCCAATACCTTAAGCAGGCCCTCCACAGAGTCCGCACCTTTGGATACAGGAAAGTAGCTTCAACCTGGAATTAAAACATAAAAATAAGGACCTTCAGAGTAATATTCAACTTTAAGTTTAAAATATAACACAATCATAAACTGTATTTTTAATTGAGACCTGTAACCAAAGAAAAGAAATTATATGAAGAGTATATCTACAACTTATCACAAACTCACAAACTTTCTAAACAGTGAAGAAGTTTACCTTGTCATCTGTCAAAGTGTAACGGCCACTAAAAATGCTATCTTCTTTAGATGCACGCAAATTCATGCATTTGGCAACCTCCTTTACCACTAGAGGACAATTCTAGACATAGAAAAATAATCAACACAATGAGACCTAGTAAGTAAATTTATACAGATTGTGCAATCAAATAAACAAACTCATGCTGGTTGAAATATTGTTACCTTGTAGAGAAACTTCCCTGATGGATAAAACCTTATGTAACGGAAATAGCAAACCTGAAAATGGATAAAGAAAAGAATGAAATAACAATAATCAATCAAAATGAGTTCCAAAAAAAAAGGCTTATTAGCAGAAGCATCTTTTATTTTCCTGATTCAATAATTACTCACTCCCAACCAACAAATATTTTTAATGCCCTTATACATCAGTATTGTGAATCAGATCACACTCAAAACTGCATCCCCTTGGGAGTTCAAATACCCTTGATAATATGTTCATTGCCTCGACTAACTAGCATCTGACAAAAATATTCCAAACAAACTAAATGATTTCTGCCTTGTATGTTTAGAAATTATTGAGTTAGTCCTTTTACAACCTGGTCATTTCTTTCCTGCTCTGCTTTATTTCGCTGGAGGATCTTAGGGGAAGTCCTTGATATTCACATTAAAGTTCTGATGTACATATCCAAATTGTTACAGAACTTTTTGTTTACATCAAATGCGAAACCAATACTTCCTTGCATTGTGCTGCTCAAACTTCATGTATAATGACATCATATAAATGCCAGGGTTTTTTTATTTTTTCTAATTTTAAAGGGTATCAAAAACATCTTAAATGCAAGGAGATATGGAAAACTCTGTGTTATGCAAACATATCATGATGAAAAGAATACCAAGTGTACTGGATTGGTGATGGTCCACTCACGCACACCAGAGCGGATATAAGTGTTCCTACTGACATAGAGACCTACAAAATGCACACATTTTTATTTCAAGGTTAGCTTGAGCAAATCCAAAAATGAAAAACACATTGGGAAAATGAAGACAGACAAGTCCAGATTCATTGTTAATAGACTAGACTATGAAGTCCACAGATTCCATTCAATGCAACATTATAAAGTGGTCTATTAGTAGTTGAAGTGTCAATGACAATATATAAAATGCTTCCATGATTCACGTAGACAAGTGCATAGCAACACCAAAATCAGATCACCATTCAAATTAGGCTACCTAAATGAAAAACCTACTCTATAATTGTCAACTAAATAAAAGCCCACCATGCCACTATCTGACTTTCCGGGCAATAGTTTTATGACCAATATGAATAATTTCATTTCAAATGACTAAACCCCCTACTGCCATTAGATTTTCCAGAAAGAGAAAAGGAAGGATGTTATAATGAGATGTAGGTAAAAAGATTCTCAAAAGTTTTAAAATGAACAGAATGGCGACTGCACAGTTGCTTTATCTTTTTTATACATTGTTAAAAAATGAATTAAGGAAATAACAATGATTTATGGCAAAAATTGAACTGAAATGACATGCTACTGTGGATAAAAGGGAATCCCAACTTCAGAAAGCATCTTACCACTGTTATTCAGCAAATTTGAGACGAGAAAAAGATAAAGTAAAGAAAGGCCATAATGTAGGAGGAATGTTAAATGCAACGGCCTCACTTTAGGCTGCATGAGAGGAAGAGGACCCTATTCTGGGAATTTTGAACAAAAAGCCCTAGATGCCACAACTTATAATGTGATAAAGATAAGGAAAATGTGACTCAAACCTGTGACAAAATTGAGAAAGCTAAATAGTTGACAATAATAGCAAGGGGGTTAATAATGACATCATACCATCAGTACGGACCCTTGGTCTTAAAAGCCACATTTTCCTCCATGAGCTCTGGTACTTAGATTGCAAAATCTTATAGTTCTCAACCACTCCAGACAGCTGCACAGAACAACCATTCATAAAGCCATATATAAGCTCAGATGCAAAGAAATGAAAGAAGGTTCACAAGCTGTCAACCAGCAATGAACTCACCTGCCATGCCTTTAAGCAGGCATTACGCCATAGTATAGGGTTGCGAAGAGCATACCTCCATTTGCAGCACACACAAGCCACTCTTCCTAAATCATATGGATTCATTCGTGCAAAAACCTGCATAAGAATATATGCAACAGCTCCCAGATACTCTGTACGACAAACAATTCAATCCTTGTACTACAGTGACTACAAACAACCATTCTCAAGAATCTCAACTTGGTTAGATACATTGCAGATGAGAATGCCCAGAATTTTAGCAATAAAACGAAATAAAGTGCGATATGCATTGTCAATCTGCTTAGCACATATAATGCTCAAAATAAAATATAAGGCATAAATTTTTATCTCTGTCACAAAATACCTCCAAGAGCAGCTCATCCGGCAGGTACCGGTGTATCAACGCTGGATCAACATTCGGCGTTCTATTTGCAATTCGGAACGGCGTAACAGGACGAACATTGACCCCATAAAGATCTGAAAAATGAAATTACGGGTGATTATAAAAAAAAAAAAAACAGAAACATTCAAATAACAAAATAATTAGAAACGGCAGAAATAAAAGCAGTGACAGGCGGGACACGGCATTACCGAGCCACGGTCTTCTTGTAAGCAGGTACTGTGCAGTTTTTAGCTGCAAAGCCGACTCGAGCTCGGCAGGAATTTGCAATGCAAAATCTACACCAAAGTGTCAGAGGCCATCACTAACTAGCTGTGTTCAAACTCCTCAGAAAGACGAACCACACATTTCGATTTTCCGGCTGTTAGACCGGAAAATGTTGAAGAACTCAACTCTAATTAAATAATCTTTTCTAAAAAAAAAACTGAGATTAATCAAATTAACTACCTCAATGTAAAAAAAAAATAAAAAAAATCCATAAATTGGCATCAGAAAGAGATGGAAAAAAAAGATAGATAAACACACGATTTTGAACGATCAAAAGAATTAGAATCCCCGATAACAGGTGAAGTCAACAGATGGATATAAAGCCACAAAAGTTAAGATTACCTGAAGTCATATTGTCCTTTATTCCTCTTTCAGAAAAACGGAGGCATGGGCATGGCTGCTGCGAGGAAATTGGAGGGGAGACGGGAAATGGGAATTAATTTATGAAGAGGAACAAAGGGAAACACAAAAATAATTTACGACGAAACACCGACCGTTCCTGGCTTTGATAATCGCTCATGGACCTCACCTCCGACGTATGCGTAGTTGTCGGTACATCGACATAAAACGATCCAAAAGTTTGCCGTTTTGAACGATAACCACGAAGCGGGAAAAAATCAGTGGGACTGAATGTCTGGTATTTTTCTTTTTCTTTTTATTGTTTTTGGTCTGTTGGTATTTTTCAATTTAATCGAAAACGTAAAACAACATATGGACCAGCAAGGTGAAAAATGGGATGGAGAGTCGGAGTTATCTTGGGCCAAAGAACGAGTTGAACTCGGTCAGACCCATTAATATTTTGGACTAAAGCCCAAGAATCCGTAGGCTATCGAACGCCGATGTCTTTGCAATAAGGTCTGGAAAAAAAAAACAAAAGTGACTGGGCGTCTTGTGCTTGGGCCCGCCTAATGCCTTCGGATAGCCTACAGAATTTGAGCTTTTGCAAGATTGTGGGCCATCTTCCGCAGTTTGCAGTAGGTGTTGCATTTTCCCCGAAAATCTATACGTCAAATTTTGTATTCGGAAAATGACTATAGCATAATTGGGCAATAACTATCATTTTCGTCTTCTTTATTTATCTATTTATTTGTTTATTTATTTTGTCAAAATCCATTTAGTTATTGATTTAAAAAAGTCCATTTAATTACTGGAAGGACAGAGCGTATTTGTATGACGAGAAGTCGAAAAACCGATTGATAAATATCGTCATTATTTTATACCAATAGTTAGATTGATAATATCGTCAGAATCATGGTTGACGAGAAAGAGAGAGAGAGAGAGTGTGTGTGTGTGTGTGAGTGTGTGGGGCAGTGTCTCTTCCACGTGCAGGAAAAAGTCATTAATCTGCCGCGTGTATGGTCATGAATCTGTACCTATGCCGTTTGAAAGCCAAGAATAGACAGGGTTGCGTAACTTTGATGTGATAACAGAACAACTTCGGCAAATAAACCTACAGGTTGTGTTTTTGGCTCCAATTTGTTCCATGTGTGATGAAAAGAGAAAAAGCAAGTTGAGTTGATATATATATATATATTTCTGGTTGATATGCTCGTAAGGCAGGGGCCTAGGACCCATCAGTAATTGCATTCACGTTTATGTCATTTGCTGAATTGACACCATGGACAATGGCCGGGTAGTGAGTAGTGACTAGAAAGCTACGTTAGCATTACGAAGCAACGTGTGTTCCACAAGTTTGTCCAAACTTGGTTCACTGTTTCTCAGCTTTTTGCTTGGAACTCATCCATTCTTCCCAAATCAGTCCCATACGCTGACTAACTCTAACTCGATGTTACTCGAGTTGTTTTTAAAGTGAAAAAAAAAAAAAAAACTTTTATAGTCGAGTCTCAATCATTTCCATGTATGGTATAACATATTCATTGAAAATAATTGGTATATATGTACACAATCAGACACTATATATGTGGAACCCATTAAATTGGTGCGCATCAAAATCATGACCTGGACATAAATGAAATTTGATCAACGAAATGACTGTCAATTTTAATACGCATGGTTCTCCCATAAAAATACTGGACTTGAAGGATTATCGGAGACCAACTCCATGGGCTATGTAAGAAAACGAAGTTGTCCCAACAAGTTCATCCAAATTTGCTTAAGAGTGGCGTGGGTCACAGCCTGATTCTCTTACTCAACATTAGCCCTTACAACTACTGTCGATTCCTTACTCAGCTTTCAAGACATAAGGTTTCCATTCACGAACGGACTATTGTTAAACCTAATAATTACTCTTGTTTACCTTTTTAAAATTGTGTTTTCTTCGTGGGGCTGACCCATGGGAGGAATTAGATAGGGTCCGTTTTGCCACGTTTCTGTAAACAAAAAAAACAAAACCATGTAAGTGCCAACGTCAATCATCAGTTAATAACACGATTTGTTTGTTAGTCACGTTTTTGCTAGCTGATGGTAGCACAGGGTACTGAATTAGTATTCAAAATCGCAGCTCCTGTTCAAATAAATTTGTACAAATTTTAATTTTCAACTGATATTTCGTTATTCTCTTTATATGAGATTGCTTGCACGTATGAATTGCTCAGACAGTCGTGCGTCATACGTGCAAGCGATCTTTAAGAAGCAACCACGACATTGCAACTATGAACTATCGTAATCACTTTTAAGCAGTGAAACAGAGTACGAGATCATCATCTTTAAGCAATTGCCCTTGCTTAGTAGGCTAGCCTATAGTTAATAAAAAATTTTAGAAACATCCTAATTAATCCCGTTCCATCCAGAGGCATTCGTAAAGTGATGAATATTCAAAACAGTACGTTTCACCTAAATTTCTCTCAAACTTTGGAACCCATATTCATGAACATTGAGGGCTTTCAGGGACACCCGTATGTTTGTTGACAAGAAGAGATGGAGAAATGCTGCTTATGCACCCAATTACGTCATGCACACGATTCCTCGAAGGCGTGATTTATGGGCTCGTGTTCTCAATTTCGTCTTTCCATCACGCCCTTGCCCAACCCCATTTTGAGGAAATCTATACCAAGCATGGTATTGACAATTTGGGGGTATCGATCAGAAACAAAAAGTAGCCGACAGCTCCAGCTGGTGTTGTCATTATTAAGATTACACACCAACTCTATCTATACTTTTCAACCCCGTTGTCCTTGTTTTTTTTTTTTTTTTTTTGTCAAGTTATTCGATTGATGTTTGCGGAGGCAACGCATGATGGCTGTCGATCATCACCATCTACCGGTAGGGAGGTTTAAATTTTAACTACTCTAAGTTAACTCAATATTGGTATATTAAATATTAGAGGAAAAGAAATTTAAGCAATATTTATTTCTTTACAATATAAAATGGGATGTACGCAACACTTGAAAAAATAAAAAAATAATAAAAAAAAAACAGTAAACACAGCATGTACCCCATCAATGTAATAATGGTTGCGCAACATAAGTAAGAGGCTGTTGCTTGGTTCAATTTTTGAATACTAGAATCACTTTCCATGTATTCGAGGAGATTTTGTGGGCTATTTTCTTGAAATTTTTCTCATTTTGTGAGCTGCTTTTCGCGTCTTTGTTTCCTTTGGACACAAAGGGAGTAACGAACGTACGTGAGGCTGAAGTTTAAGAGTTTGGTTCAAAGAATTTGTTTTCCTTCGAATTTTCCCATTCTCAGCTGCTTTCAATTGTTGTTCTTCCTTCTTACAGCAAGTAATGGATTTGCAGCTGAAGTTCAAGAGTTTGGTTGATTGATAGGAATTCTATTGCTCTCTAAATTCATAAATTGCGTTTAACTTCCTTATGTCTATCAAAACCCACCGATAATTAGTTCATTTTTTCTCGACAAAAACCGATCGCTTATATGATTTGATCTTAGGAAAGCTCAGTAAACCAACCGATAGACCATATAGTGCGAAAATTATGTATGAATTGACCGATCGTGGCATAAAAGACGTGACCAAGCAATTCAATCACCCAAGTTTGGAGGTAAAAAACAAATTAAGTTTCTATACCAAACTGTTTAGTTGTAGACATTCCCCCCCCCCCAAGTCCCCATGTTTTTTCTCCTGGATTCACATTTGAGAGGCCGATTGATTTTGATGCAAACAGGAATAGTATTTCATCGCCGCATCCATGCTGTCCATTCGTTACAACTTAAATTATTGAAGGAAAATTTTCCCTGCTATTATATCTCAAGCTGTAACCACCAGCAGATCAAGTAATTTTACAACCTATACCATATGAAATGCAAAAGCTTTCATGGTGTAAGCTTTTATTATTATTATTATTATTATTCGTTTGATAAGAGACCATTGATTCATTAAATTAAAGAACATAGTCTACTTATCATAGCCACAATTTTGTTCCTCAATTGCCTTGCCAAAAGCTCCCTGTTCCATCTTTCCGCCTTCTGCCTTTCAATCCATATATGGCCACCAAACTAGTAAAGCCACCCCAATCCTTCGAGGATACAGATATGTGATCACGACAATTCTCGACGATGAAAAGGACAGAAGCTAACTACCACGGGCCCAAATTAGATATCCAATTTGCAAATCTTGGTGGAAGTACCCATGTAATTCCGAGAGGGAAAAAAAAAAAAAAAAAGATGGTAGAATTAAAGCTTTCAGTGTCATTGCACAGCGTGCAACGCGCAAGTTTCAATAGTTGTGGTAGTTTTTTTTTTTTTTTTGCACTGTATTTTGTTTTATCTTTAAAGAGGTTTATTAGATTATAAATTTAATAACGAGGATAACCCTTCTATTTTCAAACATTAAATATTTTTCATAAAATTATAACACAATATCTCAAAAGTAAAAATCTAAACTTTTAACTATTGAGCATCTTCTAAGAAACATAATAGTGTGTCAATTAACCATAGAATTGGAAGTTAAGAATTGTAGAGATTCCTGTTGATTAGAGAATCAGACCCCCAGCATTGAGCAAAGACTTGAACTTTCATAATTTCGTTGAGTTTACCATATTTTTAAAATTGCCATTGCATTTCATTCATTCTCACAGGTGAAGCAAACTCATTGTAACAAATGGTTCAAACTTTATTACCTTTCGACCAAAAATTTTAAAAAGTTCTGCAAACTCAATGGAACAGGGGCTTATAGGTGGGAATTGACTAACATTGTTCATTTAAGCTCCTGCTGCTGGGTACGTGACGAACTTTATGTTGCTTTAAGTTTGATGAGATTTAGGACTTTGTCTTTGTTGTTTGTTTAAGTTAATGAGGCTTTCCATGTCGATAACGAATAATAATACGTTAATATTTAATGATAATGAAAATAATTATCGGGTATTGCCTTGATGAAATTACGCTAACTAATGTTTTCTCAAGATTAAAAAAAAAAATGGAAAAAAAATGTTATACGTGTCTAGTTCAATATGAATTTCATTGCGTGAGCTTGTTTTGTTTGACAATGGTGACATGGATCATAATCATGACTTGAAAACGAAAAAAAAAAAAAAAACTCAAGGAGAACATGTTACTGGGGAACTTCGCCGCCAGACGACTAAAAGTTTGCAGGCTATGTCCTGTCCACTCAATTAAAATAAAATCACGGCCGGCAGCGTTGTTTCGTTGACCACGCCTGGAATGACCGAAAAGCATTAGGAATTGTGAACGATTAAAGCGACAGTGAGATCCGTAAACAATCAATGAGATATCCAACTGAATGGAAGTCTCTGACCTCAACGGTAATCCAATACAATTTATAATGTAAGCCACGTGATTTTTTTTTTTTAAGTAGGAAGCGTAATCTCATCTGTCTATAACAATCATTCAAGGGTTTCTCCTATTATCTCTAATGAGTTTTTCCTTTTGTTAAAAGCAATGGGTTATTATCTTTTAATAGTGTCACGAACTTGATTTTTCAAGACTCTGTTTTTGGAACAGGTAGCTACTTTCCCATCTTTATTTGTAACTATTTTATGGGCTTAGAAATAAATACAGGGAAATGAAAGGATGAGTTAATTCATGAGGGATTCATATTAATTATATTGTGGAGTGCATAGAGTGTTAAATTGCTAGACGATTTTGAGAAGCTACGAACACACACGCAAAGGAAAAAACAAAAAAAACAAAAACAAAAAGGAATTCAATTGGCCTTTGAAGTAAAACATTTGAGTCCCTTCAAATTCTTAATTCCTAGAATTCTCAGTCTCTGTTTTTGTTATCCTAAACAAGCCATTGAGACTGAAAACTAAATATTCCGCCCTGTCACATTAATAAACACAAACATTTCATAATTCGTCTTTTTATAGCTTTCACTTTTATGCAGTAAATTCATTATGTGGTTCTCTTTTCAGCAATTTCCCCCCACCCCTCCTTCCCCCTGCGCGACCCCCCTAAGTCTGCCCGTGCCCAAGGTCCAATCCCAAAAGGCGAAAACCTCCTTTCTATATAACATTTTTCTTTTTCTTTTAAATTTCTAGATGCAAATGTTATATAATACACATAGACCCAACATCTTATTGTTGTAAAAATTCCTTGCTATTTTTCTTATTTGATATTATAGATTATTATATACTATGATAACATTCCAGATTAAATGAGCCTTTTTTTTTTTTTTTTTTTACTCTTTTGCAAATATGTTCTAAAGAATATATCTTTCCTTCAATGTTTTTAATTTTTTTAAGAAAAATTATTAACAAGAAGTAATTTTTTTATTATTTTTAGCATTTAGAAATTATCATGAAATTAATTCAAAATAAATAAAAAAATGAGGATGGCTAACTTGTTGGCTAGCTAGAGTTTGCTTAACGCCTCAAGCCACTCTCTCATCCTCCAAAATGGAGTAACCCTAGTGTTTAATGGTGCTTCAAGGACTTAAATCCTCAATTCCCTATTAATTACTAATTACTGACAAGTAACCGACTGTAAAAAAGAAAAAAAAAAAAAAGACTATTTTTTAAGTTGATCCACCAAAAAAACGGAAAGAAAACTGATCCCTCGAAAGTGGTGGACCCCATCTCTCGCGATCAATCAAACTGCTTTATCACGGATTCAGATTATAAAATTCGCCCAACGTGGCCTATATCTCTGCCCATATATCCCCACGTGCTTTAATTCTCTCCTTCCCAATATTATTCCTTCCGCCCTGTTCAGGCCCCTCATCCTGTCTCCTCTCTCCCTCTCTCTCTCTCGAATCGAAGAAAAATGAATTCTCACCAGCAGTTATCATCAGTATCACTGTTAATCTCACTAATCATCTCCTTCAATACAATCGTTGTATTAGCTTCTCCTTTCTCAGCTAGGAATCCTGATAATGAATATCCGTCAGTTTTGGATGCGTTGAGTTCTAATTCTTTCTATTCCGAGCCTTCGAGATCAAAGAATCAATCAGCCGCAACCACCTCGGCTCATCTGAAACCGTGGGATAGCGGCTGCGAGGTGTGGACTCGGACCTGCTCAGAGAGGGTGCTGGGCCTGGCCCGGCGGCCGGAGACGGTGGGTTGGTTAAAGAGCGTTAGGAGGAGGATTCACGAGAATCCTGAGCTGGCTTTCGAAGAGTTTAAGACGAGTGAGCTGGTCAGAAATGAGTTGGATCAATTGGGGATTGTATATAAGTATCCCTTGGCCAAAACGGGTATTCGGGCTTGGATCGGGACCGGCGGGCCTCCCTTTGTGGGCATCAGAGCTGATATGGATGCTCTACCTATTCAGGTTTCGAACACTTTAAACCTTTTTTTTTTTTTCTTTTTTCTTTTTGTGGTTTTTGTCCCGTTTTTAATCTGCCTTGGCGGTTAATTTTGATTTTCTTTTTTTCCTAATTCGTCAAAGGACATATGCGTGGGAAATAACAAAATTAGAAGAAAACATCAAGTACATATCTAAAAAGTGCATACAAAGCACATGCCGAGTAGTTGCTTTTCCACGCTGACGTGGAAGTTAAGATGTACGTTGATAAATATATCACTTTAATGGATTTGTGGGTTTTTCCTGGAAATTCATTTTCAGTGTGGTGCATGGCAAATAAAAAGTAAGTTCAGATCTGACAGCCCAAAGAATAACTTCGTACACAATGAACAAGAAACAAGCTAATCCATTTGACATTTGATTAGGCCAATGTTCAATTTCAGAGTATTGGAGGGAGTTATCGTCAACATTTTATGGGAATTCATGTGTTTTTTTTTCAGGAAGGTGTAGAATGGGAGCACAAGAGCAGAGTTGATGGAAAAATGCATGCTTGTGGGCACGATGCCCATGTTGCCATGCTTATGGGTGCAGCCATGATTTTGAAGTGCCGCGAACATCTTTTGAAGGTTTTGTTTTCTAATCTCGTTTAATTCCTATTTATCTCTTATTAGAGTATTAGTTATGAGTCTAATTCCCTACAATCATGAGCCTAATTTATATCTTAACAATAGTGACACCCAGTACTTATGATCCCACTGACTCTGAAGCATGTGGTGTAAACATGCTTGAAGAACCCAAATTAATTTCAATCTCAACTATGTGCAACGTATGTTAGGTGAAAATAACCTAAAGAGTTTTTAATTGGGTGCGTGTCAAACAGACATTCCTTAATGAACTTCAGAATTGAAACCTATCTTCTCTTGTTAACTCTGAACATTGGTGTATTACAATGTTCAAAAAGAAAAAAGAAATAAAAACAAAGAAGAGAAAAGAAAAGAAATATTTATGGTGGAGAATTAATATTTGTTTGAAGACATTTAGTACTTTATATGACTACAAGCACCTCGAACTATCTCTAACTCAAACAGTAAAACAACTTTCTTGCTACGTAATAATCGGGGAAGGTTTGGCTTTTATAAATTCTTTGGCTCCGACTGCATTTTCTTCCTCGAGTTTCACATGAAAGGGACAGGAGATCGTGTGCAACACCTTTAAATCGTCTCACAAGCCACAATTTTTGGCTTGTTTTCTTGCTTAAATTTCTCCTTTTGCGTCCTTTTCTGCTCATCATAGCATGGTAGGAAAGGCACTAAGGAAGTAGGAGTAAGGACCTTTCAAGTAAAAGGATATTATTTTCAAAGATGATTGGATTATGAGAACGTACATTATAACATTAGTGGTGGGCCTGTTTTTCTTCAATCGTTTCTGTTTTTGATATCGTATTTTAGGTAAGTTTTCATTTGTTTAATTGGGGGTTGGCGTTGGCGCTTGCTTCTGTCCTTATTCACTGTATGCGTTGATACATTTTTGGTCCAGGACACCATGTGCATCCATCACCACCTGCCTTTTTGCTTTTTATATGCACTTTTAATCATATACAAAAAAATAAACGGTGGATAGCGGTTAGATGATGGATATTCCATTTGTTAATAATTTATTTCGAGTCCCACTTGAAAACTTTCACATAGAAAGGCAACCGCACTTTCGAATTTCATCTTGTAGAGTAAATGGCCACTTTTGAAAACGCATTTATTTACTTCTTTAGTGGCATTTATGGATGTCAACCTGTCGAAGCTTTTCTTGCCTTTTTGTTCTTACCTTTAGTGCAACATATTGATATAGTGGTTCAACACCGTTGGCATTTCTAAGAAGAAAACTGGTTTATATTTATAAACAAAATTTAAAAATATGTAACACCAAAGGAGATAGTGAATTCATTGGAGTGCCGGTGGCACGTTACATGATTTTTCCTTTTGAATTTGTCGGTAAAAATATTATTTTCTGCCTAGCAATAGAGTGAGTAATCTGGGAATCTTATGCTTTAAAGTCAAAGATGGGCTGAGAATCTGGGGAGAGGAGTTGAAAGAACTGTTGGGTCTAATGAATAAAGTTTTGAGTGGTCTAGAAATTTTAAATTGGATTAAATTACTGATGTCAAACAATCCTTAGGTGATTCTTGATTTGTGAAGTATGATTAGAAGAACTAAATGGAAAATTTCTCATAGCATCGATTCTAGTCGTAAAAATACTAGGACTTGTGATAGCAATCAGCAGGAAGTTGTTCTCGGTCTGACCAAAGGGCTTTCCTCAAGGATGCCGATTAGATGTTCTAGGACACTCTTGCTGATTCGGCCTCCCATTTCCTGAATTGTAGGCCAGAACTTTCTAGCTTTTACTAACCAGCACTGTATCCGTCACAGGGAACCGTGGTTCTGCTCTTCCAGCCAGCTGAGGAAGCCGGGAATGGGGCAAAACGAATGATAGGAGACGCTGCTCTGGATGACGTGGAGGCTATATTTGCACTTCACGTGTCGCACGAGTATCCAACTGGCATCATTGGCTCCAGGCCCGGTCCCCTGCTTGCCGGGTGTGGGTTCTTCCGAGCAGTAATTAGTGGCAGAAGGGGCTATGCTGGGAACCAACCCCGATCCGTTGACCCCATTATGGCAGCTTCCGCAGCCGTTATCAGCTTGCAGGGCATTGTGTCCCGGGAAGCAAATCCACTGGACTCACAAGTACGTCTAATCAGCATCCAGTGTCTCCCTGTTCGTTTCACTAGTATGCTTTCAATTTTCCTACTGTTGATCTGCCTATTTCGCCGGACAGGTGGTCTCAGTTACTGCAATAGATGGAGGCAATAATCCTGAAACGATACCAGATACTGTAGTACTTGGCGGAACATTCAGAGCTTTCTCCAACACAACCTTCTATCAACTTCTCCGAAGAATAGAAGAGGTTAGAATGACTCCACCATTATGGTTTAGAGTGGAATTTTGAGATAATTCAGTTACCTTTTAAGGCCAAAAGACACGAAAGGACTTCACAGTGCTTGGTACTTTCCCACTCACGGCTGTAGGGGCCTAGTGCACTTAATTCAGTAACCATTTTTCATACGAGTGGAGTTGGGACAGTAATTGTACGTGTCCATCCAAATTAAACCTAGGGGAGTCTACAGATGCCCCATCGTCATAATCAACCCAAACATTTACCACCCGCTACTCTTTTAGAATGATTGTGCTTAACACTATTCGCATTGTCGATACACAGGTGATTGTAGAACAGGCCAGTGTCTTCAAGTGCTCGGCAACAGTTGACTTCTTTGAAAATCAGAACAGAATCTATCCCCCAACCGTGAATGACGATCGCATGTATGAGCACGTGCGAAAGGTGGCCACTGACTTGTTGGGTCCAACAAATTTTAGGGTGGTGCAGCCCCTGATGGGTGCCGAGGACTTCTCCTTTTACTCGGAAGTGGTGCCTGCAGCCTTTTACTACGTAGGCATAAGAAACGAGACCTTGGGGTCAATACACACTGGTCATTCGCCTCATTTTATGATAGATGAAGATGTTCTTCCCATAGGTGCTGCAGCGCATGCAGCTATTGCAGAGAGATACCTCATCGAGCACGGATAATGTTGATAAATGGCTATAAATCACTTTACTACCTCGCAGATTAAACCTCAGTAAGCAGCGATCATTCAAAGTCCTTGAGTCCTGGGTTATCATTCTCTCATGTACCTGGGATTGTGGGGTGGGATGGCTATTGAAGTACAGATTTGCACAGCCAACAACAGATTGAAGAACATATCTGCTCAAAAAATCCAACACCTAAAAACATGTGGTTTTTGCATTGGATGCAACCTTGCCACCAAGCACTTCAACAACAATTTTACTCCTAAACGACTCAGAATCTTCCACTCTTTGTTCATTATGCGTAACTATGTATTGAGCATTTTTTTTCACATAATACAACACCCAACTGTTATTTGAGTGCATTTTTCGAATTTATGAAACAAAGACCTCACCTCTGATTCATTTATCCCACCCACCAGCTCAAAGCTAGTGCCATATACATACAAAAACATAAAGAAGTTCTCTAGCAGAAGCTTTCACCAACTTCAATTGTGCTAATTATTCATACAATTCTCACCTCTTTTCACCGGCTAAACATCTAGCAGCTTGTAAAGCAAAATAAGTGAGGATGATGTCTGCACCAGCCCGTCGGAGGCACATAAGAGACTCCAACATAACCCTTTCTTCATCAATCATTTTTAGAGCCCCACCAGCCTTAATCATGGAATATTCGCCAGAAACCTGGACATAAAGAAGAAAGGAAATATGAGTAATGCATTAAGAACACTACATGTTGTCACAAAGAAGAATTATCTGAGTCCTAGTCAGAAAGACTATCATTCTCCTGTGGTCAGGAAAACCTAAGATAAAAAAAATGAATTCTAGACAACATCCATCAGACACATCTCTTGATCCTACTTATCCAGAAGGGCTTCATTTTATCCAATCACAGTAACATTTGAATTCCAGTACATGGGCTAGAGATCACAAGAAGCTTTCTAGATATCAAATGTAAATTGTGACATCAAATTAATTTGAGAAGCACACCACTATTTGTGGCTTAAAACAGCCAAGGATAATAGAATGTGATTACATTTTGCAAAACTGTTTCCCTAAAACCTATTCATGACTGGTAATCTTTTAATTTCCAGTTGTGACATCCAAACCAAAATGGTTTCCAAAGTTCAGGTTTTCACTGCTAATAAGGAAACAGATTAACATCCCAACATTGTTTAGAGACTCCCAAAGACTAAATCTTGTGGGAATCTGGATGCAGAGGATTTAAAAGAATTGGTCGAGGCTAAGACTACAATAGCAAGAGATTTGGTGACTTAAGACAACAGTGTTAAAAGAAGTGGTTATAAAATTACCTGATATGCAGCAACTGGCAGAGAAGAATTATCTCTGAGAAGCCTTATAATATCCAAGTAAGGAAGACCAGGTTTCACCTGCAGACAATGATGTCAGTTCAGTGTAGCAAGAAGTAAGCTCATTCATAGAAATGTTTCACCATGACAGCAGTTTGAAAGAAAAAAAAATACAAACCAGAAGGATATCAGCTCCTTCAGACTCATCTTCATGAGCCTCAACCAGAGCCTCTCTATGATTTGCTGGGTTCATCTGGTAACTGTATTTAACAAGCCAAATCAACTTTCCAATACTGAGAGCAGAATGGTTGGCAAAATGTATAGAACAATTATTTTTAAATGTTAACTACATACGTCTTTTTGTCTCCAAAACGTGGATTTGAGTCCAATGCCTCACGAAATGGACCATAAAATGAACTAGCGTACCTGTTTAAAAGACGATAGGAACTGGTTTGTAAAAATCTGTATAGGCTTCAAAATTCTAACTAGTGATTAGTAATTCATTGAAGGGATGTGAGGAAGTATGTCAGTTTTCTGAGCATTCTATAAATTACAGGAAAAATTTAATAAATAAATAAAGGGGAGAGAGATGTTAGCTATGTGTGAACACATGCAAAAAACATTGAACGCATAAATAGACATAATATCAAGTTACTTTGCTGTATAGGACATGATTGAAACATGCTGAAAGCCTTCTGCGTCAAGAGCTGCCCGGATTGCTCCTACACGACCATCCATCATGTCACTGGGACTAACAATGTCAGCTCCTGCACGAGCCTGCCAAGAAGTAACACGAAGCAGCACAAGACAAGGCTCAGGGCATACATGGCCAAATAGGTGGCATATGCAAAAGAGAGAAAGATGGTAAAAATTGAATATTAAAAACCAACAAGGGTTCTAAGCTATCAGTGACTGACCAGATTATAAACTTTCATAGCAAATTTAAAGCTCTCAAAACACCACTTTGACACAACTTAGACAAAATGTTTGTGCCAAAGGAAACCTAGCAGTTAGATCAATCATAAATGCAAATGAACACTTCCAGAAGAAAAAAGGGTGTAAATATGTTTTCTGGAATCAAAAGCAATTCATATTTTGAAAGCACCCATGAATCGTGTGTCACCTGAGCAACAGCTTGTTTGCACAGTTGATGTACTGTCTCATCATTCATAATCACCCCTGCAGTGCATTAAAAATACCAACCAATAATTGTTCAAGTATCATTCAAACTTATTTCTTTTAAGAATACTTCAACTCAACCGCAATCTGACAGATGGGTATAATATTTTATTCAATAAATCTGAAGAGAGCCCTTGATCCAATGTAGTTGAACTGCATTAGCATTTCATTCTCATCAAAATCCTATGCAACTCGCAGCCTCATCATTTCTACAGTCTCTACAGTTTATGTCAGAAGCTGACTTTAAAAAGGAGCAATTTCATTCTAGACAATCATTTTTCTGCTCTGAAATGTAAGGCATCTCATTAATCATCTCCACCCAGTTTTCAAGCATATGGATATGCCAACAAGTAAGTCTGCTCTACACTTTTGTAGTACCCAATGTGACAGGAAGATTCAGATATCTAGCTCCAATAATTTTTACCAAAAATGATAGCCAGAGTTAAAAAAAAAAAATCAGAGGAATCTCTTACCGTCTTCTCTGACAATACCATCATGCCCATCAGAGGAATATGGATCCAAAGCAACATCAGTGAAGATAACCTAAGAAAAGACAGAATAGAGAGTCAAAGATATTAACACATCCCATGAACACTGCCATAAACAAAATAAAAAAATAAAGTTTCTCTAAGGAGATTAAAAGGTCACATGACTTAGGTACATTGACTTACAAGATCAGGATATTTGTCCTTTAGCAGCCGTATCGCTCGAGGGACTAAACCATTCTCATTATAAGCTTCATCTCCTGTGGGAGACTAGAATGCAAAAGGTAATTAAGCACATAATCTTCAAAATGGAAAGAATTCTGGAAGTTTAACTAAAGAGAAGAAGACAATTAGAAGGTAAACAAAAACCTTTAAACCATCTGGGACTTTGGGAAAGAGGACCACACTATTTACCCCAACATCCCGAGCTCTTGCTACCTGCACCAGACATTGTTTATACTAAACAGCATAGCAACTAAAAAAAGTCACGCATTTGATACATAAAGACTTTTTAGAGAGTTAATTTTTGGGTATCACTGTCCACCTTTACAACCATCATATGGTCAAACATGCACACTTAGTGTGCTCAACTTATGAATGCAAGTACTTTTGTACTGCTCAACTTATGAATGTAAGGCTTTTGTACTGCTTCCAAGTTTAAGGAAAAAATTCAGTTCTTTCATAGAATCCACTTCCACTGGATTTTTCATTACTGAAAGAATTTGAGGCATTGCCACACACAAACATAGCAAAGGTTTCTTTTGGCAGGACCTCGCTGGAGCTATTTTTTTCAGACAATAATATACAGAGAATTACTAGGCCCACATCACCTCTTCTAGAAGTCCATGTCTCCATCCCAGCCTGTAGCATCCAGGCATTGCTCCAATAGGTGTGTCCTCGTCGCCTGCAAACCTCAATTTATTCACAAAAATTAAGACATCCATTCCCGAAGAAGAGGAAGAACACTTAATCGAGGAAAAACAAAAACTCAAATGAAATTAATGCAAAAATACCAACCTTCATGAATAAAAAGCGGATACACCAAATTTGCAGGTGATATATTAGTTTCCTGGAAAGACGCTCTTAATGCAGGTGTCCTCCGATTACGACGAGGGCGTCGACGAAGTAGCTGATAAAACCCCACCCCCACCCCCCCCAAAAAAAAAACAGCAAACCAAGTTAAGAGTAAGAAATGTAGCAAAAAATCCACAAACCATTGAGTAAAATAATAATTTTTTTTGCCGTCTTCAAACAAGTTAATTTGGCACGTAGAGAAAAAAAAAAACAAAAAGGCGAATTATCAAATAACACATAGAGAAAAATAATAATAATAATGTTAAATTTAAAAGAAATACTAACAAGAGAAGGGACCACGGGAGTTCCAGCCGGTGCGACCGGCTTAGGCGGCACGGGAGGCGCCTCGGGCACATTCCCTGCAGTAACTGCCGCTTCGCACTCTGCATCGCTCAGTCCCAACTTCTTCGTCGGCCCATCGTGGGCTGCACTCGCTCTTACCTTGTAACAATGCCTAGTCCGCGCCATCGCTCCGGTTTTGACACAATCGAACCTCAGATTACTAGAAAACGGTCTTAGTCCAACATATTTTTCACGATCTAAGCCCTTCGTTGCAGGGACCGTACAGGGAGTCTTGAAAATCGTTGAAGCCATTAGCGTTTTTGCACGGTCCTCCAAAAGCGGCTCAAATTTGCAGGGAAATTAAATTTAAAAAAGAAGAAAAAAAAAAAACAGAGATAGAGACAGAGAAACAAGGAAAATAAATATCGAATGGAAAAAGGAGGTAAAGAGAATCGCGGACTAGGACACGAAGGAGGCGTGGGCAAAGGAACGGACGGAGAGCGAAACGGATGACTTTTTATCTGATGATGGGTAGTAGAATCCTGAGAGCCAATAAGGAGAGGGATACAATCGGGAGATAGGTGGGGACGTTGGCAGAGGATAATCGCCTTCGATTAACGCTAACGGTATACCTGACAACTTCTGACGGACACGCGTGTTTTAGGTTGCGAGGAGCATGACCGTTGACTAAAAAACGATTGCGCTGTAAACCTTTTAAAAAACTCGCTTGCTCGGCCAGTGATATATGTTCTGGGCCTCATTCGCTTTGTTGGATCGAAGATCAATGGGCTGGGCCTTCTTTGGGCTTGGGGATGGGTGAGGGG
This sequence comes from Rhizophora apiculata, assembly GCA_037832385.1. Classification (NCBI taxonomy): domain Eukaryota; kingdom Viridiplantae; phylum Streptophyta; class Magnoliopsida; order Malpighiales; family Rhizophoraceae; genus Rhizophora; species Rhizophora apiculata. The sequence continues at coordinate 11,911,211 of CM075430.1, forward strand.
GTTTCTAATGACTAGGCCACATGGATATGAGCTTGGGCTTTCGCTCCCAATTCTCCTTGCCAATTCAAATCTATTCTCACAAGTTACAACTAATCCATCTAACAAATTTGGGAATATGGGCAGCAAGTTGCCGATTTCCCACAGATCACGTGATTTTCACGTGCACGGGGCACCGTTTGTGTTGAACGAAACAACTTTTTTTTCTCTTTTTCTCTTCCAATTAATGAATGAAATAAGACTTTAGATGTAAAAATTCTGCAAGGATCAGGTTAGAAACAATGTAAACTGTGAGACTAAAAACTTCCTTTTACGTTTATGAATCAAATGTGTAGTTTGACAAATTAATAGTGCCAGTCCTTCGCTAACCCAATGGTTGTACCGATTTATTCTATATATAATAATAATAATAATAATAATAATAATAATAATAAGTTAAGACAATGCATGAGATACAAAATAAATGTCAATTTATTATGATTTGTTAATTACAATTAACTATTAATAATTAATAATCATGATTATTTAATTTTTATTTTATGTCTATATATTTACCATGCTCAATTTATATTTGATTCCACTTTCAGTTAATCATTCCCCGATTTTTAGAAAGTAACTTGACGCTTGAAAGATAAACAAAAACAGGACAATCTCAATTTGCATTGAAACCAGGATAAAAAATCTTGGATCCGAATTTTAATGTTTTCCCAAAAGAAGAAATGTGCATATCCAGCAGGCATCTAAATGGAACCTTGACCGTTTCAATGGCTTTTGGTTTGAAGATTTGTTTTTATTAAGTTTTTATATTACAAATGTTTTTAATTTAGTTTTTTTTTTAAAATAAATTTTTACCCTTATAGTAATATTGTAACTTCTAGTCAAATATTACATAACATATAGTATATTAATTACTTATGATATATTAGACGATAATTTTTTAATTTTTTTAAAAAATATTTAAAAAATTAAAAAATTAATCTTTATAATTTAAAATAAAATATATATTTAAATTATTTTTAATAATAATTTTTTAAAAAAATTAAATTTAATAATTAAAAATATATTTAAAAATATTTACCTTAATATTAATATATTATATCAATTAATATTTTAAATTTTATATATACTTAATTAAAAATAATGTAATAAATTTAATAAAAAAAATATAAAATATTTTGTAATTAATAGTATTAATATAAATAAATAATTTTTACAATAAAATTAAAAATAAAAAATTTAAAATAAATTTTGTAATATACAAAATAATTAAAAATTATTATAAATAAATATTAATTTTTTATTTAAATTTGAAAAAAAAAAAAGGTCAGATGCGCACGTAACATGCAGTAAGACCTATGCGCATGTGACATTCACTGGTGGGGCCAGAATTATCCAAGGAGATCTTGGTTCAACTCGTGGGTCTTTGCGCATGAAATATAAGTTAATAATGACAATCATGGGCAAAAAGCCCGCTACTGTAGCCGAAAGCAAAACTCACGGCAACAATAACAAAGAAGGTTGCTTTGGCGAAGAAAAAGAATCAACAGAAGAGGAATAAATTGTTAAACTGCTAATTGTTTTGGCCTCTTCTTTGCCACTTTATAAATATCATGCGTCAATAAATAAACTCTATAAAACATTTTTTCTTGAAGATTTTTATTATGTTAAACTTTTTACAAAATATTATTCGACTTTATAGGTAAGACCCACATTTTACCTCATAACTCTTTTTGTTTTTTATTTTTATTTTTATTTTTCCCGTTGTCTTACAACCTTTTGTGAGTTTTACAATTCCTACACTGATATTATTCCTCTCTTAAACTATTCGCTATATGCCCTCTAAAGCGTGCGGCATAGAAATTACTTTGCATGTACACAAAAAAAAAAAGTGCAGTGTACACAAGAACAGATCTGCCCACTATTGTAAGATTTCTTGATTGTGCGACAATATGATGTAATTCAATTTATTGTCTGAAAGTATGTATGTATATACGACATACATATATACATAATTATGCATATAATACACACCCATTTGGTACTTTGGGAAATGTATACTCTAATGTATTTCTCCCTGTTATTGGAGAGGCCTGTACCCTCTGTATGTGTTGGGTGGCCTTTTTTTTTCGCTCTCCAATTTCTTGAAAGAAAAGCGATAAAAATATTATAAATGTTCAAGGGTACGTGAACAAAAATTAGTGAGCACAAAAAATAGGCAGCAATTGGGTGAGAATGGTTGGTACGTAGGCCCAGTCCTAGACTAAAGATGGAACATCATACGTCATTTCTTACCCCTGAGAAGTAGATTCTTGAGTAGCAGTCTGTATCAACATTTAGCATGTGTAAGTTTAATACCTTGGGTCATGTTCCCCCTTTTCGGGGCCGGTGTCGGTCGAGCGATTAGCACAAATTATTAATTATTAAAGAATTAATTCATTCCACCGTCTAGCCTACTTGCCATTATATGCTCCAATCTAACAGGGATATATATTAAAAAGTTTTTTTTTTTTAAGAGAAAAAGGTGTTTTGAAAATATAATAATTTTTATATTTATAAATTAAAATTAAAAATTATTAATTATTTCTTATTTAATTCTTTATATAAAAATTTTATTATTTAAATATTATTAAATTTAAATAAATTTCTATTAAATTTAATTTTAATATTAATAAATTTAAAATTTTACTATTATACATACTTCAATTTATATTTTTGTTAAAATAAATTTTAGTATGAAAATTTTGATTTAATTTAATATAAAAAATATATTAAATTATTAATTAAATTATTGCTATAGATAATAAAAATAAAAAAATAGATATAATTGAATTATATCCATTACATGTGATCTAATCAAAAATACCTATTCGTTCTTATATACGCTATGCATGGCCTACGATGATTTAGGCTTAACTGCATGGATTTAAATCTCATGAATTTATTTGTAGATAATATATATATATATATCTCATGTGATAAAAAGGAGAGTCTATATCACAAAAAAAATTAAATAATTTTTAATTTCAACTCCAATGATTAGTTAATATTGACAGCACCATAAAAATATAATAAATAATAATATATAATATTTAAAATTAAGATATTATATTATATTATAATAAATAAACAAGAGTCAATAATATTAAAGACTAAATATTTTTACAATTCTAATAATTTATGGGTATTCATAATCATATACTCTAACTACAAAAAATAAAAAATTAGATTACTTCATCTAATCTATATAATGCCTACTATATCTATGACACACTGGCAAGGTACATAACATATTTCTCTTTCGTTTTTACTTCTCGTTGTTTCATTGTACCTCAAATCATCAACTTCAAAATTTTTATTAAAATCATTAATTTATTTTAGTAATTAAATTATTAATTTACACAATTTCTTATTAATTTAACCAACTCTCACAATTTTTATATTATTTATGCATTACATTAGTTATGCATTAACACAATAATTCTTATAATTTTTAAATTACTTAAAATTTTATAATTAACTCTTATATTCTATTTATATAAAGTTACTTATTTTCATATCAATGGCTGGTGTTCATTCATAACTCAAACCATTTATTCTACTAACAACAAAGGAACGTTGTGGAATACCAAGAGATTATATGGAGTCTCTTCTCTCATCCTGCTCTATTTGTTTAACATTCTATAACTTTTATGATTAATATGTTTTAAATGTTTTGAAATATTAAGAGATTATGGAATTTCTTTCCCTTACCTTATCCATGTCCTGTTCATTTCTATATATCTTACGAATATCAACAAATTTGGTAAATTTTTCATCTTCTTAATTTAATCTTTTTTTTTTTCTTTACCTTGGCTACAACCTTCCATCAGAATACTCTCTCCACCCGTATACATCATTCTCATTATTCGAATGAAAGATGAACTCCTTAAATTATTAACATAAGCAAAGAAAGATCATGTCGAAGGTTGATGCTCCGAGTGTCGATTCTTGGTGATTAGTAAGTATTACACATATCCTCTTATGATTTTTGACGATGACATAGTATTTTCATTGGACTCTTTTTTAGCACATAAATTTGCTTAATCTTTGATTAGAAAATGTATAAAAAAAAGAAAAAAAAATCATAGATTTGATGTATTTTTAATTACATTTACTTATTCTTATAAGATTATATTTTCAAGTAGCTAATCATTATTTTGTTTTTCTACTCATTCCCAATTCGCCTGTAGCGCAAGTAATAAAATTATTATTAACCCTATTTTATCGAGTACAAACAAGTCCAGGAAAATTGAGTCCAATAAAGATTTCTCTTATGATTTTTTGTGTGTAAAATCTTTTAAAGAGCATATGCCAGACGTAGATTGATAATTGAGAGAGGGAGAGAGAGATTCTTCTTGTTCAATTTAACTAAACATTTACTGGAAAGCGATACGATTAAAATTTTTCCCCAGAAATAATTCATATGAAGTTGCTGCAAAATAGTGATCAACACCGCATCTATTTAAAAAACATGAGTAACACCAAACTTAATTTCAACTGAAACTTTTCACCGAAGTCAATGTCAAAGCAACATGCGTCGGATTCATTCTCGACTTTACTCAGAAATCTCATCAGATGGGATCGTTCTTATTGATTTTAATGCGGATTTTTCGGATTAGATGACCACTTTAAATTCATGCACTTTATATAAACAAAAAACACACTGATTTTTTTTTTTTTTTTTGACATTTCGTGGATTAAGTTGGAGTTTTCCTTATAGAACCCATAAAATTCATCTAATTAATCCATCCGTTCTCTTCATTTTCTTTCTGCGTCATTTTTTTTTTTCCCCTTTTTCCTGCGTTTGTTGGGTTTCCAACCACATACTGCGAACATCCTTGGAGAATAGACAAGCATTTACAGATTATTTTTCTTGGAAAAAAAAAAAAAAAAGAGTTGTAAAATCAAAATTTTGAAGCAAGTTGTAGACAGGCTCTTTAATGCAAACGTGATCGAAAAGTCCAATTAATTACCGCTTTCTCCAACAGCAAGATACAGAAAATGGACCCCATGAGACTTGGAAGATGGGACCGTTTCTGTCCTTGAAGTCATGACTTACCAACTAGAAAATCTTCGATCGATCATCATGCGTGACTATATAAAGAAATTTTTCTTACGGGAAGATGCTATGTATCTTGCGCATTTTCACGTTATACGTTCTATGAATGCGTGTGTTTTCATTTATCAAAAGTTTTGCACGATTTGCGTGACATATAAGTCTCTCAGCTCTGATCAGCATGCGAGTTAAAGAAAACTCAATTAATCAACAAAATCGATGCTGATTGTCAAACCCTTTTCCCCCTTTTTGCTCTTGTCATCCGGTGCGGGGAAAAGGGCATATATGCTCCCTTTAGTTCTCAAATGAAAACGGCAATGGAAAGAAGATTTCAACGAAGGTAGAGTTTACCAAGCTAAGCGCTATTACTATATAGTTTTCGTTTACCAAATTTAGCCTAGCAGATACGAAATGGGTGAATAAGGTTTTTACACAATAAATGCGAACCATGTTTAAGTTAATCAACATTTGTTCTTGCAGTCATTCAAAACATAGACTTCAAAATGTTAAAATTTTCAATTTTCAATAAATTATTCTTCTCAATTTTGTATTTGACTGGATCGTCTTCAAAAAAATCATATCATATCTATGACTTTGTCACTTTATCTCAATGTTCTCACATAGTCACAATCTGTAAACATAACAAATTTTCTCTTTATCCTTAACAAACTGAATATCAAAAAATTGACGACTCTTTATTCCCCGTAAAAACAAAAATTCATTAGAGAGCTCATTGGCGCAAAGTCTTCTCAATGAATATAGTGTATATTCAGGCATGTTATTGGCCAGTTCAAAGCAAATTTGCCAAGCAAAAATGGGTGTTGCTTCTCAGCAATAATAACACCAGCAACATGCCACTCAGCAAAGGCTTGGACCATATGCAACTATGACGGTATTTCGTACTCATATTTATTGAGGAGGGTCAACAAGACAACAAGTTATCGCCCAGCAAGAGATGTGCTGCTTTTGATGCATAGACTCACAACTTTGTCCCTTTTGAAAAATGCTTCTTGTAAATGTGCTGGAATGAACTTACTCGAGTTTCCAATATCCCCCCTCCCCCCCCCCCCCCCCAAAAAAAAAAAAGAAAAAAAAAAGTAAAGCTTATAGGGCAGAAAACCTCCTTGTCTCTCATCCGTGTGAGAGTACCCCAACACATCCCAACAAATGAGGCCAATTAATTAACTTCATCGTGCAGTTAGCGGAATATATATATATATCCGTTTTATCTCTCATAAAAAGGGTCTTCCATGCAAAGAGACAAAACTATGAAATCACACATCAAAATAGACAATAAACCTCGTGAATTAACTCAATAATAAATGCTAATTCGTTAAAAGATTCATTGAATTATGAGATACATAAAATGTAATTTTATTTTCATTTTTATTAATCTTATATTTTTTATCATAATTAAAAATCTATAATTATAAAAATAGAGGTTTAAGATTTTAAATATCGAGTATCCTGATATAAAAGCAGCATTGCTTAGGAGTCTCCTGTAGTTAGTAGGGCCAGTGAAATCCCAATTGATGATTCAGGATGACTTGATTAAGGTAAAGTCAGTCAGGGAGATCCCGATGTTCCGTAAGAAAAGATCGCCTATTTTGCTTCTCAAGTCAAGACTTAATTTAAAAACACTGCTTCTTTGCCCTTTGCATATGTCTTACATTGTAGGCGCAATAGAAAAGTGAAGGGACAAATGTACAGGACAACAAACATCCTCTGCTTTTGAAGAAAAGAAATATTTTACGTAAAGACTCTGAGCTCTTTTTTTTTTTTTTTTTTTGGGCATGGGTTTATTGGTGCGAAGATTTCTTCGAAAATCTAAATTTCAAGTGTGAAAACTGAAAAGGCCAAAAACCAAAAGCACCATGTGATCTGACGGTTCATGTTCTCCTGCGTCAGCCACACTCTTACAGGAATGCATAAATGAAAGACACGTGGGAAGCGACAACAAGGACCCATGCTCAGATTTGAATGGGCACGCAGACTCCACAAAGAAATAAAAGTTTCCAGTTTGGACTGTGGACATCCCTGGATCGGGATAGATTCGCAATTGGGAGAGGATTTGGACCAGAAGGGGGAGTGGACCCACAAAAGATTACATACAGGGTGGGCCATTCAAGATTTTCAAAATGATGGAGCCCCCCATCTTAGACTCTTAATTTATTTCGTGTCCTTCACTATAATTACCTAAAAAGATCGATTCCCATGCTGCTTGACTACTGGACATTCTTATGCAAACGCTTCAGTACTCAAATTTCTTATTATTGTGTTGGCCTTCTGAGTAGGGCTAACTTACACAAAAACAAGAACGACCCTAGTTTCTTTTGTCACGTTAATTCCAAATTCAACTGGAAATTTGATTTTTTTTTTCTCACTTTTTACTAATTTTGACCCGATAAAGCACAAGTTAAGGCTTATTGTTATTGTGGCACTGGAGAAATAATAATAATAATAATAATAACGCACTTGACATTAGAATTTGTAGTAAGACCTTTTTTACCAGTCGTTCAATAGACATTTCTTTTTGTTTTACTCTTGATTCTATTCTTAGCATCATTCTTGAAAAAAAAAAAAAAAAGTATTACAATCGCCCTTTATATTGCGCAGTTTTTCTGATAATTTAAAACATATTGTTATACTAAATTCAATAAAAACATAGGCAGACCCATATAGCCTTTTTTTTTTTTTTTTTTCTGTGGATGATGATGATTAATATTGTTAAACGCCATAGATACCATCATTAGTGATGACGAATTTTCTTATTCATCAATCCGCGTGGATCATACATTGTGAATACCATAATTAATCTCTAGTGCTCCTACTGTCAACAGAATTATTATTTATTTATTTTTATTTTTATTTTTATTTTTTGTATATACCGTCGTTTACGTTTATCGGTATGCATTATTGCCCTTGTCCAAAAATGAAAAAGCTGATTGTGACGTGCACATGTATGTATGCGTATGTCACCTTTTAGTAATAGCATTTTTATATATAGGGCGTTCTTTAACCGATTTGCCCGTGTATTAAAGAGACATTACTATTCCATAATTAAAGAGCTGTGCATATTTCTCATCGCGTACCATTTTTCTTAAAATCAATATTTTTACAATAACTTACTTTTGGTGTACGCTCGAGTGGCCGTGCTCACTGAAAGTGAAAATACATTGGATCTACAGTAGTAGTGTTCAGTAAATGGGCCAGCGATTTGGATCAGACATTTGTCTACTTTTAATGCAAAATTGCTTCTCGGCCGTTGTCAATATTTTCTCCTTTTTTTAATAATTTTTTAACTTACAATTTTATCTATTTATGATAATAAAAAACATATGATTGATTTATATTTTTTTGTGTTTTTTCGTATATTTTAATGACGGTTGATAATTAGATTTTTTTAAAAATATACATATATATTCATTGTTCATGTTCTTCGCGGGTAGGTTGAAATATAGTTTGTGGTTTGTCCGAATTCCACGGTTAACAGCGAAGAAGAATGTAGAAGAAAAGAAATAAGGCACAAATATTCGACGCTTCTGTCACCTTCAATCACTTCTACTGTTTATTAGTGGGAGCAAATTGGCTGCTGCAGCTACCGGTTGACCGAGTACTTCACAATTAGCACGGAATTAAACAAGAGCAAATTTTTTTTTTTCTTTTATCTATGTGAAAATTGAAAAAAAAAAAAAAATGTTGTAACTAATAATAAAGAATTTAATTAACAAGGTTCCTTTTTATTTTTTATTTTTTTGGTTTTATTTTTGAGGAATTCAAAGTCTTCAATCTTATCCAATCCAATCAAAATCAACTTATTTACACCATCGTGATCAAATGACGACAAAGATCTCCCTGATTTTCCTTAGCAATCAAACAAAATCTAGAGGGAGAGGGAAAAAAAAAAGGAGAGAGAGGGATTAGTGGTTGTACCAACACGGCATAGAGGATCTAGGAAGAGATTGCATCAGAAAAAATGCACACGTGAAAATGACACTTAATCCCGTGGTCCCAAAAGTAAAAAAAAAAAAAAAAAAAGGTGGGGGGGGGGCGCATGTAGAGAAAGAGAGGCAAATTACTCCTCTTCTACAAAAGGAAAATGATTTTCAGAAAGAAGAATTAAATAACAAAGCAATACAAACGTACTAAATAAAGTAAAATCATACATGATTTGACATGTGTATAGCAAAATTCAATTTTATTTCTATAATTTCTTTTTTTTTATTCATGTCCATGGTGCACTCAAACTCTGTACAAGCTTTCCAACTTTTTTCATTAAGAACCAGGGGGCAAACCCACAAGACCCCCATCTCTCTCTTTCTCTCTCTTTTGTACATGGCAATGTCTATATAAACGAAGAGTTTGCGGATTGGGTGGTAGTATAAAGAATAATTAAGTGCTCTCTAAGCGAGATTTGAGGACCCAGAAGGTGAAATGGAGATGAAATCAGGTGCAGAAAGTACCCAACAACAGGAGCAAGAGCAGCAGCGACATTTCAATGTCTTGGCTGTGGATGATAGTCTCCTGGATAGGAAGCTTCTTGAAAGGCAGCTCCTTAGATTTTCTTCTTGCCATGGTACATCGTCCACTGACTCTCTCTCTCTCTCTCTCTCTTTTTATTATAATTTTTTAATTATTTATTTATTTTCTCTCCTGTCATTCGCTGATGCTTTGTAGTATAATTGTTTTCTCTCTTATTCTTGCAGTGACCTTTGTGGACTCTGGGGATAAAGCTTTGGAATATCTCGGCTTGCTTGATAACCGAGACCATATTGATGACGCGTCTTCTTCTTCTTCTTCTTCTGTTTCTTTTTCTGCCTCCTCTCCTTCACACTCACAGCAAAAACAAGAGCAGCAACAACAACAACCACCGCAAGAGGTGATGTTGTCCGCTTCACGGGTATTTCACATAATTAATTGCATTCTCCGAGTAGTAGAGAAATAAATGTGTTCACTGTGTCACGATTTATCTAGCCTGATTATTTGAGTTTGTTAGAGTTTGCAACTAGACAGAGGCTATGCATACATTATAGATTCTATGTTTCCCATGCGCGTTTCTTGAAACTCGAAACCCCAGGTCCCTACCCCACCAACAAAAACCGGAAACCCAGAAAAAGAAAAGAGTAGTAATTATTTTTACAAGGGTAAAATTGGTCGAGTCATCATCGATGCTTTGGTAATTGCTGATTAAAAAGTAATCAATGGTGAAGATCTCTAAGATTAAGTAATATAGTATCGAGTTCGCAGAAGTAGCCCATCCCCATAGTACGAAGATCTCCACGATCATCTTTTTTGCCTTTTGTTTTTCCTTTTTTTTTTTTTTTTTTTTTGTGTTTCAAAAAACACGAACATGCCTGATTCATATATGTACCACCGTGGAGGGTCCTGCTCAGAAATAAAAAAATGTAATGGAAATATCATTTTATCATAAAGTGGGTACACACACACACACACACACGCACACAGAAAATTATGAGAAAAGAGGCTTTTTCTAATTGAATTGGGGATATGGTTAGGAGGGATCTTCAAATTCAGCAGCTCATCTTTCTAGTTTTCTACATTGTGAAGTTTTTTTTACATGGTACAACTCACTATGGATCACAGCTCTCTTTTTTTATTTTTTATTTTTGATATATTTCAGGAGATAAAAGTTAATTTGATCATTACCGACTATTGTATGCCTGGGATGAGTGGTTATGATTTGCTCAAACGAGTCAAGGTATACATCATCCCCCGTTTATGCATTCTCTTCTTAGCTCCATTCCACCTTTTGTTTAATCTTCTCCACTCTAATTAAAGCGAACATGCGAGGAAAAGAGGATATATAAAAGATGATAATTCAAATCAAAGTACAAACGAAATTCAAAACAAAAAAAAAAAAAGAAAAAGGAAAATACCATTGCTGTGGCAATAGCATGCGAATAAGCACGTATTCATTTCCAATAATGGATGCAATTTTTTCTTACCATTATAAGTTGCTATGCTATTTTTTGCTGCATTATGTTTGCCTTTTCTAGTGATTGCCCTAACCACGTGTGTGTGTGTGTTTTGTTATAAATCATCAGTTGAGATTTTGATGGTCAATTTTATTACTACAATAACTTAATTGTTTTAATTAAAATAATTTGAGTTACTTCACTTAATTAATTCTATCCTATTTGTTATTAAACCTAAGATAAACTTTAATAAATAAGATATTAAATTTTTATTTTTTGAAGTGTCATGTTCTAATATTAAGAATAAGTTTTATGGAAATAAAAATAACTATTTTCATTATATAATTCATAATCCAAAAAATTTTTTAATAAATAAAAAAAATCATCATATAAATCTTAATGCAATTTTTGTAATACAAATTGCATTAATATTTTGTTTCGTGTGCCAAGTGTACTTTTTCACCGAGCGTCAATCTCACAAGGAAAGACGTCGACGGTAAAAGAAAAGGTGAACAATAGACTAGAAGCCTGCGGTAGTTCCATCCTAAACGTGTTCATGACATTTGCAGGGATCGTCTTGGAAAGATGTTCCGGTGGTGGTGATGTCATCAGAGGATATACCTTCTAGAATTAGCACGTAAGTTTGTTCTTTTCTTTTTCTTTTTTCTTTTTTCATTTTTTGAGTTTCTTGAAATAGTTCAGTTTCTGTCTAGAAATTGGCGTAGTGGATTATCATCCACTGGACGTACGTGCCAAATTCCCCCCCCTCCCACTTTTTTTATTTTTTGGAAACTTAAAAGCTCCCAGATGCCTGGAAGGTGGAGCGGAGGAGTTCCTGTTGAAGCCTCTTCAGTTATCGGATGTAGAGAAGCTTCACCAACACCTTTTAAAATCACTTGGCAACCCTTCTGTTAGAATTGACCACAACTACACTGCCAATGACAGCAACAACAGCAGCAGCAGCAGCAGCAACGTTAGCACAAGGCAGACAATGTCTCCCGAACCCCCTGAGTTAATACCTAAAATAAAAGAACTAGCCGTTGTATAGAACCAATATTCGGGGGCTATAAACTGGAAGACACAAGCATGGCTTGTTATCTATCTATGCCCGATGTTCACTCGGACCCGAATCCATAAAAGTTGTTAATCGAGTACTCTTTGTTACAGAAACCTTGTTATTTTATATATATTTATTTATTTATATAAAAAAAAAAAGTTTAAATATTGTTCATTAATAAGTGGAAGCCCTTAAAAGTTATACAGCCTCGTTCAACAAACAACGTAAATCAATTTGGTGAAACAAACACCAATCTACATGACAGGACCCAGCATGACAAAACCTGAACGAACATTCCACTCGTAAGATTGCAACATTTCCATAAAATATTAACGTTCACTAGGCTAACAGTCTAATTAATCACCAACGGAAAAAGAGAACCGTCTAATTAATCACCCCTATCCGAGCCCATTGCCTTGTTTCCTTTTAAGAGCGTAGGACCCTACTCATTTTCTTTTGCAGATCCAGAATGCTCGAATTTCTGAGTCTTCACATAGTCGCCATGACAATTGAACTAAATTCCTCGAGTGATAAGATTTTTAAATTCCAAGTAACCTCAATGCACACAGTGCACACTGTTCAAGTTCTTCGTTTGGTGTCTGGATGAAGCGGAGCTCAAATTCTACTGGTAGACAAAAGAAGAAGAAATTGTTCGAAAGGAGGATCATATTATTCAACTCACACAATTACCGTCCTAGGCATTGAAGATTAAAAATGAACTAATAAAAGGGATTATTCTGGTAGGAAGTAGTAACCCTATTCCAAAAATTGGTACAAAGGCTGTGAACCGGCAGTATGTATTTTTAGAGCTCATCTTTCCCAGATTCCTGCTTGGCGACTTTATTCCGTTTCTTTTCGATGAAATCAATGATGCCTTCTTTGGTCCTCTCGCCGTCATACTGCACCATCATTCCACTGGCTGACCTGAAGTACAATGTCGGATATCCTTGAATGTCGAAAATAGCACTTGGAATGTCATTTGCGGTTGCATCCTGAGAGTTTCAGGTATAAATCATATCAAGAATAGTGTTTTCCCCAAATAAAATTACAGGAAAACGAAAAAAAATAAGTAGTAAAACAATTTCTGATGGGTGTTGTTGTATATAAAATTTCTAGTGGAGACCACTCTGCTACTTTAAATTTCATCAATTTCCATCAATATGATCTTGAGTTAAATCTTTCATCCTTCACCAGTCACTAATTTTCCATAGTTATATGAAAAACAAAATATTTCTCCACCCCATATAGTTTTGCAATGAACAAAACTTACAAGCTTTGCGATGATAACATCAGGATCACTTCCATATGAGACAGCAACTTCTTCCAATATTGGAGCAAGCTTTTTGCAGTGTCCACACCAAGGGGCATAAAACTCCAGGAGAACTGCAGAGCATGAGAAGCCAGCATATTATATACACGCACATGTGCACGCATGCACGCACACACACATATATGAGTTGCAATGGTTGATTGTCCCTCCCATATGACATCTCTTCAGTTTCTTAAGGAAATATCAAAATGCACCGAGCCATCCAATTCAAAAAAATTTACACAGATTCTCAAGGTGAGAGTGATGAGAAGTGCATCCTAATTCTTACATAGTAAACAAAAGCACAAAAATGTACCAAACTGTCAATAGTACAAACCATTTTTCCCAGAGTTGAAAACCACATCGATGAGGCTATCAGCAACCACGATTTTTACAGGCTCATCATTGACTTCAGGGATTGGTTCAGATTTTGTGTATGGTGGCACCTTGCCATCCTGTACAGATGTACCAAAGTTATTAAGTTCTTACAGAAGGGCAATCTGAAAAATATCCAATTTCTCTTGCATTATTAACTTCAAAATTTTTTCATTAAAAAACATAAATTCACATCACCTTGAGATCCTTCAACCAAGGAGCAATGTGATCAGGCTCCAAGTTTGGCTTCAGGTATTTCTTTTCATCGTTGGTTTGTATAATAAGGAGAGGTGCTTGTTCCTCCTTCAATCCAAAATACTGTTCATCCAAACCAATTGTTTTGCATGTATGTTAAACAAAACAAACACTTAACACAAAAATTGGCCAAACTATGGTACTACTCACCTGGAAGGCATTAAGACTAGCCTCAAGATCTCCCAACAGAAAGACCATGCCCTCCCCTTTGTATTTCTCAGCAGCTTCATGATATTTAGCCTTGAAAGCATCAGCATCTTCAGTGCTGAAGTTCAAAAATAGCATTGCCTGCCAAATTCAAAATGGTCTTCAGAACATTCACAGTATTTATGGGGTAACAAAGGCATTGAATGAATGTTGCTACCATTTTACTTGAGAAGCAACTTAGTTGCACAATGAAACAGAGACATCCAAACAAGTGACAAAAAACCAGGGAGGCATAACACGTAGAAAACCAAAACAATAACTCCACTATGTCACAGATTAAAATTGCCTAGAAAACAGCTGACTAAAAGGCAGCAGTCAAATATGAATTTAATGACAACTTGGCGAAGAGGAAAAACCAGCCAGAAACCCCTCCTAAAAAAGTTTAATTTGTGAAATTAGTCTCTAATGAAAGCAAATAAATAACATAACCCATAATTTTGAATTTAGGCAACGTCACAAATGCAGTACAAGGACATGCAACACCAGTCAAATGAGACCAGAGCAACAATATACTGTGAACTGGGTGCCAGAGCCTTTTCATCTATGGTTGATTCAAGCTATATCAGTCCCTGTCCATGGCTTGCTGAACGTTAAAGATACATGGTCGTGAAATTGTGAGCAAAAAGCAGATGGTGTGGGCAATGAGTGCCCAATAGACCACAATAAAAACAACTGATGATAGGTGACAAATACACCATCAAACACTAGTAACTCAAAGAAAAACGAGGAAATTCCACAAAGTCTGTTCTATTATTCTTTCAACACCTGCCAACACAAAAGATTGTTTTTTGTGTACCTTAGAATCAGGACTATTGAAAAATTTGATGACAAAAGGGTGATTGCTGGGATCTTTGTCAAAGAGAGTCACAATTGGCACGCTAGATACTTCAATAAATTTCTCTAGAGCATCAACATCAAAATCCTGCAATCACATTACATGGTCAGAATAAAAACTTCTAAAATCAGTGTTAATATAATCTCAACGCAATTAAAATATCCTAATACCTTAAAATCGACATAGAGTTCATCAAAAGGCTTTAACAGCCTAACTAGGGGCCCAGTTGCTGATGATTCACCCTGTGGCAGGTGTTTTGCATCCAGTGTATGACTAAAGGCATAGTCAGAACGCAGTTTTTCGGCTACAGCAGTATAGTTCTCATACTCTTGACCTGAGAAACTGGGGAACACTCCAACCTGCAAAAATAGGGAGAAAAGTTAAAAAAAAAAAAAAAAGTAAATTTAAGGAAAATCATAGGAGCATCTAGAAACAAAAGTTGGACAACTTGCACTTACAATGAATACTTTGTTTTCGCCAAGGAGAGTACTAGCTTCATCAGCTGATTTTATTTCTGCAGAAGCAGGACCTCTTTGTTTCTTCAAGTATTCGACAATGCCATCAGCTTCACGGGGGCCCTTATAGTCTTGAACAGACTTCCCACCATTTCTCAATATTTTGAGAGTGGGGAATCCCTTAATCTCATATTCACTAGCAAGCTCTCTGTTATTTTCTTCATTAGCATCAACTTTAGCTAGAACAACTGGAGGGTCTTCACTACTCAATATAGACGCAGCTTTCTCATACTACACATGAAATAATAGATTTTGATAGGTAAGCATGCATAAATCATCTAAAAAACAATTTGACCATAAGGAAATTCAGATAATTAAAAATCACAAACTCAATACCTGTGGAGCAAGATTCTTGCAGTGACCACACCTGTGAGAAGGGGCTTTAAAAATCATTTCCACATTATAGAAAAAGAAAAATATGGGAACCTGAGCTCAATTCTTATATTAAATTCCGCACACAATGCAAGATGATTACAGATTAAAAATTCTAATGTCACAGGAATATAAATTTCTAAATGTGGACGTCGACTGTCAGATGCTCGATCACATTTCAAACTTAAAAATGAACTACAATACAGAACCAATCCAAGCTTTTGAATTCAAAAAGTTCATAATCAGACCAATCAATATGCATGTTATTCTGCTAGAGTCCAACACAACAGTCAACGATTACCACTGTAACCACTACTTCCACCTACAGTCATTTGCGTGCTATACTCTAGATCCATCCACACACGATCACACAACCAAAATTCAAGAACAAACCAGTAATCGCATACCAGAGTTAAAAAAAGAAAACAAAATTGAGATCCAAAAGAAAACCAAACAAAATTAACAAGATTCAAAACTCAAAAATTAACAACTGTAGACAAAGATCAAAAGAATTAAGTACCAAGGGGCGTAGAATTCGACAACGATGAAATCGTGCTTGCTAACCGTGTCGGTGAAATTTGAGTGGTCCAATGTCAACACGTGCTCCTTTGATTCACTCTCCTCAGCTGATATCGCCACCGTTACGGATAATAAAACGCATAAATAGAACCCAAACGAAACCCTCGACGCCATTCCCGTATACGCACAGAGAGCACTTGAGAGATTGTAAGCTCTCTAGCGTCAGTATCTAATCCTCTGTTTGTTTACCTTTTCTTTTTTTTTTCAATTTTTCAATCCTTTTGAGATGCTGCGGCTTTTGAGTCTACAAGACTCTACGTGCCTTTTTATCGGCGCCGGCGACTATCGAGACAACGGGACAAACATGGAAGTCACACGTGACACGGATATAGATATTTTTTTTAATCCCCACGCTCTTCGAGTGTCTTATTTTGGATACTCGCTTTCCGTATGGTGGAAATCCACGTGGAAGAACTTGATTGGGTTAACATCGTCATTCCAGGATAAGTATATGTTCAAAGGACACCGATTTCAATTCTGCTTCCATTTTTCTTTACTAATGATGTCATTTGTTTTAGTTTTTTTTTTGTTTAAATCAAAAAAATAACATTAACAATCTTGCGGATTGTCTTTTTATTATTTTTATTTAATTTTTGTTATAAGAGTCATTTGAATATTATTAAATTAAAATAAAATTTTTAATATTTAATTAAATATTAATAAATTTAAAATTTTATTACAATACATCTGAATATTTTAATTTATTTTTGTCAAAATAAAAATAAATAAACACAGAACACATCTAAACATTTGAAACTTAGTTTTATCAAAGTAAAAATTAAAGACGCAAACAAAAATCAACGCACGCCGACTCATTAACTGGAGACACACGGCACTGTCAGTTGTTCTAGTTCAAAGCGGTAACGTTTTCGATCAAATTGCAACACATCGCGGTATTGGGCAATTTTGTACGCGTGTTGGGACAAAGTTGGTTCGATAATTTTAAGTTGTAGTTTCCGTTTGTACATAATTATAATATTTTTCAGCAATAAACTTTAATTTAATAGCATTAAAATTATTTATAAAATTAAAAATTTTAAGTTTAAGTTTTAATCGGTTATTTTTAATTAAAAAAAGAAAGAACTATAGGATTGTAGGGTTAAAGATCATGCCTCCAAAATTTATGCGGTCAGGATTTAGATGGATGATTGAGATAACGATGAACCGCAGGCATCTTGGACGCTTGATGTGGAAGGCGATAATGGAGGAATTAAAAACAGTTGAAAACTAAAGTCGGTTAGTTTCAGTTGTAACAACAAATCAAAAGTTAATTAATATGGTAGTCAACAACTACAACATAAATAAACAACTGGGTAGGCAAAACGAGCTCAATTCCTACTCTGCTCCCGATCACCAGCTAAAATCATACAAAATTTTTTAAGTTATCTACCCTCCAAATTCAATGCAGCCCCGTTCAACGAATAAATGAAATTTCTATACAAAATATCTAGTTACCTACGCGTGGGGTAGAGGTAAGAACAAATTGAAAATCTCCGCTTGGAATCGGCAACCTTTCGGGCTCTTTAAGCGGCTCTAAAACCCCCCTTTTTCTAATAATATTTTTCTGATCCCTTTCCATTGTGTAGAATAATCATTGGCTAATTTTATTTTTTTTCTTTTTTCTCTCTCCTTCTACGAACCCAGCCATTCCCGGTGTACGCTTATCTCCTGCCAACTGTACATAGTTGAAAAAGGTGGGGTGATTTGCTGGAGGAAGCATAGGCTTGCCCTCCTGGAGATGAAATGCAGGAGTACGTATTTCCTATTAGCCACCGCGATAGTCAAGTCTAACTTGCTCGTGGGCTTTCAAAACCTCTGAGGTGAAATTGCCTAAAGCCTCAAAAATTGGAACCAACCCTGCCTGTAAGCTATTAGAAGCAGCGTCATTAACTAGTTTAGTAGCTTCTTTATGCCTAGCTCTCTCTTCCGCTAATTTCTTCCTCATTGAATCTAAATCCACCTTCAAATCATCTAGTCGTGAAACTCCACTCTCTGATGGAACCTTTGACACAGTTTTATTTGACAATGCGTCTTGCTCCTGCTCAATTCTTAGTCGTTCCATGCGGAAGGTCTTGAGCCGTGTCTCAAAGTCTTTTGTAATGTACTCAGCTTTGGTCCTCTGTCGGTGCTCCTCATCATGCCGTGCCCACAACTGGTGCAAGGTTGATGCAAAACCAAGCATGGCATTTTCCACTCCCTTCTCGGAAATTCGAACCATGCCTTGATACCAATCATTGCACACAACAAAAATAGGGGGAGCTCCAAGTCTGCTTGGGGAGAATGGTGCAATTCCATCAGGAGTTTCCTCAGGTTCATCAGGAAGGCACCTTAAAAGCCACCCATTTAATGACTCAATGTACAATTTTTGGGCATTGACCCAATTGCTGAAACGATTGCACCAACCTATAAGCTCCATTTCGAGATCAAGAGTAGCTTTTAGCCCAGAATCTCCTCGCAGGCCAGTGTTGGCCCTGAGATATCGAAGTTTGCTCTCCATGATAGCTTGAAGCTGTTTTTTATGGCATCTTAGAATGGAATTCCACATCCTCATCAATCTGCAAAAATAACAGAATGTTTGTCATACAAAAAAGGTATCCATGCAGCAAGGACTTGATAATATGGATACTTGGCAGTGACAGTGAGAAGATTGTATGCTACATGCTTTTGGAAAAGAGAAACAAATTCATTTAACCATGAAAGATCGAATGAGTAAAACAACTTAAGGCTAAAAAAATTACACAAGAACTTGCCTACATTGTTTTCCGCCATAATGTGAAAACAATGTTGAGGTGAATAGGAATATGAATGAGATGAGGAAAAGCAAAACATTCATTAAAATCCACAATTGCCAGAAAACAAAATATATAGTAACTTTTTGCTTCATACCAGCATGAAAGTTGTGCAAGATTAGAGAGGTTCTCTCTCAACACACTATCAGCCATTAAGTCATTGAAGCAGCCTTGGAGCTAAACCTCACACAAAAGTAGTTGGCCACTGCCAAAGGCAAGCAGATTGGCCCAAAGACCAGTCACTCATGCACTGCTCTAAATATTTATAATCATATATCAAGGGCTTAGAGGGTAAATTGGTTGTGAACATTATATGGCTCAAATATCAGCAAGACTAAAGATATTAGGAAGCAAAGCAATTATACCCATTAATAAGTTCAGTGATTTGAGGCTGCAGTTCTTCGTCCCTCAACCTGTGTATCTTACTTGATATAGAATCAATAGCTCTTATACATACATTAATTTTTGTCAGCAACTTCCTTATTGAGGCCTGGGAAGCATCTATTTTACTTGACTCTGCGCCTCGTTCATCCAAAGCTTTTAGTCTCTTGCACTCCTTTTCATAGGAAACTCGTAGCTTCTCTTCATCCTAAGTAAGCATAAAAATCCAGACATAGTAGGCAATGTACAATGTTAACCTATGGATAAACTAAGAACTTCCACAAATTCTTTTTCAGAAATCTTTCATGCTTATGTTTAATTTCACTTCTCAGATACTAGAGTAGGCATGCTAGGATGAATGGTAATGCAAATATAGCTTTTGTAATCCCTCCCCTCCCCTCCCTCCTCCGCCCGCAACCCCAAAAAGGAGGAAAAAAAGAAGAAGAAGAGAAGGAAGAGGAGGAGAAAAGAAAAAAAGGGATTAGAAAGAATAAGAAGAAAGAATTGGAATCACCACATCAAACAAATCAACCTTGTTAATATATGAAAATAAGAAAAAGTTGATCACTTTATGAACCCATGTTAAACTTAAGAATTTGATAAAAACAAATGCCAACATAAGAAACATAATCACAGTAAACATTTATGAAAACAAAGGTCTTGTCTTCTTCAGCCAACCATACCTTCACTTCCTTGTATAGTTTCTTTTCCCAGGCATAAAGTTTCTCTAGAGTATATGAAAGGTTTGCAGGCTTTATGTCAAGGTCATTTCCAGGTTCACCAGAGTATGCCCTTGCCATTTTCATTACACTAGAAGAAATTTTTACAGAATGTCTGGCTGGAGGATGTGAAGACACCAGATATAGGACCCGGGAAAGAATAACTGCATAGGAACAAATAAGTCTCATAAAAGCACTAAAATTAATTCCTTTCATTTAGATGACTATAACTCAGCAAAGCAAGAGAAGCCAATTATCCTAACAGAAAAAATGGGCAGTCATCAGAGCTTCCATTTTGCAACATCCAAGGGATAAGTAGTCTTAAAGAGATCCTCATTTTCTGCAAAACCCCATCCTATAATTCTTGTTTTCTTCCCAATCATCTAACATGTGGTACGGGCGATACATTATCACGTAGTTGCTTAATTACAACAAGATAATCAAACTGAAAAAAAAAAAAAAAAAAACTTATGTCCAGTACATTACTAGAAGCAATTAACCACAAACATGCAGAACAGGATGCCAAAAAAAAAGAAAAAACAGTCAAAACCTCTTACCTTTAAGTGGTGTTCTTCGCTGGTATGGCAATTTGCCCACCTCAAGCATCAACGCAACCTCTTTTCCGTAGCTAGAGGCAGTCTCAAACTCGTCCCTGATTTCCATCACCACCTCTTGAAGATCCCTGGTACCATGAGCCGACAAGGTAGTTAAGCTACTAGGATCTGAAGACTCAACATCTGCTGTCACTGCAGATGCCTCCTCAACCTCAAAACTCACCCCCTTTGTCTTCTCGTACTCCACTCCAGGACTCTTTGAAACAATGCTTTCTGAGCTACGATAAGGATCAGGACTGGCACTATTCTTGAGCCCTTTACCCTTAACTGACTCTGTACTCTCGCTACTGCTAGGAATTGGAAATGATTTTGAGGTGCTCTCCCCATAATTCCTCTTCATTTCCTCTTCCACTTTAAATTTCCCATTCTTATTTATTTGATCACTACTTACCTTCTTTTCTTTCCGAACCTCTTTTATCACTTCTTGCTCTGTTTCATCTTCCAAATCAGGAATCCCTTCCCTTTCCCTCACCTCCTTTGAATCCGGACTACTCGTGGTAGATCCATAACCATATCTACCCGCCGCTGGGTAGTAACCCGGGTACCCACCGGACCTGTCATCGAATGTGTCAAAAACATTCAGAAAGTCCCACGTGGACACTTTCGGCGGCGAAGGCGGAGCCGCCGGCGGCTTCGGGGGACTAGGCTCCACTTGCGGTGAGCCCATCACTGGGTAGCCAAAATACCCGCCACTCCCATTATAACCCGCGTCCGAATACCCATTCACAGAAGGATCCTCATACATCACCGTTCTCACCGGAGCGGCAGACTTTTTCATGTAAAACATATTCACATTGGGAGACGAATTCGGGTATGGGTATGGGTACGGGTATGGGTAAGGATACGGATTATCTTGGGGATAGCTATAGCCCCAGCTTCCCTGAGGCGGATAATTGTCAAAATTATAGGGAGGTGGAGGCACCTCTCTTTCTCTTCCTCCTCCTCTTTCTTCTTCTTCCTCCGGCGAGTCGTGGATATGAATGTGACCCGAATCCGAGCCTAGGTTCGACCCGGATGACCCTGATGATAGATGCAAATGAGAGTCTTCAATTTCCTCCTCCTCTTCTTCCAACTGTTTCCTCTTGTAATTGCGGGAATTGCTGTCCGATGAATGCGAAATCGACGTGGAAGGAGAGTTCTTCCTTGATTTCCCTTCCTGAGAAGGCAATGGAAGCACCGGAGACGAAGGAGAGGAAGAGGAGGCGATCACAAGCTCCTCATCGACGAATCTACGAATGGCGTCGCCGACGTCCTTGAGTGAATGGAAGTAAGATACGTGTGCGGCGGACAGGGCGTATCGGTGTTCGGACGCCGCCTTGACCAGTTCCTTTCGCTCCCTGCAAAGGATCACCAGCGCCGAATCGTCTAGCTTTGATCCTTTACAGCCCATATCAGCAACGAAGTGGTGGCAATGCAAAGATTAATCGAGTGAAACGGCGTCGCTTTCATGGTGATCCTCCTTCTTCTTCTGCTGTTGCTGTTGTCGTTGTCTGTGTTGCTCTTATTCTTGTTGTTCCAATTGTAATAGTAAATACCTGAAGGTATGAATGGAGAGAAAAAGAGTGCATTGTGAGTGACGGTAGATCCAAAGATGGTTTCCCTTTTCTTCTTTTTCTCGACACACGAATTTAAAAATATGGGTTTTAGCGATATACAGACATGGAAATTAAAATTCAATTGAATCAATGCTCAATTCAAAGTTCCAACACCATCAAAGCCATAGACATACACAAAAGTAGCAAATAAACTAAAACAGTGAGAATTGAATGCAGAGAAAGAGGGAGAGATTGGTGAGGTTGAGAGGTTAAAAGGGGCACTGGAATCGGGGAAAAGGATTGAAATTTTTTCTTTTATTTTTTATATGTATGGAACTGAGATGTGGGTTTCTTTGGTCGTTTTGTCTAATGCTGACAACGTTTGCATAGAGATGTGTCGAACATAGAGATGTGTGATTTTGTGTTCAGTGAATAAATGAACAACGAGCAGAGAGAAAGAGAGAAAGAGAGGGGTAGGAGAAAACAATAACGTTTTGTTTAGTGTGGCGGTGGCTGAGACAGTACTCTCTTCTTCCGTGCCAGAAAATTAACTCAAAAAAAAAAAAAGCAAAAATTGTGTTTTTTGGCAGAGAAGGTGAAAAAGATAGAGAAGGAGTTGGAGGAGGAGGAGGAGAAGAAGGCTCCTAGAACCCGCCTCGTTGACGGACCTTTGTCAGTATCATTGTTAGTGCTTCTTTCACTTGCTTATTCGCTGGACCTTTCCCTGCCGACAAACGAATTTTTTTAATTTTTATAGCTAGACCAGATCTCTTGGTAGTTTAGGCACGCTCTCTGGATTAACTTGAGTTTCATTTTTTTAACCTAAAATATTTTACCCATTAAAATTAGTTTAGGTGCGTTGCCTGCAACTTTACGATTTGATTATTATTTGTTTGAGAAGAAAATAATAAAGGGGGCCCAACTCCTTTTGGTGCTCGTCTGTTCTGTTCTTGGTTGTGTTTTTTGTTTCAGGTACTGAATAAATTTTTCTTTTTTTTTTTTTATGTGGTCATGCAGCTTTGGTGCATTTAATATTTTTTCAATCTCCATTAATGTTACATTGGATACCCCATTTACTGCTCGCAGCTTGTCTAAATTGTGCATTCGAGAGCAGCCCGCGTAGATCGGGCATCGGAGATAGTGCTTTATTATATTATATATATATATATACGCGGAAAAAGAATTATTATTTATCCCCCAACATTTATTATAAAATATATATATATGCTAGAGGTCTTTATGGCCTCCAGGCTCCAGGCAATTAATCCATTTTTGTTGGATTCCAATCACATTCTGGTTTGCTCTTTTAATACAATAATGTATAGTTGTATAACTATCTCCGCTTCAGGAACCGAGAAATCATTGCTTTGTGTGTGTAATAGCATCTGGGATTCGTTTGATTGCAAAATAATGAAGAGCAGGATAATGAAATCTTCATTTTATATAGTGAGTTTAATTGAAAGACAATTTATATATAATTATAATGTATTTATTAAAAAAATGAATGTACCAAATATTTTATGAAATTTAATATGCATTTATCACCACTTTATCTGTTGGATCTATGGTTCGCAATAGACCAGATTCAGAGGGAAAAAAAAAATTAAAACTCTCTCATATTATTTAATTTCCTCATTATTTCACGTGCGAGTCTAAACTAAATGACGATAAACTGTTAATGACTTACTATTATTTTTGAACGCAGCGTTAATTGTTGCTTTTGTTAGAAAAAAAAGAAGAAGTGTCTGCGAGTTGTGCATTCTAGCGGGAGAAATCTCTGAATCTCATTAAATCGGCTGGCCAGATGCAACAGATGTGGTACGGTCTTCCCTGCAACACATCAAGACCATGCATGCCTCCACTCATAAGACACACAGCTGGAAATCTTTAATGTGCAGACGACCCTTCTTTTTTTTTTTTTTTGTCTAATCCACAAAAACACAAAGTTGGGACTGCAAGTAGCTGGAGATGGGACAGAGCTTAGCTATATCAAAGTATAATGTCAATAAAATACAAGAGTTTCCTTCGATTCCATGTGTCCAAGACGTAACGGTCTGGGAAAGAAAGTGATTTTCAGGAGTTAATATGTTTTTACTTTCAGAATAAATGAAGATAATATGTTAAAATTGATAACAGTGTTAAAATTACAGGCATGTTCTTACTGTTACTCCAGTGGTTTCTGACTTGCTGAGTTGGAATTAGACAGAAGGACAAATTAAATTGTTCCAATTACCTAAGAATATGAAACTACGGCCACAACCTAAGAGTAGGGTTGGGTTGGGGGGGGGTGGCGAGGGGAAGAGAATGGTTGGCTGGCCGGCTGACGTTCGAAATAGGCATGAATAAGACGGGTGGTTGTTTTGTGGTTGAATAGAGGTTTGATGGGAGGTCCTCTTGCTTCCTTTCCAAACAAGGACACGAAGAAAAGAGACACGTACAGCTTGCCAGCATGTTGTCCTTGCCGCAATTAAAGATTTTCATTCAAATGCAGACGAGTTAGGCGAATTGTGACCAAACAATCGGTCTTATAATTGACCGTCTCCTTAAAGAATTTCAACGTTGGACCCCATGAAGCCATCTAATCCAAAGTCTAACATCTAATGTAAAAAGCAAATCAATGACTTTTCTAAAAGTACGAAACATAAACGTGTAATTGAGATTTTAAATATGAATTATATAATTAAAAAAATTTATATTAAAAATATAATAAAAATATATAATAAAAATATTCATACACTAAATATATTAAAATTTTTAATTAAAATATAAATTTTAAATTTATAAATTTATTATTTTTAAAATTATGCATAAAAATATCTCTTATTTAATTCTATTTATAAATATTTTGTGTGGCTTCCTGCAAGAAAGGTCTCGAAGCATCGACTAAAACGATACAATATATTATATTGCTTTTTATTTTTTTTCTTTATTCTAAATATCTAATATGAATCATCTGCTCAATTTGAAAACTGTTATGGACAAACAAACATTTCCTTATAATGGTTTTAAAACAACAGATGGAAAATGTCAATGCCTTTTGTTTTGTCATTTGAAACCGTCCAACGAGGGATTGTCCTGGGTCCAACGAGTAATTGTCCCTGGGACTTCTCTCGTATGGGCCCCATATCTTGGATCCGTCTGGAAGTCGGGGAACCGACAGGGGTTTTGATCATCTGCTTGCCTTAGCTTGGTAAAGTTTACGCTATCATTTTGACACGAGTTCAAGCTCCTGCGCGCGAAACATCGGATGACAAGGGGTGAAAGGCCGCCTTTTGGCCTGCCACGCGTATCCTTTTTATCGTAATAAAGTTTTCTCCATGTTTTTTTTTTTTTTTTTAATTGTGATTTCAATTTCGAAACACATCGCTAGCTAGTGGTAACCCAACAAAGAATTCCAAACAATTTAGGATTTGACATTGGAAGGAAGAGGTGCTGATGTTATTGCTTAAATGCCTAAAGTTAAAATAAAGGCAAAATGGAATTGATGGGTTACAATCCCAGTTCAAAGACCGGTTAGCCTAAACCCTAGTTCAAAAAAAAAAAAAAAACAAGAAGCGGACCATGAAATCGAAAGAATATTTAGGGTCAAATCCACAACAATCTAGATTGTTAAACAGAAAGACAGTACATTCCAACCAGTCTCCATCATGTTGCTAATTGTTTAACTTCTTTTCTCTTATTTTAATTTATTGAACAGGTTCAACCCTTGTTTTTCTTTTTTTTATAAAGCTTTTTGTGGGGCTCTGCGCAGCATCATTTATTATAGAAAAAAAGTTTTGGTGAATACAAATTGTATGGCCACAAAATCTTACAAAAACAGTTAAACGAATTATAGTTTATATAGTATAAAAAAATTTTACAATAATATAATAAATATTAATGTATATGTTGTTGTATTGTATAAAATATTATTTATGTAATAAAAATTATTTTTATTTTGAATATTTGTGGTCATGCAGCATCAAGCAGTGGTTCTCTTCATCATTATCATCGTCAAAGGTATGATGGTAGAGGATGAAAATCAGTCAAGTGGTCGCTTTTCAAACCAAATATCACGGGCCGCCCATGTCATAACAAAATATGTGTAGGGCTTTACCAGTACATGATAGGGCTCGCATAGGCTTATGATGTAGGGCTAACAAAGATTCTAAAGAATAAAGAATTCATGAATGATCTGCAGACAGCAGCTGCAGTCCCCCATCCGCAGATGTGGACAAGAAGCTAGCAAAAGCACAGGCAAATGAATGATGGCATCCCGAACTGGACAGCGCTATAATTAAAGAAACGCCCTCATGCTGCCATCCCATGTGCTTCAACGATCGGGAGCAGAGCCATCATCACTTTCTTTATTTCTTTGATTATGACACTTTTCGGCCTAGGGATGGGGGTTGGTCCTTTGCGAAAAGCCATTAACATTTTTGGCTTTTCATCGTATCTGGCCCTGTCAAGGGACTTCGGTGCAAAGCTTCCAATCCTTGACCTGTGAAACATGCCGTCCGCTTTTGAATTTGGACGTCTTTAAAAATTTATATTTTCCTTTTTTTATATAAAAAAAAAAAAGAAAAGAAAAAGTTTCAAGGTTTATTGAATAACTACAAATTACATAATAATTCTTTCCAACGCAAGTGTTATCAACAACCAAGCTTTCTATATGACACATGACAATTACAAAATTTATCTAGTTAATTAATAAAAATATTTTAGTAAAGAAATTTAATGTACCTAACATTACTCTAATCTTTTTAAGCAGCCAAATCGAATCTCATATAGGCAAAAAACATGATAAACCTCGTTCTTTTTCCTTCAATAAACTCTTAGCTTTAGACACCCTGCAACAAAGACTAACAGAGTCCCTTCACTTAAAAATGCAATTTCCTAGAGTTAGAAGTAGCATCAGTTCTGATTACAGAGACTAAAAAAACAAGGGCCACGTGATACCATTGCATAGAAGAGCAGAGATTGTCGGGGCAGTTGGGACGAGAAACGAAAGAAAAATAGAAACATAAGGCCACTTCCCATTAGGCCACTAGATTTGGAGACAGCTCAAGTCTGTGAGACTCTTTACTGCTTTATGGTGTGCAGAATGGAAAATGGTTAGGAGATTTCACGGTTGAAAATGGGAAAAGCATTGCTTGTTTTGATTGGAATCATGGAATGTTATCTCATTATCTGTATTCAGCAAGCTAAATATTTGCTGAGTGGCGGCCAACGCTTTGGAAAAAAGCCCCCTCAAACAAACCTTTAGACCATTGCTTAGCTAGCCTCAAAATGGTAGCGAACAAAACAGACAAGGCTAACACGCATCAAATGGACTTCAAAATAAAATATAAGAGAAAAGGAGAAAAATGCCTCAAATGGAAGCTGGGCACGTATTAATTATTGCAAGCTTAAATATCATCAAATAGCAAGCAGTTCGGTGCCCAGTATACTTGGCTTCTTAGCCAACGAGAAAAATACCCACAGTTCAATATGCAACTAAAATGAAGATCCCCCCCGTCTTCCATTCTCCTTAGGACCACATAGAAACACACAATTTTGGCCAGAAAACAGCTCCGTAGTAGCAAAAAGGGCTAGACAGAAAATCGTCTTGTATTAAACAAACAAGTTGTCATGACTGCAAATACAATATTAAAAAGAAAATCAGAAAAATTACACAAGTTGAGAACAGAGCAGCAAACTGATATAATCATAGACCTCCTTTCATGGCAGCAAGTTTTGATTTGTCCTCTGAACAGAAGAATAGTAATGAGATTCAAGCTCCTTGACACTACCAGCTGCCTCCTCTCCAACTCTAGCTAACATACGATCCACTTTCTCAGCTAATTGATTAAACTCACTTATCCTTTGATCTACATGATCATTAAGAGATGCAAATCCTGAAAAAATTGCTGTTTGCTTTAGCTCTGACACCAACTTAAGTAATGAGTCAGCTGCTTGAACCTGGTTTCAACAAATCAGTCAAAATAAATAACAGCAGCCAGTGTAGAAGTGTTAAGGGAGACGTAGACAGTATTTTCCTTGGAAATTTGCATTCTTTTTGGTTATCTCTGAAGAACGTTTTTATTCGGGCAAAGTCAACCTTCCTACAACATGTATTACAATCTTGCAAATCTTTCTAAGTTCTAAACCTTGTGAAAAATTAATCAGATCAAAATATTAACACTGAAAGCTCAATCACTTTTATAAATTTCACAAGCATTTGTCTTGTACACCAAAATAAATTAAATATTCAACCGTTGCTCCTCCCATGTAGGTGTGCGAGTGTGTCTGGGAACGAGGGAGGGAGAGTATGACAGAGAGATGACTATTACCATTCTGGCAGCACGCATTTCCATCATAAAAGCCTCTTGAGAGTTTCTAACAGGTGTTTCATTGACCTACAACAAGCAGTAACATTTCACAGATTTCACATGCACATTTGAACATGTTCTCTTGAAGCTGAATAAAATGGCTCCATCTAAGGGAAAAAAAAGGCAGCCAAAGGATCTATTAATAATGCTTGCAACTATCGCCACTTCACTTCTTGCCTGGGACAAAGCCAATTTTGCTTTCATAGAAAGCTTTAGCCTTTTGATCTACCATCTAATTAAGAATCCTGAGATGTTCGCCAGCTCTGACATGAAGACAATGACAGCAACACAAACCAGAAAACTGCAGTTCTGAGGAAACACCTAGAGGTTGGAAACAAATCTCACAACAAGCTGAATGCACACATGCAAAGATATTGATTGAAGATCACAGGGAAAAAGCACGATTTGAGTAATATAGTTTCTTCGAGAGCGTCATTAGGCTGGTGTTCTTGCATGATGGAAGGCCAATGAAGCAATAACACAAACACAGCGTCCCCAGGGATTCTTCTATACAACGAATTAATTACACAATCTGCGCTAGGAATATCTAAAAAGTATTCCTGTTTACACAGAATGCGCTGCATATGACATGTAAATTTGGTCATCAGCTACCCTAATGTTTCAACCATTATTTCAGCCATTTAATTTCATCCCTCAATTGCACTTAAGCACAACCAAAATTAACCGTAAAATGGGTCAAGCTTGTGCAATCCTCGGCGTTCTAGAGCAGTCAAACAAGCTTCAATGTTTGGCACAAAGGGGAAACGAAAAGGAAACTGAAATAACCTACGGTAATCAAATGAACGGGGGAACAAAATACCCTGGCAACGTTGACGAGGTGGGTGAAATTGTCGACGATGTTGGCAATATCCGTCTCGACTCTTTGCATCAAGTTTTTCTGTTTCTGAGCCGCTGCCGCCGTGGCCGCCGCCGTAGGTCCACTTCCCGCTCCGACAGAACCGCCGGGCCCAACTCCCACCCCGCCTTTGTTCATTCTCGCTCAAACCTCAAAAATTACTTCACGCTCAACCAAAACCCCCAAGTACAGCGTGCATCGCAGCAGGCCCACGGTTAATAACATTCAGACCAACGACGGACAGGCTCCACTCAATTAGTTATTATTATTATTTAATTTTATGGGATGACCAGTTAAATTCTAATTATTTTATTGATAGGATGTTAGATCTTGACAAAAATATGGTAATATTATTTATCATAAACCAGAAAGGTAGTGTTAATTAAATAAATAAATGTTTGGGCCATAGTTTTGTTTTTTTTTTTGAAGGAAAAAAAATAAAAATGGGGGCCTTACTAAAACGCAGAGTCTGGCTTCCTGAGGTTCCCCCTAATTAAGTATTGCTTAAATTAGGGTATGTGGATTCTGCATGGCTTATATGTGGGACTCACAAAAGTTAATGGTACAATAGATTTGGGTATGTTTAAATTCAAGGGGAATGTTTTTTTTCTAAATTGAAATTGAAATTATATAGCCTTTTCAGGGTTTTTACCAATCAGTTTAATTATTCTAAATATTGTATTGCTTGCATGCCATACTACTTTTCTTGCAATCTGGGGGATTTAGTTCATCAGCTAGAAGCAGTTTCCCTTTCCTTCTTATTTGTCCTTTTTCTTGCTATTACAACAAAATCATCAATCAGTTTCTTCCTTCTTCTCTTGCTGACTGTACGGTGAACCGTCCCACATCCGGAAATTGAGCTGAATTGCGAATGAGATTGCATTTATGCGAGGGAAGGTGAGATTTATGAGAGGGGGCAACTAATTTGTTATGTAGCTTAATTGAGCTATTGATATAACAGAAAATTATTATATGCATTTCAGCCATGGACTTTCAGACAATTGGAGCTAACGGGTCTTTATTTATTGATTTATTTATTTTGGGTTAGGAACTAATTCCACGACTCTGCATGCACGTTGCAAGATCCGAGATCAATTTGCGATTTGGATGCCCATTAGATCCAATGGATTAGAAGCCCAAGATGAGGCTCATCCGTCGGATAGATATATCGTAAAAGACCGATGAAATGAAAAGTCGAAGAAACGAGTCACGGACACGCCTTTCTTCTTCCTATTATTATTGTTAGTTACAAACAACTCGTACACCAATAAACAAATCACCCATAGAAATTCAATAAAATAGAGGCCAAAAGCCGAAAGAGATTCAGCTGTTGGTCACGATATTTGTCAATCAAATGTAAGATGAACTTGCACCTCATCCGTGGTGACTCCGCCACAAAATGGGTATTTAAACAAAACGAGTCAATATGTAAAATAGATAAGGAAGTGAACTTCTACTGGAAAAATCTAAAGGTAGAAGGTAAATTTTTACATGGTACTTAATAGTTCAAACGGGCTTTTATGCATCTCAGTTTAATTTACCACAGATCAAAAAGGTTAAAGTCAAGGTTTTAAATTTGCAGAAACCAAGTTGAGGATTATGACGAATCTGCACGTTTTAACCCGAACTAGAACTAATGGAATAATGGACTAGTGTTCACGACAGCTAGGGTTTCAAACATTTCACCTTAATCACTGGCCCACAGTTAGCCCCACACACAATAGACGGCGGAATTCATTGTTAAATTTCGGGGAAATGCTTCGCTTAAGCTAAGGAAATCAACAATCCTATTAGTATATCACCGCAAGGATCCTCAAAAAAACATACTTAATTTCCGAGAAGAGATGTCAGAAATGCCAGAACAGCAATCACAACCATGATGTTCAGAAAATAATTAGACTGTAAAGGCTTATCTGGACTTCCACCGATGGCTTCATATTCTGCTCGTATCTTCTGCTTCATAGCCTCGGATAGCTCTCTCTGCAATTCAAATAGGCAACACTAATTGAATTTTATTCCTTTCTTCTCCTCTAAGACTTCCAAGGTTTACATGTCATTTCACAGGATTTGCAAAGAGCTTCATCCTGTTCTATTTAAAAGCTATGGCACTAGAAAACAAGATACTTGTTTTTAAGCCTGCAGCACATCATGAAAGTGAAAAGAAAATGAATAATTTGCAAGCATGTTACATCCATAAAAATAGTCCATGCAACGGCAAATGACCCATGACAATCAAATAGTAAAAGGGCAAGAAATTACAACCTTCCCAGATGAGTAGTTAGCTGCCACAAACTTCTCTCCTGCAGCACCATCCATCGTAATTCCCTGACAATGAAATTTACAAGTTGGTTTTACGACTTAGCAACTTTCTCCTTTCCCATCATTTTTAAGGCTCAAACTTGATGATGCTTCCGAGTACAAAAATAAATAAATAAATGAAAATGAGGGAAAATACACAGGTGTTTGTCCTTGGATTGCATGGATATGGGCCTGTGTGTGTGCCAACCATCAGAACTCATAAGACAGCCTTGAAATATCATGAAGCAATGGAGGCCCAATAATGTGCCACAAAAATTACAGGCAAAATAAATTCAGGCTACATTCACTGGATGAATGTTTTTGACTTCCAAAAATTCTCAAGAGTTAAGTAAATGCAGTTAAGTTGAAGGAAGACATCAACACAACTCTAGACCTCAAAGACAACTAATCATAATTAACAAACCTCGGGAGGATCAAATTTGGCCCCCAGGTTGCTGAGCTTGGAATGGGCTTCAGCATAATCTTTAAAGAATGCTTCCTGATCTGTAGCATATTTCTCTGCATAAACCTGCAGAATATGTAATATTTAGCCAGCTACATTTTCAGCATTTGTTGTTATCCATCTTAATCCCACTTTTACCTTGAATGAAGGATCTTCAAAGAGAACAGCATCAGTGGGCAATACTAATAAATCTGCATCCTTTTGCTCTTTAATATCCTGTGTAGATAAATTACATTTAGTAAATGATCATTTTACATGGCAAACACACCCCCACTCCCAAACACCTCCCCCCCCCCCACCCCCTGCGGTGCAAAAAAGGAAAACAAAAACAACAACAAACACAAAACCACCCAAACAACCACCAACAAAGAGAGAAAATAAGAAATGAAACTGTTTTCTTGTCATACAAAAAGAAACTTATAACTTCAAACCTTGAAGTATGAATTATCAAATTTCAGCCATTCAACTGTCCAGGACTGTCCTCCAGGTGCCCCAGGTCCATTTTTCTGTCATACAGCAGATGAAAAGTAAGAAATTACTGACTGCTACTGTCAGTAACCCATATTATCCATAGATATCTAATACATGTTTTGATTTTCAGGCTACCACTGAATGAAGCATGAACCCCAAGATAAATAGTGCCACTGAATAAAAACATTCCAAAGAAGAAGATCCATAAGTTGCTGAGGTCCAAAAAATGAGAGCGAGACAAGAGAGAGGGAGATACTAGAGTTGTACCCCAGCATGCCACAAACATTGCTGGAATGAGCAGCCTTAATTACTTAAACCTATTTATATTCTTAACTATGGATACCAGAGATTAAAGAACTATCAATGTCTATCTTTAGCAGCTTTAGCCAAGAAAGTCACACATAGCCTGATAAACAGCTAATGATATTCTTGTGCATCTCTTATAATATCAGCAATTTTGATAGCAACAAAATTTCCAAATGAATCATGAATTCCCAATATCAATTTTGCACAAAAGGCGAAAATGAAGGATGTATTACTGTATATTTCGTCTCTGGTTTACCCATGCCACTGCGATCTGGTCTGGACCTTCCCACTGTGTGTGCACCAGACAATGCAACTATGTCCTGAAAAAAAGAGTCCAACACAAATCATGGTGCATGAAATGAGGAAGCATCTGCAAGCAAAAAACATGTAGAACTAAAGTTACCTGGTCATTTAGCCCCATTCTGTAGAAAACCTCTCGTAAATGATCGGCAGGTTTGGGGGGAGTGGCAGCTGACCATAAATCAACAATATGCAGAAATCAGTTGCTAAAATTAAACTTGCTGTCTACAAGGAGGGAACAAATGTGCTGGTCTCTAGACGGAAATAGCTTAAATTCTATCAGTCTCTAATGCTGAGGAAATACAACAGTACAATTCAACTATCTAGATCAGAATTTGCAAATATCAAGGAGAACTCAAGTACAATTTGTTGGACTATAAGAAAGAGTTCCCAAAAAATTTCCATTCATAATTTGGGACAACCGACTTACCTGGAAGCCTCCCCTCCTCAGGGCACTGACTGGGTTCTGAGACATCCACCCTTCCGTACTTCATGGGAATTATGGGACCACCAGCCTCCTGGATTTGCAAAGATTTGAACAATAGAACCTCTGTTTTGAAAAGTAATTGAAAAATGTCATATTAATTTAACAGCAAGCACAAGAA
Organism: Rhizophora apiculata; assembly: GCA_037832385.1. Lineage (NCBI taxonomy): Eukaryota > Viridiplantae > Streptophyta > Magnoliopsida > Malpighiales > Rhizophoraceae > Rhizophora > Rhizophora apiculata. The sequence continues at coordinate 11,945,430 of CM075430.1, forward strand.
AAACCTCTATAGCAGTAGCACTGGCCAACTGGAACAAATCTGCATATGTGATGCCAGAATACTTGTCTTTGATAGGCTTAAGAAGATTTAATCCATTCACAAGGCCTGAAATGCCAGCTCTTTAGACAACAAATAACATGAACATAGTAAAGTACAAGTAGTGTGAAATATTTACCAGCATTGGCTGCATGCTTCAGTTCAATCTCAAATCTAAGACTTCCATTGGCTCCACCCCTCTTAGGCCACTCCTCTATGTTTTTATTATATGTACCAGCATCATGCCACCCAAGGCGAACCTGAAAGGAAAATCACATCAGCTTAGGAGAGTGAACCTCTTGCTATGTTACAGCCTTGATGTCAATAAGGCATGGGTGTAAGATGTGGAAAAAGAGCCCCTGTGGCATCACTAAACCAATAAATCTACTTAGCCATTCAATTCTTTGTCCCCTGTTGCAGTACTTCCAACAGGAGAAAAACACTGCAGATATCTCTTTCACATGTCCAGGAACCAAGGGCATAACACAAAGACATTAGCACTAAATGCAAATTGCATATGCATAAACTTCCCAAAATGAAATGCTTTAACTACCAAAATGTTTATACAACATTTTGAAAGTACTGCATGAATGTCAGTGAATAGCTGAAGATTCTCAGTATGTATGTGCATTTTATAAACTTGGCAACTCAGGAGAAATAATTATCTCACATATGAGTGTGTCCATCCATAGTAACCACATTATTTTCTTTTATTTGTGTCACTACGGGCATAATTTCTTTGAATAACTAATATAATAAAAACTTTGTTTCCTCCTAGACATAATGAATAGATTAAACTAAAAATCACCATCCCCTTTGCTTAGTTTTACGTATATATTAACCTCCATGGAAAGATTTGTGATTTCTCTATTCCAGACCTACTTTGCTGGCGATGAAGACAGATTTCAAAGTGAAGCAGCAGATGAGCGAAAAACACGGATGTCCTTCAATTAGTAAAACACAGGAGCGCAAATGCTACAAGAAGAGGCCAACAGTTCGCATTTGGTTCAACATTACCATGCGAATAGAAAAAGGAAATCCAAACAACAATCAATTCATCAAACGCGTTTCTAGTACCAAATCCAAAAAACGAGCCCAAATGTTGCTAAAAGAAACATAATCACCGTTTAAGCAGAATAATTTGACTCAAACATTTCTAGGAAAAATGCCAACAGCTCGCATTCGACTTTAGAGTCAATAAATGTTCGAATTAAATCTTAGACATTATAAAATAGTAGACAGGGATAGGAAAACAAAATACCAGAATAGGATGGCAAAACTTAGACTTGAGAAGCTGCTTGATATCCTCTCTCGCACTCTTCAACTGAGCAGGATCTGACGCCGCAGCCACTGTGCTCATTGACGATCTCTTCTGCACTCGAAGAAACCAAAACCAAGCTCATCAATCCAACAACCAAGTACATACTTCAAAATATGAGTACACAAATATCCATACATGTATATGTATATATATATATATATATATATATAGAGAGAGAGAGAGAGAGAGAGAGAGAGACCTGATTTGAGAAGACGTGAGGAAGGAGAGGAGAGGATCGGAGGCATTTGAGAGAAGCGGGAGAGTAGGAAGAAGAGGATGAGAGAGAAAGTGAGGAGAAGGGAGAGGAAAGCGAAGAGAGGGAGAAGCGGACTCGCGAGGCGGAGGGGAGGAGCCGGGAAGTGGCGGCGCCACTAAGAGAAACCATTGGGGATGATGATAGTGTTAGTTGTGATTGTTGCAGACTACCGGCCATTTGGGATTGCACTCTATTCTTTGTTTTGCTGGTTCGGCCTCTCTCTCCCCTCTCGTCTCGGATTAGTGGGCCGATGGCAAGCACACGCTTGTTTGGATTTCGCCTCTCTTGGGCGTGTGGCTCAGCTCACATGTAACAGCCTCTTTATTTCTTATAGATGTAACAGAATAGGATCCAAATAAATCTCATCGTTGAATTTTATGTTACAAATGTTTTCTCGTTAGAGAAGTAAGACATGATTTTAAAAAAATAATAATATATAAATTATTAAATAAATGGTACATTTTTATACACATTTTTTATTATATTATTATACGGTCAAAATTTTCTTATAATACTGGTTGGTTTTTGGTTGATAACCCAACAATAATTGCATCACCAATAAACGTGTCAGAATCGAATTCTTGAAATGTGTCATCCACGCGTGGGGTTAGTCAAGATTTTATTGCTATTTAATATATTTTTTTCATATTTTTTTTTTTTAAAAATTTCATTTCATCCCATTTAACCTATTTCTTTTAAATCTTTTAATTTGTGCTCACTGTAAAAAATTCGTGACCCGACCTGACAGGCTACCCAACGTAGAGTTGTACTTGCAGTTGAAAATGTTATAAAATATTAATAATCTTAAGCCTCCTAAGAGTTTATCTTCTCTCTCTTCTGCAAATGCGTTTTTTGTGCGGGATTAAAATGGGAAGCTATACAATTAAACAAAGAAATGATTGATTGAAATCAATTATAGTTTTTATATGCAAGCCATGCCACGATTTAGTTATACCGTGTTGAGTAGATGGATGTGTGCGCTGTATTGATATTTTGTCAGTTAAAATTGAGTTAATTTTTCAAAATTTAAAAATTCTCGATTGAATTAAACATTAAAAAAATTGAGAATAAAATCGCACATATTCAAAGAAGTTTTTGGACGAATTTAGACTTTATTCCCATAAAACAAAAGGTCTTGGACAGAATAGACGAAAATGGTGTGAAAAAGTATCAAATCTTTCGATTCTAACCGCTCTGGTAGACTTATTATTCCTTTGTTTATTGTCCATTCTTCGTGTGGAAATTTGGACTCTGACCAGGAGCACATTAAAAAGACCTAGTCCAAGTATTGACCGCAAGCGATTCAAAAGCAACTTTGAACCGATTCTTTTCACGCTACTAGAGGAAAGAGATACGAGATTAGAAGGTACCTGGGTAGGCGACATGGTCAGGGTTGAAATGGCGCACTGGGGACTGAAAATGCTCCTTTCAAGCGACAAACCCTTCATAGGCAACTCTTTGGGAACTCACAAAGCAACCAGAGACAGATACCACCGTGGTGTGAAGTGATATTGCTAGATTTGCTCAGACGATACCAACTGCTAATTGAAAAATTTAGAATCGATCACCCACGTGTCACTCTCCTTCAACAACTCACCAAATCACTCGTTTTTTTTCGCTTGATTTTCGCAACTAAATCTTTGAAGATGACTTGGCCTAGACTACGCATTATATTTAGATCTTTCCAAATCAATTGACCCCCACTTGTGTCGTACTCTAGGGAAGCGGCCCAATAAGGGCGTCTGAGCGTAAATGGAGCTATTAACTGTTATAATAAACAAATTTCTTGTAACGTATCGAAGAATACACCGGAAAAGCCAATATTTGGGTAAATGACGACTTGGCTTGGGCCTAGATAAACCTATTAAACCCAAGGTCAGCCGGCCATATGAGAGAACCAAAAAGACAATACGTTGGGCACGTCAGTTTCCTTTCAACTCGTGCGGCCGTTCCATTTTCGCCGCGACGCCCTTTTCTGGGCTTTTGTTTGGCCCGTTTCCCGAAGGTACACGTGTGGTTCGAGTCCAACGCATCACCAGGAGACTAGGAGTAAGCAATTTCTGTTATCTTTCTCTTTTGAGGTGAATGGGACACGTAAAAATTTACAAAGTTTAAGATGAATATTTTAATTATTACATTTATAAATTAAAATGGGTCATTATTTGTTATTATTTTTATTTAATTTTTTATATTAAAAAATATATTATTTAAATATTATTAAAATTAAATAGATATCTTTTATATTTAATTTTAATATTAATAAGTTTGAAATTTTTATTTGTCAATATCCAAGACTTATTTGGATTTATTTTTGTTTGAAGAATGTCAGTATGTTGACTCGAATTTTGGGCTAACGCAAGAGAGACACATCGAAATACTCATTCGACCAGGACAAAACAAGGATTTGTGTAGACGTTTTATAAACCAAACAAAATCCATAAAAAGGTATCAAGATCCTTTTGTAAGCCAGATCTGCTGCGAAACGGAATTTCAATAGTTGAGAAGCTGTAAATCATAACTAGAAGAAAGCTTAAACGATGAGAGTGGCACATTGTTTTTGGTGGTAAAATTGTCAATCGAGGTATAACCAGGTGAAAATTTCAGTTACAACATGTTGGAGGGCTATAAAGGAAAATGCTGCGAATGTGGGTTTGGTCCCTCGTAATTCCAGTATATATCATATTCGAATTTCGAAAGGGCCAAGAATAAAACGATTGTCCTAACAATGACAGATCATCGTCGGAAGTGGGTGATGGGTCATACTCGAATGTCGTAAACCATTTTCATTTTTTGAGACATCGTTTTCCATTTTGCTAGCTAGCGTTCCCTGACTGAAATCAGAAAGGCGCCGTCATTGGTAACATAACATTGGTTTCTCCGGAAACGAATTTTAAATATTTACAAAAAAAATAAATTTTATAATATTTTTTTAATTTTTCATTCTCCCTGCAAAAAGAGTTGTCAGCATTTTAGTGATGGATGATGATGGTGGACAGAAGACAGATACAAGAACAAGATATTTGGTTAGTCGGCAACTTTGGCAACCGGATGAGCGAGGATTGAAGTTTGAAATCTGTACGAGAATTTGTGCTCTAATTGAAGAAGCTGTGGGCTCTGGCAGACACGCTCTGATAATGTCTCGGAGACAAAAAGACAGGTGTTGACTTCTGCATTTGAAAAACTTGAGTCAAGTCAACACTGTACGATGCTTTACGATATATATATATTTGTCAATCTTTAATTGAAGGTAATGGAAAAATTACGCGCATTGTGATGGCTGCTGCTGCCTGCAAAGGGCCTCACACCAGTGGTTCTGGAGCTTGGAGGAAAATGTCCAGTTGTTGATTCATGCATTAATTTGCAGGTTCTCTCTCTCTCTTTCTCTCCCACCTCCCTCCCTTCCGTGGTGCAGATTCGTGGCTTATGGCTATTGTCATTGCTCTGTTAATCCACTAAGTAATTTTAACTGGAGTTCATTAGCTCAAGTTTTTTCTTTCCATCTCACTTCTTGGAAAAACCTCTCTGTATCCAAGGTCACAGCTAGGAGAATAGTTGCAGGAAAGTGGGGGAGTAATAATGGACAAGCATATATTTCTCCCGATTACATCTCTGGAATTCTCAGTTCCTCCCTCCCAATACACACCTCTCTGTTTGTCTGTTGACGTGGCCTTCTTCTAATTTCTTTTCTTGTACAGTTGGATTCCTTGAAGAAAGAACTCAAGAGATTTTACGGAAAAAGACCGTTGGAATCAAAAGACTTGTCTCGAATTGTAAATTCTAATCATTTTTCTCGCATGGCAGAGCTACTTGAAGATGATAAGGTTTCCATCAAAGTTGTCTATTTAGGTGAAAAAGGCAAGGAGAACCTGTGAGTTCTATTTAGTATTGCTTGTTTACTTGGTTCATTAAGTTAGTTTAGCTAGTTGCATTGGGCTTCTTTACATAAATGATCTTTTCTTCAATGGCGGGAGGATCGCTCCTACCATCTTGCTGGATGTACCACAAGAATCTTTGATGATGAATGAGGAGATATTTGGTCCCTTGCTCCCTATTATTACTGTAAGAATTAGGAGTTCCTATGCAGGCAGTTCTCATGACCAATTTCTAGTTGATTGCAATTATAAGAAGTAGTAGTGCAGAGAATTATGGTATTGTTAGAATTAACATATGGCCAATAAAGGTGAGGCTACATATCTGCTAAAGATCAAATTAAGAGCTACTTGGTGAGAAAGTTGGTACATGAGGCCATATATGTTTTAGAGAGTGTCTGAAGCCTTACTTCAGCAGCTTTTCTTTCCATTGGGCTGAAGTCATGATATTGCCAAGCGTCACTAGATAACTATCACCTGCATAATAATTTTTGTGGCATACCTCCTTTCAAGAGATGTCATCCACTTGTGTCAGCTAAAAAAAATCAGTTCTCAAGAAGTAGACTTCTCGGGTAATGTCCTTGTAATAGCAAAAAGAGATTGCTTGGGTTGTTATCTGAGAAGTTATAAAATTCCGACCCTGAAATAGATTAACAATGTTGAAGAGAGCTTTGATGTGATAAGGTCTGGAACCAGGCCACTTGCAGCATATTTATTCACCAATGGCAAGAGGCTGAAGGAACAGTTTGTTATGTCTGTATCTGCAGGGGCTTTGGTTGTCAATGATACTGTTGTGCATGTGATTCCTCTTCCTTGAACTTGTTGAATATAGTTCCATGGACATGCATGCATAAGCACATCCATGCATAGATGCATAAATTCTACATTCTAGTCTCTAAGTTAATATAACAATAACCAAATGAAACCAGTAAACACAGAAGAAGTGAGAACCAAAATTTGCCACTGGGATCATTCCTTAATTGCATTGAATGACCGTATCATCATTATGGGGAAAAGTGGATAATCTGTGCAGATTTCTGAGACTTGTTCTTAGTCTAGGAATCTTCAGATAATATAATTACACTATCAAGAAGCATGAATTGCCTGTGAAATTTTAGTTGTCAGGAAGGGAAAAAAAAAAAAGTCAGAAATGGAATTCTTGCTAGGCTTGTTAGCTATTCTGTCAAAAGAATGCTGAAAAGGTAAGGACAGGGTGTCGCACAAAATCAGATATTGTAAATTAGAGTGTGGCTGTCATTTGCAATAGCAGCAGTGGCAAATGACCCCTGGATGTTACATATGCAAGCAAGCAGGATTTTGTATGTTGATTTTCTATAGTTAAAGTTAGACGCTCTCCTTAAATTGGGAATGATCTCCATATGTTCCTAAGCATTTTCGTTTTTTTGTTTTTTTTTTTTTTTTTGAAAATTGAACTTAGCATTGAACTAAAAGATGGTCTTGAGTACTGAAGCTGGATATGGCTGACAATCTTATTGCATATTGTGATGTCTAATCATGTTTGATAGCATACTCAATGATTTAAAAGTTAAAAATCAGTTAAAATGGGGGAAAAAAAGGAGAGCCTCCTATTCATTCCAATCACTAAATGCATATGCCCGTGTACTTCATTGATTTGATTTCCCATACTAATAAACTACTTTGAATCTGAATGTAATATGCAAATTGATGGTACAGCTTGCAGTTCATACATTACCATTTGGAGGTGTTAAGGAGAGTGGAATGGGTTCATACCATGGGAAGTTTTCTTTTGACGCTTTTAGTCACAAGAATGCAGTTGTTCATTGAAGTTTTGCCGCTGATGCAACTATGAGGTATCCCCCATACACAAGGGGGAAGCTAACATTGATGAAAGCAAGCTGTACTTGAGGGTAGTATATGGGGGATAATCCGTGCATGGCTTGGTGGTCTTATGTTTAAGAAGTAAAGGTTGCTGTCTTTGATGCAAGTTTTAAGTTGATTCTGTAAAAATGCAAAGCACTCCTACACGCCAACTGAATAACATTGATTGTGTTTACACGTATGATAGTGGAAGATTATAGTGCTATCTGATCCTTTTGATAAATGCGATGTCTTTGCTCGGTGGTGAGATTGATTTAAATCCATTTTAGGTTTCATTATTACCTACCTGTTCCTGCCTTCCCCTAATCATCGATTATTTTAGGATAGGCCCCGAATGATTTTCTCGGAACCAGGCTAAATGATGTCGGCGGCCACCAGCCTTATCTGCCCTCCACCGAGGAAAGGGATAAAAATTTCGCAACCCGTGGGAGCCTTTGCTAAATGGATTTAAGTTGAAGCACAATATAACATATCATGCCTTTCAATAGAATCTCGTAATCCTGAAATGAAACCTGATCTCGAAAAAAAATATATATAACAGGCACGTACCCCGTATTTACGAGGATATCTCTTGTAACTTTAACCTGCTTGGTGCATCCATAACATAAATCCTCAAGCGAGCACTCTAGTTTCTTTTGAATTGCGGGAGGCTTTACCATTCCTGTTGAGTTTGGCAATTCTAGTAAGAGACGCAGGTTAGCCGTTAATGGTGTCGGTGCTTTTCCTGCTCACGTTTCCACGTACAAACGATGGTGTTGGGGACGCGCTCTTGCGGCTTCCGTTTCTTTCTTGACAAAGATGGTATATATGAGAAGATGTTATCCACGCATTAATGCTTGTAGAAACCTCTAGGACTTGAAGGATCGTTATGTCGAATATTGTGAGCATTATATGTAAAGCCTTGGATTCCATTCATTGTTTTTTTCTCTTCTGTTTCATCGCCAGGCTCATGAAAACAAGAATCTACATAACGGATGACGCATATAAGCATACTTCAATGTGAAGGAGGAGTCCGTTTATGGGTTAACTTTGTGGCATATATCAACTTACAGGCTTTTGGTCACAAAAATGGAGGAACTTGTTGGTATGCCAAGAACGTGTAATATCTGTATGAACAACCACGAGAAAGTGGGCGAGGAAAGAGAAAAGGGAAAGAGCGAGAAATAGTCACACAATAAAAGAGTTTACTATGTATAACCACAAGAATGCATGGCCAGTCAAATATGAAGCATTTGTTGTGGGTTTTATTAGCAGAATTCATTACGAAGCAGGCGAAGGTTTTTACCTTGCCTATGATCCTTTTACTGGGGTCAAGGATTAGGATTGGATGTGCCACACAAAACTGGTCTTTACATTACGGAAGTGTATGTAATATCTGTATCCAGGTCCATATATGCTTGACTCCGGGTCAGAAACTCATCGATTGGCCGCGATGCGTTGACGTGGTGGGCGTGGTTTTCATATAGGTTCTGCCTGCTTTTTGTGGTTATTTCGTCTGTTTTGAAAAAATTTGCTATGTATAATTACAATGTACAATAAAAATAATATAATATACACCCAAAAATTTTGAATTATTATTTAGATATGTTATTATCATGATCTTGATGCACATTTTATTTTGTCCATTTATTGAACTTATTATTTTTTTTACAAAAAAAAAAAAAAGAAGAAAGCACGCGAGATTTACGCCCCTTGCATCATGGGCCATCCACAGGAATCGTCGGCCTAACTTTTCGGTTAAATAAAATGTCTTAAAGCTTAAAAAAGTAGTATACAGTGAAAGCGGAACTGTGTCCAAATCAAGAGAGACGCAGGATGTTGGCGTGCTTGGTTATGGAGTCAACTGTCATTTTAGTAATTGGCCTGACAAAGTTTATTATATTACAAAGTGGAGTATGGTGCCAACTTTTGTATATATTATGTGCTTGTGCTTATTAGTTCATGCCTTTCCCGACGTTAAAAGACGACGTTGATGACAAGTAAGTGTAACGATAGAAATTTGGCCGTATATGTCAACAAAAATTATTCCACTCTGAAGTCTATCTTGTTTGGCGACGTCAATAATGAATTATTCATTGAGCTTTGCAGTCATAAACTTTACAAATATTTTTAGTCCAGTGTAAAATTTAAATTCTATCAAATAAATTAAAAAATTTTCAGTTTGCTTTTATTTCAACATTCTGTTAGTTATGCGCATAAATCACTATTAAATTGACCGATATGACATTTCATATAATTTTATATAGTTAATATATTTATTAAAAATATTTTAAAAAATATAATTTTGAGTTTAATAATTTTTAATTTTTTAAAAATAATTATTTTTGACACAAATTTTATAAATTTATTTACACAACAAAATTTTATATTTTATATAAAATATTTTATAACATGTATAATATTATGTTTAATATAAAAAATATCTTATAGTGATATATTATATATTAATATAATTTTTTTAAATTGTGTAAAATATTATTTATATAATATAAAATTTTATTTATATCTAAATACATTTATAAAAACATATTAAAAAAACATAAGAATTGATGTGTATAATAATAAAATAAATACAATTAATTATCATATAAAAATATATTAATCAAGATAAAATTCAAGATTGAGCTAGGTATACTTTGCACTCAAACTCCTACTTTTAATGATCACAATGAATTTTCATACGAAGAAACAAATTAAACGAAGGTCACTTTAACTCATTTTTAATGGAATACATGTGGGCATACAGTGTTTCCAACGAGCAATTTGATTGAATGCATTTTTGCGTTTTTATAAAATCATGCTAAGTAGAATTTCTATCTTGAGCGGAAAAGAAACGGTAAATACGTGTGGCCGAGAGTCAACGTCCCTTTGACTCGAGGCTGGAGCTGACATCACCCGACTCCTTTTGTCTATAAAAAAAAAAAATTTTACCCAATGATAAATAAGCACGAAAAAGGAAAAAAAAGGAAAAAATACTTTCTCTCTCTCTCTCTCTCTCTCTCTCTGTCCCTCCGGGTTCCCTCCCAGCTCTCACCTCAAACCCGCGTGGCTTTTTCTTTCGACGGAACGGAAACAATTAACTTCCTTTTTTTTTTTTTTTCTTTAAATTAGGTTTATCATCCCATAAAGTACGAGCAAAAAAAGCAAGAAACTATCTGATCAGAGTATTATTACAATTTATAATAATAACGAAATCCGAGTCTTGAATGAATCGCAGCATATTTTAGCCTTTCAATTCCATAAGATCAATTACCAAAGCCGTTTCCCATCCTTCTCGCTTTCTGTGGCTGCGAGTTCAGGTAACTCCGTACTCTCTGTTTCTCTCTCTATCTCGCTCTCCTTGGGACTTACGTCTTGTTCTTCTTTGTTTTACTGCTCGATTCGGTTTCTTAATTTTCTTGGTATTGTTGCGAGTATGCCGTTCTGTTTTATTTTTTCTTTTCTTTCTGATAGTTTGACTTCTAGGGTTTTTATGCGTAAGTTACTAGGGTTTTGCTGTTTTCTTGGACGGCTTGTTTCTCATGCGCTGCCTGTCTTTTTCTTGACCATCGTTCTTGATGCATTTTTGTGTTTTAGAGACGGAAATCCCTCTCGTAGAATAGGCTCTAAGCGAAAACCATGCAATGTAATCGAACAGAAGCAGAAAAGAAGTAGCTTTATGAAATTTACATTTCTCATAGCTCTCGGCGCTAAAGATATCATCTTGCTTGTTATTAGGGATTGCATGTAGCGATGGTCTTCAAAACTTAAGAATCCTGGTCAATGTGTATCGCTTGTAGCAAAATCTCCCAACTGAAGTGGAAAGTTGGGTGCTTTCTACTCCCTTTCGTTTTAAACCATCTTCATTGTGGCCCTTTTGCCTTTTTATTTACTTTAATTTTTTTTTTTTTTCAAATATTTTTTTTGTTCTTTGCTGCACATTTTCCAAAACTGTTTCATGGTTTGATCTTGTTTGGCATCTAAAGAGTTTTAACATAGAATTAATTGTTCCTAGAGTCATGTTTTTCTTGAATATTGCAGAGTAGGCCGGTGACACAATGACTGGACCGGCCACTCGTGGGAAACATAAGAGGAATAGACAAGGAGATAATGTCAATATCACTTCTGAAATATTGAGGTATAAGGAACTTAGCTTCTCATGGGTAAGTGATTTTACTGATTTTGATGTACGAGATGTTATTCATTGTTCTACATTTTGTTTGGCTTTGGCTGTTTTTGTAGGAAAATTCATGCAACAGGAGAAATAACTAATGAGGATGTAGATCAGCTGTACATGATATGGAAACCAGTTTGTAAAGGTTGTCGTGTAAATACTAAAGACAATCCCAACTGCTTTTGTGGGCTGATCCCGCCACCCAATGGAAGTAGAAAATCTGGGCTATGGCAGAAAATGTCAGATATTGTTCATGCACTTGGCCCAGATCCGTGCAAAGATCTCCGTGCTGCTGAATCACCTGCTGGCCTTACAAATCTCGGGGCAACTTGCTACGCCAACAGTATACTTCAATTTCTGTACATGAATAGATCATTCCGAGAAGGAGTTTTCTCTGTTGAACCAGATGTGTTAAAACAACAACCTGTGTTGGATCAACTTGCTCGGCTATTTGCACAATTGCATGCCAGCAAGATGGCTTTTATTGATTCAGCTCCTTTTATAAAGACACTGGAATTAGATAATGGAGCCCAGCAGGATAGCCATGAGTTCCTGACACTCCTTCTTTCATTACTTGAAGGCTGTTTGAGTCATTCCAAAGTGCCCAAAGCCAGAACCATTGTTCAAGATCTTTTCCGAGGAAATGTGTCTCATGTAACTAAGTGAGAAAATGTTGCTACTTTCAATTTTATAGTTTCTGCTTTGTCTCTTGAATTTTTATTGATTGGTTTTCTGATGGCTTATTCTTCTAAGCAAATACATTTTTTGTTTTTTTAATTTATGCCTTAATTCTGTTTGCAGTTAGCTATCTCTCTTTCAGTGGATTGGGGAAGGTTTTGACTTCAGTTAGAACTATAAATACCACCATGGAGCAAGACTTGTAATCCTTTGAAGTAATCTGAAGAACTAGTTGGGAAAATTGATTTCGGACAATAAATAACTACAAAATGAATTAATTATTACTGTTGGGCATTCTAAGTAGATTGAAGAAGAAAAATTGGTTTATTAGTCAATCTGCTAGGTGGCTTTTTTTTTCATTATTATTATCTTCTTCCAATTTTGGTCCATTAATAATGTTGTCATCCAAATGAAGTCATTAGAGTAAGATCATTATGCACAATTTTATATTCATAGACTATGTTTTTTTATTTTAAATTTCTATGGTTATTTGAACATTTTGAGAAAGTTCCTTCTTTTATTTGAACTCTTCTCTGTTGCTGCATGGACTCTGCCTCTGTTTGCTTCAAGCCAAGGAAAAAGTCCTCTTATGTTACTGCCTTTTACAAGACCAAGTAATTTTGTTTCTACTCTTTCCTCCTTCTGGATTGTATTGAACCATCTGTCCCTTGGCTTTTGTTCTTTTCCATTGAGCTCTGTGTGCACTTGTCTAGGATCAGAATGGGTTCAGTTGGGCACATATGGGAAGGATTGGAAGAATATGTGGTGCATATCAGAAAGAGTATGGGAATGTGTTGATGTAGATGTGCAGATTGCTTTTTAACTGTTCACTTAGCAGATCAGCAGTAATTCTGAGTTATTTTTCTATTTGCACTCTCTTGAGATATCTGTAAGCCTGTGATGGTCATTTATAATCTTGTGACCACCATGCTCGGTTTGTTCTGCATGCAGATGCTTGAAATGTGGAAGAGATTCTGAAGCGTCTTCTAAGATGGAGGCCTTTTATGAGCTGGAGTTGAACGTCAAAGGCTTGAAGACCTTGGAAGAGAGTTTAGATGAATACCTTAGCGTGGAAGAGCTTCAAGGAGATAACCAATATTTTTGTGAGTCCTGTAAAACAAGAGTTGATGCAATTCGCAGCATTAAGTTGCGGACATTACCTGATGTCCTTAATATTCAGCTAAAGCGTTGTGTTTTCCTTCCAAAGGTATGCCTTCATGTGCTTTTGGAATATATGTTTATATTCGTTTAGATAATCATATCAGCTTTGGGCTTTATTACTAATCACGGTAGACATGCAGCTACTTCTATTATTGATTAAATACTTAGGTTTTGTTTGTCAATTGATTTTTGTCAGTAGACCACAACAAAGAAGAAAATCACATCTGCCTTCTGTTTTCCTGGAGAACTAAATATGCAGCAGAGGCTTTCTGAACCCTCTCAGATGAATTGGATATATGACTTGTCAGCTGTGTTAATTCACAAAGGAACTGCTGTAAACAGTGGCCATTACATTGCTCGTATCAAGGATGAGAGTACAGCGCAGTGGTGGGAGTTTGATGATGAGCAAGTCTCAAACTTAGGCCATCACCCATTTGGAGAAGGCTCCTCTGCTGCCAAAATTGTTCACAAGGAGCCTGTTTGTCCAGACATCGCAGAAGGGATGGATGCTGTTCGGCCACAATCTTCAGAATCCGTTGTTAGTAGTTATGGAGAGAGATTTTCATCAAGTGATGCATATATGTTAATGTATAAACGTAGGCATACAAGTGAAAATGATGAGAGAAGACCTATGGTCCATGCTGCTGACCATTTTGCAGCAGAAGTAAATGAGAGGTTTTCAAATGATGGTTTTCCTCTTCCAGCTTATGTATTTGAAAATATAAAGGAGTTTAATGCATCATACCTTGATGCTTGTAAAGAGTACAAACTGAAGAAGGAAAATGAGATGAATCAAGTTATGGAACGGAGAGAAGAGGTGCGATCGATTCTTTCGGAGGCTCCAGTCCAATCAGCTGAAGCACCATTTTACTGGATTTCCCTAGACTGGCTTCGCATGTGGGCTGATACAACTACTCCATCGTAAGTGGAAGTTTATATGATGCAATTAGCTTCTATGTGCTTTAAAAATAAGTCATCATTCTTTGCTTGCTTTTTTAGTGCATACATAGTGCAAAATTTTATTCTAAATTCTGGTTGGGCATATTTCTTTGTCAGTATAGCCTATGATCCATAATATTTCAGTGGAACATGTGGCTGTTGATTTGTTTTTGTGTGGCTTGTTTCTTGAGCCTATCCTCTTCTCTAAGGCCACTCACAGTTTTTCACTTGCAGTGTTCTAGACAACACACCTATCCAGTGCTCACATGGAAAAGTTCCAGTGTCAAAAGTTGGCTCCATCAAGCGATTGTCTGCTGAAGCTTGGACCAAATTGTTCTCTAAGGTCCTTGAATGTCTGTCTCACTTTTACTGAATTTACATTATGAATTTTCATATGCTCGTCCTAACTAATTGTGCTGTGATGTTGTGGACTTGTCTGAACTTGTGTAAAGATTTGTTTTTTGTGGGATGTAACAATATCTGAACCGTGGGTCTTTTTTGTTTTTCTTTTCACTTTGTTTATTTTCCATCTTTCTTTTCCATTCCTCTCCCTCCCTCAAATTAAAGATTTTTTTTTTTATTTTTTTCTTGTTGGGTTTTGGCGCCATTGCTGATTGTCTTCTGTAAAATGCCTGTTAATCTCAGTATGGTGGAGGTCCAGCTCTGAGCAATGCTGACTACTGTATTGCTTGCCTCACTGATAATGCAAAATATGTGGTCTCTGCCGATAGCTATAGGGATCGGAGAACATTAATGAGGGATCTTGCAAGCAGTGTTCTTTCAGGGAACTGTCCAGGTGGAACATATTACATATCAAAGACATGGTATGATTTCAATCATTTTGTATTTCTATTTCAATACATTGTTGTTTATGTTACTGATTACAGATGGTGTATGGATAGGGCTTTCTTGTTTAGAAGCTAATTGATCATGATAATATTCTGTTCCTTTGATGAGCCTTTATAGCACATTGTAGTTTTCTTCACATTTTATGGTTGTGCTTCCTTTGCCCCATTTCTACATTCAAAGCAGTAATGAGAATTATATAATACCTCTCTTTGAACCTGACTTAATCTGTATGGTCTGGGAGTGTCCATTAATTTCATGGTCTCTGTCAGGTTGCAACAGTGGGTGAGAAGGAAAAGTTTTGATGCTCCAAGTGATGCTGATACTGGACCGACTGCTTCAATTAGGTGTCCTCATGGGCAACTGATGCCTGAGCAAGCAACTGGTGCCAAAAGATTGCTTGTTCCGGAGAATCTCTGGCTCTTCTTTTATGAAGATGCCATAACAGTAAAGCCTGATGATTCATTTAATTGTACAACTTTCCCTTCAGATTCTGAGCAGTGTCCCCAATGCAGCAATGAACTTTCTGAAGTTGCATGTCTGGAGGATTCTTTAAGGTCATTTATATTCTTATCATTTGTTTGGATGGCCTTAACCTTTTTTCATTTAACCATTTAAGAAAACCTTTTATTTGTCTTACTGTGCTCATCTTGCAGAGCAGTAAAGCTCAAACAGCGCCAAAGTCACGAGAAATTAGCAATGGGTAAAAATATTCCTGTGTCTTTGAACTGCAAGTATTACTTGGTTCCTTCTTCATGGCTTACAAAATGGAGAAACTATGTAAATGCTAGTGGCAAGAATATTTCTTCATCAGTGGAACCTGATGCACTAGATTTTGTGATTGATTCGCTGAAATGTGAGAAGGTAATTTCCCCTGAAGTCTGTTACTTCACAATTGCTACTTTGCCAGACTTTCAGTTTCCCTCTTGTGGAGAGCATGTGAAATATGATTGAGTTGCTTAAACCGTTGAACCAGTGCTTTGATAATCACAACCATTCTTCATATAATTCATGTCATTCATTGTCCTATAGACTTCAGATTTTCATGCATATAAAAAATGGGCATCCCAATGCACAAGGCTGCCACACTGTGGGCTTTGGGGAAGGGTCCCATGTAGGCGAGCTCACCTCTGTTTTCATGTGTGTAGTTAGATGGAATGTTTAAAACCATGTGCGCTTAGTTGGAAACTGCTTTCAGTTGTGCAAAGAAATATGGCCTGGCCAAATTTATTCTAGAATCACGGGAATTAAGATACAGCTTCCATTTGTCCACTTTGGTCCATAAGGACTGATGGTAAACTCATGATGTCTTTTTTGTTTGTTTTGTTTCTTTACACAGCATCTACGACTCCTAGAGAGGCCTCCTGGCCTGGTTTACAAGCGTGGTGTTCTTTTCCAGAAGGGTTCTGCAGTAAGTATAATTGCTGTTGGTATACGACTGACACAAGATTAAATGTTCTGCCAAATCTATTTCTGTTATTAAGACTAAAAAGTTAATAATCCATTAATTAATCTTCTTATTTATTTATTTTTTCTCGTTTCCAATCTTTGATTCTTTTTTGGTACATCTAAATTATTCCGATCTTTAATCTTTAACGCTGGAAGTTATGAACCTTGTAAACGTTACAATTTTGTTTAATACTAATGGCAATTTTGGGAGTAGAAGGAAAATGGGAAAATCTCAAAGAAATTATATGGAAAATGAAAACACATAAATGACTCTCTTGTCATAATTCAATCCGCATTCCATCTCTTTCTTCCTGCATGTTTGAATTGCGCAAACTCGATTGCAAGAAACGTGATGTACTTATCTTCACACTATTTTTATTCTTTTCTGTGCCATTAGCTTAACGAGCAGATTGATGGATTCTCAACAACAGGGTAGCATTGTTGTACTTAATAATGCATGCAGCTGCAAAACATTGAAATGATGGGAACTGTTTAAAAATGGCAAAAATTGGAATTTCCTGGTAATAATTGTATTTTCTAACTAGTATCCTCAGGACATGAAGTTGCTACTGTTTTGTGAGAAAAAGTTATCTCTTACATTCAGGAGAAGTGCTAGTAAGCGATTTTCTGCTTCGAGTCAACACTTCCCCATGTATACAGTGAAAAGCAAAAAGAAAAGAAAATGACATGACTAGAAGTGCTCTAATGCCAGATTTCATCTTCTTTCTGCTACCATTCTTTTTGGATTATAGGCTGATCGGTTAACAATCATCACTGAGGATGACTGGAACAGCTTCTGTGAAGAGTGGGGTGGTAACAAGGAGAACAGTATATCTGCAGTAATTGAGTCTGGCAGTGTTGTAGAAAATATTATGTCTGGTTCCAGTGGAGAGATGCCAATGGGTGAGGAGCATCGTAGTTCCCAAGATGAAGTAAATGATGGGAATGACAGTAGACAGCCTGTGGTTAGGACCATTCCAGAGGTGATTGAAACTTTGCCTAGCAAATGCTTCTATTGTGGAATAGTTTGCCTTCTTTGGCTATGAAATCTAGCACCCATGCAGGGTCCTGTCATTTATTTTTTCTGTCTTCTGATGTACTGTTAATTTATTCTGCTAGATTTGCAAAGACTGCATTGGTGAAAGAGAAAGCTGTGAGCTGATGCAGAAGCTTAACTACAGTAATGAGGACATAAATGTAACCTTTGTGCGTGGCAAAGAAGCTCCAAGGTCAATTCTGGAAGCATCTGAGACAACCTCTGAGCCAGATCAAAGGGCCTCTAAGCGATCTCGAAAGACTAGTTATGGGAATTCTGTGAATTTAAAAGTTTCTGGTTCCACATCAATATACCAATTAAAAATGATGATTTGGGAGTCACTTGGGGTAAGCTATACATTATGCAGATGCATGAATTAGTACTTCAAATTTGTTTTTCAATGCATCTTTCCTGCTTTGTGTCATTTGGTTCACTTTGCTGAATGTTTTGAACTAATAAACTTCATATGTTTCGTGTGTCACACAATCATTTTGCTTCAACACAAATTATCTGTAATGTAAATTTGTAAAATGGGGATTGATTCTCTTTTTCTGTTGGAAGTATTGGAACCTGAGAGGCTTTTAGGAACTGTGCTATTCTTTCAAATAATATATTATTTGCAAATCTTGTCTTTGAGGTTATGGGTTTCATGATTACATTTGATACCTTGGATTATGCAAATATCACATGATTTGGATATTTCCTTTTTTTTTTTTTCTTTTTTTGTATCTGCTCTCTGTAAATTAGAAGGAAAAGAACTGAAACAAAGTCAGGATCAGTTTTTGAGACCATTGCCAGAGACAATTATAGTGCTTCCGGCTTGGATGAATAAAGAAGGCGGGTAAACTGATGAACCAAGAGTATGAGGAAGCATTCTGTCCACACCACTAACAATCATTGAGTTGCAATTTGACATGCCAAAAAAACGAGCAACACCTACTTACCTTTGATTTTCACCCTTATTGTGAATCTTTTAGTGGTTTATTTGGTTACCTTCCTATGGCTAGGTTGTTTGTACAAGTTAATTCACGCCTGGCTAGTTGTGTTGTTTTAAATGCCAAAATCTATTGCAGGATGATACACTATGTAGCTTGAGAAAAAGAGTGCAACTGCACCTATAACATAATAACCTTTTATACTGTGTTATCATGCAAAATGGTTGCACTTTTTTCAACTTATGGTTTACGATTAAGCAATGCACACTGCTACTGTTTCAGTAACCAGAGAAAATTTGCTTAATTTTGTCATGGTTGAGGCTATGGTTGATATAAATGAGTATCGTCCCAGATGGAATTGCTTCTGGTAGTCTTTTTGATTGGTGTTTTTATGTGTAAATCAAGCATATAGAGTGCTTGAGTTCTGTCTTATTGGTCAGCAAGCACCCTTTTTTTTAATTATTTCTCCAAATGATGTTGTGACTCACCCATTTTACCTGTTTACTCATCATTTACGTGGTTAATGCAAAGTCTATGGATAAATTGTTTTGTGCCTACTCCTTATAACTGAGCCATCAATGCATGCAGGTAGTGAAGGAAAACCAGATACTTCACAAAGGTTCTAGGATAATTGATCAGGAATGTGCAACTCTTGCAGATTTCAATATATTTCCTGGGGATAAGCTTTGGGTGCAAGATTCTGAAATCCATGAGCATAGAGATATTGCTGGTAACTAGAATGGCTACCCAAACTTTTTTATTTTATTCATAATGATGGATCTTTGGAACAGCATTTGGTAAGATACTATAATAACAATGAAGTAGTGAAACTTCTTACTGCAATGACCTAAACGTGTAGGGAGACAAATATGGTGATGAAAGTACTACTAACAACCTTTTTCTTGGATAATGTTTGGAATCTTAGCAAGATGCTCAGTTTGATTGTTTTGTACTTTGGATGGAATAATGCTGATTTATGTTTGATTCTGTCAGCAATATTTCTAGTATGTATGATGATAGATGTGATTTGCAAACTGGCATTCATCTATGCAATGTGCAATATTTGTGATGGGGACACTCTCTCTCTCTCTCTCTCTCTCTCTCTCTCTCACACACACACACACACACACACACACACACACAGCTTGATTATGTGGCAGATTTAATTGTTGTGTAAAAGTTTGATGATAATTCCTTACTTAATATGCTTCCATTGTCAACTTCATGATCTTATGGGAAATGTATTCATTACATGTGCTGAATTTACTTATGTTAATGTCCAACAGATGAGCTTGCTGATCGGAAAATGGATGCACAGAGTGCTGAGGAAGGGTTTAGGGGAACACTTTTGACTGCAAATATATCATCCGAAGTTGTTTGAGATGTGTTGTTGTATTGTATGCATATCACATCCAAATTTTGTACATGCTTATCCTGGAAGAACCAGAGTCATGACTGTTCATTCTGCATATTTGCGGCAAGATGTCATGTCCGTGTAAAACTACCCTGTTCTCATCTGATCTACCGGCATTTTGGTCTTTGGATTTGATCCCTTGTCTATATCCGTTGTGCTTCGCGGGTATGATTTCCGAAGTCTCTCGCCTGTCCACCACAACTCTATACACGCCCACAAAAGTACACTTTCCCTCAGGGTATATTCTTTATTGCAATTTGCAAACTCCACTTTGGCTTATAATTGATTGTTGCGTTTACTTTCAGTTTTCCTTTTCATTTTTCTTTTTCTTTTTAGGTTTTTTTTTTTTGGGGGGGGGGTGTGGCGGAGTGGTTTGGGTGGGAATTGGTGGCTAAAAATGATGGATTTTAGCTTCGCCCCTCGTGGAAGGCTGGTCGATTGCATGGTTGTAGGTATTCCTGAAACCATTGTGACATCTGTTCTGGGAGATACAAAAAAGCCTCATTTTGCATTTTTGGCTAACTTCTGGGTTGGAAATATTTTTTAGGAGTTGTGCCAAAATGCCTTGTCAATCTTTCCTTTTAAGTTGCTGAACATATCTGACTTTCTGGCTTTCTAAGATTGGGTTCAGTCTAAAATCTAAGTTTCGACTGTTGCTTTCACTGACAATTAAGGGTTCTGGTTGGGCATTGTCTAGGATGTCATAAGACAAGGCGACGAATTTTTAAGGCTTGATAGGGCTAAAGGTTTCCATTTTGCTTCTAATACGGCATGCGTGCAGCACTGTATGGTAGGTAATGGCAAGTTTTGAATGAATGACTTGCAGTAAAAAAAAGGAAAAGAAAAAGATAAAAAGATTGCAATTATATGTATTCATTTCCAACGGTGCACAAAAATTCCAACACAACCAATGGGTGGTGCTGTTTTCCGGCAACAGGGGTCACATTAATTGATGCACGTTGAACAATGGCAATTCAAATGCAAGGCATCGTCATATCCAGCGTTTCCGGCCATTGTGCGTGCCTTTGAACCATCTGTCCCATACATCCTTTGCCGGTCCTTTGGTCCTGCATCATGATATCGTCAATCATTAGTGTGAGCAACAAACTAATACATGCACATGTAATACTTGCTAATATAAATATGAATTGCCATGCATTTGAAGATGCCAAAGAAAGCGATGGTTTGTGGACAGATTCTTACAACGGAAGTAGTGGATCTGGAACAGAGTCGACTCTTGACACGATTCTGCAGGATTGGATGGTGTTCAAAGACTGAAACGAAAAAACTGAATGAGAATGGGGTATGGACATGGGACTGTATCTTACTCTTTGCAAGCAATGGAGGATTCGCCTGACTTCTCTAGTTGGTCCAGCTCCTCCTAGAGAACCGAAGGTAAGAGGTCAAGAAGGTTGTTTGCATACGCAATTGAATGTGAGAGTTGAATAGCTGATAGCTGGCAGAAGGAAAACAAGAACTCATAAAGAAGGGCGATGGATAACCTGAATGAGAACGATTTCGTTCTGAAGATTTGTGATGGCTGCTGCCATACGATGCCTCCCAAGGAAACCATAGGGCCCCGTCTCTCGAAAAGAAGCTGAGCGTGCTGGTAAACGGTCTTCCCTTTTGGGGTCCCCTGGAGAAGGCAGTGACCTTCGTTCTTTCTCCATTGCTATTGAATCTGATTCAATGAGGCAAGGCTTTTGGGGAGAAACAGGAAAAGCGAAGTTTTGTTAAAGGAGGAAGAATAGAAAAAGGAGAAAAAGATGGGAACAACCAAGCGCGCATTATTGAGGAGAAGTAAACGATGATGAGGGTAGACTTGGAATCTGCCTGTCCGCCTCCGACTTGGAATAAAACAAAGAATTAAAATAATTCAGTTTTGGGTTCTAATTTTGGGATGGAAATATATAATTTAGGAGAATGAAGACGTCAATTGCTTAGTTCATAGTTCAATATGACTCCTACCAGACAAAAAAAAATAAATAAAGAAAAGATTAACTAAAAAAAAAAAAAATATATATATGAGAATGAACATTTGCATCTTGGGATAATATGGCCAGAGGCAGTGCACTAATCCATCTACCTTCAGTATCCTCAAATTCTGCCTGAGAATGAACATTTGGCTTAGCTACCAAATATTGATAATATCACTAGCAAAGCAGATCAGCCATGCAAAAATATATTAAATCATGTATGGAAGCAAAAATCAAATGAACTGCAACAAAGAACAGGAATTTTCATTTCCCACTTGTGAAAGAATCAACGGAGCATCATGTGCCTGTCATCCATTATAATGTTCTAAGCACCATACATGAGGAACATTAGCTTTACATTTTTCCAGAGGCCTTCACTATATGATTTGTTCAAACAAAGTGTTGAATTTACTTGTTCTTTGCAATTCATAAGCATGTGCAACCCCTCAACCTTTCAGAATTATTGAGATGTGTGCTTTGGAATTCTAAATGGAATTGAAACAGGACTGGGTGACACTAATCTGATTGGAGAAAAGAGATTCCATAAAAGCCAAACATTTATCTCAGTTGCTCTACAGGCTGCAACAATTGCATTCATCTGTAATTTACAATCTGATATCCACTCTTAACCCTGTTGCCACCTGCAGACATTAGCTTTCAAGACAACTTGGTGATCTACGACAATGAGAGGGAGGCAGATGTCTGGATGGGCGCCTCCAGATTGCGATAAATTTCCCCTGTCCGGACATTCTCAGGTAAAGCTCTTCCTTCGATATATTTATGCCAAAAGGGTTTCTCACAATGATTTACTTAGAGCAAAAGGCAGGTCAAGGTATTTGTTATATTTACTGATTTTTTTAACATAATTTACTCGTAGTTTTATATTATATAAATTTATATTTTATTATGTGATATGATATTATTATAGTGAGGTATATTAAAAAAAAAAATTCAAAATATAAAAGGAGAAACGGAGCAAACGAGGGTTGGAGCATCTAGGCGATGGGGTCATCTTGTTTCCAGTTTCGTACTTTTATTTTTGCCCCCGACATTATTGCCAAATTTGCTTTTCTTTGACAGGTCCTCTTGTTTTTTGACGAACATATCCCTTTTTATCGGTTGCGATATGCTTTTTATTAGTGGTCTTTCGGTTATGTGTTTTTTATTTTCTCCCATTGCAAATCATGTCCATCAACAATTGATTTGATCCCTCGCTGCTTTTTTCTATAACGATAGGCCCACGCACAGTCTACATCACTGGAATTTATTACAGCTATCGTGGTCTCGTTCCGAGAGCCATCAACAAGACATCCGGAGAGCAACACCAAACCATGTCCCTTTTTAGCTCCGCACTCTCCCTCTGCTCGGGCAAAAGCTCGGAAGCTATTGCCTTCTACCGTGAAAATACATAGGCGTCATCCTCTTTGATTTTAGGTGCTCGCAATTCATGGATGACACAAGGGCTGATATTTCCTTTACGAATCTCGCGCTGTGCTTATGGACGGCATATTGTCAGATTTTGAAACAAGAGAATGTTATGTGAAGACATGCACGAGTAGTTACTTGAATGCAACTGAATTTTATTTTTATTTTTTCTCCAGAATCCCCATAATTTATTTTGGGGATTTTCAAAGATCAGAATTAACTCAATATTATATTAAATGAGAGAGGGAGAAAAAGAAAGGAAAAAAAAAAAAGAAGTCTCAGTTAAATAAGAGAGTACTAAACCAATTCAGTTAAAATATTAAACTGGTATCTGTTACACTTCAAAAAAAAAAAAAAAAAGGAGTAGAGATAATAAACAGCTTTAGTTTGATTCATAAAAAAGAGCACGTTTGCTTTGGACTATGGTGAACAAGGCAATTAGAAATTGATGGCGGTAAGAATCGCCGTTTCCCTTCAACGCTTACGTAACACCCGAGTCATGCAGTCGTCAACATGCGAAACGGTCCACTTACCAATTGGACGGCTACGCAGGCCGAAAAGGCAGCTGGAAGTTTCTCAGACGGCAAGATTCTTCCTACAATTAATAATTTTGCAACTGAAGATTGCTGAAGTTTTGATTTTGCGTGTAATGACTGCTTTCTGTGTCAAATTTAGATGACTGAGGATATTTCAATCAGGTTCAAATAAGCTAAAAAAAAAAATCCTCGAAGCAAGCAATCGCTTCTATTTTCTGGAAACTCACTGCAAGGACATTTCAGTTATGCCACCAACGAGGCAGCATCTGGAGTAGAAACTTGATTTTGTTTTTTCCTCAACCATACGTCAAGTTCTCAATGCCTATAGACTGACCTGTACAATAACCTTCAAAACAGCTTTGATCTTTCCGATATAAATTGAAAGCAGCCCTTGGAAACTTTCCAACCTATGCAAGGTAATGTATATTTTACACTTCACACGTAAAGTTATTCCGTCTTTTTCACTGCAAAACTGGACCTTCAAATGATGTTAATACCTACAGGCAAACCAAGTTGCCGCATCTTGTGAAGATGAACAGCAACAATTCTCCATGGCATTTCAGCATCTTGTCATACCCTAATTTTTGATGCAGTTGCTTATGCAACATAACTTACTGCACTTTACATGCTACGACTCTTGAGTTCTGTTGGACCAGACAATCTCAATTTCAAGTGTTCTAGATGATCCATCTTTGTTGCTGTCATGATTGAGACTAAATAACCCACTGTATACACCTTCGGACACAACTTTATCGATTTGGATGGTCACTCTTCCTAGTGTTGCCTGAAAAAAACAAAAAAAATATAAAAAAAGAAGAACACAATCTCAATCAAAAGGATAAAATCAAAAAAGCTTTAAAGAAATTACAGATTACTACATCAAGAACAAGGCACAAATTCACACAACTGAATTTTTCTCTAATAAATTGAGATGGAATTCCCACACAAAAACAAAGAACTCTGAAGCAGCAATTCCAATAACTGAAACACGAGATCAGTCTGCTATACCATGTGTTCAGTTAATGTAGTTGGAATGGTAATTACCTTCCCAAAAGTATTTTTGCTTTTGCATACAATGTGAAGCTTTTGTCCCTTTGGTGGCACATCAAAGGCCCATGTAAAACCTTCTTTCCATTCTGGAGAGACACTGTGATTCACAACCTGAAAAAGGCAGTAGACAGTTATAATGTGAGATTCTGCTGCAAGCTGACAGTTGGAAAATCAATGTACTATCAGCATTTTAGTTAGAATTGGTAGCTGTCCCTCTGAACTGTTGGGGTAAAATACAAAAGATTTTTGTCAATGTCTGTTTATTTATTCTAATGGAATTTCCCTCATTACATATCAAAAGTCATTGTAGTTATGAAGTATTCTTACTAAATTCATCAAGTTTAACTCTTCGTGGAAACGTAGAATATGCTTCAAGATGTGACTGTGATTTTGATATTGCAGGTGTTAAATATGTTCCACATGGTCGACTAATATAATGGTGAATTTTTTGGTCCACAAGTATTAGAAAGAACCCAAAAAAAAAGTCCCATGCAGAAACTTTTCCATTTTTGGCACAAAATTGCACACATTGGAAAAAAGGGAAACAGTAGCGGTTACCTTGGTTTGCCGTGAAGGACCACTGCCAATGGTGAGCTGACAAAATGCATTTGTAGTTCCCATTGCCTGCTTCAGGTTGTTTCCACGCATAATTGTCACAGTCAAACACCCTGGTAAGCAATGCAACAGTAGGTCTGCTCTCTCATGAAAACTTGGTGGGCAGGTCTTCATCAGTGCTTGCAGAACAGGAATGGCTTCAGCAGCTATCACTGCTTGAGACTTAGCAATATCTATTGGCATCGCAGACCAAGACTGTTTTAACAAGCATAGAGTGTCCAATACACAGTCCTGAGCAGCCTCAGTACCAGACTTGAGTGCATTTACCAAATGGGGGATACACAAGGTAGCTGCCTCAGAAACATGGAGCTTAGGAAAGTTGGTAAATATAACATTCATCGTTCTCAATACTTGTACATTGACAGTTGCTGTGGACCACAACTCTCTCTCAAGTGCAGCTGCCCAACAAAGTTACAGCACACAAAGAAGTGTAAAATGAATATCCTACAACAAAGGAGAAAAGGAAGAACAGCTAAAAATACAAGTGCACGAATGGCATATATATTCCTTGCTATTTGAAACTGACCAGCATAAATTGCTCTGAAATTCCATCTAACATGAAAGTGTAACAGTATTGATATCTTGATTTTGCAAGTATTTCATCCAACCAGTTAAAGTGTGCAATAAATGGGATTGAAATTACCTGTTAAAGATCTGATGAGCTCATTTGATACATATTCCTGGAGAGTGTGGTTAGAAAATAAGAATTTAATCAGCATTGCTGCCTGGCCAGATATATCGGCACTAGGAGATAGAAGTAGCTCCTGAACTACTAATATACCCCCTGCCTCTGCAACAGCTCGCCTATTAGTCCTACTGTGCATGACAAAGTTCTGCAATGCACAAATTGCAACCATTGTCATTTCTTCAGATGCCTGATCTTCAAGCAAGCTGACCAGTGCACGACATGCTGAAACAGAATTGCTTGCCCTGGCAAGTCCTTCCTGTTGGGAAAGGTTTCCAAGAGCTAGAGCGGAAAGAAGCCTGCAGGTCTCTGATCTGGTTTGTGGATCTAACAGATATTGTGACAAAGGACCAATTGCATACTTGGAAACCTTCATCTCTCGCACCCTAACATTGTTAAACAAGGCTTCCAGTAATCTTCCAGATAACTCTTCACATTGATGGGATCTTAACAAGTCCAACAAAGCGTCTACTGCACCAGCTTCAGCCATTTGTTCTGCACTTGAGGCATCAGTTCTTTCATGAACAATTAGGGCATTTACAGCCATTTTAATGGTGCCCTCAACTGTGGAATGCAACATTTTCACAAGAACTACCAGAGGTACCTTAAAGTAGTATTCAACTTTATAATGCAAAATGTTTGACAGAACTGAAGCAGCTGTTTCCCACAGTTCAAGAGGTGGTGGAGGATCATCTTGAATGATAACCTTTGCCAACTCAACAATGCCTCCAGCATTGGCAACTGCCTTTGGCCAGCTCAAGGAGATTTTTTCCAATGCCTTTATTGCTGTCTGCTGGAGGTTCAATATTCCAATTCCTGCAAGTCGCACAAGTGGCACAGCAGCATTTTTTGTTGTAATATCTTGCTGAAAGTGTTCTTGTGCTAGAAGATGAGATAGCAGTTCCATGCCAAGCTGCTGAATGGCTTGAGAAGGAGATTCAAGAAATGAAATTAGAGGCTCAATTACCTGACTAGGAGTAAGTTTCAATGTTGCAAGGCTCTGTGGCTTCTCCAATATATTTACTAGTGCCTGCAAGGCACTGTGCTGTCCCCATAAACTGAAATCTGGCTGAAGCAAAACCACGAAAAGGGGTTCTACTATTTTTGCGGCATCTGAACTTCTGGCAATTGCACCACTATTTGTTAAGATTCGGAACAGTTCTGCAATTGCAGAGCATAACGAGCTGGGTGCAACAGGGAGCAGCTCAAGGCATTTGTCTATGACACCTGCTTTTACCATATCCATTTTTCGTGGGGCCCTGTCTTTCCCAAGCTTTATAAGAGCACAGATGCTTCCCTCTATAAGCCGATGATTTGTCCCAGAAATCTTGCCAACAAGAAGATCCACGATAACATTATCTGCTGCTGCAAGCTCTACCTGTTGTTCATCATTCAACAATCTCTCAAAAGCACAAACCACAGACTCCACATCTGAACTTGTATCAGATTGCATGAGAGAAATGAGGGGCTGCATGCACTCAGAGGCAATTGGATTTTCCCTGAATTTTGCATTGCTGAAAAGGATAAAGCAAAGTTCTGCAGCATTTCTCTTCAACTCTATGGACGATGAAGAAGACAGTATCTTGTACAGACTCTCAAGAGGATTACCTTCTGCATCAACAAACAAGGCTGTCTTAAAAGGATTTCCTGAAGTGAGTTTGATCAAGGCAACAAGAGCAGCCCCTTGTTCACTCTCTGATGTAGCATTAAGCATGTCAATCAATGGTTGAACAGCCTGCCAAGCTAGTTCAGCTTCTCTGATGTTTTCAGCATCAAAAAGTTCATGAAGAGCCCTTGCAGCACTAAGTCTAGCATCTCTTGAGCCTAGACGCAAAACAGCAGTCAGCTGATTTAAAGAACTAAGTGATGCTTCATATCGAATAAGATCAGGATTACTAAACAAAATTCTCAATAACTCTGTTATAGAAGCCTCTGTTGAGTCCTGAGGACTCAAGGATAGATACTTGGTTAAAGCATCAATAGCTCCTGCTTCTGCCATTAGTAACTTATTGGTGTCACTTCCTTCGGCAATACACCTTAAGAGTTGTACAGCAACTGGAGGGGCACCTAGTCTATCTGGAATAGGTCTCAAGAGATCCACCAACAATGGAATAGCTTTGCGAGCAGCAGAGCCAACTCTTACATCTTCAATTTCAAAAAGGTGTTCCAGAACAACTTGATCGGGATCCCTTACCAATGAAAATTCTTCTGATAGGGCAACAAGGTTCTGCATATCTGACTCTGTGTAACCAATCAGAGATATCAACCCAGCAACAGCACCTGAGTTTGCAATGGTGAGACTTGTTCCTTTAGTTCCATTGCAGATTAGACTAGCCATTGCCTGGGCGGCAAAGTATCTATCAATAACTTCATCAGATTTCAGCAAATGAACAAGTGAAGGTATGATATGCATCGTTGTAAGCGACAATGCAACATTTGCATCTTGGAATAAGATGGCCAGAAGCAGTGCACTAATCCATATACCTTCAGTATCCTCAAATTCTGCCTGAGAATGAACATTGGTTTTCTGGCTTAGCCACCAAATATTGATAATATCATTAGCAAAGCAGATCAGCCATGCAAAAATATATTAAATCATGCATGGAAGCAAAAATCAAATGAACTGCAACAAAGAACAGAAAAATATCATTTCCCACTTGTGAAAGAATGAACCAAGCATCTTGTTGCCTGTCATCCCTTATAATGTTCTAGGCACCATAAAATTTGCATCTTGTGCCTGTCATCCCTTAGCTTTACATTTTTCCAAAGGCCTTCACAATAAAATTTGTTTAAACAAAATGTTGAATTTATAGACCAGTTGACCACATTGTCCCAAACCAGTGCCCCCCACTATTCTTTTTTCTTTGTTTTCCCTTTTTTTTTGGCTGTTCATTTTCTTTGTTCATTTCCCCTTCCCTGGCTTACTTATTTAATGCCAAACAAAGCTTTAAACCAGCAGCAAGTAATGTGCAAGGATCTCTGGTGATCTAAGATGTCTTCTGACATACCTTAGCAACATTATGCATCCGCCAAATTTACAGCTAGGCCCACAACTGTTAACTGCGTATTAAATTATAAAGCAATCCACAAGATTTTGGCAACACTGTTATGGACAGTAAATAGTGCAGAAATTCACAAAGGTCAAATGAAACAATACCTGTGACTTAAAAGTATATCTTAAAAGTTTATCAGAGAGTGCCTCAAGTACACCAGCTTCCACAACAGTGAGCTTGTTCTTTGCATGAAAGGAAGACAGTATTAATAGTAACCCCAATGAAACAGTGCTGGCTAAAACAGTGGCTGGATCAAGAAGATCAAACTCATCCCTCGCCTGAAATGCTGATCTTTCAAAATAACCTCTTGGACTTCTGACTTCAATGTCTGAGATGAATAGCTAGAATTCAGCTTCATCATATCCAGTAAAGCATAAACAAGGGGCTCTGAGTATCCTGATAAGTCAAGCGCTTCCATTGACTGCTGTCTCCTTTCTTTTGCTGCACATAAGAGAAGTACAGTTGCTCCAACTCTTATTTCTAAACTTGAGGAATTCATTATTCTGTTTGCTAGAGATCCAATTGTTATCGGTCTTGCAACCAACATATCACATAGCACAAGGGTTTGATCTCCACAAAGCCTAGACAAGATTTCTATTGCCTTATCTTGCAGTGAAGGGGGCCCCTCAGCCAGGCAGCACACAAGAGGCTCTAAGCTTGAGGGTACCTCAGCCAGGGCAGCCCAAGGTGGGAAAATGAAGTTCACTCCCTGTTTCATTCTAGCTAGGAGTGCAATCACTTCTAAAGCATCTGCAATATCACTGCCATTCATATCCATTGCATTCAATGAATCAAGAACCAAAAGTACAACAAACCGACACTGAGCATTTCCTCTGAGCACATCACAAACTGGGAAATGCTTCAGCAATTGATGAAGAGCTCGTGACGCATTTTTCTTGCCCTCTAATGTTCCTTCCCCGAGGACTCTTGTTAAAGCTGCAACAACATCTTCTGTAAGGGCTTCAGCTGCAATCTGAGGATCAGAAATAAGGTTGGCCAGTGTAGCAACTGCAGTTTCAGCAGCTTCAATAGAAGTTTTAGCCAATTTGATTAGAGGCTTGACATCCCCTTCTGCAATACAAAGCATCCTATTGGTAGTTTTGGTCTTCATTGGACGTGACAAAGCACCCAGTGCTCGAGCTAATTGTGTTGCGATAACTTGAGTATTATTGCTTGTCAACAGCCTCATGCAAGGATGCACAATCTCATCAATTGCGAGACTATCACATATATCTTGCCTTGTGCTGAATAGATCAGCAAGAACAGATGCTGCATACTCTTGGGTTTCTTGATTTGAGGAGTTAAGAACCTGAATAAGAGACTTTAATGCTTTATTAGCTGCAGATCCTCTATGCACAAGATCCTTGTATGATGCTATTGTGAGCACATGACCAATAACTTTCATTATATGAGCCTTTGAGCCAGGTGAATCCCCAAGGAGCAAAACTAGTAGTTGATTGATTGTAGCAGAATCAGCTGTTTGGACAAGCTTTGTAAGTGCCATAGCTGAGGCTTCTTGTCCCTTAGGGCCACCACTTTTTAGGAGCCATAAGAATGCTGGAACAGCTCCTGCACTTTCAACACAAGCACGAATATCTTCACTGTGACAACACAAATTCCAAAGAACATGGGCTGCATCTTCTCTTGCTTTCTGAGATCCAGATTCCAGTAATTGCACTAGTGGAGGAATCCCACCAGCAGCAGTGATGGCCCATTTGCTGTCGTCAACCTGGTCTGTCAAGATTGCCAGGAACCATACAACATACTCTTGATGCTGCTCACCAGATAACCCCAATAGTGATATCAATAACTGAACTCCTTCTCTCTTGCTGATGGCCTCCCAGATACCTACTTCATTGTGGCATAGGCTGGCTAAAGAAAGCATTAGATATTCCTGTGCATCCCCAGCTGCCATTGTTATAAGTCCAATCAAGACCTTCTTTGCTTCTGCATGATTAAGATATCTTGCAAGGTAGATGTTTCCATACAGGCTTCCCATAGCCTCAAGGACACGCTCCTGAATCAACTTACTATCACGAGGCTTCAGCTGTTTTACCAGTATATCCTCTATCTTGTTTGCATCAAACGAATCCTTATCAACACCAGAATTTTGCTCAAAGACCATCAAAGCATAAGCAAGAGCTCCAATTATATCAGAAACTGGTGCAGATAGGCGAGGAGAACATGATATTTCTCCAAGATATAATATCAAAGTGGACATCCCACCACAGATATTTGCTAAAGCTTGAGTTGCATGGCCTTGCAAAGCCTGGGCAGACTGCCCTTGCATACACTCTTTAGAAGGAGCAACAACAGCTCCAATGAGAACATGAAGACCATTTGCATCTACAACAGCTTTCTTAGCCTTTTTTGACTTTGAGGAAAGAGCTTCCAATGCATAAGCAGCACTGGCACGAACAGAAATATCATTATTCTCACCAATAAGCTGGAGCAAAGCTTTGATGGCTCCAGAATCAATTACTTTGGGAATACTATCAATGAAAGCCAACATCAGACGAGCCAAAAGAGAAGCTGCATTTGACTGGGCAGCAGCATTATCAGAAGATAAAAGACCTACAATGATCTCCACTCCTCCAGAATCAAGGATTGCCTGCCAAAAGTTGTCCTTGTCTTCACAAAGGTTTCTTAGAGCACCGGTAACAGAACCCTGAACCACTTTGTCCTGCTGATTCTTTGGATCAAGCTGTTCCCACAAAGCTGGTATTACACCTTCTGTAACAAAAATCTTCATACCAACATGATCATCTGAAAGACCACCGGAGGAGACTTCATATATTGCCTCTGCTGCTGCCTTCCTGGCATCAACTAGTTCAGACTTCAGCAGCGAGAGTAAAGGTGGGATGCACCCACCAAGAAGTACCTTTATTCGTAAGTCATTGTCTTTGCAAAGGGCACTCAGGGTTGCAGCAATATTAGCTTTTGCTGTCGGAGTGCCACTCCTTAGAATGGATATGAACAATGGCATTGCTTGGGCATGAGTACCAATTACCATCCTTGCCTCCTTTCTTGCTTTAACAAGACTAAGCACACGAGCTGTAATAAGTTCTTTCTCAAGAGGTGAAGATGCTTTGGCATGAAGCTTCTCAATAAAGCCAGCAAGTGTAGACATTATATTTTCTGGTTCATCCATTGCTGTTTTCCCATTTAACTCCCTGGATATGATGTGAATCACTTTTCCACAATTAGCAATTGATGAACAATAAAACAAATGATAAATTTATTACAATTCATGTTCCCCATTAACCATTCAGATTTAAAATAACAATATACTTCCCTTATTGGATGATTTGGAGTTTTGTTTCATGCTGATTTTTTCTCCCTTTCATTTCCCCTACTTTTCACATTGGTGATTGCAATAGCTTATTTGTAAAATAATGAAATTAAGTGTTTGCTAAAATATAATTTCTCAAACTTTTCTACACGAGAGAAGGATGCAAACCTAGCCTTAAAAGTAGACCAGGAATTCTGTTCTTGAAGGTCAGAGGGGGCAGACTTTGACATCTGCACCAACTCAGAACTAGACTGTCGTTCCAGGTAACCTGCTTCCCACAGTAATATATCAATTTTCAGTGTATCTACATTTGATGGAAAGATAAAGGCAACACAACAAGCAGAAGCACATATACTGTCAATTTCTTTCTGTTTTTTTAACAAATATATTAAACTGTCATCCACCTGTAATAATAAGCAAGCAAAACCCAAAACTGATCAGCATAATGTGTTTTTAATAAGCAGATTAGACTTCAAACCTTTGAACCAAGTTTCCTGATATCATAACACAACTGAACCACAGAAGCATTTGTGGAGACCACTCCATCCAGAATGAATATCAATCATGAAAAATGGGGCCAGCAGCCAAAATGAAAATGAAACACAGAATTCTGATTCTATCTTAGATCTTAAGGCCAGTTTATAATATAAATTTCCATTTTTTATTAAAGAAAAAACTGTAATTAAGATCAAGACTTTTATAAAATGTAGGAAAAAGCACAAAATTAGCCTCAAGAATATATATATATATATATATATATATATATGCAATACAAATCTGCAAATACCGGTCAAATTGCAAGATAATAAAATACCTGACCAAAAATGCAGATACCAGAGACCTCCTTCCTTCTAGCTATACAAAAAGCAGCATTTTCCCGATCGTCACCACCAAACCCCAAGCATTTCCCAAAATACCCTCCTCCACGGCCGCAAACCGCAATTTCTCACTCCACCTGGAACCGTTGCCCCTCTCTATACAATCGAGTGAACTGAATTGCTCAGCGTGAGCTCGCACCCAATGCACGCACACTCAGCTTAGCACTTCCCAATCCAAGCGCACTGCATACCAATAACAGATGAGTCAAATGAGATCGATCTTCCACGCACACGTAGCGTTAAAAAAAATAAAAACAAATATATAGAGACATAATTATTGATAGAAATTCAATTATTTGATTGCAATTGCAACCGGCAATAACTGTAAAATCGAACAAGAAAACGAATAGAAATCTAAAAAAGACGTGTACGGCGATCGGATCGGAAGTGCAGGGTTGCAGAATCGATGGCGAGTAAAAAGTAGAAAACTGTCATTTTCCTTCTATTATTGGTTTCTTGTACGCGTAGCAGCGTAACTCGTAATGTATGATTGTAAGCTTAAAAACTAAAATGTTAGTTAAGAGAAGGAAAAGCAGAAGAAAACCTGAAGATGTGCCAATGGCAGTAATTCTGTGAGAAACTTCAGAGAACAGCGCATCCATGGAGATTCAATCGACATTGAGATGAGAGAAAGAAAGCCGGAGAGCGATTGAGCAAGAGAGTTACAGTCAATGACTGACGAGAGGTCTTTTCTTTTCGTTTCTTGCTTTTTCTCGACTGAGCGCCTCTGCAATTGCGCGCGTGTGGTGGTGTAAATTAGTAAATAAATCACTGCGCTGTTATTTATTATTTAAAAAAAAAGTACAGAAAAACGGAAATAGAAAGACACAAAATTAAATATAAATTTATTATAATTATATATTATATAAAAAATATAAATTAATTATACTTATAAATATATGTTTAATTTTGTATAAAATTCATGTGTCTATAATATTATTTATTTATTATTTTTTCTACATTTTTAATCTGACGGTGAAATGTACGGTGAGCAGTGGAAATTCTTCGATTGTGTAAGAATCGGAAACGTCTACTGTGGTTAGCAGTTATTGGCGGTCAGGTCAGTCATTATTCTTGACCTGTTCTCTAGGAGTTCGCGTTTTTTTTTTTTTCTTCTTTCTCTCCCTTTTCTTTCAACATTTTTTTTTTATTTATTTGTTAGTGCAATTTTGTTTATTCTAGCATTTAAGTTGAATATACGCATGTTTTAGCACAATATAAACAAACCCAAATGAGAAATTGGTTGATTTTTTTAACTTTAATTTTGGTTCTAACACCTTAATCAATTTTTTATCTATAAAAATTTCATCTAAGTTGGTCTATTGGAGTTTTTTTTTTTTTTTTCTGCTATATTATTTCTGTCGATATTAAAAGTTTAATGCATTATAACTCACATGACTAAAATAGTCCCCTTCTTTTATAACTCTACCTTCCTTTTTTCTTTATTTTTTTGGATGGAATATAGCATAACTTTACCATATTATTTACCGAGTATTGGATCAATTCCTAGTTAAAGAATTACCCGAAATGGAATATGGAATAAATTTCCGTGTAAATCATGCATGCGGTTGGGTTTCAAATCCTGCGCAACGTTTGCACTCCTTTTATTAGAGAAAAAATAATTAAGATACCGAGTGAAATTCTGATTCTGATTCAGTATCATTCTTATTTTAGTGTGGCTCAACGAAAAAGAGACTTTATAGAGTTATAAATACATCGATGGTGAGTACCTCTATAAAATAAGTTAAACAAAATGTCAACGGCGATCGACTTGGCCCATTAGGCTTTTTTTTTTTTTTTTTTTTTGAAGTTAAAATGTTAATAAGGAGGTGCACTAAATTAAATGGTACTGTCGACCGATCTATAAAAATCTTGACGAAGAAGGATCACACATGCTCCTATGTCAGAGGTCCGCTTAGTGTTGTTGCCTATTAGTTTGTCTTATTATTCTGGAGATCGGCGTTGATCAGTGAAATGTATTTTGCATGTCTGCCGTGCATGCCCACTGCTACAGTCATATTTTAATAAATATATTTAAAAAAAAAAAAAAAGAAGAAGAAAGAAAAAAACTGTTTGTTTGAAAAAGATATGACAGATGTTTGGTGATGACCGATGAATGATGATAATAACAATAGTGTATTCATCTACGTATCAGATGGTTCTATCAGCTCGATCTTTCATTTCAAAAGGAAATATAAAATATTTGTGGATCTACTAACCAGCGGACGGTCAAACTTGAGTGTGCGTATGCATTAAACAATGTCGATGCTATTAATTATTTGGAACTATTTTGAACCCTCTGTTCAGAAATTTGGAGGCGACCCGGTTGATTTGATTTGGTAGCACATCCAATTTTCAAAAGATGCTTAGCATGTAAAATATGGTATCCCTTTACTCACAAAAAAAAAAAAAGAATCCCTTCTATTGCATAATAATAATCATAATAATATGTCCAAGTCCAAATTATTTATTGGATTAATCGTTGCATCTTTCTGTCCATTATAAGAACGTAACGTCAAAATTTTTCCTGAAGAAGTTGAGCTTGAAATTCCCACATAGAGATTTCGGTTTTAAACCATTAAATCTATAGGGAGCAAATGAAGATTGTCCCGTTTATGCATCATAACATAGTAGGCCTCTTGGTGATTAAGAAAATACCATCTTTTCATCCCCAAGCGAAAAAGAAAAAATTAAAGAGGACAAAGGTAAGGGCAGCATTGTGCTGATTATCTGTGGACAATTTATCAATTAATTTTGCCAATGTGCACATGATCACATGCTTGATGGTTTCTGGTTTTCTTGAAAGCCAAAAGGAACGCAAATTGTGGGCATGATTGACGGTTTTGTGGCCTTAGTTCCATGTCTCTTGTATTTGTTATTGCCTTTTCGAGGTGAGGAGAGCAGTAGGTCCTCCTTAACATTAACTATCCACAGAAATTGAATATCCTTATTAAAAACTTCTATTGGGTTATGAAGCTCCAGAGTCTCAATTTGACCAGTTAACTTCATTAAGAAGACGAGAGAGAGAACAGTCAGATGCCCGTACACATTGTTTAAACAACAATCGAATCCTACTGTTGAACTATGCTGACCTGAAATAGGATCAATCCCTGGCTTGAGCTGTGGCTGCGCCAATGTCATGACAAGGTGGATGAATTTATTAATTACTTTGAAAGTGATCTGAAGAATACTGCAATAAAAGAATCATTTTGTAGCTAGTCTAAATTTCATCCTATGAAACTTTTGATCATTCCCACTAAACGCTTAGTCCTTTTTTTTTTTTAACAAAAAAAAAAAAAATGTTTCCTTTTAAGTGAACCCGACATTTAATTTCAAATTTTCTCCAGTATCAAGTCATAAAAACGTCATCTTGAAATAAAAGATATGATCATCTTAAATATAATTGTGCAAGTTGGACAGGTTTTTTTTGTTTTGGGAATGCTTTTAAAGAAATGAGTGTGTATAAATCCACCTAAAATCATCCTTTTATTCATCAATCTCATTTTTCTCCTTTAGTTTTGGTATCATGTGTATTTCTTTCTAAGCATTGTTCTTATCTAAAACACTCATTTTCAAAGCCGGGCTCTTTGGATATCTTCACCCATATATTTGTCGGCTGGGTCAAAAAACCGACTAGAAAGGATTCAAAAGAGTGAGGACAATTTTAAATGCAGGGAAAGGTTTGTCCGCTTATGTATGGGGGCAATAAGACATGGGACCTGCCCGAACTGATGAGGAAAGGGAGAGATGAGGATCATTAATGGGAAGAAAACACATGCCTCATTTTCAAATTATCAAATCGAAGAATGATGGAAATTCAGCAAGCTCTTGGACGATCAATTTTTGAGCGGCCAAGTTCACTGGAGGAATCAGCTACATACTTACAGCATTTTACCGTGTTTTCTCTCTTATATCGTTAGAACTTTGTCCGTTGAGAGATTGTACACTAGGCAACATTTAGAACTCTATTTTAATTTGGCACGTTCACGCTATAATCCCACAACAAGGACGTATCTTCCTCAGAATTTACTCTTTTAATAGGACATAATCTCTTTTTATGAGACTATAGAAAATCACTTCAACTTTTTTTTTTTTTTCTAATTTTTGACTCCAAAAAATATGTATATAAAAAAAAAACATATCGTTAGCATAATAAAAATTTTACGAAATGGCAGAAGGGTGTCCCAACGGCAAAATTGGACGCATCTTGAGGAAAAACCGACACAGCACATGACTTTTGGCTGTATCTAATAAATATTATTTGGACGTTGATGGGTCCATCGTCATTTGAGACATACTTCACCGACCCAAATTTCGGACCCCAGCACATTGTATTGGGAACGAATAGATTTATATGGTTTAGATTGTGATCGTTAAATATGATTTTTATTAGCAGTTGGTTAATTTATAATCCGCGTTTTTTTTTTTTTTTTTGTGCATCTTCAAATATAGGTTGTTAAGTGATTTTAATTAAGCAATTGATAAATGCACAATAATTTCATACCCATATTAGTCCCAATGTCGTTATGTCAATTGACATCGATTATATCAATAATGTAGATGAAGATCAACATTAAGACTCGAAATCTATCCTAAAAAAAAAAAAAAAAAATTTCAGGACTTGGAAAGTCTTTTATAGGAGTTTGTTTCATGCTTTTTGCTAACTTTAAAAAAAAAAAAAAAAAAAAAAAAAGGACAACAGGTCCTTAACTTTTCGAGTTAATTTTATAGTACCGCTGACTGATGCTCACATTCATGAAGCAGCGTTTTGCACTTAACTCACGCAAGCAACATGTCACTTACATGATGGCCTAACGTATTTAATCATGCTCAATTAGTAACAACAAAATAAAAATGATGTTATTTAAAACGACTCATCTAATCCTGCTATTTATCTCTTCCAGAAAACAAAGTTATCAAAGCTGAGAATTGTGATTTTTAAATCTACATAAAACAAAAAAATTATAGTGCTAAAAATAATAATGGCAATTAAATTTAATAATAAAGAATGATACTTTTTTTTTGTTTTATTATGAAATTCAATGAATTGTAAATTATATAATAAAATAATTCTATTTATTTATATAAATTTTTAATTGTTAAAATATTTTTTTCATGGACAATCTATGATTACATGTTCACCACCCATTGATTTCTATAAAGAAATGACTTCAATCTCGTACTGTTCAGAATTGGGCTGTGCTGATTCGCCTAAATAACAACATAACGTTAACATCTGATAGAGCAACACTCTTGGGCCTAATGATATCCAAGGCACCATGAGCTTCGCGTGGCACAATTTGGGCCCTGAGGCTCAGGCCGATATTTCTTTCGCTGGCGCCGCCTCCAGAATCCATTGCTAATCCACCATCGGCATTCTTGTTTTTTGGGGGGGGTGTACGGCAAGCAATCATTGGAGTACAGTTCTAACGCGCACTTTAACTTTAATGTTAAATGGTACATGCTCAACCGACAATTGCTTAATTACAAGTCCACAGACACGCCGCGCACGTTCGCCCTACATGCACTTCTATATCTTCAACTTTCGTCGCTGGAAAAGACATATTTGCTTTGTTGGAGGACAATATTTTTTGACACGAAAAAGCAAAGAGAGAGAGCACTTAACGTTAACCAATAAATTAGACGGATGATTTTAAAACAATAACCTTCGTAAGGAAGAAGACTTGCTACATTACAAAATGGAAAAACCCAATATTACCAACGATAGTAACAATTCCCATAATAGTAATAACAGTAATAATGCTATGACTATTATGTATATACAGAACACATGTACCATGAGCCCAATTTTAATGGCTAATTACTAATAAAATCCAAGCAACCAATTGACCATCCCACCATTAGTAATAATAACGAAATCCTGTCTACGCTGCTGCACAGGCACACTCATAGACTTTCAGTCTCGTGTTGCCGTGCGATTGGACTAAATCCCCCTAGCAGTTTGATCTCTGGCCCCCAGATTCAGAAGGGTCTCGGAAGGTACATGAACATATCTTGAAGCGGCGACATCATCGGAACCTGGTTACTCCCTCGGAACTGCGACGCAAAGGCATTGTCCATGCCTGGATCTATATAATTATAAGGGAAGTCGACAGGATTTGTGGCGTCCACCCCCCAATCCTTCCACTTTGGCTCGCTCTGCACCTCGCACGTGAACTCCGGCGACACCACGTGCTCCGAGCAACTCGAGTCAGTGTGCAGCTTGGGCACCGATTCTGAGGTGTCGAAGTACACGTAATCATTGCCTGCTCCGTTTCCTGCCGCCGACGATGAAGGACGCTGTGGCTGTGGCTGTGGCTGGGGCGGCGGCGGCAACATCACCTCCGGCTTCTTCTCCTCGATCGACGTTTCCATCCAGTCCGCTTTACAGTTGCTGACATTCACAACCCCTTGTACTTGCTTCTCGATCACGCCTTTCTTGTTGTATATGCGGCACAGCACCCAATCGTCCAACTGCACGCATTAAAACAAGACAGTTAATGGCTCCATCTCCTGACAGCCAATAAATCAGCCCCATAAAAAAAAAAAATTAAGTCCTCCATAATACCACCCGAAATGGTTGAAAAGAGAGATAACAAGGAATATTTTCCTCAAAGTAGATCGCGCGAACGACATCTAAGACGCTTAAATTTCAGCTGGGCCCACCGTACCGCCGCCGTAAATTTCCCTTGGGAGCTCTCCAAAGGATAGTTTCGTAATTTAATTATTAGCTCACCCAAAATATCGTGAAAAGCCATTAATTAAAAAAAAAACAAAAAAAGGGTCATCTTACCCCCGGAGGTCCCAAATTAACGAAATTACAACCATGGCCATGTATTGGATTTCCATTCAATAATCTATTATTTACCGTAAGAGCTTTTAACAAAAAAGTCGCACAATTAGAATCGGAATAAAGAATATACCCTTAAGCTGTTTTTCTTGCGAGCAGAACGGTCCACGTCGGCTAGGCGATACTCGTGCATAATCCAGTTGGTCTTCTCTCCTCTTGGCGCTTTTCCGGCATAGAATACCAAAGCTTTCTTGATTCCATGGGGCCTAGGCTGTCCAATCGGCTTATCGGCTCCTGTAGCCTTCCAGTACCCGGTTCCCGCAGCTCGGTTGGGCCTAGTTCCGTTAGGGTACTTTCTGTCCCTCGGTGAAAAGAAGTACCACTCCTTTTCACCGTATGAGGCCATATCTGTAATTTCCCAAAAGAAAACAACCACATAGCCAAAGAAACAATTAACCAAATGCTACTGAAGGCGATATAAGTGTACATACATATGCCTTAGGAATTAAGATTCAATAGAAACCAAGGCTAAACGCGAACCTGGGAGATCCCATGGGTCGTACTTGTAGAGGTCGATTTCAGCGATAATTGGGACGGCAATCGGCTGCGATGCGCATTTACGGCAGAGGTAGTGGGTCACCAGCTCCTCATCCGTCGGATGGAACCTGAAACCAGGTGGTAAATCTAGCCCCCCTGACATTTTTACTCTTCTACCCTCTCTCTCTCTCTCTCGCTCTCTCTCTTTCTCTCTTTCTCTCTCTCTATCTCTCTATGTATTTCTCCTTCGCGTCTTGTGCAATTCTATGACGGCGCTTGAAACTTAGAACATAAGGGAGAGGTATGAATTTATAGTGTGAAAAGTGGACACGTGGCGAAGATGATTTCTAGAATACACGTGGGCGGTAACGTTTTTCATTTTCGGGGGGGTTTTTTATGAGCGCAAGGAGGACACGTGGCGGACCTTGAAGTGCGGTCGTGCGTGTCGATAGCCCACATTGGGATGATTTTGTCACTGCTTACGCCACGTATTTTGGACTGTAGTAATGAGGAGCTGACAGAGAATCGCTTCGAGAGGCAGAAAAAAACAAACAAATATATTTAAAAAGCCAGAAATTCTTCATCTTACTTGTTTGTGGTTGATAAAAAAAATTCACAAATAATCTAATTTTTATTCTATATAATTATAGTATGATTAAAATTTAAAAAATTTTTCCGAATTAGAAGGGCATTGAATTTTTTATAATATTAATTTTTTGTGATAAAAATATAAAATTTATAATATAAAATTTAAACTTTCAGTATAATTATTTAATATCCAAGACATATTATCATAACATAAGTAATTTTAACAAATTTTTAAAATTATATATAAATATTTAACTTATTTAATGATACTAAACTTTTTTTGACATTAATAAATTTTAAATTGACTTCCTTTTGAAAAATATATTCACGTTAGAATCCAGTTCAGCTAATCGAGCCCAGAAAGGCTATCCTGATAATCCGCGTTGAGTCCGTGGCGCTTATTTCACAATTTTCATTTATTTTTTATTAAAAAATTTATCTATTTACCAACTACCTAATAAAATATTTTTTTAATTTTTATAATTTTTTAAAATTAAAATTAATGATCTCTAAAATAGTATCGTTGAAATACCTGATCGTGAGCCGACGGTAAACGGCAGGTGGGGGTGGACCCTTCGGAGGGAGGGGAAGCCACGTGCTAGTCGGCGTCGCGGCTGATGTGAGTTGGCAACAGGAGACGAGAGAGCGCAAGTCGGAATTTGTAAAGAGAATCTTAAATATTTTCAATCAATTATATTAAATAAAGATAGGCGCAACCAAAAGCAGATCGTGGGCAGGGCGGGTTCGGTTCAATTGTTTGCATGAAAAACTAGACATTAAGATTTGAAAGAATATGTTTTAAAATTTTGTGACCAGAATTTTCAACTCAACTTTTAGTTTGATTTAGTATTGTTTATAGAAAATGTTCGGCTATATCGCCCAATTAGGATTCGGATTTTTCTTTAAAAATCAGGCATAAATAGCGTTATTCTTGATATCAAACCAAACAACGAAATTACAGCCATTTTCAATTTAATGAACTTGGATAATACTTAGTTTAGTGACTGCCGATGCTATATACAAAAGATTGTACGTGTAATCATTGTTTACAGCATGTGAATATTTTATCAGTAATTACATTATGACAATCTTTCCTCAAATCATCTATCCCTTTTCATTGAGGAATACTACTTTGCATGAATTAGTTATGTTTTTCGTCTGTTCTAATAAAGTAAAATATCAAGGTGAGCAACACCATTGTCGGTTTACTACTTCAATTTCAATTTCGTTGATTATATTTGTTGAAAGATGGATTTTTTTTTTTTTAAATTTCAGTACCTTAAAATAAACCATATAAACAATACTCACAGTCTCTAAAAAGCATCTTATATTAAAATATACTTACATAAGACATGATAAATTTTATTTTTTTTGGCGCAAATTATTTACAAAGTTATTTGTAACCTATTTATGTGTGAAGCATTTTTTGACTTAGTCTGATAGAAAGGAGTGTTCACTCAGACAAACTTTTCTAGCTGGAGCCTTAGGGACCCTAGCAAAAGAGGTAATGCCAAAAAATTATCGGCACAATCTAGTGGCATCTCGAGAATATGCTCACCGCCACGATCCTATGGTCAAAAAAAGGGATACGCTCCCCACATGCCTGGGGATTTCTCTCTCTCTCTCTTTTTTTCTTTTTTCTTTTTTTTTAAGCAAAATGGGCAACATTAAGATCTCAAAAACTTTTATTAAAAATTTTATTTTTGTCTAAAATTAATTATGAATATTGACGTGTCAAATGATATGCGCGGATAAGGATAAGCAAAGAAAGTCAGCATCCAATGACTGAAACCCCAAAGCACACTCCATCCACACCCACCTTTCTTGTCCACCGTCAAAGTTCACGAAGTCTCTTTCGGCGGCCGTGAGAGGACTAATAGTGATGATAGCTCAGCCTCTACTGCAGTACGATTACTTTTAACTTTTTAAATTTTTATATATTAGGTTGAATTCAATTAAGCTTAAAATAATTTATGAAATTATTTATATTAAAAAAATATAACAATACGAAATTTACAACGTAACCCAATACATCTTTACATAATTCCAACCCGTAGCCGATTGTCACGGTTTCGATTATGATTAAACATCTTCGTTTTAACGTAATAATTTTAATGAAAAAGGCATATGATTCCGTTCACACCTGCAAAATAAATAATTCTCCACGTCAGCAACAGCTGCTTGAGATTTGACCTTTTCATTTGACACGTGGAGATTACGAGGAGCTGACCGTCACCTACTCAAGTCGCAATGTGTGACCTAATATTCAGGGTATGGGCTGTAATATTTGACGTTGTTAAAATCTTATTCTATTTTTTATCTGTTAAATGTAAAAATAAATGCCAAATAGTTGGAGCGCAAATGCGATGATCAAATATGTACACAGTCCCCCCCTCCCCCACTTCCGGATGCCTCGTTTTTGCCTCATTTTATTATTCTCTGTGTGTCTTAATTTCTTTCTAATTCATTTGTTATTTATGTGCACATGCAATGGAACACCACATGTTCATAAATAAAATCTGTCGGGTGAAAAAACGTTGGAAATATGGAAATGGACAAGGTTTCTATACAATAAAATAGAGAGCTCAAGCCATAAGTTTCAGCAGCGAAATTACATTCAAAGGGTAACAGCAACAGTGCATATTTAAAGGAAAGAAACGAACATGTTTTGACAAC
Source organism: Rhizophora apiculata (assembly GCA_037832385.1). Taxonomy (NCBI): domain Eukaryota; kingdom Viridiplantae; phylum Streptophyta; class Magnoliopsida; order Malpighiales; family Rhizophoraceae; genus Rhizophora; species Rhizophora apiculata. The sequence goes on from CM075430.1 coordinate 11,989,484, forward strand.
TTTATAATTAGTGGGGGCATTTTTAATAATATGTGAAGACATAACAAATAATAAGAACTTTGTGACTATGATGTTGGGTGGGAGTCTGCAACCAGACTAAGGGTGTCCGCATGGTTACAAAAAGCAATCACATTGACCCGGGGGGGAAATTTTGGTCTGCTAGTGGGTTGGCGTGACCTCTTTTTTTGATATTATTATTATTTTAACGGAGGATTTGTGTCCTAGTTGTATGAACTACTACTTTCTCTCTCTGTCAAAATTGACTTTTTATTTTTATTTTTATTTTTTACACGAGGGCCTGCTAAATGGGTGTTCCACTAGTCTTGGTTTCCCCACAATTGTAAAATGAGAGACAGCTCACGTTGTCTAACTAGCCGCCAATGTTTCCTATGCATCTCTTAAAAGAAAAATCAATTCACGGTAACACATGAAGCTTCCAAAGTTGGTCCACTGCTAGTCCTAAAATGTTCGATTATGTGACGAAAAATGCTTGAAATTCATATAATCATCTAATTAGTAACTTGCCAATTAAAAAAAAAAGAAAAGGCATCTAGATTTAAATAAATCGCATTTGAATCATGACCTTAAAAAATTTATTAAAGCAATATTTTCTAATAGTTTAAGATAGGTATCAATAAGTTACAACTCATTGGAGTCATTTTTAAGATTGAAAATTATATTAGATGCATTTGTATTAATTGGAGTTATATTTTACTTTATACTTTATGCCATTAGAAGTTAGAGTACATGTATTTATTATTATTATTATTATTATTATTATTATTTTAAGCCACCGTACATATAAATTGTTTTATATTTTTTTAAAGTTTTGTACGCCATGAGTTTGTTGAATTCTCCTTTCACGCGTATGTGTATAGTTTATAGTGAGTTGGAAAGTAACGGTGATGTTAAGTAACCGGTCCAAAAGAATTTGGTTTTGCGGTTATGTCGGCTTCTGAAGACATGTTGGGACAAATTGTGGGTATTGAATCTAATGGCTGCTTTCAAATGGGTGCAAGTTGCAAAGTAGAACATTTTAAAGGCGGCAAGATATTAGGTTCTTGTTTTTGTTTTCTTTCGAGCGGCCTTTTAGTCTCTGAATTTTTCTGTTTTTTTGGGAAAAAAAATTGTGTTTAATCTCTGAAAAGATGGTTGTTATTTTCATTCTTGAAATGTATAATTTGCCGCCCTCATTTCTCCTTTTTCTTTATTTTACTTGTTCATTTAATATTTATGCATGATGGGTCCTCGCGAAGTGAACTAAACAATTACAAGACCCAAAAAAAAAAAAAAAGAGTACGAGTATTAGTTTATGTAGTTAAGAAAGAATAGATGAGAGGCGATGAATCTCTATACGTTATGTGACCTCAGTTTGTCCAGCCATTTCAGGGACTGTGTCAGTCGTTTGCGTGTTAGAATAATGTGATAGATATCTTTACCCAATAATTGTGCTATTTGCACGACCGGACTGGCCTAGTCGTGCTACGGGCTGATATGTAGGCGTAGTCTACTCTAAGGTCATGGGCCAAGGCAAATCAGGCACGAAAGCTTAGGAGGATTGATTTTAGTGTGTACGATACAGATTGAAAAAATTCCCTATGCGGAATCCAGTAAGAAAGCCCAGAGGTTTTAGACCGGCGGGCCTCCGCTGGGAAGTGACACCGAGACTTCCCTTCTGAGTATGCGTAACATGAGGGCCTTAACGTAAGAAGAGTCATTCGCCATCAATTTGGCAAGTTTAGAATGAAGGGGTGCTGCGATAAGTAACCGAAATGTCAAAATGAATTAAGTCGGAAAGAAAAAAAGGAAAACAAAAAGGACAAAAAGAGAGTTGAAGATAAAGAGGGGGTAATGACCATATCGAGGAATTATAGAGTCGATCCATATGTGTTGACATGAATAATTCACGATGAATGAAAGAATACCACAGAATTTCAACACTATGTGGGAACAAATATTTATGTACAAACATGTTCTACCTAGTTTTGAGTTTTTCTTGAGGCATGTACAATTCAATCAACCACGTCAAGTGCAAGGTTACAAATGACGTTGGTTGTTAGCACAATTTTCAGTGCAAACCAACTGGTAATGATAACCAAAGAATCCTGATTAGCTAACCCTAGGTGACGATGAAACTTCGGTGCTGCAGATGGGGCAAGTCTTTTTGACTTGAAGCCAATTGCTTATACACCCAGAATGGTAAGGATGCTCACAGGCAAGTGCTGCGAGTGATTCTCCTTCTTCGTATTCCACTTGACAAATTACACACCGATCAATTTCAGTCTTACTTCCTGAAGGTTGATATTCACACGGATGCAAACACGTTGCGATTTCACCTAACGTTAGTCCTCTTTTCTCTTCTCCGATAAATTCTCCTAACGCTATCAATTCTTCATAAGACAGCTCGTCTGGATCAACTTCGTCTTCCTCCTCCATATCTTGGTCGCTGTTACTATCTTGTCCTTCAAGGAACTCTAAGTCGCCGGCTTCCAAGTCATGGCCTTCGGTGAAGAATTCATAATCATTGTCATTGTCTTCATCGCTTGAAGCTTCATCACCTTCTTCTTCATCACTTTCTTCTTCATCATCTTGACTTTCACTTTCTATGCTTGTGAGGGTAGTGAAAGCCCCCTGTTGCTCTTGCAAAGCTGTTGCCAAGGCAAAGTCCGAAGGGACTTGGTCGTGAACGTTAGAAGGGGCCCTTCTCGATGCCTGTTTTCTTCTCTCTTCTTCATCATCTTCCATTGATCGTTTTCGATCCTCGTCGTCCATTGTCGAAAATCAGCAGCTTGAATAATGTACGGAGGAGATAACAGAAATTTTGATCGGATATATAGGGAATGAAAGACAAACTTTAACACAAAGCAATCGAGAGGCAAACCATATGTCACATGCGTTGAAAAGATTCCAGATTCCTGCTTTGAAATACAAACCTGGAGGTTATACTATTCTTGCCTCACCTCTACACCCCAAGAATGGCGTTTGGCTTTGCTTCTGGGAGAAGTCAGCTTTTTCAACAAGCAATTGAAAACCATTTATCCTAAGCAATGGTATATTTTTGTGCCTACATACAGACGTACACATACACACAATCCCCCCTGTATTATTCCAAAATCGAACTGTCCTACGGAAGCTTCGCAGCATCCTTGCGTCCGGGCAATCGTCCAAATCCAATACATCATTCACGTCTCTAAGGTATGTCCATCATACACGTAAGTTCATACAAAACCGCAATTGCCCTTGCGCCACAACCCCCACCCCGGGGCCAAAAAAAAAGGAAAAATCATCCTCGGTTACAGCCACAAGAAGTGGTAATCAGCCCATCACAATCGTGGCTTAAGCCCTGCGCCCATGCCGACTAGCTTAAGCTCATAAATACTGCACGTAACGAGGCCAAACTGAGGCTATTAGCCACAAGTCTGATGCCTTACAAGTCTCACATGAGCTCATATTGTTTTATATAACGAGTATAAAAACAGAGATAACTCGGCGATGATTCTACTACAATGTAAATGTCACATGAGATGCATATTGTATTCTGACAAAGATAAAAAAACAGAGTTAGGACTCTGACAATTTGAGAAAGAAAATCCAAAAAGAACATGGAGTTCCAAAATTTTCTTCTATGCAATTATCACTGTGTAAAATTAATCAGACAAACGGGCGGCACCTCAGAGACATTAGATGGTCAACGCCTTCCATTCTGCCAAACCTCTCTTGCAATTTGTGTCTTTCCTCACAAACTTTGATGTGTGAGTCACTTTAATTCTGTGAACGTTATTGCCATGCTTAATGGGATTTCTTTCTAAGCTATGCCCAGATTCTCTAACCAACCCAACTCGAATGCGATGGCCTCTTGGCCTCAAAGGCTTTGTCAAATGAGCTCCCCTGCAATCCCTCATTCGTTGAGATAGTGATCCGCTCATTTCTTAATCTTCTTCACTCATACCAGAATCTGTAAAGCCTCTTCTGCGGTAGCAGCGTGTCCTTTCGAGCTTCATGAGCTTATAACAGAGAAAAATGCAACAGTGCTCCCGCAATGAGAAACCAAGCCTGCCCATGCCATTTTGCAGAGACTACGGCCAACACACTGGCAAATGCCCAGTCTATAAAAGAGACAGAAGAATAAGAGTACTGCAAAATCATTCACATATAACAGGGCAGATGAAAATGTCAAGATTTTTTTTTAATAACCATGGAACCTAGTTGGGAATGTTCAAAAATTAACCAATGTAATGCGAAGCAAATACCATGACCAACTTCAGTAGATTGGCCACACAGAAATTTTCGATGTAACAAATAAAATCCCACGTTGACCCACAAACAGAACTGAATTTCAAGAGACAAATTGTAGAACTGAATTTCGAAACAGAAGTTCGATCAGGGCTGCGCCTATGTTGCACTGATTGTGTATTCACGTTCCCTTCACAAACATGAATTTTTGACATACTAACTCAATACCCTCTCGATATGACTGGCTTTTGGTTTGTTTTGAACTCATTTTATTGAACGTCTAGGTTAGTGTATTATGCATAAACCAACGCGTCCAAGGCTACTACTGCCCTCAAGCGCAGGGCAATTTACATTTGGATTCTTCCCGCATTTTCAAGCACCCAAAAGAAGCCCAGGCACTGGTTTCTCGCTTGATGAATATCAGTTTCAAAAGGTTGCCAACTTGACTTCTGGTTGGATCCAAATATGCTCTGTAACATCACCATGAATTCTTATCTATGTTGGATGATCAACATCATCAGTCAACTCAAAAAGACCAAAATGGCCAAATGCGGGGTCTCATAAAAAACCAAATGGGAAATATCATAAACAAATCCAAGTCAATGCAGCTGATAAAGTAAAACCTGCATATAAGATACCTACCAGACAAGCGTAACAATTGGGATGACGTGGTGCTGATCAAGAGAGAATAGAGCAATGCTTGCTGCTACCTTGGCAACAACTCCAGACAGAGTACAAAGAGCATCTATGATCACTTGGAGATCCAACTTTCTAAGAGATGCAAGCCACTCCCCCCACCAAGTTTCAGTCGCTGAGCATCTATCACAACATTAATATATTTCGCCCTGCTCCAGAGACAACGTGGAGCTAAAATCACATCTCAAGATCATCGGCCACAACTAAACCTGTTACGGTCGACACACCGTCCATTGCTACTTTTACAAGACTGAAATAAGTTATAACTGACAGTACAAAGCTGTATATCACTCGATGATCAACCGATAAGATAATAGTTAGAAATCACTAATATATTAACGGAGAGAGAGACACAACTTACGTAGTAATCGCGGTTATTTATAGTGTTTTAAGAAATACATTATGTGAATGTGTGTAAACAGGACCTTCACAGAGCCATGTCCACCGCGTCAACTGGGTAAGTAGACTCTGTCTCAATGTTTCGGTCCATGGAATAATCCCCTCTATGCAGTTTTCATGTTTTTGGTTCGGAGTGAATTTTTAAATAAAAATAGATCGTTGTGTCACGCGAGGTGAATTATAAAATCCAAATGGTGTCTCGTTCGTCAAGAGCGGATTGGGCTTCGACAAATTTATTAAGTTCGGGCAATAACTACGAACTACATTTTTTTTTTATTTCAATTAAAAAAAAAAAAAGGAGTACAACTTGGCAGAATGGTGATGCGCTGTCCAACAACTTCTGCCATAAACTGAAAGCACGCCCCATTCTCGCGCGTCGTCTGATCTAATGCGAGAAAAGAGAAAATAATAATAATAATAATAATAACAACAACAAAGAAAAAAAAAAAAAAAAGGTGGAAAATGCCTTTAATGTTTTTTTTATATTTATTTATTCATTTTCCTCAACGAACAAGCAAAAGCAAAAACCAAAGCGACCAGCAGAGCACAAAAAGGCACACACAAGGCAAAGGCTAGGCATTAAGCAGTCTTTCCCCAAAACCATTTCTCTCTCTCTCTCTCTTCGAGTCTCTCTATCTCTATATCGCTCACTCACTCTTTGCTTTTGATTTTGTATTCAACCAATCAAAGACCCCACAAATCTCTACATTTCCCTCAACAACAACAACAACAACAATGCCAGCTTCCCCTTCTTTCCCTTCAGGTACTCTCACATAATTTCAAACAAAACTCCCCAAAACCCTCTCCCCCCCAACCTCTCTCTCTCTCTCTCTATATCTCTTCTCACCAATTCTCCCTCCTCAAGTTTATTCTTTTTAAAAGCATTTATCTTGTAATTAATTTGTATATTTATCTGTTTTGCTACTCAATTATAAGTTTGATTTATTTAAATTTTTAATTTTGTTTTGGTTTTTTTTTGGGGGGGGAACAAGATGGAAGAGGCAAATGGAAGAGGCGGAAGCGAGAGCCCCAAATCACCCGAAAACAGCAGCAACCGAAACACGATGACCCCGACGACGACGAAGAAGAGGAAGACGACGCCGTTGAAGACGACAACAACAACAGCAACCACAACCTCAATCTTGACCAGCGGGAGGAGTCCGAGGACCCTCACCACAACCCTCAATCCGCGGCCGCAGGGCCCGATCCGAGTCCGCACCAGGGCGAGGTACTCTTAGGCGGTGGATTCCGCATTTCTGACTTCCCTCCGGTCACCAGGCACGCCGTGAATCGGCCTCACGCCTCGGTTATGTCGATTGCCGCAATGGAGCGAGCTAATTTGGCAGGGGAGGGTGGTGGGAGTAGGGGCCAAGTGCCGAACTTGGAGAATGTGTCTTACGGGCAGCTGCAGGCAGTGTCTTCTGTGCCCGCCGAGGCTGTAGGCACCGATCCGGAAAGGAACGATGGTGGTAATTCTGCCTATGTGGTGAGGCCGCCGCAGATTATGGAGGGCAAGGGCGTTGTCAAGCGTTTTGGGAATAGAGTTCATGTGGTTCCTATGCATTCAGGTATATACATCCCTATATCTACTTTATTGCTTTTGTACCTTATGGATATATATATAATCTACAAGCCAGCTAGCCAGTTGAACAAGCTGACGGTATATTCCTGTGAAAATAATTTATGCTGTTCAGCTACAAATAGTGGTTTACAGTTGTGGAATTAAGCTCTTGGGTTCTTTTTTTTTTTTTTTCCCTCTCTCTCTCTGTTGGGCTGGTAAGGAAAGGGAGAGAAAATTTGGGAGGTTTAAATTGTCATTCCTGTTTAAATGGAGTAGGTCTGAATGCATTTCATGCTTGGAAACAAAGTTGTGTTCAATTCAATCCTGTTCAGACTTTACTATTGAACAAGACTGATAAATTCTGAGGGAAAATACTTCTATATTAAATTCTAATGCTATTCCAGCCTCTGTAAATGTTGACAAGTTTGATGATTCGTGTGTTGTTGATTAAAACTAGGAGGAAATTTCATTCCTTGAACTTGTTTTAGTGGTATGGGCACATGATGACATGGTGTGCTGCCAAACATAACCTTAGAGATGTGTAAGTTAGTGAGGTCATGTCTCTGAGTCTTTATATGATATATGAAGAAAGTTTTCAAGTTTGTATAAGTATATACAATTTTCAAATGCTGATAAAGTAGCTGTCACACACACATTCACAAACATGAGTTAAAGTATTGCTTTCTTTCTTTCTCCCTGTCTCTTGCTCTCTCTCGGTTAGATGTGCTAATACTTCTATTGATTTTGGCATGTTGTCAGATTGGTTTTCACCAGCCACAGTGCATCGATTGGAGAGACAAGTGGTGCCACATTTTTTCTCTGGAAAATCGTCAGACCACTTGCCAGAGAAGTACATTGAATGTAGGAATTATGTTGTTGCTAAATACATGGAGAATCCAGAGAAAAGGCTTACAGTTCCTGATTGTCAAGGACTGGTAGTTGGCATTGATTATGAAGATCTAACTCGCATTGTTAGGTTTCTTGATCAGTGGGGAATTATCAATTACTGTGCGGCTCCACCAAGTCGTGAACCTTGGAATGGCGGGTCATTTCTAAGGGAGGATTCAAATGGTGAGGTTCATGTGCCGTCAGCTGCTTTAAAGTCTATTGATAGTTTAATCAAATTTGACAAGCCCAAATGTAGGCTCAAGGCAACTGACATTTATCCGTCATTGTCATGTCACGATGATGATTTCTCTGACTTGGACAACAGAATCCGAGAGCACTTATCTGAAAATTGTTGTACTTTTTGTTCTCATCCTCTTCCCACTGTTTACCACCAGTCACAGAAGGAGGTGAATTACATATTTCTTCTTTTGAACTTCTTGCTCTTGCATCATTATTCTCTCTATGTTTCATTTGTCCTGTGGCTCAAAGATTGACGGAAGATGCCAACTTATTGATTGTGGTTGAAATAAATGAAATTGGGTCTTGGGAGTATGTTTAGTTTTAAGCCTTTTTATATTTTAATTTGGTGGTAACTAGTTGCTTCCCTTTTAAGTCTTATGGAGCATGAGTTATTGGAATGAATTCAAAAGGACACCAGGCTAGGGGCAAGGAAATCATCAGAAATTTTGTATTGCATTAAAGTTGTAAGAGTTCTAAAGTGGGCATAATTTTGAAATTGACATGCCACTAACAGCAATCAACCCATTAGCCAAATCGAAAAAAAAAGTAAAATGCAATTGTTGTTTTCTCTTAGTCTGGAATTTGCTGCATTTTCCCTTATGAGGGGGCATAGTCCTTTGAGAACTTGGATAGCATGCATAATGATTTTAATTGCCTTTCTGGTCTCATTACCATGGCTAATTAGCATACAATAACAGGTTGATATATTTCTGTGCTCCAACTGCTTCCATGAGGGGAGATTTGTCACTAGTCATTCAAGCTTAGATTTCATAAAGGTAGATTCAACAAAAGATTATGGTGATCTTGATGGAGAAAATTGGAGTGATCAGGAAACACTTCTGCTACTGGAGGCTATGGAACTTTACAATGAGAATTGGAATGAAATTGCAGAACATGTTGGCACCAAGTCTAAAGCACAATGCATCCTTCATTTTCTCCGTCTACCCATGGAGGATGGCTTATTGGAGAACATTGAAGTTCCAAATATGTCCAAGACGTCCAATACATCAAATAGAAATGAACATGGAAGACCACATGTTATTTCAAATGGTGATCTGATTTATTGGTCTTGTTAACTTATAATTTCTGAACTTGGAATGATGATTTGCTGTTGACATTTTGTTTCTGCATTTTGTTTTGTTTATGTAGGATCCTGTCTCCAGGGTACTGATTCTGAGAGTAGGCTTCCATTTGCAAATTCAGCAAATCCAGTTATGGCATTGGTATGTCAATTGGAAATTCATAGCATAAATAAAGTTAAATGCGTAGTGAAAAGTGGGATTCAACCTGATAAAGAAAAGATGATTAGAGCTAAATCAACCTCCTATTGTGAACCTGATAAATAAAAACAAGATAACAATAAATTGAACTCATCTCAAGATAAAAAGAGCCAAAAAAAGAGGTGAATAGAGGCAAAGCAGAGTTAGAATAGGGAGTGAACGAAAACAGAACTGAAGAAAACAACAGAGAAATAACAGAAGCAAACCTGCTGAGACTAAGTAATTGATACTGATTCAATTTGTGGATGTCTATATTCTTTGGAAATTTGTTTTTGCAGTCTTTGTCAATCTAACAAGTGCAAAAATGTTCAGGTTTCCTTTTTGGCCTCTGCCATTGGGCCTAGGGTTGCCGCAGCATGTGCCCATGCATCCTTGGCAGCATTGTCCCAGGATAATAGGTGAGTGTGTTTCCGTCTTCCTACATTTGATATTCACTTCATCTACCTTTTCTGCATCTAAGCAATTTTCTGGGAATTTTTCACAATTGACATTTGTGAATACTCTCCTTTTTCTGTGCCCCTATTTTCACAGTTTTTCTGACTATTGAGTAGCCTCAAAAAAATGTCTAATCTGTCCCTACATGAGATTTCACTCTGCTTATATGGCTTCTGTTTAAGAATTGTTACAAGATGGTGGAAATTTTACTGCATCTTTGAACACATTATACTTGCATGCATCTCAGTGAATTCAATTGATATATGCAGTGTGAATCCTGAGAGATTACATGGTAGAGAAGGAAGTTTTCAGGGAGAAGTTGCAAATTCAATTCAGCAGAAAGGTAGGCCTTGGATTTGGGGTTCCCTTATCCTAAAATTTTTTTCTTTCTTTAGTTATTTTTAACTCCATCTTTGTTGTCGTTCATCAGAGGATAACATACATGGTTCACGGGTTCAAAATGAGGCAGAGTTCATTCCTTTGTCCACAGAAAAAGTCAAAACTGCTGCAAAAGCTGGTCTTGCTGCTGCGGCAACCAAGGCCAAACTGTTTGCAGATCATGAAGAGCGAGAAATTCAGAGGCTATCTGCTAATATTATAAATCATCAGGTTTGGCCATGCTAATGGTTCTTCTTTTTTGATTTTTATGTAAATTTCTCTATCTTTCCATTCTCACTCAATCCCCCCTTCTCTTCAAGTGTTTGCATGTGGGGGTGGGTCATTGGTTGGCTGTGTTGAACCTCTTGGTCTGGGTTCTATATTGTATAGTATGTGGTTTCTCTCAGTTGTTCTGAATGGAAGTACTTGCTGTGAACTTGAAAAAAGAAAGCTCGATTTTGTTGACTCCATTCTGTTTCTGATCTTCACCTCCTAATGTGTGGTCTAGATACGGATACAATGTGGAATGTTCTGCCATAGTTTGTCCTTTAGCTTTTAGCACTTCACTTCACTACATCATCTCATGATTGAAGAGTTTGCCCGAGACTCTTCATTGATATCTTTACTGTATGAGACTTGTTCTAAATGAAAATTCACCAAGTTCATTCAGTGTAGAAGAGAACTGTTTTTTGGGATTTTGTTGTATATTTACTGCATGGTTGCATTTGTTTGACTCTTTGTCTAAGACATTAGTCTGATTTGATCTATGCTTTTCATTGTGTGGACATTCCTTATACAAAATTGCTGTGGAGACAGCTGAAGAGATTGGAGCTCAAGCTGAAGCAGTTTGCAGAAGTGGAATCATTTCTTATGAGAGAGTGTGAACAAGTGGAGAAAAATAGGCAGAGGTTTGCTGCTGAGCGAGCCCGCATTTTATCAACCCGGCCTGGACCTCCTGGAGGCACTCTTCAAAATAGTCTAGCAGGTGTTACTCCTTCCATGCTCAACAATAACGTGGGCAACAATAGGCCGCAAATGATTCCTGCTTCTTCACAACCAAGCATTTCGGGTTACAACAACAATCAGCAAGTCCATCCCCACATGCCATTTATGCAACGGGGCCAGCAACAGTCCATGTTTCAATTGGGGCCAAGGCTACCCCTTTCCACCGTACAACCATCCTCCTCTGGCTCATCAAATGCTATGTTCAATGCCCCGGGAAATTCACAGCCTGGTCTGAACCAAATGCTAAGGTCCGTGTCAGGGCCCAGCTCCGGTTTAGCTTGATAAGTTTCAATGTCCAAGTTTCATGGTCGGCTCCTTTGGATGCTTTCTTTTGTCCTGCCGATGGGGGAAAGGATGATAAGGAGCCAAAAAAGTTTCTTCTTCCCGTCCTTACTGTAGTTTTGATATGTGAATATAATTACTTGTAGCAGTTGTAGGCCATTTAACTAGCAGCCAGATAAGTGTACGGGCAAAATCCTGAATCATTGCATTGAATTAGGAAAATATATTTTGCAAATGGATTATCCAAATATGGAATGGGCAAGAAAATCGTGCATTGGTGATGGCTACTGGTTGTGTTTTTCTTGCAGATTGGCAAAGCAAAATTGTCTTTCGCGGCCTCCTTTTCTATTTGTGGAAGGCGAATGATGGCATTCTTAATATTCCTTGCACAGACTCATTCATAAGTAGGCCGAAAGAAAGATGTGAAAGATAAGAAAGAAAAAAGAAATGAAGGTACCAAAGCACTGGTTTTATGTCACGGATTTGTATATAAATAGGTATTTTTTAAAGTTTTTATTTTTTTATTTTTGGGTGCTTCATAGATATTTCTCTTTCTCCGACGAAAATTGGCAAAATTATGCAGGTGGGAGGAACTCTCGGAGCGTCTCACCAAAAACTCAACTTTTTGGGTTAGCTTATCCAAAAACGGAAATGAAAAAGGAAAGGCAGTTACCATGGAAATACCTCAGTAATAAGAAATTAGAATTTTAAATTGGAAGCTTTGAAGTAGAGCCTACAGGTTCGAAGGAGAGCTGTTTTCTTTTATATATATATATATATATATTGTAAATATGAATATATGCGCATGTAGTACAAATAGTTTGAAGGATATAAAATGGGACATTGAGGAGAAAAGAAGCAGATCTAGCGGTGAGATTGTTGCCCTGATCAACATTGTCAAGCGAGATGTTAAGCAGCGCAAACGGCACTCGAAACAGTGACGATTGACAGGACCACCAACCAGTAAAGTGGCCACGCAAGTTCAAGATTAGTAGCGAGATTGCAATAAGAGAGCAAGGACATTCCAATCGGTACGACCCACAAGAGCTGAAAAGAAAAACGCGAAAAAAACAAAACAAGGCATCGGCCATTTAATCAAAATTTATTGGGATGGCCTTTGCTCTCATTATCCAATCCCCCGCTGCGAATCTGGATGTAGTCACTGGTGAGAAGCAAAAGAACAGCATGACGAATGTCTTCTTCAATATGGCTAATTTTTGGTCATCAAGCACATTGGTCTTATAGAGATTGAACCTAGAGATTGTTGTTCCTTGGTTTTGGAAACAATTACATGGCACGAATACCCGTGCTCAAAGATGTAAGAACTAAAAGAACTTTGATACTTGAAGATAGGATTTGGGCATAAGCAAGCTTCAATTAGCATGCTCTCCCAATCAGTTTGAAAAGCATCCGTGATTTCGCATCTAATTGAGCAACATGCAATGTTGCAATGCTTTCAGCATATTGTGAATCCCTTCTTCACGAATGGAATCGCCGGTTAGCAAAGCCGTACTCCTCTTCGGCTTGCATTAGAAGCTCATGGAAGACGTGATGGTTCATGTACGTCTCCCGCACCACGAAACTCCGGCGGTTTGTGCTCCTCGTCAGCTGCTAAGCTGTTGCTTTGTCCACCCCGACATGATGTTGGAACCATCTCACTGGTCACTTGACGTTCTTTGCTGGGCATCTCCCGGTATATATCCACACTTATGTTGCAGCTTACTGGTACTCCTACAGCACTTATACAGTGCAAGAGAGAAACGGCAACTTTGAGGACGGTCTGCGTGTAACGTAGTAAGAACGAGTCTGACACAGTCCACGCAGCTAATTTTTCTTTTTTTTTTTTTAAATATATATATATATACGAGGGCAAACAAAATGTGCAAATATTTATATATAAAGTAGGTGAACAGTGTAATATTATGAATTACCACTTTTCTTATACTTTTTACTCATTTCTTGTCCATTTAATTAATTTGTTAGGTCTGATGCATATAATAAATTGCAAAACAAATATTTATTATTTATTCACGGATGACGCCAGGACGAGATCAGCCGGAAGCCTCCCGCACAAGAGATGCGGTTGGGTTCTCGGTCCCCCTATAAAATATAAATAAAGCCGCAATAACTAAAAGTAACTAAGAAGTAATCTCAGCGGAGTGATCCGGCTATTTTGCTTAGAAATCTATAACGTAGACGAGCAAATTAGACGTATAATAATTTTAATAATAAGTTAATTATAATTAACGATTATAATTTAATCAATAATGATTGATGGAACTCAAATCTCAATTTCAAGATGTTCAACTCGTAGAAACCTCATACATAAAGCTGGCACAGACATCAGCCCAATAGTTAATTCATTATGATGCACCTTGTCTCGGATGGGATAATCCAGCAGGAGAAACGGTTTAGTTTATTTAAAAACAGACAGAGGAACCACAACGCAAGACAATATGGTGCCGGAATATGAGCTAAACCCACTCTCTAAGGTAGGTCAACCTTGTCCAATGCTTGGATAGGCTTTCCACCTTGGCCATTTTCTAAGTTGTCTTGGAGTTCAACAACTGCACTGTTCCTCTTGATCGGTTCAATATATGTCACTGCAGCGTCCTTTCTAAAGGTTAAGTAGATCACTGCCAGAAGATAAAAGGCCATGAGAGGAAAAACGACGATGCCAATCAACACATTTCCCACCTTGTGTAAATTGTTGTGAGTTAGCCAATGCACAAAGCTTGTGCTTAGGTAATACATGTTGATTCCAATGATCATGACGCCCAGAATCCATGAGGTGACAATAATCTGTAAATTAAGCCAACATATTAATTTAGTTGGTTCAAGCCAAACACAAGTACAATACTTTAACAAAAAAAAAAAAAAAAAAAAAGAAACTCACATAAATTGAGTTGGTATGCGGTCCCATCTTGGTGGAACTGCTACTGAATTTAAGAAGTGGGATGAGTGCAAAAGGAAGCTCAAAAGAAAGTATCATCTGATCAAAGCATGCATTCATGATCAGTACGATTAGTCTAACTTTAAATAGTACTTTTTTACCTAATTAATCAATCATTTGGACTAGTTTGTCTTACGGATGCAATGATGATTAGTCGACCTGCCCCAGAAGGTCCGCCTATAATAGAGACAATAAGACTTGGTACGATGGCGATGCTTCTAGTCATTAGATTTCCAACCCATTTTCTCATCCTAAGATCCAAGAATCCCTGAAGTTTATATATCACATTGAAAACATGAGCTACTAAAACAACTCCTTTGACGATCCCAAATGTATGATAACAGTAGATTAGTTGTAATTAATCACAAGTAAAGTCGTATTAAGACCTGCATAATGTATTGTCCAGCGTAAGTGCCTGTAATAGTGGAGCTTTGTCCTGAGGCTAGCAATGCTATAGCATATATAGTCGAGCTCGACTTTCCCAGCATGTTCTGCAAATATATTAATTCCCACATAAATATATACCTTTTGTGGCCTAAATATGCTTGTATTTCTCCATAACTATTAGTAATGGTTTATCTATAGAAATCAGCTGTACCTTGAGTAGGAAAGAAGCGGAGTTAAGTGTAAGATCATTGCACCGATCGGCATCTTCGGTTGAGAGATTAGTGGCAAAGCAAACAGTACCGGACACGGAGACCACTGAGACGTTGATTAAGAATGCTACAAGCAGTGCAAATCCGCTCTCCAAGAGGAAATATCGACATGCATCCTGCATCAGGGAAAATCAGAAACGTGAAATGATGTTCCAATACGTGAGATTTTTATATTATGAGATTTAGAGAAAATTTAAATGCGCCTAAAATTGTTTTTTCATGCATCAACTCTGTTAACTTAACATTACCACCTTGTTTGACTTTATTCTGTGTCCAACATATGCAAAGGCACCGTGAATCTTGTTAAATTGATATGGTAATTTAGTGCTTTGACAAGTTGCCACAATAATGCTGCAACTTGCAACTTACGTTGATGCCACGAACAGTGCCGGGTACATTTCTAGACAGGACAAGAGCAGAATGGAGAAACAGGTTGTGCCTGCAGCACGGACCAAAGAAATTAACGATCTACCGTAAAAGTCACATCAAAAAGCATAGATAATTAATTAAATAATAAGCACGAACTGCATTATAATTTACAGTGGTAAGGCAATGCAAAATTGAATTTTTAACGACAAATATATATATATATATAATTGATCAGTGTGTAATGCTTTATATATGTTGAGGAGATGGAACCTACGGCATAATAAGGGCACCAATCAGAGCAATGGCATCGCCGGTGGCGCCTTGGCCTGAGAGCTTGGGGACGAACATGCCCTTAAGCAGACTGGACGCAGGAGGCTTTACATAGCTTATTTCACCGAAGAAGCATGCAGCCATTATGAACACTAGCACTGCTATCAGTGTTTCCAGTTTCCTAATCTGATCAATGGAAAGATAGAGGAAAAAAAAAAAACATAAACGAATGAGAAAATTAACAATTTAATTAAAAATTGTCCTTGAACCATGCATGTAGCAATGGTTAAATCATGGCTACAGATAAGTTTGCAATCAAAACATCAAAATGTGTAATAGGCAAGATAAAAGGCTATGAAATTATCTAATAACGTTTAGTTTGGTTACATAGTCTCTACTCTTAATTGCATATTTTATTGTTTTAGTTGCAAATATAATTATTTTGGACCAGAAAATGAAATTTCAAAAACAATATTTCCCTTTTTTAAAAAAAAAAAAAAAAAAGTAGGTGAGACCTACGTTCTGATTGCTTTACTCGCCAGATCTTTTGACTACAAACATTTTTGGTATATTTATTTACCCCGTATCTTTGGAGACCAAGGAGTAGAAGAGTGCTAAAGCCGGTCATGAGGACTCCAGCCCATAGTGGGATGTGAAATAGTATGTTTAGTGCAAAGGCTGTCCCAATCACTGCCCAGCAAAAACAAAAGTAAAACATTGTTATGTGGAACAAGCACAAGTTAACAATTACGGACATACATGCTTAGTTTCTCTTGTGGGAATTTTTCTAAATCCTAAAAGAAGAGCACGACCCAGACATAAAGCATCCCATGTGTGCGCATGTGTGTGCTCTAATTTGGTGCCAAAATGCAAGAAAAAGCTGGATAAGAAATTATGCCTTCAGGTATATCAGAAGCGATGACGGCAATCTCGGCAAGCAGCCACAATGAAAGTTTCACGTAAATTGGGTACTCAGCCTTGCACAACTCAGCTAGGTGTTTGCCTGAGAGTCACGCCAAAGCAGAAGTTATTAGCAATAAAAGAAAAATGTTAGTATTTGAAAAAATATAACTGTTTACATGGTGGATACTAACATTTTTGCCAATTGACTGGCTCCACCTCGAAGCACATTAATTTGTTATATA
Organism: Rhizophora apiculata; assembly: GCA_037832385.1. Classification (NCBI taxonomy): domain Eukaryota; kingdom Viridiplantae; phylum Streptophyta; class Magnoliopsida; order Malpighiales; family Rhizophoraceae; genus Rhizophora; species Rhizophora apiculata. The sequence goes on from CM075430.1 coordinate 12,006,274, forward strand.
CAAAGTTTTAAAAATAAAATTAATTTTTAATATTAAATATATATATAAATTATTTTTTAATTATTTTTATAATTTTTTTAAAAATAATAATTAAATTTATATTTTAAATGACTGATTTATTAATTTAATTATTAATTTTTAAAATTAATAATTTTAAAAATAAGTAAATTTAATTACAATTTAATTTTTAATTTTATCCAATTAAAACTAATCAATTCAATTTAATTTTAAAAATTTTACCTATATATCTCACTTGGGAGGATATTCATTTTTAAATAATTTTAAAAAAAAATTAGAAAGTTAGGTTTTTTTTTTTCTTTTCTTTTAAATCTGTATAATTTCATAGAAATAAAAAAATTCTTGACAAATTATTCCTGCGTCTCTTATTTGGTATCTCTCATCAAAAGCATCATTTGTATTGAAATTAGGAGATTCTAGACGAATTAACTTCATTTGCGGGACCGAAAATTATGCTTGGCATTATGCTAAAGACATGGCGCATGCTTTACAAGTCTGCCATGCCCATGCCGTAGATAACTAAGAAACACTTCTTATTAATTACTTCAAGTTCACCTGCCTGCTGCTACGCTAAAATTAATGGTAATTAAAAAAAAAAAATAAAGGTGCCTGAAGACCCAAAATTAGCTATGTTGAAGAAGATGTAGGTCATGCAGCCTTTTGATTCTCACCGGTGGTTACACCAACATTCGCAGCAAGAGATTGGATTATGAGAGCAAAGGTCATTCCAATAAGTACCACCCACAATAGCTGGAAAAAAAAAAAAAAGGAGCGGATCAAACGATCGCTGCTTAGATTGCTGTAATTGGCTTTCTGATCAGGACAGTGAAAGGATGATTAAACCCTTGCTTTGGTATGGGTTACTTTTCTTTGGGTCCATTTAACCATGTTATCAAAATTTTTAATTAAATTTTTATATTTAATTTTTAATTATTTATTTTATAATATTTATCGTTTATTTTTATTTTTTTTGTCAAAATAATTTTTTTTTTAAATTAATATTATTATATAATTTATTAATAATATTATATTTCTATTTAGAAGATAAATTAAAAAATTATATATAAATATAAAAATTTTATAACTTGTATAATAAATATATATAATAATAAATTTAATATTAATATAAATATATTAATTATTATATTATTATTATAAAATTTTTATGATATTATTTTAAATAAAATTATTTAAAATAATTAATTTTGATTAGTAATAATAAACTCAAAAAATAAAATAAAAAGAGAAAAATAAAATAAAGAGAAAAAAAAAAGATAAAATAGAGAGTAAAAAATGAAGGATATATATATAAAAAAATTAAAGATAAAGAAATAATGATAAAATAAAAAAAAATTAAATATTATATATAAAAGAGAAAAAAATAAATGTGTAAAAAGGGACATAAAAAAATGAATATTTTTAAGAATTAGAAGTGAGAAGTTAGAAATTATTTTATTGTAATTTTTTAAAAGGTATTTTTTAAAAAGAAATAATTTTGAAGTTTGTTTGAAAAAAAACAAAAAAAAAAAAAAGAAAAGAATCAGTTACCATCTGTAATTTCTAAAACCTACAGTAATACTAAACAGACCCTTAGCTTTTATGATACCTGATATCTGTGGTTTGCTCCCGCTTGCAAGTCAGTTTCCACTGCTCAGATGTCACCATAAATATAAATAAATGTAAATATATGCTTGCAATTAGTCATAATTAAGAGACCAAGCGAGAGAGACGGAAAGAGAAAGAGAGAGAGAGAGGGGCTTTACAATTTCCGGGATCGATATAAGCCATGGAAACAAGAAAACCAGGTCCCACGTATGAGAGAAATTTTCTCCATCCAGATTTCTTCGCATGATCACCACAATATATAACCAGAATTAAGCATTTCATGAAGGGACGAAAGAGTCAAAGGTTCACCAAAGTACGCTCACATGCAAGTTACAATTAATAAAATTATTATGAAATAGAGTAAGACCTCGTGGGGGTCAACATGGTCAGCTCGTTCCTGGGCATGATCATGATCAAGATCAATGCAAGGCGGAGGCTCATCGGCCTCCTCCGCAAATATAGCAGCTATGCGGCCGCTGTTCCCTCGCCGAGATGATGTTGGAGGACCTATCTCGCTTGTCACTTGCCTTTCTTCGCTGCCCATCTCTCTCCCTCTTCTGCCTGGAAGTGTATATGTGTATGTATCTTCGCACTTTAGCTTATAATTAAGTTTGTAGACTGGTTAATCCTCCACCATTTATAGTGAATGCAAGAGAGAGATGTCAAGTTTGAGGATGGACTGCCTTTCCGGCCTCTAACTAGGTGTTCAATAAACGGAAAAAAATAATATAATAATAATAATAATAAAATAGACATGCAAGAATAAAACTAACAAACAAGTAATGCATCATGCGCACGTCTTTACTGTTTAATCAACAACTAAACTCCATGACGATCATGGAAGATAGAAGAGGTTATGACGTATTCTTTAACTAATTAGCAAACTTGACAACGATTTTTCCTTTTTTTCGTTTTTTTTTTTTTTTTAAGTGATATGGAGCTATTAACACTTTTACTAAAGCCTTGCCATGACTAATACGTGTGGCATACCTTGTTATCACCCAATATCGTAGGAAGATCCGAATTATGAATTTAGGTAGACATTAAAGAAAGTTCGTTTATTAAAAAATACTTTGTTTATAAAATATATTTATTAAAAAATTACAGAAAAAATTAATTTTTATTATTTAGTTATATTATTAAGAAAACTTTGATTATTATAAAGTTAAATTAAAATGATAAAAAATTTTAACTCAAATTAATTATTATTTTATATATATATATATTGGCACAATGTTTTTTTTTTTTTTTAAAAAAAGTTTACCGCAATAGTAATGACACTGTACTGGCGACTAAACTTGGCGAAGTTCAGTCCAGACCCAAAGGTAACTCTTTCTCCTTTGAATTTGCATTCCCTCTCTTATTTTGAGAGTTAAAGTTATTTTCTATAAAAATTTTGAGCGGAAGTGGCTTTTTTGTGTGTGTATATGTATATACATATTTAAAAAAAAAAAATACCAAACTCATAAATACAAAGAAAAAATTTCACAAAAAAAATAATTTTACTGAAAATAAACGCACCTTAGAAAAAAGAAAAAGGTTGAAATTATTAGTCTACATGTCTTGTGTCCTTTTAAGTCCTTCGGCGCTACTGACTTGGAATGAAATGAATATGGCAAATGATTCATCCCTAAAAAAAAAATATGATAAGCACATTAGCCAAATCTGCGGGATAGTAGTTGGGAAGTATAATTATTATTTTTTTTTCGAACCAAGGGAATTATAATTAATTAATTGATTAAACTACATCAAACTAAATACATGTTGAGATGTACATTTTGAATTAAATGTGAAGATTAATTTTTTTTTTTGTATATTAAAAAAGTCATTAGATGATGAACTATAAAATGAATTAGTTTTTTTATTTTTATAAATTTTATACAATTTTTAATATTTTCATAGATTTTAAAACTTGAAATTTGAATATAAAAATTTAAATTTTTAATTATTAAAACATCTCTAAAAAACAAATATAAAAATTATTAATCAGCTAATTTCATATCAATGTTGAAATCCGAGTTTTTATCTGATCCCTTGTAAGTTTTCCGGTGCAACCCCGTCGCCCCCCCCCCTCCCTCACTCCACAAAAAGTGAAAAACACAAAAGCCACGTGTACATCAGTGCCTTATATTTTGCTATTAGTTATCTTTCACACCTGTCACGTATATTCGAGCTAATTTTATCAGATTTATTAAAATATAATATAAAATTTATATTTTAAATTTTATTTAATAATTTAATTTTTTGATAACATTGAATGAGTTAATATTCTTTATTTGATCAATTAAAAAATAAATGATTAATTACTTCCATATGCACAAAGAGTGGTTATATAGCCTTTTGTCTCCTTTCATGCTCTTAAAGATTGAACATTAAAGTTTAAGTGGATCGCCAACGAGGACAGCGTTTTTTTTTTTTTTTTTTTTGTGCATTGAATCGTGATTGAGATATAAAATGCTAATTAAAAAGCTGAATGCCCTAAAGCCGCGTTTAGTATTCTTGATCTGTTTTTAATTTTTCTTTTTGTAGGTTTTTCTATCTAACATTTGATACCATCTTGGGACGATAATTAGAGATATTAGTAATACAACTTAAGGTTAGGTCTTCTGTGTCACTTTTTTCCGGATACTATGGTGAAATGAAGTTGAGGTTATTTTAAGAGTATTAAGTATGAAATAATTTACTTATAATTATCAATAAATATGTTTAATTTTAATTTCTTAAATTATAACTCCTAATAAAAATTTCCTTATACCCAAGGTTCAAGAAAAGGTCATCAATTGTTTATTCTACCCTATAATAAATTGAGATTAATTATATTTTATTTTACTGTTTCAAAAGAAAAAACCATCTGACGCAATCTAAGCACCGGTAGTCACACGATACTAATTGGAATCGGTTCTAGGTAAAATGGTCAGAGCAACGGATATTTTTTACTTTTTAGAAACAAGAAGATCTAGTTTGTGTGCAGATCAACTGCACAGGGATCCAATTGTTTAATTCAACAAACAGGTGGTAACAACTTAGATTTGGTTTAGAAAAAGTGCCCATGTGCTTGACCTCAGTCCATGTTCCCTCTTTCGGTTTTTTGGGTTTCCTTTGGCTTTGCACACTTTTAGTATCAACAAATAATGTTAAATATTATTTAAAAAAAATTAATTTATTATTAAAATAGATAATTTTTTATTAAATAAAGCTATTCGTTAAGACACAAGAAAATTATTTATTTTGATACAAATAATATTTTGTGATAAATTAAAAAACAATTTCGTATTATTTTAGAATCGTCTAATATCAAAAGGTCTATTTGCACACGATCGAAAATAGACGGCCCGCCTATACATGAACAACAGGTTTCATTTTCCAATTGTTTTAACAAGACGGTTCCGATTTCCAGGAGACAAAGGACACGCCGGAAGCAATGTCTTATTCAACAGCTTTACCTTACAACAAGAAACTAATTATCATTCTTAGCCCAGGTCCTACAACCAAAAAAAGAGAGTCAAAATAATTCTTCCAAGAAGCAGGAATCGCCGATCACCTGGAACGCCAAGAGTCCATAGCAAAGAGACAACAACCACTTCTCCAATTCGCCGAACCCCAAAAAGTTGCAATTTTTTTTTTTCTTGTTTTTTTTTTTATATTTTTTTTAACACCCACTAAAGGGTTAAGGAATTAAAATGGGGTCTCTATTCCGAGTCATGGCTACAAGACAAAGTCCCACGAATACATTCTCAATTTTTGGGAGCTTGTTGTTGCGAATTAGACAACCCACGAAACCCGAAATCCATGAGAAACCAATGATCAAAAGTAGTGGTATATATAAATATATATATATATATACACATAAACACACACACACACACACACACGCACGCACACACACACACACGATATTTTATTTTGGACATGAGTAGATGAACAAATTAAGTTGTCAATTCTGCATATCAAATTAAAATATCAATTTTATTTATGTTAATATGATTGTCGTCACCTGCTCTTGACCGTGTCTAATTCGTGGATTTGTGATTTTTTTTTTTTCTTTTGTATTAGCAGATTAGTTATCATAAGAACCCAAAAGTATCATCCACTTGACATCACCTACTCAAAATCACCCTTGACTTACTGCTTTTCTGTCATTCACTTATTGAATGTCGATTTACTCATATTTTGGATAAAGAATATACCTGAATTAGCAATATGCCGTAAAGTGGGCTGACGCAGTACACAACCCTTGAAAACTACTTCTACATATGGTTGGGACCTCAAATGCTGTCATTTAAAAAAAAAAAAAAGCATTTTTTGGGGGGGGGGGGGGGGTGGGACTCAAATGACGTCGAGCATCATCATAATTATGGAAGAACTGAGAATTCCTCAACCGGGCTTCCACCAATATATGGCGGAAACAATAACTGAAGTAAACTAGAGAAATCCTCAAGAAGAAAAACCCAGCAAGGATACAACAAGCCTCTATGCTTGCATCACTAATGAATGACCTCTGGTTTTGGTAGCAGCTCCGCAAAATGACAAAAATTAAATAGCAATTTTTAGAGATTCATGTACTACGGTTTACAGCTAATCAATAATATCTGAACAACTCAAATTCACCGATTTTGGATTTTAAGTGATTTTTTTATTACTCGGTGTAGCTCTCTTTTCTTTTGTCTTCTTTTCCTTGTGGTACATATCTTTGGTGCCATTTTATATTAGATGGTTTTTATCATCAATCAACAATATCTTGATAATATATAATCCCCGAACCTAGAAACTGGAAAATCAATAGATCATCATTTCTAGCTCTATCTGTCTTTCTTGTATGCATACAAGGGAAAAGAACAACCATCTGACTCAAGCTCACGCCATGTGATAATGTGAAGTATGCATGCCACTATATGAGTACGAGCAATGAACACAAAAAATTTAAATAAATAAATATATAAATAAGACCCCAGAAAGTCGGCCTTACTATGGCTTTTCATCGATTCTGTGCAACGACTCCTCTTAGGAAGTATCTATGGTTCTTAGCTTCGACACTAGTTAATTTCTAACATTTGTTTCCATAGATTTAAAAAGTAGTTTTTTTCTTCTTTTTTTTTCTTGACCCAGTCATCGTCCGGACTAATATATTCTAAGATACTGGAGAAGTGGACTTTAAGTGCAGACAAATTTAAATGCCGCTCCATCAAAGAAGAAGAGCAAGGCTAAAAATTACACAAGCTTATACGTGGGCCTTTTAACGACAAGCTTCAAGAGAAGTAATTAAAAAAAAAAAAAAAAGCCCATACATGCTCAAGTCTCTATATATTTTTTTATACAGAGCCCAACAAGAGGTGGGGACTCTGCACAGCCGTTTCGTTATGCCATGGACCTCTATTTTAATCCACATCTCTCTTGACCGCACATTGACCGTGTATGGTTTTTTCCTAAAAAAAAAAAAACAATTGCATGAATTAGAAGTGTTTTCACCACTTTTAGCTTCAATGGTACCATAAAAATCTATTATATAATTTGGGGCCTGTATATATATCCCAATTGAACTTGACATTTTCAGATAAAAAAAGTTCAACTTTTGAATTTTTTTTTTTTTCTTTAAATTGAGCAGGGTTGCCACCAGCGATTTTGATTCATCAAAAGAAGGATTACGCCACAACAGAAGCCATACACATATTGATAATTAAGTCCAATTAGTGAAAGACCATGGATACTTTCTTCATCTCTACAACACAAGTCCAACTTATGAAGGTCCGAGTTACACAAATTTAAGTCCACTAGTTATGTGCCTTCCCTGCCATATCACAGCTTTAACACAAAAAAAAAAACCACAATCTCAATAATGATCCATCTTGCCTCGTCGAATCTGTACCCCATGCCCCATACTGTGATTTTGATTCACCAAAATAAGGATGAACGCTAGGAAGAGAAACCATACTTGTATATAAATGGGCCACAATTTAATCTTCCATCCTGTGTCATCTTTAAGCCCAACTAGTGAAAGACCAGGGATCCGTTCCTGATCTCTACAGTACTCCAAGTCCAACTTATGAATGACGAAAGAATTTTCTAAATTTTGCTCCCCCAAATGCTCCTGCGGAAAAATGACCATAGAAAATTATTTTGATTTCAGTCATGAGAAAGATATACTTCCAACAGATAAAACTGAAGGCATTGCGAAAACAGTGGTCAGATTGTCACTGAAATTTTCCTTCATAATCCCGTTCATTGCCCCAAGCTCCCCTATAGGGTAGAGGTTTCAGCCTTCCAATTGCACAACGGGAAAGTAGACATGCCAAATGCGCAAAAACTTTGAGCTCTGGATGCTGGCAGATGCTCCTCACAATGTAGTGCATAAGCAACTTCCACAAGAAAAAGACCTTCCATGTGTCCATTTTCTACTACTACTACATGATCTTTCGAGCCATTGTTGGTTTCACCTTCTTCACATGGCTATATCGATTCTCTATACCATTTTTAATTCTTCTATGCAATTCTTCATCCAGCAAGTTATCATTTCCAGCTGACTTCAGTGCATCACAGACCCATTTATATGTGTATTCTCGAGGTATCGATCCTCCATCAACCAATTCCGCCAGAAAATCAACAGCCTCTGGCACCCTTCCTGCTTCACATAACGAATGTATAATTGGAGTATAAGAACTTGAAGTGGTTAATCCATGATTCATCTTTTGCATTTTCCTTAACATCTCAACCGCCGTATCAATATCATTCACCTTGCTGTAGTACCTAATGAAAGAGTTATAAGTAATCCGGTTTGGTACACAACCCCTTTTAGGCATGTCGTCAAATAATTCAAGCGCCCTCTCAATTCTATAGTTCTTGCAGCAACCATCAATCAAGCAATTGTAGGTGACAACATCAGGGACAAAGCCCTTAAAAAGCATAATCCTAAACAAATGATTAGCCTCCCATAACCTCCTACGGATTGCCTTTCGACTGCCCGTTTGCATACTGTACTTACAGTAAGAACTAATCATTACAGTGTAAGTAAACGTATCTGGTGGGCACCTAAACCCCGGTAACTCCATCTGTTCTAACAAGAACCTCGCTTTCTTGAAATTTCCAACTCGACAGAGTGCGTAGATCATCGTATTATACGCATAGACATCCGGTTTAAAATGATATTTCTTCGTTCGATAGAACAAAGCCAATGCCTCGTTCACCAACCCTTCCTCTCCTAGGACTTTTATCAAACAGGTAACGGTATTAACAGTAACAAGCTTGGGGCCACCGCCATTGCCAATATCTTTCATCGACATTTCTTTCAGGAATTGCCACAGATCCTGCAACGCATTTCCTCTGGCCAAAACATAAGCCATCTCCCGACACGTCGTTTCGGTGTGTGTAAAGCTAAAATAAGTCTCTACCCAGTTGAAGAACTCCATTGCTTTGTTTAAGCCCAGGGCGACACTTCGTGGGTCTCTATAAGCAGCTGGGCCGAGAAGAAGGCTGGTACTGCTGTTGTTGCGGGACTCTCGTTTGAGATTGCGTTGCTTCAACGGGGAGCGGTGGCGCGTGGTCTTTTGCCGGCCAATGGAGCGCGTGGACAGGAAGAAATATCTGGGTACTGAACGGAAAACCTCGCAGACGGAGTCGGCGTTCAGAAATTCAGCGGCGGCGGTGGCGGATGCGAGGCGTATATCGAATGGGCGGTCTTGGATCATGATGGACAGCACCTGGTTTGTTATTCGACAAGCGCGGCTGCCGTTTACAGGTCTTGATGGCATCATGTTACTTTCAGATTTGTTTCCGCTTTTGCCACCGCGGAGCCCGAGGAAGTTGAAGAATGAAACAATAGAGTGAACACGGATGTACTAGATCTTGATGTCAGATTTGGGCCATTTGGGCCGGGGACGATTATGTGGGCCTATTGGGCCTATACCTGAGTTGGGCTGACTGATGGGTTCAGAGCCCTTGAACTTTTATAGTAATTTAGAGATTATTGTTATCTTGTTTACAAACCCTCAAAGCCCTTTAATCTCGATTGGCATGACAGCGGGGAAGGAACTAAAACAGTAAAAGTAACTTCTAATTAATGGATCATAGATTAAAACTCGAATTTTTACAAACCCTCCTTTCACAAGCGAAGTGGCGGCTGTCTCTATTGATCAAAACGACGGCGTTTTCTCATTTTCGAAAAGTCGAACCGCCCCTCGGCCGAAGAAACAAACAAGAACATAAACTATACAGTACATTCAAAAAAGCCCAAACCCGGCCCATTGGGCATCGCCCGTCAGTCGGGGCGATGACTGATACGACGAGTAAGAGAAAGACGACGACGTCGGCGAGTCTCGGAACGGCGAAAAGGATCGCCGGCTGGAAACCGACCATCTAGCCAGCGTCTCGAGGTCAGACGCGTAGTCGCGGTCGGGTGTGGGAACAGTACCCTTTTTGCTTCCTTTCTTCGTCAGGAGAGGTGATGGAAAGCACCCGGTTGAGACACACTCGGTTTGGACCCGAGCGGGTTGCTCGAACCGCCAGCGTTCGGACCGGGTGCGTGGAGTGGATCGGAAGGAGCGGGAACGTGGCTCCATCGGAGGAACCAAAACGAATCCAGCTGATGCTGGTGGAGGTTTCAGCTTCTGTTGCGGGCATGGTGAAGGGGACTGGCGGCGCCGGGGTGTGAAAGGCGGAGACGGCGATGGCAGCGCTGGCGGTGACACGCGTAGCTGTTTTTCTTGTTGCTTTTGTGGGTATTGGGTCTTGGGAACACCGGGTCGGATCTCCCACTTAAATGGGACAGCTCCTTGTTTCTTGAAAGAATCATCTATAGCCATGTATGATCAATTGCAACTAATTAACTACTAAAGCAACTGTCTCCTAACGGCACTTATACACATAGCCGTAGTGGTACAGACAAAGCTGAGAAAAAATATTTGATTTCGCCGGGACTAAAGGCATGACATGGGGTTGGTGGGCCCAATTTGACGGCTGCTATGTATGTAGTTGACAAAAGTGTGTAAAGAAAAAAGGGCCTTCGAAGGAGGCCCAATTTTACTTATAAAAATAGAAAAAACTATCTTATCTTACATCAAGGGCCGTCCGTCACGAGGAGAGTCATCAGGGACAAGAGTTTCAAGTGAGAGAGGAGCTTTGTCCTAACAAGTAAAGATACCCCCCATGTGCATATTAGCAAACAAATAGTCATGCATTCTTGTCGACACGCAAATTGTCAAAACGTTCTTGGGATTTCGTTGTGCTGAGTCATCCAGACACCCATGTGGATATTAACATCAAAACTCTTGAGCATACTTTTCAACTTAACAATGTTCAAGAACATCTTCTGCATGTCGTTTTGCTTGGACACCTTAGGGTATTTCAGCTCCTTTCACTTGACTTTGTGCCCCAAATAAAGTAGCGTAGCCGAGTTCAATCAAGCCACACGGCATAAATGCAGCAACTATCCCAGAATACATACATCCTCATCAACCATGAAATGTTCGAGTTGTCATGGTGTATTGTGTTGGTATTTGCGATGATAACTCGTATTCAATTCAGATTTCAAGGTTTCAAATGTTGAACGTCGTCATTAATCATACGACGTTCCTATTAGCCTGGAAAAGTGACAAGCCTGTTGTAACGGTAATAGGCAACTTTAATTGCGATCATGGCGGATAAGCAAAATTTTTTTCGTCCTAAGCCTTTTATTTTTTTTTTTAAATGTAGTCTTAAACGTTTAATTACATATCAATTGAATTTAATCACTAACAAAAAACAACAGTTAAATAAGTATGTTGACCGAATTAAAAAAATACTAATTAAATCTATTTTTTCACTCAAATATAAATCATCACCATAACCCCCTCGTCGTTCCCATCTCTGCTTCCAGCAAACATGACAATCTCCTCCTCTCCTACCGAGTTGCCGCCTCCTGCTCCTCCCATCTTTCTTCTTTCTCCCCTACTTCCCTTAATTTTTCTGATTTTTTATTACTCTCCCACTCTAAAAATCTAACAAATCCTCTGCATAGAGAAGAAATCCCAGCCAGAGGCGGAAAAGGGAGAAAAAATTTGGGCGTCCATTTATGATTATAAGGTTGGATAAGGTTGCTTACGTAGTAACCAATTTTGAATTATCGGTGGCGACAGCAGCCGAGAGTAGCGGTGATAATTGCGGCTAATTTTGAATTATCGGGTAGCAATGGCAGTCGTAATTTGTCTTTGAATAAGAAATTTGAATTTAAGACGCATTTTATTTATTTATTTATTTTTAAATTTGGCCAATTATTTATTTAACAAACTAACTTCTAATAACAATTAAATAACATGAAATTAAAATGCTCGAAATTAAATTAAAATAGATTAAACATTAAAAAATTGACAAATTTAAAATCCTACAATCAAGGTATAAACATGCATGGCCATTCAAATATTTAAATAACCCTTAATCATAATTGACTGGACAAAATTGGGGAAATTTTTATTTTTACCAAGCGTTGATCAATATTTGTATTAAAAGCATTGCCATTGAAGAAGAGAGTAACTCTGTGCTTTCTGGCGAATGCAAACGTGAGAAATCAAATAAAACAGAAATGCAAATGCCGCAAGATTTCAATAATTGGAGACTAAGAAGCTTCGGAATCATACCACGCGGAAGGAACCATATTTGAAGCGCAAGGTCATCTTTTTTTTTTTTTTTTTTTGTTTCCTTTTATTTTTTCAAATTTTTACAGGCTAAAAAAATTTCAGCAAAAACAAATCTTTGTGACATCATGAGATGCGGCATCTCTGTATGGCCTCCAGCACAATCTAATTCTCATGGGAGAATTCTTGTGGCATGTTACAAAGAGCTCGCATCGTACTGCCGGCCACATCCAGCAGCTGCAAGTACTCATCTGCACCATCTACAAGGCACTGCAATTCCACAAAGGCATCAAACATAAGCTTTTGTCCAAATGATGCCTCTTTGGCTGGTCCTTATACCACAAATAATCAAAGAGTAGAAATAGGACAAAGAATGTCCATAGAATAGGACAGAAAGGACCCTAATGCCTAGAGTGTTAAAAACAAAGAAAAAGAAGAGGAGACAAAAATGTAATTTCAACAGTTCTCAGTTGTATGTCCATAATATCTGCTGAATGGTGTTAAAACATTCAGCTGAATCAATCAAAAAGAAAAGTGCCAAATGAACATATCAGTGGCTAAATCACTGTACGCTATGTTTTGCTAACTACTGTACACCAAAGCCAACTTTTAGAATGACAACACCGTCTTGTAATGGAATTAAGTTTTGCATGAAATTACCTTATCAGCTTCGCCCAAACTCTTGCATATCCTAGCCTTCTGTTCATCTGATACATCGTCTGCTTCAACCACCAATTCAAATAACTGGAATATATGTGGGTATTATACATTATATCTTATCAGTGATGATGGCAAGAGACGGATAAAAGTAACACAAAGGGCACCTGTGAAAGCATTTCAGAGACTGGGTGCCCTTCTGCAATGACATCATTGACTTTTACGTTTGCATAATCAAAGTCACCCCCTTTGCATGCTGCATAAAGTGCTACAACGACCTCCTGTGGGATAACCTGATAAGCAAAAGCATGTCAGGCCAAAATAAAAGAGTATTGGTAGAAAACAAACCAAAAGAAAATGTTGCAATGGTATAAATATCAACACACTACTAATTGTGCACAGGACATAAATTGGCATATGTGTGTGGCTTCCTTGGGCTGGGACGGATGGCTTTATGTCTGGGAACAATAACCAAAATTAAAAAACCTCGGGATCAAAAATTAACTTACCCCAGACACGCTTATAAGATCTTTGGATGAAATTGTTGACCCAAATAAGCGAGCAGCTCCCTGATTATTATTATACGTAAGTTAAACTCCAATTCAAAGGTTTGCTACATAAACACACATAAGCTACATCGGTGAACATTTTACTTCATAAAACAATTAAAAGAAAATTTTAAAAAAGGTTTTATAGCTGAAAATTACTATCAGACTAAAGAAAACAAAATCTCATCAATATATTATGGAAATGCATCAGTTCTTTGATCATAAAAGCCAGCCAAGTTATTCATGATCTTGTGCCAAAGTCATTTTCATTGACATTTATCTTACAGTATAAAATCAAGAAAGCACCAAATCTTCAGCAAAGGCTCAAATTGAAAATTTGACAATGTTCAAATAATAAAAACCACAAGAAATATGATTTGCATAGCAGCAAATGGCTTAACAGAGAAGGGCTGAGCAAAAACAGTAACTGAAAAAAAAAATGTCATGAGTAAAACCTAATGCTAAAGTGTTGAAGAAATTGAAAACAATTCATAGAAAGTTGGATCCCAAATGGCTATCCGCAGGTTTCAGCAGAGAAACTTGAAACTCCCGACTGTAACAAACCCTAATGGAGAAGCAAGGGAAGGGATAATGATGTGGCCACAAATTTATTCCTAAAATCAGCTACCATAAGCTAACAGTCTTCATAAACCACTATACTCCAAACACACATGATTGCCTGGATTCTCACATTGGTGCAACCTTATTCAGCATAAAGAAGATGCAGTCATTTTCGTATAGGATACACGCCAGAATCAAGATGGACAAACAAGAAAAATCTAGATTTTCAGTACAACAAGAATGAGTAACTCTGATTCAAGAAATCAGGTCTTTCAATCTTCTGATCATTCTCCATTTGCTGGCAAGACTTGCATCTCCAATTCATATTAAACCATAAAATACCAACAAACTCAGCATGGTTCATTTTTAAATTTTGCTTTTCTGATCTCAAAATATCATAGCTAGACCTTTTTTTTCAAATGCATGAAGTTCAGACTTTACAACTTGCACCAAATGAGGAAAAGCAAGCATCTAATAAAGTTGGGCAAACAGGTTATCCTAGTTGCTGAAGCTGAAGGAAAAGGCACTGATTACCAAGCAATCTTGAGAAAGTAAATCATATGCTTGACGCATTGGAGACAAGACTTAATAAGGTCAAGCGGCACCTAAATGCAATAAAATTATTGATTCTTTTACCCAATAATGCTACGGAGTTTTATAAAGGAACATGGCTATTGGTAAAATGAAAGGTGGTAGACTAGTAGCGTAATAACTCTTGGTTAACAAAATCAATGATGAAAGAAATTAAAGCAATAAAGCATAGAGTACAGCATAGAGATTGTTACTTGAGCCAAAAGAAAAAAGAAAATAAGCATCACTTACTTGCAAGTATGTGATGGCACGACGAAGATCGCCTTGGGAGATGGAGCTTAAGGTTGAAAGAGCCTACAGCGAACATCATGAGTTTCGCAAAAATGTACTAGATGACTGATAGGGTCAGTCTTGACATCATAAAACCTTCAAGCATTACACGTGTACCTCTGTATCCAGATTGAGGCCTTCTTCCTGACAAATATATAACATGCGACTGCTCATGATTCCTTCTGAAAGAGGCTTGAACCTGAATTTTGCACATCTGGAAGCAAGTGGCTCTATGATCCTGTCAAAAATGGTAAGAACCTTATGTTCAACATATGCCCTTTAATCATCAAAATTTTCAATAGGCACAATGAAGATAAAGAATTCTGCAGAATTTGGTATAACATGCAATGAACTGGTGAACCAAATTAAAAAATTGGCACAGACCAGAATCCATTTGTTTCCCACCCCTAAATGGTTGCTGCTGTATGGTTCTTCACAAAAAAATTCCTTAATGCCTTAACAATGCAAGTTCTTTATTATTATTTTTTTTCCAGAGCTAAACCCAATTGAAGAGAAAGAAATCCCAAAAGTTGTAAAACAGATCTTCCTTCCCTACTAAATCCCATGTAGGAAAAGGGTAAACAACCACTGATAATCTGAAGTAGTTAAAATTAACAAGGATATACAAGCAGGAATAATTCAAAGACAGCTCTGGAGCTGCATGAAAACGAAGCAAACTGGAAAGAAGATGCACCTGCTTATGTAATTGCATATAAAAAAGAATCTTGTGACTTTGGAGTGGGTTTCCATTGTACGCCTGAGGGCATTCTGTAATAGAGAATGTAAGAGGTTGTAAATATGTACCTCCATGACAAACTACTAGCAATCAATGCAAAAAGGAAAAGACTAAGACAAGCATGCCTGAGCATCTTCAGTCATTGAATCCGCCTCGTCTAATATGATGATCTTGAATGGTGGGCAAGGGTAACCCCTGAGATATTAAAGATTAAACGAGGAAACTATTAAAGACAAAGTGCATTCGTGACACAAACCCACAACAGAAGTTGTTACAAGAATGATAGATGCATACCCCTGACGTTGACTTGAACCAACAGCAACAGCAGCAAAATCCTTGATCTTAGTCCGAACAACATTGATCCCACGATCATCACTAGCATTAAGTTCCAGAACCCTGGACTTGTACAATTCAGGCCTGCAACAGATTGCGGATAGTTCAGTGACCAAGGAAAACAGCACAATAAGCATGTGTTCCTGAACAGCATCAAAATTTTAACCACGCATTGAGCAGCAGTATAACAAGACAGCAAGCATAGAACCATCATATTCGACCCCTTCAACTCCAAGTTCAAGGAACGACGTGTGGTTTTTTTTTTTTTTAACTAGGGCGTGTGGCATTAAAAAATTTATTTAAAGACCCAGACTGTAAAAATCAATTATACACTTAAAGAAGAAAAAAAAAAAACAATGTATTTGCTACGAATTAGCAAATTACCCAAAAAGCTCGTGGGCAATGGCAAGAGCGGTGGTGGTTTTTCCTGTACCAGGCGGCCCGTAAAAGAGCATGTGCGGACACTGCCACAATAAGGAAAAAAAACAAAAAAAAAAAAGAGAGAGAGCCAAAATTGACCGAAATTATGACTAGGGTTTCAAGAAATCAAACAATTGGACTGGAATTTAAAAAAAAAAAAAAAAAAAAAAACTCCTACATTGGAAGTTTCGAGGGTGTTGGTAAGGACCCGGACAACCTCGTCCTGGTGAGCTACGTCTTTCACCTTCTTCGGTCGACTATTGAATTAAAAAAAAAATATAACCAACAAAGTATGAATAATAATAATAATAGGAAGGAAACAAAAAAAGACGAAGAGGAAGAGAGATTTACTATTTCTCGACCCATGGTTGTGAGCTCTGCAATACAGGCGCCATGCGTCCCCTCTCTCGCTCTCTCTCTCTCTCTCTGTCTCTGTATCTGAGGCTGCAATTGAGAAACTTGGAAGTTTACAAGGGCAAGCACTTTTCCCGCTTTGTTGAGGACATGGCGGCAACAAGAACTTCTTGGGGCGTGCGGGCACTGCCCCCGCTTAGGACTAAACGCAGCGTTTTATCCCATTCTAATTGCCTCAATGGGCCCAACTACAAGACAGGATTCATCGTGGGACATATATTAGTCGGCCGGAGTCGGAAGAAATTGGCTATAAATTGCTTCCATCTAAATGGTTTTGGTGGCTTAATTTTCTTTAAAACAAAGGGTAAACTTATTTCATCTTTCTTTTTTTTTTGGGTAAATTTGAATTGGCTTATCAAATATGACAGTCTTTGAACTTTCGTTGACGCCATGTGATTTCATAGATCTATAATCAGTTGTGAAACAAAATGTAATTCTAGTAATTGATCAATAATTGTTAAAGAAAAGGCATTAATTTGCAGGAATTATTTATAGACTTAAAAAAGATTAGTATGAAAAGCTACTCCCAAGGGGATTTATATCAAATTACAAAAATTTTTCCCGCTTTTTTCGCCTTCTTACCGGTTGAAGAAACTTGCTTTGGGTACTTCTGGGAGGATACGGTAAACTGTGGTAGAATAACTACGCAATAATAAAAAATAAGAGGAATAATATAGGGAGTTTCCCTTTTCCTTTCTTTTTCTTTTCTTTTTTAAACTGAAAATATTTTTTTTCCTTTTTCATTTTTTTTTACTTTCTTAAATGTTGGATTTCTTATACAAAATAGAATGCTGATGCATTATCAAATATCAAGGATTAGAAAGCCTGGGCACCCAAAAGCAACAACTGCTTTTTGTGAATTCCTGATGTGCGAGGTAGCTTATTTAATTCCCCTATCCCAACGGTACGGTAACTTGGGATTAGAGCGACCAGATTGCCCCCAAGAGAAATCCTTGAACCATAGGAATTAGCTAAGAAATTCCAGAAAATATGAATCAAGAATGAAAATTATTTAATCTTGAAGAGCAAAATGGATTTCATTTCATGTGCACATATACATGGAGCAATGTTGTACTTTTCTTGGAACAATTTTATCGTACATTCAACTCTTCCATTTTTTACATAAAGCTAAAACTGTACGTATTATTCCCCACAAAGTTGGACCCACCCTCGATTAGATTGGGCATCTTTGACCAATCTGCCTGCGTATCATTCACTAATTCCCATTTTTTGTCACATCACCAAATCCGTTGTGGCATTTGTTTTAGGTTTTTTTTTTTTTTTTTTTCAGTTCTCATTTATACCCAAGAAAATAATACTTTATAGTCTATAAGTAGGACTTTTCTTTTAATCAGGGAATATTTTACTAAGATTGTGATGTAAATTTATTGGAATGGAATACTATAAGTCTTAAAAGCCCTTAAATTTGCTTGTAAATTTCCTTGTGGACGTTAGAGAGAACCAACCCCCCCCCCCCCAAAACTCCCCCTCTTCCCTTTCAAAGTCTAGACAACAGCGACTCTCTCTCTCTCTACCCTTTGGGCTTACCATTGGGTATCTGGGCCTCGGGTTTCAAAGATGGACCTGCAGTGCAAAATTTGGATGTAGAGTCGTAATAAATACTATGCCTAGTCTAATACAGGGCGACTGTTTAACAACGGACAATGAAAAGATTATGCCCAATGCGAGCGCCAATGCTAGAGACCAATGAGTGTTATTTTTTTTTTTTAAATATTTTTAAATGTTTATCTAATTTGAACAGTTTTATGTTTATTTAGAACAATGAATTTTAAATAATAATTAAAAAATAAAAATTATATTATTTCAATAAAATAATAATCATCATTCATTTAATTATATTTTTTCATTTATAATAATCTAAACGGATCGAAAAAAAATCAACAATTGATTTGTTTTCTATTTTAGCTCAATTATAAAAACTAAAAAAAAAAAAAAAGTGAAAATGAGTTAAATTTGGGTTGAATCAATAAATTTTAGGAAAAAATTTAAAAAAAAAGTCAAAAAGGGTGAAAATATAAGTTTTCTCTTTTTGTTTTACGAGATGTTATCTCTATTACCGCATCCCACAATATAAAACACATAGGTTCTCTCACCCCTCATTTCTCTACCTCGAAGACATCATTCATTAGTCAATAATATTATTGAGAATAGGAGACAATTGTTATTTATTATATTATTCATCAATATTTATCAGTTAAAGAGTACTCAGGCTATTTTTCTCTCTCTAAATAAATATTGAGTTAAAAAAAAAAAAGCATTTTATTCCTTGTTTCCTCTCTACTCTTTTGGAAAATTTCATTTTTACTAGTTACTTTCTAATATCTAGCATCAAGTTAATTCTAAGTCATTAATTAGTGCAAAATGGTTAATAAGATTATTTTATGTAATGAAAATCGTGTCAACAACAAATAGTGACCTAAATATGGGCTCACGTGCTTTTGAGTTTAAACTTTAAACTAATTTATACCATTTTTTTTTTTTTTGGGGGGGGGGTCTTTGTTAGTTAGGCCACCTTAAGACACACAGATCTAGTGACCGTTTAAATTTCGAATTCAAAAGTTACAAAGTTCGGTTCACATGCCTGTGACTTTCTAAATCAACAACCATCCTTTAAAGTCGACAAAACAAGAAAACCCAAGAAAGATAGTAGAGGTGGCAGCGTTTCATTTGCCTGTAGTCCAAAGAAACCAGAATCCAATGTACCCGGGAACAAGCCGGGCCCCACTCCCCTACGCTCCCAAACGAATACCGAGCCCCAATCAACGGTCAGGATATCACAGCAAATTCAAATCAACCACTTCCCCGCCTCAAAAGCATTAAACAAATATTAAATAGCAAAAGCACACAATCACTGTCTCCCCTCTCTGAAACTCACTCTGGAAAACCCTCAAGAAAGCCTTCCTTGTTTCTCGTCACTGCGTCCGAAAATCACAAGAATTTTCTTCTGCTTTTCTATTTTATAAACTCTTTTAACCGAAAAAGTAGAGAAAGAGAGGGAAGGCCCGTGCTCGTGAGCGTGCGTGCGTTCGTTTTTGGGTTGAGGGTTTGATCGGCAATGTCGACGCACACTCGCCGGTCCTCGTTCTCGTCCTCGACGGCATCGTCTGCGGCGAAACGACACACCTCGGAGAATGCCGGAAAGGTCACGGCTGTCCCTCCCTCCCTGGGAAAGAAACGAGCGCCTCTCGGCGACATCACCAATCACAAGAATGTGCCTCAAAAGGTCTCTAGAACCTCTGTGCTATCGCCTGCTTTGTTGGCTTTCCTTTCCTTTTTTTCTGCATCATCTTTTAATCTCTGGGTTACGTTTTGTTCGTTTGGTTTTTCTGAAAATGAAAGGATTTTAATGGGTCTGAATCTTTATTTTCGATTGATCTT
Source organism: Rhizophora apiculata (assembly GCA_037832385.1). Classification (NCBI taxonomy): domain Eukaryota; kingdom Viridiplantae; phylum Streptophyta; class Magnoliopsida; order Malpighiales; family Rhizophoraceae; genus Rhizophora; species Rhizophora apiculata. Next base: position 12,026,424 of record CM075430.1, read on the forward strand.
TCCATGCTTGTAGCTTTATGGGTTGAATCGGTGCCATTTTAATGGGAAGTGTTTCAATGATTCATAGGTATTGACCCTTAGGGTTTTAGTTAAATCTTGATTCCATGAAAATTTTCTTTCTTTGATTGTGGGTATTTCAAACATCGTTGGTTCTGTATCATATAAATTGTATTAGTCTCTGTGGCTTTTCTTTATTTTCCGATTTTATCGCTCAATAAATGTTTACCGCAAAATGTAAAGGGTTATCAATTTCCAATTTGATCTGTCTTTCTGGGTAGTTTTAATTAGCAAAAATATTTCTAGACTGGGCGACAAAATGTTGTAGAATGGGTATGCATTGCATGTAGTGTTGGTTCACTTTACCATTCGAATAAATGTGAAAAAAAAAAGAAAATTGAAAACAAGGGCTACAATATACTCTGAATCTTTTTGAAACATCCTTTACCTTGTTAAACTGGGTTTATCTAGCGGCAGTCAGTTACACCCAACAGGGAAACTGAACTTCTTATGACAATGTCAATGGCCAAATGCAAACTGAAATTCTGAGGAGCACTTGGATATCTCATTTTATCTTGTATCATGCTTATAAGATTTAGCTCTTCCTAAGTGCTTTTGGGTTATACAGGCTCCATCTTCAAGTAAGATTGCCAAGGTCAAAAAGGGAACTCCCGCTTGTAACAGTAGGACTGGCTTCTCAGGGGAAAATTTGCCCGCATCCTTAAATGTGAAACCAAGTACAATTGGTCCTTGTAAGGTTACATCCGTCCCAGGGTGTGATGAAAATGGCCCTATTATTTCTGCTGTTCCTACTTCATGCAACATGGATGTTTCTCCAAGCAAATCGGATGGAATCTCGGTCTCTTTGGATGAAACTATGTCTACCTGTGACTCCTTCAAGAGTCCTGAAGTTGAGTATATAGATACCACGAATGATATTCCGGGAATTGATTCTATCAACCAGAAGACAATCAGCAAGTTGTACATCTCAGACCACACAGAACCAGCAGCAGGTTAATTGACCAATTAATCCATGTTTGTTAACATTCTACAATGTTTCTTTGTCCATACATATCCTTAGTTTCTTCTTGGACAATTTCATTTGCATCACTGAAAAGAATCCCTTTTTCTTGGGCACCTCATTCACTTTCTGTTATCCATGTGATTGCAGAAAATGTTTGCAGCAGGAGTATACCAGGTGATGTGGAAACAGATTACAAAATTGTCAATATTGATAATAATTACCAGGACCCACAGCTTTGTGCAACAATTGCTTGTGATATCTACAACCACTTGCGTGCCTCTGAGGTTTTCATCTTGCTTCCTTGCTGAACTTCACATATGGGCCTTCAATATTTTGTATTGTATAGCATTCACATACTCTCAATTGTTTTTAATTGTTGTGTACATAATGTTGTCAGCCTTCTTTCATAATTTTAAGAATTCCTGCTGGCTACTGAGTAGAAGTTGATTTGGTATGGAAGTTTGACAGTAGATACAAATTTCTGTCAAGTTAAAATCCTTGCGCTTCAGCTATAATATGTCTTCAATTAGAATATTGCTCTGACATATTCCATTCTTTGGCAGTCAAAGAAAATGCCTTCCACAGATTTTATGGAGAGTGTTCAGAAAGATATAAATGCTAGCATGCGTGCAATACTAATAGATTGGCTGGTGGAGGTAACTTGCTTCTTCTGTGTTACATATGCTACTCATTATTTAAAGCATGTTGGACTTCTATTGTTGCTTTATCAGTTATTGCTGCTTTCTTTGGCTGAAAATCTGATTTAATATACAGGTGGCAGAAGAGTATAGGCTTGTGCCTGACACACTATACTTGACTGTGAACTACATAGATCGGTATCTTTCCGGTAATGAGATGAACAGGCAAAAGCTGCAGCTACTTGGTGTGGCCTGCATGATGATTGCTGCGTAGGAAACATATCCTGTTTTATGCCTTCGTCTTTGTTATACCCAGCAAGTTGTTTTGCCTGGAATAGTTCATCATATATACCTGCTAAGAAGGGATATTCTTTCATTACCAGGAAATATGAGGAAATTTGTGCGCCCCAGGTAGAAGAATTCTGCTACATTACTGATAACACATATTTCAAGGATGAGGTATGGTTTTTCTCGCTGACCAGTATCTACATTTATCTTTACCTTCCTGAAATGCAACTACTAGATACTCTTGCATTGTTACCTTACTATGAAATCTGTAGAAGCATTAAAGTGTTTCATGGGTGCAGGTTCTGGAAATGGAATCTGCTATTCTGAACTACTTGAAGTTTGAAATGACTGCCCCAACAGCTAAATGTTTCTTAAGGTAGTGTCCAACTCATGATGATCAGCTATTAATGTGTTTAATAACATAGTTCCTTCAGTGACTTTGATCCATTGCATGACTCGTAGGCGATTTGTCCGTGCTGCTCATGGAATCAATGAGGTATCCCTCTTTAACTTCAGTACCTATTACAGTGTCGGATGTTTTCTTCATTAACTACTTGAAGTAAAGTTTTTTTGTGTCACTAGCATAGGCTAAGAAGCAAAATGACGCAATCTATAACAATTTGACATGAGAAATGTGATTGAATGAGTGCCTTCAAGTTTTTACCATCTCATGGCTAGAAAATTACTCAAATTTCAAATTCTGTCATCTTTTTCCCTAAAGCATTTGCTTGTTTTGCTCATGTGCCCCTTTTATAGGTTTCATTGGTGCAACTAGAGTGCTTAGCCAACTACATCACAGAATTATCTCTCCTGGAGTACAGTATGCTTTGCTATGCTCCATCACTTATAGCAGCTTCTGCTATTTTCTTGGCTAAATATATGCTTCTTCCATCAAAGAGACCTTGGGTAAGTGTAACAAAATGCTTAGGCAACTATTGGTGCCCAATGAAATTTGCCGATACATATCTCGATCACCACTGTATAATCCTTCATTTGTTTTGGAATATATCTCTTGATCGCTACTGTATAATCCTTGATTTGTTTTGGAGCAGAATCCTACCTTGCAGCATTACACGCTTTACCAGCCTTCAGATTTGTCCGGGTGTGTTAGGGAGCTTCATCGCTTATGCTGTGGTAGCTATAATTCTACGTTGCCTGCCATCAGGGAGAAGTACAGTCAACATAAGGTTCCAAAACTTTCACTCTGCTCTGATTTTCTCTCTTCTTCATAGCGTTCAAATGTCATAATCTAATCAATAGTTGTTTAATATTGCCTCAGTACAAGTTTGTAGCAAAGAAGTACTGCCCTCCTTCAATACCTCCAGAGTACTTCCACAATCCAATATGCTAAGCAGTGGACTAACTTTCAGGGAATCATTTCCATGTTTAGTGGCCCTTCTCTCTGGTCCTTAACGTCTCTCTGATTTGTACTGCTGGTGTAGTGCGTCCAATAGCTTTGTACCTTTATTTAGAAGGTGAATGTTGAAGTCCAACCTTTCAACAAAGATCAACTTTGAATGAAGATGACCTTGTATGACGTGCTTGTGGCTCAATTGATGCATTCATTGTTAGATTCCAAGATGTTCTCGCTTCTCTAACACAGAAAATAATTCCTTTTCTCAAGGCTTCTCTCATGGTTCCGCTGTTGCTAGGCTCCCTAATTAAGAATGGCCCTTAAGCTCAACTATTTTCTTCTAACCATGACCAAGAGCATTGGACTTTTTCAGTTAATAGGAGCCAAGACGCCGCAAGTAATATGCTATTTGCTTAGTCCTCTGACTCCTTTAAGTCTCTCTGAAACCGTAATACCAAACAAGGCAATTCATTTGTCAATAATTTATTTGGAGAGATAGTTTCTTTGTGGAAAATGTCGTTACATCTCACTTTCTTTTCAAAAGTCGTTGCATAGAAGTTGCCTCAAAACTGAAATTACGTGGTGTTTTTCTTGATCAAATTCAAGTTGTCACGGCATTTAAACCAGTGACGTGTTTATAATAATTGGATATATTTAGAATACTTGAAAGAGAATTAAATGGGAAAAAAAAAAAAACTGGAAGTTTATACAAAATCATCTTTGTTATCAATAAAAAAGGAAAAAAAAAAAAACAAAAGAAAAAGATCTTTATCAATCGCTAGCTTTAGACGTTTTTTCTTTTTTCTACTATTTTTCTTTTTTTCCTTTAGGAGACATATTAGACAATAAAATACACGATAGGAGATAGTTTTCTCTATTTCCATAAACCCCAATTGCACTTCTTAAGATTAGAACCTAATATCTTAAAGTGTTTTTGTGGGATGGTTTTGTTTTGTTAGTTATTGGAATGGCCGAAAGGCAAAGACTAGAGAAGAGAGTCACAATGACGCAAACACAAAACTGATAGGCGTTTTGTTTCTTTGATCCTGGAAACACAATCACATGGCATTTGCCCTAGCACGCCGAGTCCGATTACCTATTTCTCAAAACAATCATTTTCGGCCGACGGCAAGCCCGCCAGCTGACCTAACAACTTGTCAAAAGGGCTTTGAAAACGATCCCAATGACTTTGCTCCACGGCTCTAAGACCTCATGAAAGCAGTTGCTCCGCACGGCCCAAAACCCAAATCTCCAAGTAACCATTAAATGGAGAAGCTTTTGTGCTCAATTAGCTCTGAGCGCATCGTAATTGGTATTGGGACAAATCATTGTGGCACTAGACACTGATTGAAAGAAAAGACACGTTTTTATTTGGATTCATTGATTGAAAACACATGTTAGGATTAGGACCAACACATCTTAAAGAATTTTCTGTTCTCCAGACGTGTCATTGACTGTCCTTATGGTTCACGTGTTTGTAAGTTGGGAAAAATTGCAAGATTTTTTCATGGATTTTGCTGTTTTTGGAATAGATAAAACAAACCAATATTTATTAATTGATGAATTAAGAGCAAGGATTGGGAGGTATAATTCATGCCATATCTCTGACGATGGCCCACAACATGTTTCGGACAGAACGAGCCTATCCACCTTTTGATTTGATGATCCCCCTTTTTCTGGGGTTCTGATTACTTAATCGTGATTCTCGCTGGTTAACACTTTTGATTTTCGGTTAATGTGATTAACTGCAAAAATAAAAGTTAAATTCCGAATCGCTCATAGTGACATGGGCGTGTGTGTGACTTGGACTTGTGAAAAGCCAGTTGCCAAAATAGTCCGGCTCCCTCCAGCGTCCACTCGAACACAAAATCCTAAAGTGGTGTCGGCTTCACGGATTGTCCCGCTGGCCCAGATACTCTAATTGGTCCACATTCCTTTCAAGTGTACTCCCGCCAATTACCTTAGTAGGAAAATTAAACGAGAAACATGGTGTTAATGGTTCGTGATAATAAGCCGCCCATATCATGGCATTGGTAAGTGATAACATGACAATCTGCGTTAGTTCCAACTATAAGCGCAAGTTGAAGTTCAAGCCCGTAAAAATCCCATATTAGCAAATAATATATAAATAAATTTTTTTTAAATAAAATTAATGACTTAAAAATCTATATTAAGATATATTATTGAATCTATTAATCTCTTATTTATTTATTTATTTTTACAATGACTTCAATATCAGGATGTTAATGTTGAAAAACAGCTTTCGCCTAAATTTTTTCTTTGTTTTAGAAGTTCAATCGCGAAGACCACCACTCCAACTGTGCCCTATTTGCCTCGTGAAACGGCGAGTCTCCCCCAAGCCCTCCCAAATCATTAGTCAGAATCATATTTTAATGGAATAAGGCAAATTTTCTTTGCAAAGCATAGTGTGTTTTTTTCTATCTTTCAATAGGTATGTGGTGGTAATTTCAACCGGGGGTGGGTTGTGCTAAATAAACTGCGTATCAATAGTGACAGGAACACCTTGGGATGCGGAAAATCATGAGAACGGTTGACTACTCGTAGGCAACTGTTTTTGATCCGCGTTACTCTGTCCTGTCGTGGACATGTACTAGTTTATACATATATATATATATATATGTGTGTGTGTGTGTGTGTGTGTTTTTGGTAAATAAAATCTCGTAAATAAAATTATCGTGAATAAAAATTATATGTTATTTAATAATAATATTATTATTATAAAAATTTTAATAAAATTATAAATATTTAATAAAAATATAATTAAAATAATTATGATAATATAATAAAATTTTAAAAATAAAATTAATTATTAAATTAAAAAATTTATAAATTTAATCAGTTTATTTATTTTAATAAAAATTAAATTAATAAAATTAATATTTAATATTAAATATATAAAAAATTTAATAATATAAATTTTATTTTTTAAAAAATTAAAAAATTATTTTTAAATATTTATAAAATTTTAAAATTAAATAAATTAAAAAATTATAATTAATTTATTAGTTTATAATTTAATTATCGATTTATTAATTTAATTATTAATTTTTAAAATTAATGAATTGAACTGAATTACAATATAATTTTTAATTTTATCTATTTAACTAATTAATTTGATTTAATTTTTAAAATTTTAATATATAAATTAGTTATAAAAATTATAATAAAAATTTTATTTTTTTAAAATATAATTAATATTTTAATATTTTAAATTATATATTTAATATTAAATATATTAACTATTATTTTTTTATATTATATTATATTTATTTTAATAAATAATAAAAAATATTTTTAAATTAATAATAATTTTTTAAAAAATATTAATTATTTTAAAATAAAATAAAATAAAATAAATTATGATTATTAAATATTTTTAAAAATAATTTTATATTAAAAATTTTAATAAAAAATTTACAGTTATAATTTTTTTAAAAAGTGAAATTTTGAAAAAGTAATATGATTATAATTTTTTAAAATATCTTATTATTTTTTTCAAAATTTAAATTTTAAAAAAATTAAAAGAAAATCCGATTTAATTTTAAAAGTTATAATTCAATAATTTTTTAATTATATTTTAATTTAAAAATAATTTTACTTAATATGATATAATATATAATTGAATAAAATTTTATAATTATATTTTAGTTGAAAAATATTTTTGAAAAACAATCAAACAAAACTTATATATTTTCTCTCACGGACACTAAGTTGACTGTCCCTCCGCTGTCCAATGAGGACCAAAGCAGTTTCATTGGCCCGATTATTGTTTTCCCTCTTTTTCAATGAAACGAAAGTAATTCTCGTAGTTTTCATAAAATTTATATTCTTTTCCCAAAATTACAACCAAAACTTTTAAGATAAATGTTCGAATTCTTTCCTATTCCTCTCCATTTCTCCGCTCATGCCTCTGAAATTTACCGATGAACCTAGTTTAGGATTTTATAAATTAAATTGTAACAAGTTTACAATGGATTTCACAGGAATTATTACTTCATGTTAGTTTCTTAGTGGGTCATGTTAGTTTTTCAATTTACCCAAAAATTTCTTTAAAATGTAGGGTAATTACCTAAATTCGCATAGACGTGACGTAGTTGTTTACAGCACGTCTGGATGTATGATGTATGCTTTGTGTTTATAATTTATTATATATTGTGAATGTGCGTACTCCATACCTTTATCGATATTCTTTGGTACGGTCAAGATTGTGATCTTGTTTAGTCAAATTAATATTCATTTATACATTCAACCTTATCATTTTATATTCTAAAAGCAATCTAGACATTGTTGTTAACTTTTGACACAGGAAACCCGTTGTTGGAACGGTAACCCAGATGGGTCCTACCAACACCCGAACTCGACAAAACACAATGGTGACTTTCTAAAAGCAGTTCAGCTAGAACGTAAATGGTGGCTAGGGATTTAATGGCATAATTAAAAAGGATTTAGAGTCTAATTTGTTATTTCATCCTTTTTCTTAAACTTTTGCTATCTTTTAATTGTTTGCTTTGCAACGCTAGTTGCCAATTAGAGACATACACATCTTTATGGCCCAACTACGTTAGGGAGAAGGCTTTTTGTATATTTAATATATTATATATAATATAAAATATTTTATATACGATGCAGATTGCGGGGGCCCTAAAGTCTATGCCCTTTAATTTAATTTACTTAAATGTACTGTTTTGAAGCTGATTTCGTTGGAAAGTTCAATGTGATGTAAGCAAGGCACTTTTTGCATTAAATGGTCAACATAATTGTTGACGCGGATTCAAAGTTCTACGTTTTTTAATGAAGTGGTTGGGATTCTGCACAATATTTTGATCCTTCTCCATGTACGCTTCTGGTCCACTTTAGAGGTTTCTAGCTTTTACAGCCAAAAACCTCGTTGTTCGACTGGCACAAGTAGAGAACAACACCCCGCCATCTCCTCTCTCTCTCTCTCTCTCTTTATTATTTTCTTTTCACTTTAAATTGTTGAACTCGTCATAGTATTTTCTTTCTCTTAGAAGACGAAGACTAGGCTGCAGTCCCTCTCCCATTCAATGCGGATCATGTAACGTCGTGTTGCGGCACCAAGGTCCCCCAAAATTAAGATAATTCTTAAAACTATTCATAAAATATTATAGCTAGAAATCAATGGATTTCATTTTGGCCCCCATAGAAAGGCCTAATTCCAGCTCCGCACAAGTTGTTTTACAAGAGATTGACAATTCTGGTCGCCAAATGCCAACGGTTCAATTATTCAAGGGGTTGGTCGTTATGACAACAATTAGTCAAAAGTGATGCCGCATACCAGTTAAAGTCATAGACAATTTTTAATCTTGTCAAGCAAGAGCAAAAGCAAAATTAAATAAAGTGGTATATTTTTTATTTTAACAACTATATTCAGAAATTAAATAAAATTAATTATTTTTTTATAAATAAAAAGTAATATATAAAAAATAAAAATTAAATTCTAAAATTATTTAAATTATTATTTAAGTTTTTGTTAAATGAGATTTAATTGGTATTTTTTATTTTAATAATTTTTATTTTTACTCTTAAAAACAAATAAAATTGATCAAAATATATAAATTTAATAAATTTTATTTTTAATTATTTTTTATTTTATTTTATTTTTTTATTATTATCTTTCAAAATTATAATTTAAAATTTATTTCCTAATATTAACATCTTATTGAAAAATTCACATCTGTATATGATGTTGTTTGCGAAGATTTTGCGCTTGGGTGTGGTGTATATGTTTGCAAATGCATCTCATTATAACAATAACACCGTTTTTTTTTTTTTCTTCTTTTTAATAAGTCAAATGAAGGATTTATGATGGAGATAGGATCAGCATCATCCCGTAGTTTTAAAGTTGTACGAAACTGTATTTCACATTGAAAGTGAGTTTATCGAATTAGTTGGTTAACTATTACGTTCGAAGTCAGTTTATTTCATAATTCTTATGATTAAAGGAGGATATTTTATAATTTTTTGAATTGCTTCATCGATTTCTCTTTTCCTTTTTGATAGGTGAGTTATTGATATCCATGTAAACTAGTTTGTACACGTGCAGAACTCGCATAAGTGGAGACACGTCATTTCTTTTTCCACCGATTTTCCCTATTCTTTTAGCCCAAAATTCCGATTCTTTAATTTATGCATGAATGCTTAATGGTCGAGACGAAATGCAAAGTTGCAGTAAGAGCACGTTGTATCACTTTGCTTCATTTAATGATCAAGCATTTTAATTAATTAACTAGCAAGATGATACACATGTTTACCTTTTTGGTCACTGCAAAAGACTTGCAATGAGGTAGACATTTTCCATAGTGCTGCTGTGGTCCGTCGATAAAAGCAGCTTGGAATAGTAAGAAACAGGGGACGCGTCTTTACGAGTTTTCCCTCACGCCTTTACGGAAATTATGGCATAATCTTTTATGAATTTTCTAGGCTTTCAGGTACATGGATGGTTGTTTACTTCATTTATTTTTTTAAAATTTTTTATAAGAAAAAAGGAGTTAGAATGTTAATTGTTGACCTTTTGGGTTGATGTTCAAGATTTTTCATAAAAATAATTTATTATTTAAGTATTATTAAATTTAAGTAAATTTTTTTTATTTAATTTTGATATTGATAAATTTTTAAGAATAAATATTAATAAAAATATTCGAATAAAAATTAATGTAAAGAAAAACCCGTGAAACAACTACTAGATTCTTAAGCTTGAATGGGTATTATTGTTTACCTTCCACCGTTGAAAAGGTGATCTTCATGGCATGGTGCAAGTTGCTTTGAAGTTTGGAATATTATCCAGTCAAAATACCAAAGAAGGAAAAAATAAAATTTCAAAGGGGTAAACTTGGGATCAATATTATTAAGTGTTGCGTTCCAAAATAAAAAAAAAAAAAATCAGGTGTTCCTCTATGACACCGTCTAATTTTAGCTGCAGATTCTAATACTTTTTTTGTTTTTTTTGAGCAAGCTGTGGCCTCTAATGAGTTGAAATCTCTTAGCCGTGTTCCGCATATGGACAACGAAAGATAAGCATTCCGCTTGTGGGTGTGCCAAGGGTGGGACAGGGGTCTTTTGTGCTTTTCTGGAGGCATTCTCACCTCGGTGGCTTCCGCGATAGTTAGCTGAGGACCTTCAGTCAAATAATTCAGCTGGTTCAGCTATGACACGGCTTTGCCATGCTTTTCTGTAGTCATTCTCACCCATGTGGCTTCGACGATAGAGAGATGAAGACCTTCAGTCAAATAGTTCAGCTGTTTCAGCTACGCCGCCATGACTTTTTGACTGATGATGTGTATATATCATGTTGGGCGTGACACGTATAATTATTTTTGGTACATTTATTGTCTTTTTTCTTCCATGCATAAGTCTCATAAATTTTGCATGTACAATTATTTTTTTGTACATTTATTCTTTTTTTTTTTTTTATTGGATAAAAACTAAAAATGGTATTTTACGATTTTATTAAAAACATTACGCTGAATTTATATTACGCATGCATTTATTCTCTGACCGATATGTCCACCAGAGTTCCATGGACCTGCAACTCTCGACACAAGGCTACTCTGCAGTCGCTTCTAATTGATATCGTACAGTGATCGACAAATAACTAATTACTAGTGACGATGCTTTACATTAATTCCGCTCTTCTTTCAAGCAGAGAGAGACCAACGAGAGAATGAAACCTTAATTTTTAATGTATACTTTGTGCATTTAAGCATCCTTCTTTTCGGTCTTTATCAAATAGTATCATTGTTCATTTTTTAAATCCAGTTCACAGCAAGTTGTCTGCGATGACACCATGGATTTTTGTGTAAAAAAGAAAAGCTTATGTTGACCTAATTTATCTTTAAAAGGAAATACTTTTGTTGTTTCAAGACTTATTTATTGCATGTCTCACAAAATCCTTCTTATTAGTTTTAAGCTAATCACAATAAATGGGGAATAAGTAAATTTAAATCGAAAATTCACAAGACGGGTGATGTAAAAGAAAAGAAAAGAAAAGAAAAGAAAAAAAAAAAGTAAAAGAGCAAAAGGAGATGATGAATTGGAAGAATTTTTTTTTTTTTTTTTCCTTCAGAACTAGTAGGTTCTTGTCATTGGTTGTCAATGAACATTCAAATACTTCGTTTTCGTTTCACACCTTCATCACATGTTATTCACTTTTTATTATAACAATGCAAATTAAAATCAGAAAAGTTGCATTTCCTTTATTAATTTAAGTGGCCCGGTGAACTTCCAAATATTTCGCTTTCAATTCACATGTAAGTGCGGAACCCCTTTTCCTTACCACAGAAACGTAAGTGGGCATCTGATCGAAGACCTAACAATCACTTTCGTGATCGGGTCAAGTTTGGCCTTAGCACTCGGCTCTATCTTGCTCCGCATCTATCTTTGTCTCTTATACGATATCAATAAGAGAAGTTTCCTTTTCGTCAAGGACTGGAAAACAGAAACAGAAGAGAGCATTTGCGCGGAGCTTTAAAACAGCCTGAAATAAATGTACATAAAATGATGATCAAGACAGCTGACACATAATTATTGATGATTTGTACAGTTGGGTGTGCTCCTGAGCAGGGCTTTCGATGGTTTGTTCGGGATTTTTGACTTCTCTATGAAGTTGTATTGATGGCGTACTCAGTTTGGGCACCTGGCTAACGCGCTTAGCTGATATAGTTTTTGTAATTTTAAGCAAGGAACAACGGATAGAAATAGCATAGGGCCACTGATAATGATGTTAAATGAAAAATAATGCTACGTGCAGCTTTCATGGCATTGATACCTATTCTAATGGATTGAAAATTCAGTTCATTTATAGCATATAAATATCGGTTTCCAAATTCTATTTTTAATTAATCTTTTCTATATATATGGATCCAGGCATTGAACACAGAAATTACAAGTCTATATTGTTGAAATTTAATAATTAATTATAATTAATACATTTTTATTTTGATAAAGGTGAGCTAATCGCAACTAAGATTAAAATTTAGGAACATGGATCTGCATCTAATTTTTGCATTCCTTGTAAACTCTTTCCAAAATATACTGGTGAGATGATCAAACATTTAACTTGGTTATTATTATACATGGAACGTGCTGAAACTTTCTGGCGCAACAAGGATAGCAAGAAAGTTTGGTTTATAATGCATGGTACGTGGTGAGTATGGGTTGGTGTATGATAATATAGAAGAAACTTGCACACCAGATTATTTTGTGCCGAAAACTGTATTGGAATTGAGATGTTGAGCGAGTAATTCCTACTGATAGGCTTAGTGCAGGCACCCCTATAGCCAATTTTGTGAGAGTTTATGCTGTGTTGAAATTCAATAAAAATATGATTAGCCTCACTAATATTGCTTTTACCAACAAATCGTACAGATAATTTCTTACATCCAGAAAAATTATGTTATATTTTTGTGCTGAATAAAATTACATTATATTAAATTTATTTAATGAATTTGTTGCTACGTGTAAGATTTTACAACATCACAGACTTCAGAGTCATGTTGAACTACAGCTTCCGCCCCCCCCTCCCCCCTTACTTTTTTTTTTTTTCTTTCTGGAGAAATGGAAGTGTTTAGTCTAAAAAGAAACACTTCAAACATACACAGTATCATGGTTCTTGGAGGAAATTGGCTTTGCAGCCTTTCTAGCCTTTCTTCCTCGTTCATTGGGAGCTAAAGTTTTAAGAATTAGATGCCGCTTGTCCACCTATCAATGTTTAAGTTTCTTGATTATAATCATGAAATCCCAAGTGGCTACACCATGTCTGGATTATTTTAAGTCCAGACCATAAACAAAACATTGACTGACGCATATCACTTCACACTTTCTTCTGCACTCTTTCCATTTAATATGGAATGAATTATATGAAATTTGAAAGGGAACCTTATTCCCTAACAATAACGACGGCGGAGAAGCAACAAACGCAAGAATCTTGATTCAGAGGTCGTCTTTTAAAGAGGCGTTATGGTTAGGATATTATATTAATTAGGATTCCATTTTCCTGTACAAGCCATGAGGCATTACCACATTATTATTTATCTTTGGATTGTTTATAAATTATACATAGTCATAATTTAACTCTGAAAATAAAGAGTATAAAATAAATATTCTTTGTAGAGCAGACTACAATGAGATAATAATTACGAAATAGCTATTGTATTGAAGTATTCTCCCTCCATATTTTCAGTCAATGCCTATCGAGCAGTTCCCATCTCTAAAATATTTCATGTGTATTCAGCTTTTTATTGTTTTCCTTGCTATAGCTACATTGCCTCTCAAGGAGAAAACATAAGGCATAATATCTAACAAAAAATTAGGATCTGAAAATTTCATATAGTTTTCTTTTGCATTTGTTACAAATATATTTTTGGTGATGAGCTCCCCAAAGCAATGAGATATATATATAATGGTAGAATATACTTTCAACCATATAAGAACAATCCCCCTTGCTTGACCCTACAAAGGAAAAAAGAAAAAAAAATGAGAAATGGGTTTCACGCAATAAAAAAAAAAAAGAAAAAAAGAAAAAAAGGCTTATTAGTGAATGTTACATACAGTTGTCTTAACCGCATGACTATGTTTCGGCGTGATCCCAGAAAACAGCACTGTAAAGGGCTGGAAATGAGTGGTCAAGTAGGGTAGTGTTAAAATTAATTTTGATCCATTACTTAGAAATTAATATTTAATTAGAAATCAAATAAATAAGTTATATTTAATATAATTTTAATATTAAAATAAAAATAAATATTATTAAATATATAAAAATTTAAATATTTTAATTTATTATGAATTTATTATACTTATTTTATACATCTTATTATTAACATGTGATTTTTAATTAATTATTAAATAATTTTTTTAAATTAATAAAAAAAATTATTTTAATATAATTTATATAATTAATTTTTATTTTAATAAAAAATATTATAAAAATATTAATTATTATATTATTTTTATCTTTTTTTATTTAATTAATATTATAAAAAATATACAATAGTATTAATAAGTTTAAAATTTATTATCACATTTTTAATATAAATCTTTAATATTCAAACAACCAAAAACAATAAAATTCAAACCTAAAAAAAAAAAAAAAAAAAAGAGTAAAAATACCACTGGCGACCCCATCGAATGAAAATTTGTATAATTAGTTAACACGGCACAAGAGCCAATTTCACAACCTGAAATAGAACGGCGCTAGCCGGCTAGCTGGTGCAAAGATTATAGCGAGATGGGTTTGCGGATGACCACCGAGGATGCCCTCTGGGCGGCAAGACTAACGCGTGTGTGTGGTTGACCACTGCGCGCACTTAAGGGAATCTTCTACACCACGTGGCTACGCGCACTTCAAAGTTCCATTAAAACCCTCTCACGGGCCAATTTCTCCTTTATATACTTCAACCCTCTCATTTTGTGCCTCACCTCATTCAATGACTCTGGGTAGCTAATAGCTAACTGTGTCTGTCTCTGAGTTCTTAAAACACTCTTTTCCTGTCTCTCTCTTTTGAAGCACTAAAGAAGAAAAGCTCTTTTTACAATTTGGGTCTCCTGGGGATTCTTGGGAGGTGTGCAAGTTACGGTTTCTGAGTGTTTTGTACAAACCTCCCCCAAACGCAACTCAAAACTAGACTTGGATCCATTACATAAACAGAGCCACCAATCTTTTCTCATCTCTTCCTTGAATTCTTCTGCCGTATAATTCTTAATATATTTTTCAGTTCAGCTTTCTTCATAGTCCTGATCCAACAAGGATTAATAGACTTGCTTGTTTGGTACGTCGGATATAAATTAGGAAACTAAGATGGCTGAGAACAACAACGTGTCCGCGCCCAAGAACTCCTCTTCTTACCAAATCTTCGGAGTCTCCGCCGACTTGCAACCGCAAGCTGCCTCCAAGTGGCTCGACGACGACGGCCGTCCCAAGCGAACTGGTAAAATAAACAAAAATTCACAATCTTGACATGTTAGTCAAGACGGCTATCTGTTCGTGGAGATGAAACTTTATGATTTCTTACTAATTAATGTCGTTTTAATTTCGAATTCTGACAGGAACTATCTGGACTGCTAGTGCTCACGTCATAACAGCTGTTATTGGTTCTGGAGTTCTGTCCCTGGCTTGGGCCACGGCTCAGCTTGGATGGATCGCTGGTCCAGCTGTCATGTTCTTGTTCTCTTTTGTGACCTACTATACTTCTTCTCTGCTCGCTGCCTGCTATCGTACTGGTGACCCTGTCTCCGGCAAGAGGAACTATACTTACGTGCATGCCGTTCGCTCCAATCTCGGTAGATATTTCTCTGAGTGTCATTGCTAAAATTTGGGCCTTTATTGAAAAATTCTTCCTGGCATTCTGATTTCCGATTTTGTTTCAGGCGGTATCTATATCAAAATATGCGGGATTGTTCAGTATGCCAACCTTTTTGGAGTTTCCATTGGTTACACAATAGCATCATCTATAAGCATGATGTGAGTTCTAACTTCAATCCCGATGATAAATTCAAGATTTTTCATCACATCTTTTAGTTTTGTTGGCTGATTATTTTTCTGGGTTATTGACCATGGACAGGGCTATCAAGAGGTCCAATTGTTTCCATTCAAGTGGTGGCAAAAATCCGTGCCATATGAATGCCAATCCTTACATGATTGCGTTTGGCATCACAGAGATATTTTTCTCTCAAATTCCTGACTTTCATCAGCTGTGGTGGCTCTCCATTGTTGCTGCAGTCATGTCTTTCACTTATTCCTCAATTGGCCTCGGACTAGGCGTTGCTAAAGTTGCCGAAACCCATAGAATCAGGGGAAGTCTGACAGGAATAAGCAATGTAACTGTTTCCGAAACTCAGAAGGTATGGAGGAGCTTCCAAGCACTTGGAGACATTGCTTTCGCCTATTCTTTCTCCAACATCCTCATTGAGATTCAGGACACAATCAAGTCCCCACCAGCAGAACACAAGACAATGAGAAAAGCAGCCCTAATCAGCATTACAGTCACAACTCTTTTCTACATGCTCTGTGGCTGCTTTGGCTACGCCGCATTTGGAGACATGGCCCCTGGAAACCTCCTCACTGGCTTTGGCTTTTACAATCCATATTGGCTACTTGACATTGCCAATACTGCCATAGTGGTCCACCTAGTTGGGGCATACCAAGTCTTCTGCCAACCCATCTTTGCCTTCGTCGAAGGATATGCAGCTAGAGCATTCCCAAATAATGAATTCATCACCAAAGAAATCAAAGTCACAATTCTGGGTTTCCGCCACTACAATCTGAACCTCTTTAGGTTGGTTTGGAGGACTGCTTTTGTGATCACTACCACTGTGATTGCAATGCTCCTTCCCTTCTTCAACGACATTGTTGGCCTTCTCGGGGCCTTGGGATTTTGGCCATTAACCGTGTTTTTCCCAATTGAGATGTATATTAGACAAAAGCAGATACCAAAGTGGAGCACAAGATGGCTTTGCCTCCAAATCCTGAGCATTGCTTGCCTGATTATCACCATTGCTGCTGCAGCTGGCTCTATTGCTGGCGTTATTGATGATCTCAAGACAGCCAAGCCCTTCAAGAGCACTTACTAGATATGTGGGGGCTTTTCTCTATCAGATATCAACAACGATGGCCATTTCAAAGGCAAGACAACCGATCAACAATAGGTTTTTCAGTAATTGTCAATGTTCATATCAACAAGGAAGTGGTCAGCTTAACTTTGTCCTGTATTTTTAATTCCATTAGTCTTTCATTTCACAATTTCTTCAAAAGAAAAGCCAGGAGCATGTCTGTCCTCTGAGCAGAATCAACCAAAAAAAAAACAAAAAAAGTGTCTCTCCTTCTGTATCCTTGCTTTGTAACTTTCTATTTTCCAACGCAAGTTAAAAAATTTTATGCAAAGGTTTGTCCGTATACTTCATCCAATTCAGCTCGTCAAATTGGCTCCACAGACGTATAATTGGTGGAGTAGCGGTTTCAAAAATCACCGAAAGGACGCAACTCCTAAATTTACGTTTGCCTTTTGCGTGTCGCTTTCGTTGGTTCGGCCTTGAATTTTATGATACATCTGGCATCTTCATTAGAACCATTGATAGTGCAGATTTCTCATCAATGGTGACCAAAAGGAAAAATTGTACAATAAGGGCCATCCACTATATGTGTTTGAACCACAGCCAATCGCATCAAATCTGCCAAAAAAAGAAAAAGGGTTCGGACACGAGAACATGGTCAAGTTACAATCAATGGTGATTGACGGAATTGAACGGTGGGCAGATGAACATGTGCCCATTCATGTCAAACTGTCAACATTTTAAACTTAAAGACTCCTCAATTTCTAATTATTATAAGATGTGGGGTATGGTTCAGTACTACAAATAGTACGTGAAATATCAAGTGCTTATTGAACCCTACGAATTGAGTGAAAGTAGATACTCCAAAGTCAGGAATCCAATATTTTTTGAAAGATATTCTTGATAGATATAAAAAAAAAAAAAAAATTATGGATGAAGGATGCTCGGTAGATACGGCCAAACGAGTCATTGTTGGAAACAAGTAACGATGATGAGCTCTACCTGTGGTGCTTGAATTTCAACTACCATTATTTAGATATAATTTTGTGTGTAAGAATTATAAATTCATAGAAAAAAAACAAGTCTTATGATTCATAATTTGTTATATACATTGTTCAACTCTTTTTTTTTTCTTTTTTTTTTTTTTTGAAAAAAATTAGTCAAATTACATGTTACAACACCACTATTATATTTGTTGTTGAGAATAACTACATGTCATTTTTTTTTTCTTTTTCACTCGACACAAAAATAAGAATAATAAATTACACAATAAGATACGACAAAGTTGGTGAATTCACCACAAAATTTATTCATACTTCCTTTTTCTTATGACCATTGACTAACCATCAACGTAGTCCCCACCAAGGATACAAAGAGTTGGGTGGTGGCAATTGGTGAAGTACAGTCTTCAGACTCAAACAAAAGGACGATGGTGCATTGGAAAGAGATAGAGGAATGATACTCATATGGTGAACAAAATTAGGTCTTGCGCAATGCCTAGCAGGAAAGTAATGGATTCCTAAAATGCCCCTGTAAGATTGGAATCAAGAAAAAGAAAGATTCGAGTGTTTTCTTTTAGTACATCCAATGAAATAGATCGACAGTTGGATTGCAACTTTGGACAATTCAGTTGACCTTTATATTTGATAATCAATTGTTCATTATTCCTCTTTTAGTTGTTCTAATTAATTTTCTTTTTTTGTTTTTTTTTTTTTGGTAAAAAATAAAAAACAAGGTAATACTCATAATCTCATTAATGATAATTGTGCATATATACCATATAGTAAACTAGTCTTCATTTAAATCCACTAAAAGAGTGCACTCAATAAGCTAATAAGAACCAACTACTTTTATAAATTATTTACATTTAAAAAAATATGTTTAGTTTCATCAAATACTTTAAAAGAGAATTAAATTTATGATTTTGTATGGAACGAACAATCTTTTTCATCGTTTGGGCTATCTTTGTCACGTAGACCAAACTGTTGGTGGTCCAACCATTATAATTAATTTTCTGTTAGTTCTTTGCTTCTTCTTAGGTTCTATGGATAATAAGTGCATTTTGATTCTTTCATTTGGGTTATTTATAAAATAAGATCCTAACTGGAGGGAGAAAAAAAAAGAAAAAAAAAAATTAAAAAGGAATATTCTTCACTTGTTAAAAGTCTTGAATACCCTTTTCCTCTATCCAATGGGAGAAATGAATAGGGCAGTCTCGCTTTTTTTCTCTTTTAATGCTTTGTGCCTTAGCTCTTCAATGTGCCTTTAATACACTTTCAAGTTCGTTCACACTTCACAGTAGTTAATTGACTTTGGAAAGGAGCTAAAATGCATTTAATTCTCCTTCGGTTTCAAAACTAGTGTTTGAAGTCATCCTTCTTTATGTTGGACCTTCGAGATGCATGCGCAACCAACCGCAATAATCTTTTAAAGTGTCTTAAGTTAAAACTAAAATTTCATGTACACAAATCGGAAATAGTGTGGAAGCTACTATCTAGCTGCTAGCCCCATATTCATGCACACAAACTGTGCTGCCACTCCCCATGGCTGCCTTGTGGAGTTGTGAGTGGCGGGGACCTCCGTTTCCAATCATCGGATGCAGCTGCGTTTACCTTTTTTTTTTTTTTTTTTTTATCCAAACCCTTTTCGTCAAAGTCTAAGCCGGTGTGCTTAGTGGGTTGTTGCCTGGTGTTGAGATTTTTCTTCTTCAAATTCTATTTTTCTTCTCAATTGCCCAACTACAAAAGTGACAATTACTTTTCTCTAAAGTGAACGAAGATAATGAGAGAAGACACTCCAAGGAATGAGGACGGTTCAAGATTCTTTAATTTCTCCATCACCAACCCATAATAATTATTAAGCGCAACGACGATTGAGTTCCTTGCAAGATGATATTGATGTGGGATAATCTTTTAGAATTTACTAGCAATAAACAGACAATTCAAGATAGAATCTAGTTGAAGGATACTGAATCAATTGATGGACCACTGCCACGACCTGGAACTAATGGTTGTACAACTACTTGGGTGATACAATTATTATCCATCACCCAAATTTTGTTTACCTATCGTCGGTGGGGGGAACTATAGATTATGGGATTTCGGCAAATACTTATGAGTTGGCACCTTCCTTTTTTATACGTGGACTTTGTGAGTGATGAGAATCTTATCATTAGAACACTATTATTATAATTTATTATGATTTAGATTTCCAATTTTTTTAAATTAATTTCTGAATTTTTTCTTTATTTATTTATGAAAAAACATATAATGTAAAGAAATTGTACTAATTGGACGTCTTATAATAAGAGAAGACCTCAAAGAAAAAAAAAAATGATTAAAAGTTCCATTTAACTATGAGTTAAATAATAAAAATAACTCTTCTCATTTTTATATCCTCATACCTCTTCTAGCAAAATTAAAATTCAATATATTGTAAATAGCGGTTTAAGTCGTTAAAAATTCTCAAAAATTGAGTGAGTCGAGCTCTTCCAATGGTTCGGCCTCCAAAAAAAAAAAAACAAAAAAGGGCTTTGAACGGCCCGACCCAAACAGACAAAACTGAATGGGAACCAAAATAGAGCTGAAGGCTGTAGGCAATTTGTGGAAATGTGTGAAGGCCTTCAAACACCCCCCCCCCAACCTTCTGCCGCTAGATTCCAGAGGCTGCGCCGACTAAGGGTGGTTACCGGCAAAACTGTCTCGGCTTCCACCTCCACCTTTCTGGGTATGCAAAAGTCGGCGTCTTCCTTGAGCATCCTTACGGTTTTCTCGACGGCGAAACTGTGACAGTCGTAGAACAAGTCCGCGAGAAACTAAAGAAGGGGGGCGCTGTCATCTATTCCCAAGTTACAGAAGTCAACGGCTTCCTATGCATCCTTGCTACGCCTAATGTGGACCATCATTTCGCTGTTAGCTTTAAGATGAATTAATTACTTGGGCCATAATCATATATTATGAACACCCATTACGTTATCATAAAAAACTGGATTAAGACAAAGCAACAAACCGAAAAAAATAAAATAAAATTACCACATTGGGGACATCCGTTTAGATTATGTGTTTGAACCATTATACTCCCTATATTTTACATCGTAGTGTTCCCACGAAGTTTTACCAGTAATTTTCCAAAAACTATCATCAGAGTCACAAATAAAAGTAACCGTCACAATATGAAAACACATTTAGATTGTGGGTTGAAATCATTTCACTCTCTATGAACTTATATCCGTAATCTTCCCATAAAATTTTACCGACAATTTTCCTAAAACTACCGTGAAGTCAAGTGGCAAATGAGGGTGGCTGCAACAAAAGACGAGTCTTCAGGAGTTTCATTTAGACAAAAAATGTTATTGTAATTAGGTAAGACCCGTGCAGGGGGCTGGGGAGGTCATAGCTATCCTGTCCATTGCATTAGCAACAAAGTCTCAGGACAAAATGATAGCGGATACCGGGTGAAACACTATGGAACACCATGCCTAATAAACCTCTTTTCCTAGTAGTTCCAGAGCAAAAGGGTTTTAAGAGACGGAGACAAAGAACAAGTTCATCATAGCCAAAACTGAAATCAAGAGTCCAACTCACAGATAATAAATTAACTGCATCTGTGCAAAACATTATTGTACATGTGTAACCAAGCACATTCTACTGAAATAACATTATTACAACTAGTAATAAAATCTCCATCCCCTTTTGAGGCAACCCTCAAAATTAATAAAAAAGAAAAGAATGCGAGGGCTGAGGAGCAGAAATTCTTACCATGAATGAATGCATTTCAAAATGGCTGTTCCTAATGTTACAGAAATCGGGTCCCAAAATGCTGTAATTCCCTGACATTTTTCCAATGCAAGATTGATTTACACCAATGATAGTAATCTTCATCGAGCATCCCTCAGCCATGGACATATGATTCAAAATGGCATTGGAATCCACTCATAAGCATCGATGGAATGAAAGTTATTAACTGCTGAAAGGGATGGACCAAATATTTCAAGGCTCAACCCACAAAGGTTTCTAAGAAAGCTCTTCCTTATTAAACTTGTTCCATGCTTCCTGTATTAAAGCAAAACAAAGCTACACATGAATTCCAAAACAACAGAACAGTCTTTGCAGCTCTTGAACCAGAACAAGAGTCATAGACGCAACTAGACAAAGCATTTAGAAGCAAGAGTCCACCACCGCCCAATATTGTAAAAACTTTGTAACAATTTGCATAATTTAGTTAGAAAATATTGTTGAATAATTTGAGCTGATCGATGGGGAAATTACAGGAAAAAGAAAAAAAGGACCCCTAAAAGTAGGGTCTCAAATGTACGAGGCATTGTTGAACATTGCTCATGCTCTGTCAAGATCATCAAACAGGAATTATATTCATTCATTTTTACTCCCAAATACTGGAAAATTAAGTGTGCACCTTGAGGATATCAAAGACCTTCTCTGCAACATATTTTTGTTGAAGAGTAGCCCCTTTCTGCTGAACCTTATCAGGATGGACACACAAGGTTGCCTTTCTATAAACCTTTTTCACTGAAGAAGAAGTTATCAAATCTGTCAGTGAAATAGGCTCCCAACCACATTCTGGCCAAAGAACCTGTGCACATTCCACATATGAATGAGATTTTTCAGATTCTCAATGCATCATTATGCATGTTAAGAAGCTATTTCCTGAAGATCAATAATGCTTTCAAGATAATTAGAGTGCACTCTTATTCAGTTAACTGTAATAAACATTCATCACACTTTCCCATCACACTGCATTGGGTGGGACAAATATTCAGGAATATTCAACACGAAGGATAAGAACTCTTCTACAAGTAATCCAAACTAATATCAAAGCAATATTTCTGGCTGTGTGAGCATAAATCAGTGACAGTCTGTCTGCACGAGATACCAATTAAAGAGCACTAGAAACCGAAGTTCATGCATGCTGAGAATACACTGTTTGTTTATGCACTGTTAAACAGCGTACATGTTGCAACGATGATAAGAGGGCACGCATATTGCCCTCTTTCCCTGTAGCCCAGCGCCTTATCTCAACATCCATTTGGGCAGCGATCATCTGCAAATTAAGGTTAGATGTCACTGGAGATACAACAAGAACAATAAAGCCTTCATCCCAAACTTAATTGGGGTTGATTACATAAATCTTTTTTCGTCATTCCATTCAATTATGAATGAGTTCAGTGAGAGACATGGGCTTTCTGAATCTCTTCTAACTCTCCTTTTAATTAGAGCATTTATGGTTTGGAATTAGACATCTCCAAACTAATGCAAAGCTACTCTCAGCTTATCTCTGATTGATGCTAAACCTACTTTGCTACAAATTTCCTCATTTCTAATTTGGTCATTCTTGAAGAGGTGACAAATCTAAGTAATTTCATTTCCTCTGCACTTTGGACATGTTATTACTTGACACAACAACAGTCACTACTGTACACTACTGTTGTCCTAATCATTATTTGATAGAATTTAGATTTCACTAGAGATACCAACAAAAATTAAGATCACGTATTCAAAGAAAATATAAAATAATATAAATGTTTATTTAATGTAACACACACGCACACACACACACATCTATATATCAAAGAAAATAATATATACAAGACAGAAATCAATATGCCACAATATCAAATAAACAAAGGAAAAAATAGACACTAATGCTTGTGCATGCATTAGACACATGTGTATACATATGAATGTAATACTCTCCTTGGATCAACTACCCCTTAATTCCCATACAAGGCCACACAAACACAAACACACGCAGAGACACATGGATCGATTCATTTGTATGCATACGTAATATGCAATACCCAAAAGAGGAGAAACAGTACCAAAGATCATCCTGAAGGAATAGAAATTTGAATGCAACACTTACATGCCTCTCTTCTTGCTCATACTGACTTTGAAGATCCCGTTGGTTCATGTCAGCAACTGCTTTTGCCTGTGTATACAGCATTTCAAAAACTTTCAGATATTTTAATGTGAAAGCAAACACAAATACAATCTGATGTGCAGTAATATATTCAATTATGGCATGAAGGAGCAATGGCAATGGACTTTGGATCCTCAAGCAAGAATGCAACTACGCCTTAATGACTACAGTATGTCATCAGGATGTCGAGGCAAGGCTCAAGGCATAGGATACTGAGTTCCTTAATATTCGAGTGGTGGCCATTTCAAGTAAGAATATTTTCTTTGCACGGCTAAAAAAAAAAAGATATGCACAAGAGACAGCCCATTGCATTCTACAACTTAAATCTCTGTGGCATCATGATTGACAAACATTAACTCATAGGCAGTATTCATCCTTCTCCTATTCCAACCCTAAAACATTCACATAACATAAAAAAAACAAAAGAAGTTCATCCATCCATAAATATAAGTCTATCTGCAAGGAAGAGTAAAAAGAGCAATCTACAGAGAAATACACATACCACACGATCCTGGGTCCTCTGGTGACGTTCCAGTCTGGCTCTCCGTCTTTCTTCAGTTTCTCCTTTGACTTCCTCAAATTCCCCAGAGAACGGAGAATCTTTGGGAACAGAAGTAATCAAACAAATATTAGCATAACAATAGAAACACCAAAGAATTTTCACTGCTATAAAAGAGCCAAAAACTTAGTAGAAATTTACCTCCAAAAATTTTGAAAAGGTCATCAGCTAAATTTGCTGTGGAAGAAGCCTTCTTGATGCTAGATGAGGCAACAGAAGACTTCCTCAGCACTGTTTCAGGCTTTCCCTTGCTGTTTATCGTTGCATCAAACAAAGGGTCCTACCAAAGCATTGGGAATCAAATAATCATGCTATTGCCAATTGATCTTGCAGACACTGCCATCTTTCACACGAGTAGTGCTTACCAAAGCCTTAGGCCTTGCCTTTGGTACGCTGGTGGATCGAGAGGCCACGCCAAAAAAGGACTCTAGATCATCTGCAACATAGTGATGTGTCTGTCTTGCTGCATCTTCAGCTTCTTTATATTTGCTAGATTTTGTACTCTGCCTACCCCCTCCTTCCCTCGCATGATGAACATCTGAGTGTCCATCAGCTTTACTTCGCACGCTACCGGTGGCAAAGTCTTCAAGTTCATCCACTGGAGAAACACCTGAACTTCTGACTGCATTGTAAAGCATTTTATTCTTACCAAAGTTTCCTGCTGGATGAAAGAAAAAAGAAAAAAAAAAAAGAAGAAAAAGAATTGACACTCATCCTTTAATTCCATCTCAGGAAGCAGAGTAACCTTTTTCTGTCTTCAAAACTTGTCCTGGTTTTGGTGGGGGCCTCAGTAGTGGGGAAACATTTGATGTACCAGCAGTTTTTGTGCTTTTAGAATTACTGAGCTTGCTAAATTCTTCAAGTGGGTCTATAAAGGTTGACTTTGTGGTGGTTGAAGTTGATTCTAATATTACAAAAGGGTCCTCTGCTGAAGGGAAGGTGGATTCAACTGTCCCATTATTTTCTCTGTGGCAAATATGTTAGAAGAGTATTAAAGACATCAAACTTATACCTTTTTGAACATGCCAGACATTAGCTAATGAGTTCTAAAAGATTTATGTAAATGTGTAAACTAAGAGAATTCTACAATCAATATATATATCACTCCAAGTTCAGTTCCACTGCCATGGATTGGACCACTAAACAGTAGCATCGAAATTCCTGCAAGGATGCATGACACTAAAACAACTTCTTGGAATATGCTCGCCACGCTTTATGCATCAAATTTTAGACAATTAAGGTACAAAACAAATTCATGTAGCCAAGTATGGGACAATGCACATTCTTGTAATGGCATCCTCTTGACCATTCTTCCTCTAGGTAATCTAATTACTAGATAAACCAATAGCAAATTTAGCAATGGGAGACCAATGAAAAACATAAATTCAAACCCAATCATTGGCATTCAGTTAACAGGAAAGAACAACTAAGTAATTAATCAAAGAAATCAAACTTTCTTAAAACACTTGCATACCCTTTCCTTGACGTGCTGCTCAAGCCAAACCCTGGTATCAAATCATCAAAACCAACTGATCCACCCTGGCTTAGATTCTTCGATTTTGAGCCAAAATTTCCTAATAAATCATCAGTGGGTGGACTCTGCTTTGGTGTTTTGGAACCAAAAGACCCAAAAATGTCATCCTTATTATTAAAGCTCCCGCTGGCTAACCCACCAAATATACCATCATCAAATGAAGATTTTGCACTCGAAAAACTGGATTTTAAGAAAATTGAATCGTAATCAAAGGAAGCGCCGCCGTTGCTGCTTTTATTTGACTGCTTTGAACTCGTTTGAAAACCACCAAAAATGTCAAAACCATCGCTTAAACCTCCCAAATTCTGTGATTTCGAATTCGAAAACGGGCTTTCGAGATTGCCCAACAAAGACCCATCAGCAGAATTGGAATCGTAAGCAGATTTCGTTGGGTAAGTCGAATCGGAAGCAAAATTCCAGGTCTGACCGCTGCTGGCGTTGTTGGGTCGTTTAGACGCAGCCATTGGGGCCGATTTCCCATGGGATTTTAACCCATAACGCTCCGTCAACACACCAAACTCGTCCATTATACGAAACCAAACGAAATATACTGCAAATATTTAGCTATCAAAAGAGATTTTTTTTTTTTTTTTTTGAGAAATGGATGATGTATGAAAATTGGATATGGAATGTACGGATCTTGATATACTATTAAGTAGAATTCAATATCGCAAAAGGGCGTCTAAGAAAAGGAGACGTTCGATTTTTTATTTTTTTTTTCTGTTTGCTTCAAAGGAAAGAAATGAGAGAGAAATGGGTGTTAGACGGTGCAGACAGAATGGCGGGGATTGGGTGATAAAGATAGTTTGGAGACGAGAAAATTTTCCGGGAAAATTGCGATCTCACCTTTGCAGCAGATAGGGGTCTCTCTCTCTCCGTGTCTCTGTCTCCGTCTCTTCCCCTCGATCTCTCTAGTCCTGTCTTCGTTCGTGGGAGTTAAGAGTTACAGGGTCAAGCTACCTAGTCTTCGTAGAGACAACTGGCAAGTTGGAGTGGTGGGCCATGTCCATCTTCTTTAACTTTTAATAAAATAATAATCGGACTTTCTTCTCTCTCTTTTTTTTTTTAAAAAAAAAACAAAATTTTCCGTTTAAATTTTTTTTAAGTTTAAAATTTCTATGAGAGAATATAACTGGTGGGTTTACGCAGATTTTACTTTTTTTTTTTTTTTTTTTGAAAAAAATATACAAATAAATAAAGTAAAATATACACACAAATTTCATTTATACACATTTAATATATTTTAATTGTTAATTGTATATTATTTTTGAGACTTACATGTATATTATATCTGAACCATTTTTTTCATGAAAAAAATCAAAACTTACGTCGGTCCCTGTATCCACCGCCCATCTTTAGAGCATTTTCCTTCGAAGCATAAAAGGTCTCGTGTTACCTAAAGTTTGACGTTCCGGGAAATTTCGCGGAAGATCAGGAGATTTTTTTACTCTCTCCTTTCGGATTATTAGTCTTGTTTCCAACCACCTAAAACTTGATTTAAAGTTATTAAGGTGGATAAAATAATATTAAATCCTTTTTTTTTTTTTTCTTTTTGGTAGAGTTATCAAATTGACCCCCACCAAAGATATAGAACTAAAAAGGAACGTGCACTTTGACCATCGGCAGCCGATGTTGATTGTTGACCGCTCGCTAGCTTAACTTCAGAATCCAAACATGCTACAGGGACACGGAGATCATGGTTTTTGAGCAACAATAACACAAAAGGAAACTCTAGGGAAAATGGGGAAGAATGTACGATTCTCTGCCCCTCAGTTCCCCAGCTTTTTCTTCATCATGGTCATCACTATTGCCTCCATTGATTCAATCTCAGCCTCTTCATGCCCCGTAAATCTCAGCTACGTCGAAACGGTTCCGTGGGACTCCTCTACTTGTACGAAACAAGACGGAAAACATTGCTGCCAGACCCTTCTCAGCCTCTTTGGCATGGGAATTGCCCAATATCTCAGAGAGACCTCCATGTTTCAACTGCCCAATGCAAAGACCTCCTCCTCTTGCTTATCTGATCTTCAAGCCAAGCTTGCCGTCTTGTCCATAGACCCATCATTAGTCCCTCTATGCTTTAACAACTCAAATCGGTTTGTTTCCAACAGTTCTAGCTGTGTTGGAGTAATTAACACACAAGATTGGATAGAAAAGGTTGGTCCAACGACCCCATTAGATACGTCTTGCAAAGGGGATTTGTCTGCACTAACTCGGTGTAGCTCATGCCTTGACGCTGGCTTCAAGGTGACTTCCCAGTTGACGAGTTTAGGGCCCAACAAGTCATCGAAATGCTTCGACTTCACCTGCTTATATGCTGCTGCTATTGTTAATGATCGCGGTCCAATGGATCTTAGCACTGCTGCTTGCACCCTTGCCCTGCCATTGAAAACCTCGGCAGCCAATAAGCCATCAAAGAGATTCAACAAAGATAGCATACTCAAGTTGGTTTTTGGGTTATTGGGTCTTCTGATAGGTATTTTGCTTGCTTTTGGACTACTGTTTTGGTATAGAAAATGGAATGGCAAGAGGAGGCGTAATGCTTCGCATGAAGAATATATTAACAATTTCAGGTCTAGTGTGTTGCCTAGACCAGGTGCAAAATGGTTTCATCCATTGGATCTTGAAAGAGCCACTAATGGATTCTCTCAGAAGAATTTCATAGGCCAGGGTGCATCTGGGGTCGTGTACAAAGGAACTCTTGCAGATGGGACAATGGTTGCAGTTAAACAAATGCAAGATATGGACTCGCAGGGAGACGAGGAATTCTCCAACGAGGTTGACATCATAAGCAAAATAAGGCACAGGAATCTACTGTCCCTTCGTGGATGTTGTGTAACAAGTGATGACTCAAAAGGTAAAAGGAGATTTCTTGTTTATGATTACATGTCCAATGGCAACCTAAGGGACCATTTTTCTACAGAACACGGCAAGAAAAAATTAACATGGCCTATGCGTAAGAGCATAATCTTAGATGTAGCCAAGGGGCTTGCTTACTTGCATTATGGCATCAAACCTGCCATTTATCATCGTGACATTAAGGCAACCAACATACTGCTAGACATGGAATTCAAGGCAAAAGTTTCAGATTTCGGGTTGGCTAAGCAGAATTTAGAAGGCCAATCTCACCTCACCACAAGAGTTGCTGGAACACACGGTTACTTGGCACCTGAGTATGCTTTGTACGGGCAATTAACAGAGAAAAGCGATGTCTACAGCTTTGGAATAGTGATACTAGAAGTTATGAGTGGGAGGAAAGTGCTTGATACATGTAATTCTTCATTTATTTTGATCACGGATTGGGCATGGACGCTGGCAAAATCGGGAAAAATGGAACAAATCTTTGATGCATCAATAAGAGAGCACGGGCCGAAAGGGATCATGGAAAGATTTGTTCTTGTTGGGATTCTCTGTGCTCATGTAATGGTGGCTTTTAGACCTACCATTTCTGATGCTCTCAAAATGTTGGAGGGTGACATCGACATCCCCAATTTACCAGACAGACCATTGCCACTCGGTCACGAGTCCTTTAGATATCCCTTGTTGCATAATAGTTCATCGACAGGCGAGACATCAAGAATCGGCAGCTCAAGCATGAGCATGGCATAGATTTACTACTTCTGGACGAGATTTACTACTTCAGGTATGAGAGTAGGTTACAAACCTCAGAGTTTCGATAGTCCAGCCAAGCTATGAATATTCAAATCCAACTTTTCGAGGTTGCTACGTCTATACGTACGTACACTAAGAGTTTCTGTTCATTTGATTACTTGGGGCTACATCATACCCACACCGTTATCAGGGGTGTGTTTTGTGGGTACATCGTTTCAATAAATCTTCTCATGGTAGATATTTTCCCACTAAATCGAACATCTAAGGAACATTCAGATAGGACTAGAATATTTGGCCTTAACTAAACAGAATCGACTCGCTTCCGTTGATTCCACACAAGAATCGATGGTTTCTACGATAGCAGCCTTCACCTTTGCTCCAGAGAAGAAAACTAGCTGTTGCAATTTAAGAGCAATCTCCACTTTGCCAGTCCATGAAACGTAAAAGAACGTTGCTTTCGAAAGTCCAACACGCCAAAGACAGAAATCCAAAATCATTCACGCGAGACCACTCCTGTGATCACATCTTTGGGCTCCAACTGTTTCAACGTAACTAATATTGATTTTCCGTTAGAACGACTAAACCTTAAATAACAGCCTTATAAAAACAAAGAAATTATGGGAAGAATCTGGAAAACGGTCCATAAATTCAGAATATCATGACAAGCATTTGTTGTATTAGTCTTCAAGAAAGACAGAATTTCTCTCCATATCTTATAGTTGCTCCATGGGCATTCTAATCTTTGTTCCAAAGTTTCCATTGCTGAGGGATATCTGATACATCCCACCACTAATGAAAGCATATACTCCTGGTAAGCAGATAGCTATGATATCCAGTCAGTGCCTTCTTGTCTTAGATTCACTTTTAGAGAGTACTGCCCCAGATAGCTTGTTCAGCTCGTACAGCAGTCCGGTTGAGAACAAAAAACTGGCACAGGCACAGAGAATTTTGATGCAGCAATTAGCAGAAATTGGTATGACATTCAATGTCAAGTTGGCAGTGACCATACATAAAGGATTCAGTCAATCATTTAAATTTTTGTTTTTAATCTAAATGTATCTGCGGATATCATCATTATTTGGGTCCAATCCATCAGCTGACCTATTAAAAAATTATCATTACATTTTTTGACTGTAGAAAAGTTAACTGCTACAATGAATTATCAAAGAAGAAACATCAATATGAAATAGAAGCATGCCAAGCTGGTCATTAAATGAATAATTGAACTAGGAAACCCTTATCCAATTAATTCAGTTTTTTTTTTTTTTTTCTTCTCAAATAAAGTCAAGCATCTATGGACACAAAACCATGTCAAATGTTAACATTACCAGGTTGTGATGCACACGCGATGAACTGTGCTAGCCGTAACTAAAGCAACAACTTCGGCCAATACAACTGTCCAAAATGAAAAAAAAAAAAAAGGCAGCAAAAATAGGTGAATACTGAATACTATTATCTAAGAACAACAAATGCTTTAGTCAGGATAGACATCATAATATTCCTAGAAATTCTAAGATCACCTTGCCAGTAAAATCATGTGAAAAATGAATTTGTGATAGGAATTCAGGAAAAAGACATAAGCATGCAGACAAATTCCGGCAGGATAAGCAATGCTAGCTCAGATATGAATAATGTGAATGAAGGATAGGCACCATTAGAGTGGATAATGAACTTGAGAATGAGTAGCTAGTGCATGCCACAAGAGATAATGCCATTAATTGAATAATGCATATGCAACATATAGAGAGATTGAACTTCATTTGCCAAGTTCAATAAATAATAGCTCCATTAGTGGCTACTGAAAAATAGAGCTAAGCCTAACATAAAAGCCAAAGTTTGCTCACCAGCACCCCATCCGGTCCTCATGCCACAGGTCTCCTGGAAATTCCCAATGAACTGCAAAATATAAATCAGGAAAATGCAATCATCATTTGAATGCTTTTAGCTCATGAGCAGATTTCAGCGTGTGCGTGTGTGTGTGTGCACTGCTCACTCACATCTATCCACACAAAAACTTCATGGAAAAGATGTCATATGAATTCTAAGTAGTCAAGGACATAGAACTCATAATGGCATCTTGAATAGCCCAAACAAGTGACAGTAATTACCAATTACGGCACAAGTGATCATTTGAAATCATTTCTCCAAGTAAAAAACCATCTCATATTATGATTGCTATGAAATTACAAACAACAAGAACATGAAGTCCATAATGTGGAGATCTAATCTCACCGTTAGCAGCACAAGAAATAGTAAAGAGCTGATGAAGCCTCCAAGTATTGTAAAGAGTTCACTGGATGCCAACTGTGACCTATACATCTGTTGCAGTGAGAGAATGACCGTGAACAAAAGCAAGGAATATAGCATTGAGCTTCCTGGGCCAGCCATGGTTCTCCTGTCATATAGATTAGTAGTGGCATGAATAGAAAGTCAGCAATAATAAGATGATGCTAGGGACTGGCAAATAACACCCATCTTCAAACCATATAAACTCAACCAATGCAAGTCAATGCAGCAGAACAAGACCGTATGTGCAGTAATAATCAGACCAGCTCCTCGAATAGAAGTAGTGACTATCACTCACGAGTACCACACACAAAACACAGAATTGTCAAGCATAGTTTCAATGATGCCACAATCCCATGAAATAACGGCAAAGGCACAAACTCAGGGTTGACTAGCTAACGAAACATGCTAGAAAGGACAATCTATACACATTGTTGTTCGATCTACCACTTCAATGACAAGCGACAGACACCATTTACAGCTTCAAATCCACAAATGACCAGAACAATGAAAAGCTCTCAATTTGACGAGAACTTGAGGAAAGTACGGCACTTTATCTAAAAGAGAAATCTGACGAATTGAAAAGTTCACAGAGAAAGTGAGCAATGGTTCCGAATGAGTCAGATTCCAAGCTCAAGTTTTGCAAATTAACATCACCGTTTGAAAAGATCCGAAATTTCCTTTTCTGATTTTTGCCACAATTTTCCTCGGGAACCAAACGGAAAAGTGATCGCAGAAAGAAACCTCGGCACCCAACTGTATTACAAAATGAAACGGGAAATCGAGAAAACAGGAGGCCACATACGTTACAAATTAGATTACGTACTTTAGAGCAGCGATCCCTCTGCTCAGGTCAAGCCACTAGCGGCGGAGCTCCAAACTAGAGGAGAGATGAAAGGACTGGTTGCTCGGTTATTTCGGCACTGAGTTTTAAAAACCCGGACCGAATCGATGGTCGGACAAAAAATTGAGCATTGGTACGGTCGAATTTGCTTTAAAAAACCCGGATATGATTGAAAATCAATAAAAATTAATCGGTTCAGTTAATCAGTATGATAAATCGATTTGAATTTTTTTAAGAAAATTTTTATATATTTTATAAAGGATAATTGTATATAAATATTTGATTAAACTTTATTTATATTTTTAATTATAATTCTTTTGAAAGAATTAATTGACTAATCGGTCTGATTATTGGATCAACGGTCGGCTCCGAGTCAAGTCTAGTTCGGTTTTAAAAATTATGTTTCGGGGTTGAGAAACAATGGTAGGGGCGTAAATGTCCCACAAGGGCGTAAATGTCCCAGGATTTTTTGGTAAATTAGAGGGGCAAACTAGTAAATCAGCTCAACCTCACTACGTCAGCTTAACAAAAGGGCAGATTAGTAAATTCGCAACCGTTTCCAGCATGACCGTATAAATGGGAAAGAAGACCGGCGTGTTGGACGCTAATCTTTCCGGGGGACACAAGTCCGGTTCCGAGTGGTGAGTTGGAACCGAAGCGCGTGGCTGAGGAGGCTGTGGATGCGACAGAATCAAGAAAGAAGCATTGCCGAAGCATTCGACTTCGTTTGACTATTTTCCCACTCCCACAACGGTCACACACACACCCAAAAAAAAATAAAAAAATTAAAAAAAAAGGTTAAAAGCACAGCCTCCGAGAAATTCTTGATTTCTTGCAGGCCAAAAAATGATCTTGGCGATGTCTACTGTTCCGGCGGTGTTGAGTCCCACATTTCCGTCTCCAAAATTGAAACAAACCACAGAGCGTCGTCGCCACAACATCAAAACCATCTGCAATGCACCTTTCTTTGTCCGTCTGTCTTCGGCTTCTTTATGTCCGCCTCAACGACGCCGTTTTTGCGTCACCAACGCTTCTTTGGAGGTTACTGTTATTATTTTTTGGGTTCTTTTTCCGCCACCTGTTTGATGAAATGCTTGTGTGGGTTGATTAATCATTCTTTGTGAACTTTTTGGGGTTTTGGCAGAATTTTGGTGGCCTGAAGAAAAAGATGAGCGATTTTACGAGCTTGAACTACTGGGTTGTGAGGGATTATTACCGGCTGGTGGAGTCAGTTAATGCCCTTGAACCTCGGACTCGGTGCCTCTCTGATGAGCAGGTTTTTGGCTTTTCATTGGATGACATTGGCTTGATATATTCATTCATCTTATTATATATATATATATATATATATGGAATTTTGGATGATGAGTTGCAAATGTTTCTTGTAGTTGAGCGCCAAAACTGTGGAGTTTAGGAAAAGGTTAAGACATGGGGAGACACTAGCCGATATTCAATCTGGTTAATATCTAATAAGCTCTTTTATTTCTTATTGGAATAATCTTATAGACTATGACATTTAGAAAAGTTTGCTTGAGAATTGCTGTATTCTTTTGTATTTTATGGCTTCCTTCACAGAGGCCTTTGCCATTGTTCGTGAAGCAGCAAGAAGGAAGCTTGGAATGCGCCATTTTGATGTGCAGGTTTGTATATATCACTTTTTAATCTTGAATGTGTGCACATGTGCTGGCATCTGTATTTGAGTGCTTGGATTCTCATTC
Source organism: Rhizophora apiculata (assembly GCA_037832385.1). Classification (NCBI taxonomy): domain Eukaryota; kingdom Viridiplantae; phylum Streptophyta; class Magnoliopsida; order Malpighiales; family Rhizophoraceae; genus Rhizophora; species Rhizophora apiculata. Next base: position 12,060,798 of record CM075430.1, read on the forward strand.
CTTTGCATGCTTTCATGGCCCTGCAAACACTAGAGTTATATAATAGAATATTCTGTACATTCTTCTAAATTGTTTGCCATGCTTTTTTGTGCTGCATGTTTTGATGCCAGATTATTGGGGGTGCTGTTCTACATGATGGGTCAATTGCAGAGATGAAAACGGGTGAAGGGAAGACATTGGTATCAACATTAGCTGCATACCTTAATGCACTGACTGGTGAGGGTGTCCATGGTGTGTCTTCTATCCCAAGTTCCTCAATGCTGCAATTAAGCCTAGGATTTCATAAACTTGAGATGCTGGTTTCTTTTTGGCAGTGGTAACTGTGAATGATTATCTAGCTCAACGCGATGCTGAGTGGATGGGTCGTGTTCATTGCTTCTTAGGTCTTTCAGTTGGTCTTATTCAGGTATGAAGTTCACCTCAGAAAACTTTTCATGCTAATAAAGCAGAACATAATGGCTAATTAAGCTGAAGTAGGCTGCAGTTTACTATAGCTTGTATGACTTGTTGCTTACTCGTGTAGAAAGGGATGACAGCTAAAGAGAGGAGGTCCAGTTACAGCTGCGATATAACATATACAAATAATTCAGTAAGCCATTCCAATAATTTTTGTGGCATTTTCTTGCATGTTGGCAATATTTGCAATTGGCCTCTGCATCAGTGGTGGTTGCTTGATTTTTGTTGTTCATATTAGTTCTTATGTTGGCTTGAAAGTTCCAATTAATTCTTTCATCCTTTCTGGTCCATTGCTTTTCTTTCTGATTTTTATTGCCATTCTAATCCCTCAGGAACTTGGTTTTGATTATTTAAGAGATAATCTTGCTGGAAATGGTGACCAACTTGTGATGAGATGGTATATCCAGATCAATTTTCAACTTTTATCTCATTGTCGTAGTTGTGGCCATCCTCCCTTTCTTGCTTAGGATTTCTCTTCTTCTACTTGTTACCATTGTTGCTGTTTATGTATATATTTTTAAATTATTGTTTTCCAACAATAAACAGGCCAAAGCCATTTCATTTTGCAATTGTTGATGAAGTTGATTCAGTTCTCATTGATGAAGGAAGAAATCCACTGTTAATTAGTGGTGAGGTAATCTAGGTTTCCTTATTTAGAATTGGAAATCTTTAATTTTATCCTTAGATGTGTATTCCCAAAGCACCAATATAACAATCTCTTAATAGCTTTTTAAATTTATTGATTCCTCTGTTTTTGTATCAGGCTAATAAAGATGCTGCACGATATCCAGTTGCTGCTAGAGTAGCTCAGCTGCTTGTTCGGGGCCTCGTAAGTCTAGACTGCTTTCATGTAGACTTCTAGTTTGTATTAGATTATATGCATTTCATCAAACAAACAAGGAGTTGTATGTTTCAAAAATCAATTCTGGTAACAGCATTACAATGTGGAGCTTAAGGATAATTCAGTAGAGTTGACCGAGGAAGGCATAGCACTTGCTGAGATGGCTCTTGAAACACATGATCTGTGGGATGAAAATGATCCCTGGGCTAGGTGAATACCTTTCTTTTCTTTTTTCCCTTATTTTAGAAACCATGGGATGCTTTCATATGGCTGAAAGAAGTTGAAAGGAAATTCTGATTGATGTCCCCTTTACTGCTTTTTTAGGTATTTAAACATGCTTGAAATTAAACTCTATTAGAAAATTGTGTTGAGCTATTCCAAACTATATTCTTTTTAATTAATTATTTATTAGTACTTATAGTGATTGAGAATTAGAACCTTTGAATGCTGGTGAGTGGAGTCAAGTTATTACAGGATGGGATGTTCTGTAAATCGGGGAATGGGTCATCCATTCATTTTTAACACGATTTCACTCTAGTTCATATTCTTTGAGGGATGACCAATAATGATCATACTCTTTTCCATTTCCCTTAACTAGGGAATCTTTGGTCAGATTTAGAATAATTACACCTTTCATCAAACTTAGTTCATAATAGAAAAAAACAATGAGAAAAGATTCACATAGATGACCTCAATGAAATTTGGAATTAAGGCTTTGTTATTATTGTTACTGTTATTGTTATTGTTGTTGTTGTTGGTTTGGCATTTCCCAATAAGAAAGTTGATGCAAAGGATTACTTGGAGAATCAAGATGGAAGGGGAAATTTAATAAATAGGCAACATTGTGGTTGATGAGAATACCATCTTTTATTGCATGTATCCAGGGCACCTGGACAACATCCTCTTCTTGTTGCTTCAATGGAATTCCAATTATTTTTTACTGTGAACAGAAAGAAAAGAGGAAATTTGTGGAATTAAAACCTGTGTGCCCTAATGGCTGCTGTATATGGTGCCTTGAGTAACTGACCTGTGCTTTTGCCTGGCATTGGCATATCAAGTCAAGGTGATCTTGTTTACTTATTTCAGATTTGTGATGAATGCTCTAAAAGCTAAAGAGTTCTATCGGCGAGATGTTCAATACATAGTTAGAGACAGGAAGGCTCTCATTATCAATGAGGTATCTCAATGTCATGCATGTTGACATTCCGTGTTGTTTCTAATGTGCAGAGCAAACAAGTGCAAGTCTTTGGCCTGAAGTATAATTTGAAAAAAATACATTTTTTATACCATACTTAAAATTTGTGCAGCTGACAGGAAGAGTTGAAGAGAAACGGAGGTGGTCTGATGGGATTCATCAAGCTGTAGAGGCTAAAGAAGGCCTGAAGATTCAGGTACAATATGAACTTTTACTATTTCAGAAGCTTATTGTGCAATGTTTCCTTGATAAAGAATTTTACTTGCTGGATATGTGTTTTGTATACTTTTTAGGCTGATTCTGTTGTCGTAGCACAAATCACGTATCAATCACTATTTAAGCTCTATCCAAAGCTGTCAGGAATGACTGGGACTGCAAAAACTGAGGTAAGAATGATCAGTTAGTAATAATTTTTAGCTACATTAGGATCACTATTTTGATGCAAAAATTATGATCAAATGTTGCAGGAGAAGGAATTTTTGAAAATGTTCCAGATGCCTGTCATTGAGGTGCCAACAAATCTACCAAATATTCGCAATGACTTGCCTATACAAGCATTTGCGGTAAAGCATTCAATATCCAGTGTAACTTTTACTTTGAGATGTAAATTTTCCAAGATAACTGTTGTTTCTTTCATGGTATTTTCCTCTTGGTTTGTAATTTATTACTACTTGTATGGTCTTTGATTTTATGTGTGAATATTTTCAGACTGCTCATGGAAAATGGGAGTATGTCCGCCAGGAAGTTGAATATATGTTTAGACAGGGTCGTCCTGTTTTAGTGGGAACCACAAGGTAGATTTTTATTTCTTTAACTGCCCTACATCATCTTTTTTATCACTATTTTGGTAATTCCTATCTTGCTGCATAAGAAGAATGAGTATCTTGCTCGATCACTCTTTTTTCAGTCCTCTCAACTCTTGTATCTGACCTTTTGCTTTCCCTCTTGATACAGTGATAGTATCAGAACCTAAGGCAATAGCTTCTTCCTGTAATAAGCTTAGGATGTTGCAGTGGCTATTGTGTGAAATTAATTTGTTCAAACAGCTCTGGGTGCTATTGAACGTAAAACTGCTTGTGTGCTTCAATGGAAGGACATGCCAAATCTGAATGTTCCTTGTACTAAATCAATCACCAAAAATCATGCATGTGTGCAATATGTTGACTTTTACCTGCATATATTGTTCATATGTTTCAGAGATTAGAAATTGCCCAGTCAAATATTCCACCAAAGTAAAGATAGAACAAGGCCATGAACCATATAGGGTTAGTTCAGAGGAAATACGTACTGATTAGTCAGAAAAACAAATGCTTATGATACCAATGATAGGAATGGCTAGTCTGAGTTCATTCTTTGATGCTGCATCTCTTTGTTAGATTTTTGATCCATGGAATCAAGAAAATTTATTTCTGTGATCCCTCTTCTCAATGCAGTGTAGAGAATTCTGAATATCTTTCCGATCTGCTTAAGGAGTGGAAAATCCCTCACAATGTCCTAAATGCACGACCCAAGGTTTGTTGTATTCCACCAATATGCCATTCCATTGGTTTTGAGTTTGTCATTGTTAGCTACAAGGTTACACTATGCTTGGTCTGGTCCAGTTCTCTAACTGGTGTTTTTTGTTACATTTTCCATCAGTATGCTGCAAGGGAAGCTGAAATAGTTGCTCAAGCAGGGCGAAAATATGCTATTACCATATCTACAAATATGGCTGGCAGAGGAACTGATATAATTCTGGGAGGGAACCCCAAAGTAGGTGGCTTTACATAATTTAGTTAATACTCATTATCCCATGGGAAATGTGCCACAGGTTTTTTTTTTTTTCCTCCTGCTTTCTTTTTGGGTAACAGTATGAGACTTCAATGATAACATGCCCATGCATGCACATTTGCATCATTTATCCATGTGATTTTGTTCATTGAAGCAGTGCCTTATAAGAGGAAGTGATGTCCTTCACCTTTTCTGGTCATAATGTATGTAGATGCTTTCAAAGGAAATTATAGAGGACAGTGTGCTTCCTTTTCTTACAAGAGGATCTCCCAATGTTGAAGAAGATGGTGAGATGATGTCACAAAAGGTAATTGCCAGTGACTATAAGCTGCCAGAAACAGTTGCTTCAAATATTTGATCAAAGTTTTTGTTGTAGGTACCATTGAAGATAAAGGTCAAGCCAGCATCACTGGCTCTACTAGAAAAGACAGCACTAATGGGTATGTAACTGATCCTTAAATCTTCTTTCATTTTGTGTTGAGAGACATTCCTCATCTTTGGATCTGAATTGCACAGCTAAATACATTGTTAAGAGTGAGGGTAAGAGCTGGACATATCAGGAAGCAAAATCAATGATCTCAAGGTCTGTGGAAATGAGCCAGTCAATGGATGAGAAGGAGCTGCACAGGCTTGTTGATGAGCAGGCTGAGATGTACCCTCTTGGCCCAACTATGGCACTTGCCTATCTGTCAGTTCTCAAGGATTGTGAAGTAAACTGTGCCAATGAAGGTTCTGAAGTGAAAAAACTTGGGGGGCTCCATGTAATTGGGACATCTCTGCACGAGTCTCGAAGAATAGATAATCAGGTGGGTAATGAACTGGAATAAGATTTTCAGCAAAAGTATGTGATTTAAGCAGTAATGTTTTATAACTTTAACTGCAGCTTTCTTCTTTGTAAGAAGCTACTTAAATAGCAAGATTAAGTGTGAAATGTAATTTCAAGATGCCAAGTAGTGCTTTAGTGTTTGATTTTGGAAGGTATAGATGTTCGACAACAGATACTCCTGAGTTTTGTGGTGTTACTAATTTTCTTCCCTGAATTTTCTTACCAAGAACAGCTTCGTGGAAGAGCAGGAAGACAAGGAGATCTTGGTTCTACGCGGTTTATGGTCAGGTGGTATATATTGGATTTTTTTTTATCTAACATATCTGGTTCCTTAATTGGTTTAATCATTAAAATGTTCCATTAGGCAAATGCCTCTGTCTAGTAACTCCAGATTCCTTGCTAAACAATGGCTGCTTATGGAATCCCGTGCAGGAATATAATCTTCGTGTGTAAACATCTTCCTTGAAAGTATGGACTTTTTAGAACCACCTAAGCTATTTTTGTATTATAGGGAATCACTTGAAACTAGCACAAGGAAAATTTTGTTCCTCTTCACATTCTTCAATGCCTTAGCTTCCTGGCTTATCTCTTTTAGGGCTCCCTCAGGCATAATGGCTTTTCAAATGACTGGCACTAGTTTACTTATCCAAAAGAAAAAAAGGACAGGCACTAGTCTGTTGCAGTACCTGCATAACTAAAAGCCCGAATTGAAAATCGTTGTCATCTGGCAATGACAATGAAGTCAGGGAAGAATATTTTCTTAAGGAATGAGGGAAATTAGTGGCATATTACACGACGTGAACAATGAATGATGATGAGTCGATATGCAAAATCATCAATCATTTTGTTTGGCATCATGCATTAATGTGTTTATGGTGTTAATATTGTTAATAGTATCTCTACATGCATATAATATGTACATGTGAGGGAATGCAAATGGAGTATGTGCTCCACAAATGTCTATGTTATTGGTTGAAACTGCTAAACAAAAGCTATTGATCCTATTGAAATTCCTTGCTTGGTGATTTTGTTGAAATTATGTTAATAAAAACATTTTTCCTATGCCGTTTTTCTTTCTTTCTTTTTTGCTTTCTTACCCTGTTTAAGATCTCAATCTTCTGTTTACCTTAAGCAATCTTTAGTTGATTTCCTCCCTTCCAATCCCCCTCCCCCCAAATGGTGCAGCTTGCAAGATGAAATGTTTAAAAAGTTCAATTTTGATACCGAATGGGCTGTAAAACTGATTTCAATGATTAATAATGATGAAGATATACCGATTGAAGGGGATACAATTGTAAAGCAGGTGATGCTTTTGCTCTGCCCTCCAGTCTGTAATCAATTTTCCTTGTTCTTTTCTGTATTTGTTGTAATTGTTGAGTTATTTATGACTAACTGCGTTCTCAATTTTTAGCTTTTAGCACTACAAATCAATGCGGAGAAGTATTTCTTTAGCATAAGAAAGAGCCTCGTTGAGTTTGATGAAGTACTAGAGGTACACATTTGAGAGCAGAGTTGCCATATTTGGGATATGGCCATTACAACCATTTTATCATCTGCTTTCTTGGTAGGATACAATCAACATTAAACCCATCTAGTATTACTTGGATAAAGAATACTCAGAGCATTATATAATATTAATATTGAGGTTTCTCTTATTATGGTATGCTCTGTATGAAGAAATATGCAATAGGTTCTACTCTTTTTGTCTAACACAAGTGATTGACAAACTATTGATAGTTGACTATCATTCAACCAATCATGGACATTATTACAAGTAATCGCAAGAAGTGTCTATTATTAGCTCAATTACTTGTTTAATTCTTTTTGCATCAGGTGCAAAGGAAACATGTCTATGACCTCAGGCAATTGATATTGACAGGAGACAGTGAAAGTTGTTCCCAACACATATTCCAGTGAGTAACTTTTTGGGCCTTGATTACTGCAAATTTGTCATGCAGGTGTACATTTTTTAGTAGGCCCTTTGGGTATTATACAAAAATCTTTGTTCCTGAGTAAGCTTCTATGGATGAAAATTGCAGAGTGACTCTTTTATTAACAGAACCCACATAAAAACAAGGGCATCAATACAATATTTTCCATGTAGCAGCATGTGCCGGGCATAGTTTCAGTGTGCCATTTTTTTTCAATACATGCTACAACTGAACATAAGATTTGTTTATAACAGTGGTTGTGGATATGCATTGCATTAGTCCATATGTACATATCATCATGAGACATCCCTTCAGAAATATTTTATAGATATTTTGTGCCATCAAATTAAAGAAAAGAAGCTTTTCAGGTACATGCAAGCAGTGGTAGATGAAATAATCTTTGCCAATGTCGATCCCCTAAAGGTAGTTTAAATTTCCCTCTACAATGTTCTGCAGTGCAATTGCATGTTTCTTACTAATTTATCTAAATCCTATGATAGCATCCACGAAGCTGGAGTCTGAGTAAACTCTTGAAGGAGTTTATGACTGTTGGGGGAAAGCTGTTGATGGGTTAGTTTGCCTGGGATCTTTCTTTGGTGCTGTGATTCACTTCTGCCTTTTTTGAGATTTATTATTTTGTAAGGTGAAGTAGTTAAGGATATATTCTTACTCAATGGCTGTCTCTTTAGCCTCCTTTGAAGGGATCACTGAGGAGGTTCTGTTGAGATCTCTGTCACAACTACATGAATTCAGTTCAATTGATGTCAATAATTTTCACCTTCCGAACTTGCCAAAGCCTCCAAATGCATTTAGAGGAATTCGCAAGAAGAATTCTTCACTGAAATGTTGGCTCACTATTTGCTCTGATGATTCAATTAAGTGAGTGCAGATTCTGATTGTTCAGATGCCTTTAAAGATTGCTTTTCTTTTTGTCTTTTCTTTGTGATTCGTGAAGATTGCATTTTTGATGCATCTATTTAAATACAGGAATGGCAAATACCGGACAACTGCCAACCTTCTAAGAAAATGCCTTGGAGATTTTGTAATTGCTTCATATTTGGATATTGTGGAAGAATCTGGCTATGATGACACATATATTAAGGAAATTGAGGTTAGCTTCTTTTTTCAGGCTTCTTCGATGGGCCTATCTTATTATTCTTTAAATTATTTATGTCTATGAAACACAAAATTTTAAGCTGGATTAGGATATTTGTTTGGCTGACAATACTTAGAACCCTTTTTTTCTTTTTTGGAAAATAACAATTTCAAAATGACCCCAGTAACTCTATTTTAGGGGAAAGGAAATGCTGGAGTCACTAGAGCAGTTTTAGGGTTGAAGCCTTAGTTTTTTGTTTTCCTTTGAGGAAATTAATCAAGCACTTGCATTTTATTGTGTTTGGTGCTCTGTCAAATAGTTGTCCAGTAGTAAGAATCATTAATCAGCTGTATTGGAATTATTTGTTTGATGTTATGGAATTTTATACTCCTGGAAGAAGCACTGCTATTCTTCTTAGACTTTGTTACTCTGACTTTTTCTTGAATACCAATTGGATACAGAAAGCAGTTCTTTTGAAGACTCTGGACTGTTTCTGGAGGGATCACCTTGTAAACATGAACAGGCTCAGTTCAGCGGTATATCACATGATGATGTTAGATTTCTCTTTGCCTTTCTGATAGTCACAAACTTATGTGGAATATTTGTCAGGTAAATGTGAGAAGTTTTGGGCACCGAAATCCTCTTGAAGAATACAAAATTGATGGGTGTCGGTTTTTCATTTCAATGCTTAGTGCAACTAGGAGGCTAACTGTGGAAACTCTTTTACAGTATTGGTCATCCCCTTCAGAGTCTCAAGAACTCTTTGTATTGTAAAGCATAGTCCCCATCATGTGTAAAGTATGTTCCATTTCCTTTGATATGGATTGGCTAATCTTGTCTGAAATGGGCTAATTTGTCTTGCTATTTCTATTATGTTGTCAAGGTGTTAATTAACTGGTTGCAGCATTATTTGGTCTGTGTTGGGATCGGGTTAATGTCAAAGCTATGGTGAGAACTATTCTTTCTTTGGTTGGCATGAAGATAACAATATTTTACTTTTAAATCAAATAAAGATAGAACTTAAAGAAAGAATTATATCTTGTGGGTGCCGGTTGATTCAGTGTGCCAAGTACAAGATGGTGTAACCATGGAATGCTGTGGCGTCAGAATAGCAGGGTTATCATATTTCAATTGTTTTTCTTTTCCTCGTTTAATTCTATGTTTTACTCTCTGTGAACTTCTCTTGTTTCTGTTGGCAGGATGATCAAGGATTTGTCAAGCTCAGGTTGAAAATATCTCCAGTACCTTGGCAACAGTAATTGGCCAAATTATTTCATCTGAAGATGACTGACCTTGGTATGCTTCTTTTAGACTTCCTCTCTTCTCCCTCCCCTGCTGTATTCTCGAAGATGATATGTTGAAATTGTAGATAAATTCATGCATTAGTTTCAGTAGATAACATTTGATTTTCATGCACCCAAATCCCTTCTCGTGCAAACTTTTTGTTGAAATCCACATAATACTGTTCTGAAGTTCTCGGTTTTCCTGAATTTGACAAGGATTAATTAACTCTCAAATAGAATCTGGACGCCGCAAACCCCTATTCTGGGTCTACGTTCAGTTGACAAAACAGAGGTGTGCTCTATTTTCAATTCAACAGAATCAGGAGATACGATATAACTGGTCTAGTCTCATGCACTGCAGCAGACACATCACCAATCACCAGATCACTAACTTGGATTGAATATTTCCTTATCCATTGAAGGAGGTGAGGTTGGCATCTTGTGGGGTCGTAGGCTGGATCGGCTACCTCTGGACATGGAACATTTATCTCTGTCAGCTAAACTAGTACAGTTTTTGCTTAGTTGTTTCTTCTGGATGTTTGCGTACTTTTATGAATACTGGCGGTAACAGATTATTTTGCAATAAACAATATGAATATTCTTTCAACGTGAAGGTGTTTTATTTTTATTTCTACTTGTAATAATAATAGTCCCAGTGGGAATTTGTAACTATTATGATTGGAAAGTATAATAAAAATTGTATTTAAAAAAAAAAAGAAAATTTTCTAAATATTATTTTTACTTAAGTGGGTCATAACCACTTTCGAAAATTTTCCAAGATAATTTCCTTAATATGACTTCTTAATGCTCTGTTCTCCCCGCTGTCAATTCTTTTCTCAGCAAAATGTTGAACATGCTATGTCGTGCCTCAGTTCCGGATATCAATATTCCTCACGGGTCCCTGGAACCACTTCCGAGCGTCCAACAGCCACCAAAGCATAATAAGTATCAAGGATACTCCAAGTGCTACTGGTGCATAGTTGAAAGTTCTCCACTTGATGGGGTAGACTGTTGGCAGCAGGAAGGCTGAGCAGGTGTAGCATATCCACAAGAAGGCTATCAAGCAGATCGGCCTTCTCGCGTTGCCCAAATAGAAGGGTCCTGGTTTGAAGTCTTCCTCTGCCATGACCAGCCTTGCAAAAATTGGCACGGCATAGCCGCCCACCCATCCTATGGTACTTGTGGATATAATGGCAGTGAAAACTACATCAAGCTTCAAGATGGGTAATCCGAGGATAATGCCAATTGCTGCACAAAGCCACACAGCATTCACTGGGACCTTGTATTTTGGGTGTATTCTTCTCCAGACGGGCGAAAATGGGATTCCCTTGTCCCTTGAGAAAGCATAAACCTAGAAGGGAACATGAAGCGTTAGGTCGAGAAACTGCCTAAAACATGCAGCGAACTTTACAAAGAAGAAGAATGAGACTCCCTATTTCCTCTTACCACTCTAGCAGCACTAGTGGTTACCGAAAGTCCACAAAAGAAGAAAGACCCAGAGATGATGCATAGGAATAGAACGGCTCCGGCGGAACTATGGTACCTTCCATGGAAGGCGTCATAGATTATCTGTGCCGGGACTAGCGCTCCACCAGTCTCATTGTTCGCATCGTACAAATAGTCAATATCCTGCATTGAAAATTAAGATCTCACATCCAACATACGAGAGCCCTTGTTCCAGACATGAAGGAAAGAAAAATAAAATAAAACAACAGAGTTTTGAGTAAGAGAATTTTATACTTTGATGCTGAAAGTGAGAGCTATGTTATACGCCCATCCGAAAATGGATATGATGCCAATACTGGAAAGAATGGCGATGGGACCGGTCCTATCGGAGCCCTTTGTTTCCTCGGTTAAGTGAGCTGCGGCATCGTAGCCATAGAGGCAGTAGTTGCTTAGCAGCACGGATTGAATCACTGCATAAGGTATACTACTTATTCCAGTCGCCTCGGGTGCCGTTTCGAGATGAGTGAACACGTAAGAAGGAGATTGTGTGTTAGGTCGTGCTACCAAAGGAAGCATTATGATCACCACTAGGCCCCCGACAACCTGCAGTACAATTTGTGTGCAGAGCAATTGTAAGCTTAAATTTCGAGCACAAAAATGAGCAACAATCAGGAAATGATGGCTCTAAAAAAGTGAAAAAAAAAATAAAAAAAAGTCATATATTCGTAGAACAAACCTGCCACCACATGGAGATTAAGTCAAGGAATGCAATGACTCGCAAAGCAGAAGTGTTGAGTATCGCCCATATGACGGTAAAGCCAATATACATGCACAAGAGTACGCCTCTCGAAGCAAAATAGCCCCCACCCTTGTTGGTTCCGGTGGCCAAAAGTACGATCATCTGTAGTGCCTCTGATGCTGAATATGCCTGGGGATAAACATCAACATTGTAATGCCAATCTGCCCAGTTTACTTAATTTAACATCATAATACTAATATTACATCTGTTTGAAGCTGTTTCTTTTCATCCCGCAGTCTTTGTCACTCAGACCCAATGCCCAATTAATGTGAGAAAACGAATTTGTGTACCTGAGCACCAATTCCAGAAACGAGACCGATTGTCTCGAGCCAGGCACATAACCAAGATGCAAATGGTCCCCACCTGGGTCCGGCCAAATGGGCTGCCCAGAAGTAAAGCGAGCCTGTAGTCTATTAAAAATGTATTGTTGAGGTAATTTTCAAACAGCGGACATTGATGACTACTGTTAAAATAAATAAGAGAAAAAAAGACTTGACTTGCATGAGACATGGTCTGAACCCATTAAATTAGATTTCTATTAGAAATATTTGCGAAAGAAAAATGAAATAAATACTAATTTACTAGGATAATTAATACTTATAATGAACTAATATCTATTTCACATATATATATTTGTTAAATCAACAAGAAAATTTTGTTCGTCAACGTGCCACGTCGAAGTACACTTTTTTTGACTACGATGCCTCGCTGATGAGATTATTTTTCACTTAAGAATCTCCGTAGAATCTGAAAAGATACGGCATATAACTAATTGCACATGGAAGTGTACATTTCTGTGATGGAAAATTTCTTGGTGCGATAATCCAACACAAAACAATGGTGCCGAATCCCATTCATTAACTTAATAGCCAAGACTTCCACCATTGAGAAAGAATTCTCGAATTACAGAATGTGGGGTGCAAAAATTCCGTATCCAACACGTATATATAACTAGTAGTCAAGATAATATGTATAGAACTAATAGTCAAGATAGAAGGAAGAATCAGACAAAGAAGAAAAAGACATACAGGAAAAGAGGAGCAAATCTCAGCCATGGCGACACCGACAAACCAGGTGAAGAAAGTGACAACCACCCATCCCCATATCAGAGGAGCAGGTCCCGCATAACGTAGGCTAGGCCCATAGAGGGGCGTTCCAGTAAAAACTGCCATGCTTGAAAATGTAATAGCCAGTGTCTTGAATAGAGTCTGCCAGGAAGAATTCGAATCAGACCATATAGATAATTAGTTATAATTGAAGATGACTTTGTTTGCAATTGGAAAGTATAGATCAGCAAGCATATTCAAGTTATAAAACTCACTAGAAACATCTTGTTCTTTCTTAAAGAAAAAAGATGACTGCAAATGTTGTACTAACCATTTCTCTTCTAAGTTCTTGCTTGTATCCAAGCTCGTTTAGACGCTTCTCTCCAGAATCTATTCCCACAGTAGCATATTCTTCTACAGAACCCATTATGCGTGTCTGAGAGAGAGAGAGAGAGAGAGAGAGAGAATTCTCCTTGTTTTTAACTACCTACAGAAGCAGTGCAGATATCATAAGAATGTGAAGATATATCCCAGTCGTTCCCCGTAGTTTCATGACAAAGATCAGTTGTTCTGATTTGAACATCTTCTAAAGTCAACGCTAAGACCACAGCATGTGGAATTTTATATCAGGGAGGTGCAGGTGCACCCTTCTGTCATTCAACTGCAGTAAAAGGTGATAATCCTTTGCTTTACCCTCTCTTTTTGGGTCATTTCTCCCTTGTCTCTCTACGTGTTGTACAAGTCCAAGCCCAAGGGACAGACACAGTAAAACATGTCTAGTAGTTGAAAAGTCCGAATTTCGGTTTGTCCAATTGCAAGCTAAGATGTGACTTATTACACATTCACTTGTTATTATTATTATTATTATTATTATTAAAAAAGTTGTATCTATGTCGATGATCCCACCTGTCGGCAATGTCAAGGGTATATATTCCTTCACGTCTTCATTTAATTCTAATAGAAACAATAATAATAATAAAATAAAAATTTCAGTCTCACATTTTTAATTTGGAAAGATAGCGTGAACATTCTTTCTGCTGAAGAAAGAACGAGGGTCCAACCCCACGAACCACCGTTAGGAGAAATTATTACACACACTGGGTCTATCGGGTCAACTGTAGACCCAACCAATGAAAATATCAGGCAGATTTGATATTGCTGCCTACTAACTCAAAATCTCTCACCAACCATTGTTACACTGCCCAAAATTCAAATTTCTCGTCATACAAATCCTTATATATATATATAATAAAATGAAAATACCAAATCCAATTATTATTTTACGATTTTTACTTGTTGAATGGAAACCCCATTGTATTTTTGTACATTAGATAACCTGAATTTTGTTGCATGAGTGAGTCTCTACTTTTATATTCTAAATTCTTCTTCAAGGATGACTGCTATCATCAGCTTTTTATTCACGTGTTTGTGTCAAACGTCTATAGATTTATTACATTTTATCCATATAGTCTTAAAAATACTTCCCAAACAGTCTTTTTACACTCAAGTATTATTCGTTTAAACGAATTGTCCATCTTTAAATATAAAGTACAAAGGACCGTGGACATTTGCTTTCCAACTTTTCGAGAGAGTTCATGGACTCCATATTTAGGACAAAATAAATAAATAAATAAAGACTTCTGGATCTACGTGGGTTTGGTTCTGGGCCTTCCTTGTAGGCCTTAGTTTTCAAATATGTAAAGGCTGTTATACTCAAAAACAGAGAGTGCTGCAACAATTGAAGCACAGATAAATAATGGAGTGAGAGAATTATGGGCCTGAATTTTGGAGCCCAAGGTGGGACATAAAAAACATTGATGACAAATGAATGTGTGTGTTGTGTCAATTGTTTTTCTTATATAAAATCAAACGCTCAAGTCTCATAGATTCATTTAAACATATAAGGATAATTTAGTAATATCAGGAAAATTATGTAAAATTGGGATTTCGTGATGCTATATAAAGGAGAGTCAAATTTTTTTTTTTAAAAAATATTAAATATTTATAAAACTTTTCCTTCACTGAGCATAATTTCTGGATTTGCCAGTGGGTCTCTGTAGACAGCCAAGCTTGCTATTCCACAAAAATTAGGAATTATAGAGAGAATGACATGATGATAACAATTTTCAGAGAACCATTTATGAATTATGCCTTCTTGACACTTTTCTTATAAGGTAAATTGTTAAATGGAAGCAAAGTCCACGAGTTAAAAGTGGAATAATTTGAAATTTTTTAATTATTAGATTTTATTATCATATTAATAAATTTTAATTACTTAATTTAAAATTTTAAATCATTAAATAAGATTTATTGAATAAATTATATGTTAAATCCATTTTAATCCAAAGAATGAGCCTCCTTAACCGAATTTTCCTTCTACTTTTAGTGAGCCCCCTTTTCTCTCTCCTAGCTGCCAAAGTCTTTCCATTTAATTTTGTTGGATTCTCTCCTCTCTCCATTTAATGTCTAATTTTCCTCCGCATTAAATTCTGTTTTATCATATGACCTGAAAATTTGTTTAGAGATCCCGCTCCAATAAAATATCTATATATTTTTGAATTTTTTTAAAAAATTAAATATTTTACTAAAAATCAATAAATATTTAACTACAATAATAAAATATACAAAAATATACAACAACTTTGTTTCTCTTCCTATATTTTATTGTCTTAATTGTACATTTAACAATTTTGGACGTAAAAATTAAAATTTTCGAAAAAAAAATTTTAAAAAAAAAAAGACAGAGAGAGAGAGAGGGAGAGAATTCAAAGTATTATTTTCAATTAAATGAGACCTAGGATAAGACTCATGACTTGGAGATAAATCCACAAACTTTTATCGGATCTTATTCTGCTCCCACCCTGCGTGCTCTTTGTTCAAACAAAGAAGTCTCTACGTATTTGTCTACTAAACCCTTTTCGTTTAATTCTGCTGGATTCTCCTGCTCTCTACCCCTCTAAGGTCAACATTTCCCCTCCATTGAATTCTGTTTCAGCATTTTCCTCTCCCTCTCCGTGTGCTCTTTGTCCTGATAAATAATCCTCTACAAATTCCAAATATACATGAGCCTAACAACAATCGTCATGCTAATTGAGAACTTTTCTACATAACTATCATCCTCCCCCTGCTCTCTGACGCTAGCTGGTGACTGGCAACTCAGATCAAAGCCTCCATACACATAAGACCAAAAAGAGGGGCTTTTTCGATGGGACCTATACGACCATGCACGACGCTACCGTCAACAACTATGACGAAACAACACATGATGACGAGAGTTCAAGGCTGCACCCTCCCTCAATCCACAAGACTAAACAACAGGTTTATAGCAAAGAACCGATATCTTGAACTAGCTGGTGGTCTGGAGGCATCCTTGACGCCTCGGCCGGCTAAACTTGGCAGCCGGTGGGCTGAATATCAAGGTATCAAAAACTGGGAAGGGTTGCTTGACCCGCTGGATGATAAGTTACGTGAAGTAATTCTCCGCTACGGAGACTTCGTTAATGCTGCATACACGGCCTTTGACTTCGACCCCTCTTCGCCCACCTATGCCACCTGCCGCTTTCCCAGGAAGACATTTCTGAACCGGTCGGGTTTACCTGAGGCCGGCTATCGAGTAACCAAATATCTACGTGCAACCTGCGGTGTCCGGCTGCCAAGTTGGATGGAAAAGGCTCCAAGCTGGATGAGGACCCAGTCCTGTTGGATCGGCTACGTTGCAGTCTGTCAGAACAAGGAGGAGATTGCCAGGCTAGGACGGAGAGACGTGGTAATTGCCTTCAGAGGCACTGCCACCTGCCTCGAGTGGCTTGAAAACCTACGGGCCACGCTCACTCACCTCCCAACACCAGCAATGGGCTCTGATAACGTGCCAATGGTAGAAAGTGGGTTCTTGAGCCTTTACACCTCGGCTAGTGCAACGGGCCAGAGCCTCCAAGAAATGGTTCGTCAAGAGATTAAAAGGTTACTTCAATCATACGGAGACGAGCCTCTTAGCATAACCATCACGGGCCACAGCCTTGGCGCCGCACTCGCCACCCTAGCAGCCGATGACATCAAAACCACCTTCAGTCGTGCACCCTTCATCACCGTCATCTCCTTTGGCTGTCCCCGCGTCGGCAATCACAGCTTCCGGCAACACTTGGAAAGACAAGGCACGAAAGTCCTTCGAATAGTGAACTCGGAAGATATAATGACCAAAGTACCTGGGTTCGTGATCGACGGAGACAATGACGTTGCAAAGCCTAGCTGGATCCAGAAGTGCGTAGACAGAAAATGGGTCTACGCCGAGATCGGACGAGAGCTCCGAGTCTGCAGCAAGGACTCTCCGTACCTAAAGGGCATCGATGTCGCCACATGTCACGATATCAAGACGTACCTACACCTGATTGATGGATTTGTGAGCTCCTCCTGTTCATTTAGAACCACCGCCAATAAGTTTTTCCATAATTGGCGTAGGCAAAGAGAGCAAGTAGCTTTGGATACTGGTAGGGTACGAGCTGAGCGGCCTGGAGCACGACACCTACAAGATAAAGAAAAGGCCAAGAAGAGTCGTATGACAAGATCCAACGTGAGTACTTCAAAACTCAAGTCAGACATTGTCAATGAAATAGTTGAGAGAAGTAACAAGGCCAGAGAACTCCTCATACTTTGGGTCTCAGGAGATTTCGGTGTTTCCAAGGTTGAAAAGGTTTTCCAGTCAGTAGTTTATGACGAGACAATTTTACACACGCAAAATTTATATTATTTTTTATTAATTATATTATTACATTTTAATTATTAATTATAATTAATATACCTTTTTTTTATAAATAATAAATTAAATGTAAGTAATAATTAAAATTAAATAATATAAATTTGTATGTTCGCATAACTTTTGTAATTATGTATATGCGAGGGGATGTGACTTGTTCGCACCAAACGCTGATGGACATCGTCCGATAATGTCAAATTCGTTCGCTTACTAGTCATTGAAAATGGACTCGACGGGCTGGTCCGAGAGGACTAGACACTTGTGCAGACGGACCAAATGGGTTGGCTGCTTCTATAGAGCCCCACTTAAATCTCCCCCAGCCTCACTTCTTTATGTATATTTAGGTTTAATTTTTGGAAATTGACCTTTTTTTTCCTCCATTTTCCTTTAAAATTCCACCTCCAAATTTTTTTGTCCGGCACATTTTTTTAAAATTTTTTTAATAAAATTTTTCCCCTTGTGAATCACATCAATCACCCAACAGACCCATCAACAATTTATAGGCCACAAAAGAAACAATAACAACAAAGACTTAAAACAATTCATAGATCTCTTAACATAAGTGTATGCTTTTTAAGAAAATGTTTTTGAACTTTTATTTATAAATGAAAAAATAAATTAAGTGTAAATCATCAAAGTTTGTAAACTTAGAAAAGAGGGAAAAAAAAAACATGGTTTAGCCTACAGATGAAGAGAAATGTGCCTAGTGATAATAACAAGGGTCACATTGTGAATGGGTTATTGATTCCAACTTGGATCAAATTTGTATTATTTCACTTAATGATGCGTCACTTTATTAATTTAATTACTATACAATAAGAGTTCTCCAATAATAAAGTACAATCAACATAAGCAAATTATCATTATTTTTTTTTTTGTCTTTTAATGACTAAATTATTTATATAAAAATATATTTAATAATATAAAAATTAAAAATTATTCAAATATTTTAAAATATAAAAATTTGTAGAAACAAGTTACATATTAATCTCATTATTTGACTTTAGTTTCTTGTTTTGGCTATTCTTCTTTTTATCTTTATTTCTCCTTAATAAAATCTGATATTGACTTACAAAATAAAAAAGTGAAAACAGGTACTTAAATCTGCGGGCATTTACTATAATCATTAAGTTAAAGCCACAATATCTTAAATTCAATCCTATTTAATAACTATTTATTTTCTTGTCCTTGGCTTGAAGCGAGACACCTTCAATCTAGCAAAATGCCTCTTTTTTTTTTTCTTTTTTTTTTTTTTATTAACTAGACTTAAAGATTAAATGCCAAATTGATTGATTAAAGCCCACAGATCCTAGCAATTGTGAATTCTCTTGATTTTCTTTGCCACTTTTCTATATTCAGCCAGCTCCATCTGTGCATGTCAAACTCTTAGACTATAAATAGCTAAAAGCTATTATGAAAGAAAAATTCGTGTCACACGAATGTTTGGTACCCACCACCCACCAAAGCCACGGATAAAAAGGTCTCCAGCCTGAAATGGGCTTATGGAGTGACAGTTTGGTGACAGCGCAAAAATGCTTATATCATATGAGCAATGCTGCCAAAGCACAATGGCATCCAAACAAGCAACACCCAGTTCTCGAATGCGCCCCCTCAAGAACATAAAATCTTGATTCTTCCTAGAAAGTTTCAGATCTTTCGTCCTTGTATAGAACATTATTGTTTAAAGCACAAATATGCCAACCCTCAGTTATAGTTCCTCAAAAGCTGTCTTTGCCATGCAAGTGTCAGATATATCATAACCTTCTAAAATTAACAAATGTGCTTCTTGTGTGTGCGCGGTTAAACCCTGCCAACCACTTGTTCAAGAGAAACCCTGCCAACCACACGATGTGCTCTTCACTAGTGGAACTTACTTATCTTCTGATGCATCAGAAATGGATCAGAAGGTACTAAGCTTTACCTGATTTCATTTTCCTGGAGTACAAAACTAAACGTGAACATTCCATGGTGATTACCTTATTAAGAGTATAAAGAAAAGAAAGAGAGGAAAATGGAGTGTATCCTGGAAAATCAAAGCCCATTTGCTGGTGGGTGTAAATTGATCCTTTAAAGATAATATAGTATCTAGTGGGAATTGTTGGAGGCAAAGAATTTGGGACTTGCACGACGAACGCATTACAAAGGTCGCATTTTGATCAGCTTGATCCGGGGCTTGAATATCACTATCCCGTCTGCCAACCCTTTTCTCATGGTGGCTCTTGCTTTTTTGTGTAGTAGATGAATATATGTAAATGAAAATTCAGTGGCATGACGTTCACTCCTTTTTCGTAAATTGAATGCAATAAATTAAATATTATATTTCCACACCCTTTTTTTTTCCCTTTATAGTCGAGCCATGTATTCCAACCATTAGTGCAATGGAAAGAACATTAAGATAGGTCTTTTTCTTTCTTTTTTCTTTTTTCTTTTTATTTTTTTCAGTTCAGGTTTGTGCCTTAACTGGATTAGGAAATAATTAAAACATCCGGTTTAGTAGAATGATGTATATGTATATGGTACTTTTATATGGTTGGTTCGAACTAATCCTTGAATTCTAAAGGATTAGGAAAGAGATTTTTTTCTTCTGTAATTGCAGAAGACAAGATTATGATAAAAGAGTCAAATTAGAAAATTTTAATGTTTAACTCGCTTTTGGACCTCATTACAGACGCTTGATTCAAGCTTGCGATTTGCCGAACAGTCAACTTAAATCTGTTGTTGTGGCAGGGTTTTGCTATTTCCCTTTTTCCTCTGGAGACTTCTGACTTATGAAAAGCTTATGGATGTGATCTTGTGGGTTCATGCAACATTATTATATGATTATTGGACTTACATTTGTAGTTTTTATTAATCATTATGATAGAAAGTTACTACATGACCACAAACATTTATGGAGACAAATTGTCATAAAATTAGTTTATACTACATTCAAAATAATTTTTATTACATGGTTAATATTTTATGTAACACAACAGTATTCAGATTAATATTTATTATATTTCTATTGAATTTTCTAATATTGTAGAAAACATTTTTGTTGTCATTTGTGTTAATGAAATTCGTATCCACCAGGACTTTTACAATTTAACATTGCGTTAAAAAACTAAAAATATATAATCAAGGTCATAATAGCTTGATGTTTAGACCTTTCATCTAATACGTGTTTGATTCATCACGTTTACCTAATTTTTCTGCTTATGGAAATAGTAATTGCAATTGCTAAGAGAGACTAGCCAAACAAAGTCTAACCCCAATTAGGATTGAGAACAGAGAATATTTCTTGATACATTGGCATCCATCGTCCAAGCAGAGATAAAGAAGCGTCCTAGAGATTTTCTATTGGGGCGTTGGTAAGGTTTAACTTTTTTAAAAAAAAATTTAATCAGTGATGCTTTATTCCTACAAATCCCAACGTTTTTCTAGCCTAGGTGGTACTTATCAACAGCCAAAATTATGTAGAGTCGTCCAGTTACCAAGTTTGATCGGATAAAAGATTTTTTTGCCTATCGTCTTATAACCTGATTTCCTTTTTCGTGCCGAATATTTTTATTTCTCTACTATGTAGGTAGGGCTGATTCCCAGTGAACAAGTGGAAAGTGCAGCCCAAAAAAATGAATAGACTATAACCGGAAGAAGTATAAAACCAAAGTAGTGCAGGTAGTATTCTGACAAGGTGGACATGCCCAATTAGAGCTGAAGGTTTGGATTTCGCATTAATGTAAACTTTTCAAGAGCGATACTTCCTTGTAAAATCACAATTCCATAATATGATAAATACCAAAGTTCACCTATGTTCATCTAATATTTATTTTATCCAAAACATTGGGCAGCATTAGTTTAATTTTAATTTACGTAACACTAAGCGGATAGCTTTATTAGTCGTGTGCATTATAAAGTTCACTTCTTTAGTATAATAAAAAAATATATCATTTAAGGGTTAGAAAATCTGAAAAAATAAGTATAATTTAATAATTATTAAATATAAAATTTAAAATTAAATTTTATTTATAATTAAATATTTTACTCTCTAACTCAAATAAAAAAATATTTTTTTATAACTTAATTTTTGATAAAAAATTATAAAATATTATAATTTTATTAATTTAATAAAAAAATTATATATAATAATTAAAAAATATTTAAAGAATATAAATAATATATTTTTATATAAAAATAAATATTTAAATTTATCTAAATAGTCAAATTTAAATTAAATACAATTAATATTTTATTATAATAAATTTTTAATCTAAATTAACTTCTAATTATATTAATATTAATATTTCTTTAATCCTAATTAGTTGATACTCTCAATTTCAACTTCTTCAACTGACTTTACATTTATTTAATGAATTTTTCAATAATTCTATATAATTAAAATAATTATAAGTCTAATAATTTCAATTCAAGTAACAGGAGTGAACATCTCATGATAATAATGGTTAGGTTATTATTCAAATCTTTTATAACTAATTTTACTTTATATCGCTCTATTTCTCCATTAGACTTCTTTTTAATCTTGAAAACTCATTTCACATCAATAACTTTCTGACTTCATAGAATAATAATAAATTCTCATATATTATTCTTCTCAATTGCCTTGATTCTTGATTCACTGTATTCATCCATTTTGTATCTTAAATCATCTCATTAAATGACATTGATTCACAATTTATAATCATGACAAAATGCACCAAATTTCTATTATCATTAATAACATTATTAGAAATTATCTCATAATCTTGTAATCTACCTAATTGTTGGCAATTTCTCTTTGATCTTCCATTTTTTGTAAAGCTTGTGGCGTAGGATTGTATGCATCAACTGATGAGACTTCCTCATTTATAATAGAGATTGCAACTTGAGTTTCTTCTTTTCCCAAAATAGCAATTGGACGTCTTTGAGAGTTATTTTGCTCCTCAGTATCAAAGTTCCAAGTTTCTTCTTCAACAAAAGTCACATTTCTTCTCCCAATTACCGTCTTCGTCATAGAATTAAATAACTCATATCCTCCTTTATGTAGTTAAGAAAAATTGTCTTTACTTTTCAGTCATTTAATTTTGTCCTTATCTCTGTTGAAATGTGAGAATAAATAATAAAACCAAATACCTTGAAATGCATTGCACTAGAATTAAAATCGTTTCATACTTCTTTAGGAGTGACATTTTACATACTTGTTATTGGAGATCTATTCAATAAGTAAATAACACATAAAACAGCTTATATCTAAAATAAATTAGGAACTCCCTTAACTTTTAACAAGCTTCTCACCATATTCATGATTAATCCTTTTTTTTTTAACAACTTTATTATACTATAGGATATATAGAATTGTGAGTTCATACTTTATTTTCTATCCTTTACAATACTCTTTGAATTCATTAGAAATATACTCATCACCTCTATCAGTTCTCAAAATTTTAATATAATATCCACTTTATTTTTAACATATGCTTTAAATTTCTTAAAATAATCAAACACTTTAAACTTTTTTTGCATGCAATAAACTCATGTTTTCCTTATAAAATCATCAATGAAATTAAGAAAATACCAATTGTTGTCATGTGATAAAACACTCATTAAACCACAAACATCAAAGTGGATAAGTTAGAGTAGTTGTCTTGCATGCCAAGTCCTTATCACAAAGGGTTGTTTACACTATTTTACAAGAATATATGCATCATAAATTTGATTAGGATGATGTATCCTGAACAAACTTGTCACCATGTTTCCTTTTGCAAATAACTTTAAATTGTGAAAATTCAAATGGTCAAAATGAAGATGTCATAACCAAGTCTCATCTTTGATAATAATATTAAGATAAGTATAGATATCAATAATAATATCAAATCAGAACATCCGATTCTTCATTAAAAGGGCTTCAAGAATAAGTATACCTCTCCCATTAAGAATTGGGAGACAATTATCACGTAATTATATGTTATACTCTTTTTCAAATAATTGGCCTAAATTGAGTAGATTGTTTTTTATATTTAGTACATAAAATATATCTGAAGTGTAATTATTATTTTCATTTTTCAATTTGATAAGAATTCACCATTTTCATATCATTAGAACACTACTATCACCGGTAAACTTGACTATTAAGTAGATTGATTTATCAAAATCAATAAAGAGTTTTTTTTTTCCCCTACACATATGATTGGTACACCTAATGTTAAGAAACTAGGTATTGTAATTTGATTTTTTAGCAGTTATAGTAACCATTATAAGTGTTTCATTTCCACAATCTGAATCTCCTTCTTGTGCACAATGAGTTATTTGATTATACTCTTGAGACCTACACTCACTATCGTAATGACCATACTTGTGGCATAAGTAATACTCAACATGAGTGTTTTGTAACAATGACCTCTTCCTTAGCCTTGACTTCAACCTCTATACGTCTAGTTTGATCTTCTTTGGCCATTGTATTGATTGTCACCATCTCCATAGTTATTCTAGTCACTTCCTCAACCTCTATTGTTGTAGTAATTATTACCATGTCCTCATCCTTTATCATGAGAAAAACTTTGTTTTTCTTTATTTGATCATTCTGATTACTTTTAGTAGGAATCTGACTTTGAAGTTACTCTACTGGCTTTTCAGTACACTTCTCATTCATACATTATTCATAAGCTTGTAATATGCCTATTAGTACATTAACTGACATCTGAGACAAATCATGTGCTTCTTCTATAGTAATCACGATATGCTCATACTATAATGTAAGTGTCTACAAGATCTTTTCAACTTTCACATGATCATTCAGTTGCTCTTCATATATTCTCATTTGATTTGTTAAGGTAATTATTCTAGTTGTATAAACTAAAATTAAATTTAAAGCTTCCATATGCATAAGTTCAAACAAATGTTGTAAGGTTTGGAGTTTCACTTTTTTAACTCTGTTTACACTCTGAAATGATATCATCAAGATATATCATGTCTGCTTTAATGAGGTTGCTCCTACAATCTTCTAAAAAATTTTATCATTCACCCCCTTAATGGATGAAATACAGTGCCCTTTTACCCTTCTTTTGTAACTCTCGGTGAGCAACTCTTTGTACTTCAGTGGCATCTACTGTGAGTTCTATAATTTTATTTTTCACAATACTCAATAATTCATTATAATAAACAAAACTTTCATCTACACATACCATCAATTGTAATTTTTTTCATCCAAAACAAGAACTGAAATAAGGATTGTGTCATTCATATTGAAATTCATGATTTTTTTATTTAGCCTCCAAACTTCTATTATTTGAAATTTGTCCCAACATTTTTATTATTTATAATATGATCTCTTAATTTTTATTATTTTCAATTCAATCTCACATGTTTTTTTTATTTTTAATTGGACTCCTCAACTTTGAGATAATGACAAGAAGGTGAAACAAGCTTTTTCAACAAGATAGTAGCGAATTGTCAGGTTTGAAGTAACAATAATGAACAACGATAACACAATTGATAATAGAAAATAGTGACAAACTTTTATAATTGTGTAGTTCTATGACGTTTAAAGTTTTTCTAAGACATGTGGTGGTCAGTGGTAAATTTTTTACGATGACATCCTGTAGTTTTTATAACTTTTATAACTTCAACAATTTTTATGATCCAATAAGATTTATATATTTTCTCTTAATTTAAATTAAAAATATTTATTCTAATATCACTAATAAAAGATTATAAAACACTATAATTTTATTAATTTAATAAAATAATTATATATAATAATTAAAAAATATTTAAATAATATAAATTATATATCTTTATATATAAATAAATAGTTAAATTTATTCAAATATTAATAAAAGTCTAATCTAAATTAAATTTTAATCTATATATTAACGTCAACAATTCTCTTAAAGGCGTGAATAACAATTTTATGAAAAAATCTTTTAGACACGTTATGTAGATACCCTTTCGGTCAATTAAATTCTCAATATTATTTCCATTTCATCATAAACGAAGCCGCGCCGGAGCCAAGCCGAGTGAGCGGCACGAGGTGCACGGCGACGCGGCAGGTGAAAATGCTGATGGAAAACGTTGGTCGGAAAGACAAAATTTTCATTTCCAAATGGGATTCTTGTGGGCCCAGGCCAAAATCTTTCTTTCAAGATTCGACGTCGTTTAGTTCCGATTACTGAGGGCCACGGGTTTTTTTCTGTTATTTTTCATCGTGTCTCCGACCTCTCACCTAATACTATTTCCCAACGTTCGTCTCTATATATTTTCACCGTTTGTGGTTGCACCGCCGTCCATTTTTCTCTTTTTCTTGGTCATTTGGCTTCTAACTTCTATAAAAATGTCAGTCCTGCCAGAAAAAGAGTATGAGAACTGAGAACATTGATTTAAGGTTAAAACCTACAACAGAAAAGACAAAAAAAAAAAGAGAAAAATGAGGCTGTCTGTCGGAGCGGCACGGCCTTGCACTATACCCTCTACTTCATTTTCAAAGCACCAGATGGAGGAACTACTTCAAGCTGATAGATTGCTGGCACAAAGGCCTCTTAATAATAAGCAGTACTCGGCAGTTTGTTGCAGCGTCGCCATTAGCTCAGCCAAGCTTGGCAAGAAGTGGATGGAATATCAAGGAATCAATAATTGGGAGGGCTTGCTTGACCCACTTGACCGCAATTTGAGAAGCGAGATTTTGCGGTATGGGCAATTTGTAGAAGCTGCGTATCGTTCGTTTGACTTTGACCCTTCTTCTCCAACGTATGCAACCTCAAAATTTCCAAGGAACTCGCTATTGTCAAAGTCTGGAATCGGCGAAACTGGATATCGGACGACAAAAAATCTTCGCGCCACTTGTGGGGTGAGGCTGCCACGGTGGATTGACAGGACCCCAAGCTGGGTGTCCACTCTATCCAGCTGGATTGGGTACGTCGCCGTTTGTCAGGACAAGGAGGAGATTTCCAGGCTGGGCCGCCGCGACGTGGTCATCGCTTACCGGGGCACTGCTACTTGCTTGGAGTGGCTTGAGAACCTACGGGCCACCCTAACTTATTTACCTGCCCCCAAGGTGGGTACTGCTAATTCCAGTACTGTCGGTGGGCCCATGGTGGAGAGAGGGTTTTTGAGTCTCTACACTTCTGCGACTGCCACGTGTCCGAGCTTGCAAAGCATGGTGAGAGAGGAGATCGAGAGGGTTCTTGAAATGTACGGTGATGAGCCGATAAGTTTCACGATCACCGGTCACAGCCTCGGCGCTGCGCTCGCCAATCTAACAGCATACGACATTAATTCTACTTTCCGTAACCGTAAGGCACCGCCTATGGTGACCGTCGTTTCTTTCGGTGGGCCACGTGTCGGTGACAGGAACTTTAGATATCACCTGGAACAGAGTGGGACCCGAATACTTCGTATTGTGAACTCGGATGACCTAATCACAAAAGTGCCTGGATTCGCAGTTGACCACAATGACGTGGCCGGAGTTCCCCGCTGGTTGCAGAAGCGCGTGGAGTGCACGCCATGGGGATATACCGAGGTGGGACGAGAGCTGAGGCTGAGCAGCAAGATGTCACCGTATCTCAGTTGTAAAATGGATTTTGCCACGTGTCATGAGTTAAGCACGTATCTTCACTTAGTCGGTGGATTTGAGAGCTCCACGTGTCCCTTTAAGCCGACGGACAGAAAGATCTAAATAGGCATCGCAGAGAAAAGGTTACGTAGAACATGCATAAAATTTACAATTTAACAATAAACGAATTCTTTGATCACAGAACCGCATTTTTGTGATAATGGACCGGTGAGTTTTGTGCACATAAGATATACATATCTCGGCCTCTCATGGCCAACTTTATGGGTCCTTGAAGTCCCTTTTTTCACTTTTTTTTTTTTAATTTTTTTTATTTAAATGCAAGCATGAGTTATCTTATCAAGTTGAAATTCGAGGTTTGATGTGCTCCTTTTTCTGTTTTTTTTATTGGCTTTGGCCTTTTTTTAGGAGGTAGATATATTTTCCATTCCATATAAGTATACAAGATCAATAAATTTGTATAAATTGTTTGCTCGAGTGATATAAAGCTAGTCTTACCGTATTCTAAATGAATGTCCATTGTTACAAGATACAGAGCGCTTGGCCCGTATCACCCTTGGATACTGTAGCCTCGTATGAGATGAACAAACCCCACTGTTGCCTAATTCGCTATTGTTCATCCTCTGACGACTGTGGTTTTGTTTTTCCACGGCACCAAACAAGGAGTACAGACTACACCGCTTATCATTCTTCCTTCACTCAGCCTCTTCCTTTAGAGATGGACTTAAGCATCAAAATGTTAGCACCAGTCACATGGCTGAAAACAAGAGCTATCTTTTTCTTGCAAGAGTTCGGTCCCCATTCTTATCATCCCATCAGCGTCACTGTCCCTTCTCCTTCTCCGCCCAAGTTATTAGTTGTTAGAAACCAAAAAAACAAAAAAACAAAAAAACAAAAAAAAACAAATTCAAACACCTATAGTATGAAACGACAGCGACTATACGACAGTCAAATAGCGGAGCGGGCATTTTCACGATGACAGTCGGTTTGACGGTGGGATCTTCTAAGAAAACGACTAGCTATTGGGCCCCAGAGAAGTTGGAAGCTCCTAATCAAAATTTGCTAGCTTATTGTTCCTATTTTTACCAGTGAACCTTATTGAAAACCTTCAGCCCCTTAATTAATTTCTTTCCTTTTTCCGTCCATATTTTATGTCTTTGAAGGCTTCTGAAGTTCGTCTTTGATAATTAGCCAATTCACATCGCCTTATATTTAAATTAAGCAACAAAGCTCTTTCAACCAATTTTTCACATAATGTTTGTCATGGGCAACACAACTAGACATTTATATTTGAAGAGGTGAAACTCAAGATTTTAATTGATTATTAAATTAAAATTAAAATTAAAAAATTTAATAATTTATAATTTAATTAATTTAATTAAAATTAAATTTATAAAATTAATATTTAATATTAAATATTTAAAAAATTAATAATATAATTTTTATTTTTTAAAAAAATTAAAATATAAAAAAATTAATTTTTTAATATATTTTTTAAATTAATCAAATAAAAAAAATTCATTACTAATTTATTATTTTATAATTTAATTAATTAATTAATTAATTTAATTATTATTTTTTAAAATTAATAGATATTTTTAATAAACTGAATTGATACAATTTATAATTTTATTAATTTGATAAATCAATCTAATCCGATTTTCAAAACTTTACCCAACTAACTAATATTTTTAATAAAGTTTTGCATGGCCAAATTAGGGTTGTGTCTATATTTATTAGGACTAGATGTGCCAATAATAATCCTATAATTAACTAAAATTGCCACACATACTGACTTAGGAAAAAAAAAACTTTCATATTGGAAAACGAAAATATAAATCCCTGACTCAAGGTTTTAAAATACAACGAATACGTGGCATAATGGAAAAAAAATGTGGAACGTGCCGCTATAGGATAAAACTTTATCAAATCATAGGGCATGCACCAGGGAGAGAGGAGAGACCCTCCGTCCGACCATTTTTTCTGCTTCCAATCAATGTGGTGAATATTGTTATGTACAAAAGCTGATTAGAATATAGTGAACCTAAAGTTAAAAGAATACATTTCCTAGCCGGGGCTTCTTGTAGTAATAATGCCGGTGGTCTGATAGTATATGTCGCACGTCTAAAAAATGAGACCGAGTTGACTACAAAGGTTGAAAATCTAAACAATCACGAGGTTTTAACCATTAAAATTTTCCTTTTTAGTGCAAGAATGGTCCGAACTAGGCTTTCAAAATTTGGAGGGGCAAAAGCAAAACTTGGGGGAAAGGAGTAAGGCAGGATAGAGAAACTACGAGTTCTTATGCTTATGAATTAGTGTCAAACCTGGGATCAAAAAACTTTTGTTCAGAGTGAGCCTCAGCTCGTGTCGGTGGTCTGGTTGTCGGTCGCACGTCTAAAAAATGAAACCGAGTAGACTACAAACGTCGAAAATCTAAACAACCACGAGGTTTCAAACATTGAAATTTTCCATTTTAGTGCAATAAGGGTCCGAACCAGGCTTTCGAAATTTGGGGGGGCAAAAGCAGAATTTGGAGGAAAGGTGCAAAGCAGGATTGAGAAACCACCAGTTCTTACGCTTATAAATTAGTGTCAAACCTGGGATCCAAAAAAACCTTTTGTTCACAGAAAGCATTAGCTTGTGTTCCCACGCAGTACATTTTGCAACAAACCATAAATAAAATTTTTCTATTTTACTGAAATGTATTTCTTTCACTGACTCGTCAGAATCAACTTGATCCTTATTTCACGGCGTTTAAAAGACATGCTGATGCTTACCAGTTTGCATCACTAGCTCCCTGACCCTGCTAAGAGCAATGGTACATTTATTGTTGAGTGATGCCTAACATAAAAGAGTCGACAACATAGAGTCAAGTAATCAGCTAGAACACCATAAAAATGCATAATGTGTTTTTTTTTTCTTCTTTTTTTCAACTTAGGATCAATCAATGATTTGATGTCATTTGTTAGTGAAGAGCAAGACCCTTTTTTTTTTCTCGACCTTTTGACCCGTAAAAAGAATACTTCATATCTCATCCCACTTAATGTAATCAGTTGAAGCACCACATCTCACTTAATGTGGAAGGTCAAGAGCGATGGTGAGATTCAATCCCATTACCATTCCCGACTCTCTGACTCGCGAAAAGCATGGTACATTTATTGTTGAGTGATGCCCAACATACAAATAGTCAAAACCACATTTAGTCACGTAATCAGCAAGAACACCATAAAAATACATAATGCTTCTGTTTTTGAGCTCAAACAGGGGCTCCTATCCAGGTCATTTGACCGGTGAAGAGGGTGCTCCATTTCTTGACGCTCTTTCAACCTATTGTTTTAAGTGAAAACCGTTTTGTGTTGACCATTGGAAGACTAAACAGATAAAGGAAAAAGATACATTTGCAAGCTATAATGTGTCAGGTTAGATTATCAGGTTATTTACGTTTCTGACGATAATCAAAATCGTTCAACTGTGCTTTCAACCATGTGTGCTCCTGACGTAACCTCTCGAGTCGAGTCTCAACCATGACCATTTCATTTCTTAGATGGAGCATTTGCCTTTCCAGCCATGCCATGGTTTCAACTGTTGTGTCACCATGCCCACCACCAATGCCATAGTGATCTACTGGAGAAGGAATGTGAACATGTTGGGGCCTGTTCAATAGAACAACAATGCTCACCTGCAGTTAAAAAGATAGAAGGCAAGAATTGAGAAGTACAGCAATGACAGTAAAAACAAATTCAGATGATTGATGTTCCTCTAAAATGAGGCAGCCATAGGATGAAAGAAAATAATTGATGCTGTTGTGTAGCCACTAAATTAGACCTCTCAACCAGGCACCTACGATCAAAGCTGATGCAGGAAAAAAAACCTGACTGAAGCAAGAAATTTCTATTATCTTGTAAGAAATTTAAGTAATGAGCACATATGAAAACCAAGTGGCAAATGCCTGGCAGAAACATGGAAACTCTAATAGAATGCAGTGAGTTGAAATTCAAATAATGCAGAAGTCTGTGAGAGCAAATTGCAAAGAGGGCATTTCCATTAATCCCATTATTTTGGGGGATAAAGTGTGTAGCTCTAACACCATACATGCCACTACAACACTCCATCACTGGCAGAACCATGAGAAATTGCCTACCTGCATCAGGAAGATCACAGCAAATGCAACAACTAAGATTAGGGAAATTTGGCTTGGACTTTTCAACATTGAGTAGAATCTTGTTAGATATTCAACTAATAAGGAAAAAATTGATGTGGCACTCGTAAAGGTTTCTGTCACAAGATTGCCCAGCTGACTATTAATATCCATGACGGTCGAGATTTGTGTGGTCCTCAGATCGTCATCTGACTTGTTGGACAGCCTTTCTGAAGCTTCCCCAGTCTTAACTTCTCCCACAGAACAAACACCATTCTGGATGAAGCTAACAGCAGGATTTTCTGTTTTAAGTAAAGGAGAAAACAGAAGACTAAATACAGTAATTCCATGACTGGCAGCAATGCCAGAAGCGTAAGATATCATGCAAAAGGAGAAAGACTGCCCAACCTTCTTGTTTTTCAATGTTTTTCTGCCTCAATAATTCATGTGCCTGAAAATGCAGTTCATTTTACATAATACCTCATAAGTCCAACTGGGTTAAAAACTCAACACACTGGAAGCGTCAATCCCTTGAAAGAGTCCAACTAAATCAAACTTTTAGTTAAAAGATTTCATCTAAAAGGAAAGAAAGCATTACCATCTCTATCCATGTTGCATAAGCTTCACGACATTCTTCTAAGGTAGATTGCACTATTTTACCTGTAAAATGCATCAAATGCAACACATAGGCCACGGGAAGCTCCAAGAACTAGATCAAAAGCCTACACAGAAAAGAGACTGAAACAAGAAGAAAAAAGCACAGCATTGCCACATTTTGTGAGACATACTACAAAGATTGATTTCAAACAATCATGGAGTACAGATCCATTTTCCCTCATGAAGAAATATGAAATGCACAATATCAGCTGCATGAGATTCCCCTGCGATGGGTGGGGTCGGCTGAAGGTTCAGATATACACAATCTTACACAAATTGTTTCTGCAACACAAGTTTATAAGGTATCAAAGCTCATGTTGTACCCAACAAGTGCAAAGCAAACTAATTTCCCCAGTCAGTATTTATGCTTTAATCAAATTACATTCCACAAAACCATCAATATTCTTCAGCCTCTACCATATAGAAACACTAGACACTCACAAAATTTATAGTTTTCTCAAGAAATTGAGAAATCCACTGCAAACCTAGGGCAATGAGGAATTTTCCTCTTTAATGCACTGCATTTTTTCTTGCAGCAATTAGCAAATGCTCATAAAGGTACATATCAATCATAAGCAAACATTCCATGTAAGACCTATTTTAGTGGTATACATCAATGGGCTTTAGTGGCAGAACCAAGGTAGAGAACCCATAAAATCTGTGCAAAGCCAGAAGCAGCCACAAATACAAAAACACGGACATGACATGACAAGGACACGAAGACACATTACCTCTAAGAAAATTAGGGGACGGGTATGACATGGACAGAACTGTAAGAGAGAAGGTGCACCTTTAAAAACAGTTCTCTTGCTGAATGCCACATTTACATATATGTGCAAAATGCAGCCTTCATTTGGATTGTCACCATCTCTAGTCACATCCCATAGACCCTGACAGCAAACCCAGCAAAGGGACAAAATTAGTATATAAAAATCACAGTGAATTTCAGGAATGTTCTCTAAGGCATTAAACAATAGAAACAGCTACTGTTAAGGGCTGCTCAAACTTAACACATTTTCAAGCAATAAAATGATGCCATATCAGAGAAAAAAAAATATATGTTTATAACACCTTGAAACAACCATCAGAACGATTCTTTGTAGCAATCTCCTCAGCATCTCAACAATTCACCCCATCCTTCAGTTGTTACGTTTTTACTCATAACTTATAATACCATTTCTTTTTTATTTTAAGCAAACAGTAAAACCCACAAAAGAAATTACAAAGCAACTCTCATGACAGGATAGGAAAGAAGAAAATCTTGAGTAACCATCCTGGCCACATTCTCCATGCCACACAAAATGGTGCTTCCTTCTACCATCTCTCCCAACAACAGCTCATCAACAAGTGATAAAATCAAAACTCATAGAGGGTATCCCAACCACTACTAGGAAGGCATAAAAAATGAAGAGAGGTCAATATCTCATCCTGTCATTCTATGTGCCACAGGGCAAGTAAAAATTTCCACTGTTCAGCCCAACAATCAAAGATACTGCCTTTCTTTCAGCAATTTCACTATTTAACCATCCCAACAAAAACATATGCATGAAATATTTTGAACTATGTAAGTCTCAACATATTACAGCCACCAAAAATGGAATCAGAATTTTGAATGAATGACAGAGAATCAAAAATTTGTTAAGTCCACATTTCAGATATACTGTATAACGGTTCATGCCAGATATACATCCTACAAACATCATGCAATCCATTTCCACTCAGGAAAGGGCACTAAAAATGATGTGCAGAGGTCGCAGATATGAGAAATCAGGGGGGGCCACAAAATGGAAAGATGAATGACATTGTTTCTGAAAATGACTGCAACTATTAATGAAAGAGAATAAGCTTATCATCCTTGGTAAAGTAGAACCTCAGAAGTAAATCTAACTTCTTCCTATGCACAGATGCAGTTAGATAATATCTTGTAATGTAAAAGAAGAATCAGACTTGCAGTTGGAATAACTTCTAACATAAGCTACATATTATTGCTTCAAAATGCTTAGAAATAGCTTGTACCTCAACGCGAAAATGATCCCCATAAGGTACATCATTGATTTCTTGTGATGTCTCAATAACTAAATGACTGCCAAACCCAAAAATGAAAGGTCAAGAGGCAAAACAGATAAATGGGGGCAGATTATCTATGCTAGTGCTACAGAAGATTTAAAAAGAACAGTAACTGAGCAAAATTATTAATTTAATGCAGAGTGACTGATAATAATCTTATGGTAGCAGAAGAAAACAAGATTTCACCGCATAAACTAGTAGAGACAGACCAATCTCATAATAATGAACTATGCAGCACAATTTTCATGTAGACCAATCCACAATTTTGTAACAACAACATGGTACCCATGGGATTAGAGGACCAGGAGCAAGATCCCCGGAAGTGCTACATGCAACTTCATCCAAAAAACATGCAATACATAAACTGATGGAAGTAGCAGGAGATCAAATGAGGCACTAATCTAATCTACTAGTAACCAGCAGCACCACACAACTAGTGTCACATGATGACTGCTATATCAAAGAACCTGTTTTTGTACACTCGAAATTTCTGGACCTCCTGGCAGCTGCCACATTTTGCACCTTGATGGAACCATGAAAAGTTAACAAAAAACCAAGTGGACTAAAATGAGCAAAAACTATTATGACCCAGCCTATAATTCAAGATAAACAAGTAGATACAAATTAAAAGTCCCACATTCATACCAAAATAGATTTTGATTGGATGCTGAAATGAAATGTCACGAGCGTGCCCAAATTTCTCGTGTGGGTACCATGAAGAGCACCTGAATTCTGTAAAGCAGAAGGTACACCCAAACAACCAAAGACAAACTTATAAATTTATGTCAGCTAATGTATTCTCTGAACTGAACATAGATGGTAACCAGTGAGTGCACATTAGTATGGTGTTTAAGGAAATCAGCTGAAACTACCTTTATCACCACATCTGTTGTGGAATGATTCAACAAAACTGATAGCATCATTTAAAAAAAACAGATTAAAGAATTCTTCTACCTTTATCTGCAGTCATGAAAAAAAAAAAGTATCAAGGAAAATTTTCTTGTACATCATATGCCAACATTATTGGTTTTATATGCAGTAGAAAAAAAAGAGGCAAATTTTAAAACCAAGTATATATATCACAACATAGATGTAGCACTACCGGAAATTTTGTTTCTGCAACTCTTGTACAAGATTCCGGTACTGCAAATCACAAAAATGGTGACTTAAGACATTATGAGGCATTACCTAGAATGAAGTATCCAACTGATATGGAAAAAGTCCAAATCAAATGCTGAAATATATATATATATATAAGCCAAAACATTTCATTGTTTTAATAATGCCTAGACATATGATCTGAAAGCTTCATGAGAGGGTGCCAGACAGCTAATCCTACCTACTTCTTTCATATTCCATCCTAATCTCCCACCACACACATAAAAAAAAAAATCCTGTTCATCCTCAGAAATCCATAATCAATTAACTGTAACTACTCAAAACAGCCCAACATTATGTGTTCAAATCACTCACCTTGGATACCTTGAATGCAACAATTATTTGCATTATGGGACATTGGGAAAACCCAGGATTAAAAAATAAGGGCAAATAAAACAATCATTATAAATTTAGAACAGAAGCCAGAGTCAAGAATTAGAGAAGCTGACTAACTCTGAGGTGCATCAACATCTTCAACATGCCATGTCAAAGGTCGTCTTGAAGACGATGACTCAGCATTTTCAACTTGCTCTGCATCTTGTGCCACATTATCTTCTTGTGTAAATGTTAGCGAGAGACTGCCATTTTGATCATCCACTGGAAGCTTAGTATCATCTAAAGGAGGAGAATCCTTATGCCTGATTGAAATACACATTATGATGAATCTCACAAAATGTAATTCAAAGGCTGATAAAACTGGTAAACCTCATAAAAATACCTGGCAGTAGAATCCACTTCATTTACTCCTTTGAAGCTATTGACCTTTTCAATAATAACAAGTCCACTCTCTTGGCTATTTGACCTAGATATCGTTTCCTGATGTAAATTTGATAAATATCATAAAAATTATCAACAGTTAAACAAAAACTCCAACGATAAGTTTCACCAACTCAAAAAAGAGAAGTAAATAACATAAATTAGTGCCATAATTATATAATAATTAAGGCCCTTCCCTAGAACCCACAGTGCAAAAGCCTTGTGCACTAGGATGACTTCTTTTTTATTTACATCTACATTATTGAAAATAAATAAGAGAAGGACGTGCATTATCTAAAAAATACGCAAATAGAATTTTATCTCTAAAAACTTCATTTCCTTGCATAATATCAGTTCATAAAGTATTATGTTTTCCAACCTTGCAATCAAAGAAATGAGACAAAGTTTCATTAAATAAAATTTATGGACTTACAGCTGTGACTTCTTTACACAATCCCTGACACAGCACTAAAGCTACAGTTTCTATGCTATCATAATTTTTCAATCTCAGTTTCATATTTTTATGGTGGTCATTGGCATCGTTACTCCTCTTGTGCAGCCCTTTTACACTAGAGTCATTCAACATGCTATTACTTTAACCCCTAATAGAAGCTAACATGAAATTTTTTTTTAAAAAAAAAAAAAGAAAGAAAATTAGGGAAAACTATCACCTGTTCTGTGATTGATTGGGTGCCATTACCAAGCTGCAACCATCCATCGCTG
This sequence comes from Rhizophora apiculata, assembly GCA_037832385.1. Classification (NCBI taxonomy): domain Eukaryota; kingdom Viridiplantae; phylum Streptophyta; class Magnoliopsida; order Malpighiales; family Rhizophoraceae; genus Rhizophora; species Rhizophora apiculata. Next base: position 12,097,280 of record CM075430.1, read on the forward strand.
ATGAGCTTAAAAGCTTCATCACGTGACAGGAATGATGCAAAAAAATACTGCCAAGAAAATAACTAGGTTTAGAAAAATTTCACCTGCAACCCCAATTCAGAAGTGGAAGCAGCAGATTTATGCAGCAATTAGTGGGTAAGTTCCTTGCAAACAACAAAAAGTAAATAAAAATAAGAGAGGAACTACTCAATATCAATGACTACCTTTTTTCCCCCAGCAAAAATTTCCAATGCATTAGGAAAGATCCCAGCTGTCTTTGCTCTCTTCACGCTTGTAATTTCACTAAAAGGGATAATTTTCTGGAGCATAAATTCATGCAAAGTTCCAAGCAAAAATCAAGAATGAGACTAAGGAAGCACAAAGTTACTCATTGATAATTAGAATTAAAGCTCAGTTTTGAAAATTACCTTTGTCTCAAATCCAAATATATTTGAATAGAAGCAAACATGACGCACAAAAAGGTACATATGTCCCTGCAACGTGCCAACAAGACATGAAACATACTTATGATCATAAGGAAACATTTTCAGTCAATTACTCCACATTAGTCAAAAAGTATCTGCAGAAACAAAAAACAGTGGCACAAAACTCAACCTGAGCAGTGCCCAATCTAAAACATGAAGTGTGTATGCAAACATTTGAAATGGTTCAAAAAAGAATCTGCCCCTCAAATAGAAAATGAAAGTAGAGATTAAAATTACCTGAAGAAGTATATTGTCCTGGAATGCACAGTTAAAGTCTTGTACAAGAGCCTATTTGGAGAAAAGGAAATGCAGAGAAAATAATATGTTTCAGATAGGAATATTTTAGGAACAATGGAATCCTTCAGGAACACAAAGTTACGTTACATTAAAATTAGTACGTTCAAGTGTCCAATAACCTAGTAAGAGGCTTAAAATTTAAGAAGTTCCTTCAAGTTAACAAGTTGTACCGTCTGAAGTAATTCATTTAAAAGAATTCCTACACAACCAATCGTCTATGGCCCTAAGTCACTCACTTCATCAGGTGGAAGGCGGAACAGCTGCCGATACTCTTCACTCCTCAGAGAAGCAAGGGACTGTTACCGAACCGAAAAACAGAAAGGAGATATCAAATTTAGAAATTATCTCTGTTTCAGACCATTGAAGCCAGATACAAATTTCAAAAGAAAGTTCATTAATAGCAATAAAGAAAGCATGGATCGAGATTTTAATGAACTCGGCTATAACTATTGCTATTCTTCTAACTAGAAAAATATGGAACGGTTTTAAACAGAGAATTTTCCACTCATTTTCTCAAATACCAAACAAAGCCATCGATTCCATTACGTGAACTTTGAAACGCTCATAACCTTCAAGCAATGATAATCACCATTAACCGCCAAACAAATTCACGTGAAATGCACGCGCATGCCGTTAACAGCACGGAGTAGAGAGAGCAATACCTGAGCATCGGCGTCTCGGTTAGGGTTTGGAGAAGAATTGGACGGATCATTATGATCGCGCGTGTCGGCAGCGCCGGGGGGGGAAAGGGCGAACGACGATTCGGAACCCATTTCTGAGACGGACTTTGAAGGAACGGTTTCCATTGGCGACAAGTCGATCCTGTCTCCGCTGAGGGAGGCCACGGCCATATCACACGGAGGGAGATCTAGGGTTTTCTGTGTGCAGGATCGGTGGGGCCTGCGTATAAGAAATTGGAAATTTCTAGGGTGAGAGAGAGAGAGAGAGAGAGAGAGAGAGAGAGGAAGCGTGAAGAACAAAGACAGTTAAGTCTCAACGGCCTAGTGGAATTCAAGTTGGTTTAGAGACGTGGTTTCGTAGTCAACGTCGCTTGGAAAGAAAAGTCCGGATCCCAGACGTTGACGTTTTAACACGTGTCGCTCTATTAGGTCAACAATGACTCCTTAAGAGACCAGGGACTTCAAGATGAGCGTGGATTGTAGTCCACGCCGAATCTCGACCGTTGGCGAGGCTCACCCAATCGGAGATCTTTTACCTTTACCCGCCAAATGCGAGATTGAAATCTTGAGTGCAAAGAATGCCTGGAAAGACTGCTCCAAGGCCGAGATTTTAAGGTTCAAATATTCGTTTCTACAGTTTATTTGAGCCTCTTCGCGTGCAAGACAAAATAGAAAAGCTCACACTGCATTAACTTTAAAAAGGTAGTTTAATATGCCACTTAAATAAGTAACTTTTATATTATAACGTAATAATATCTTCATTAAATCGATAACTTGTTCGTGTAACACGCTCAAATTAGGAAGATGATAGAAGTAATAGATTATTGTTTTTTTTTTTCTTTTTTCTTTTTTTCGACAATAAAAATAATGGATGATAATATTGAGAAGAAAAATGTACTGATACATGTATATTTCGTCAAATAACTCAGAATATTTGTCTTTCTTATATTTCTCCAACTAATAAATTTTAATTTATAAATTTGAAAATTTAATCAAATTTGTGTTATTTTTACATAATATGAGAGTGTCAAAAACAAAACGATGTTAATTAATATTAATAATAAATCTTGGTTTTAAGGAGCTTTTCTTGTCAAGAAAGAAATGTTGTTCGTGTTCATGAGTTACTCCACTCCAAGTATGGCAAAAAATCTTGGCAGCCCATTATCAAACAATCACTCACCCAACGCCTCCCTCTTCCATCATTTTTTCTCTCATGGTGTGAATGCCAACCAAATTACCATTAGGTCCTGATTTATATACTGAATCTAATTTTCTTTGTTTTTATAAATTTTATTTTTAAAAAATTGAACCTAAGACATTAAAGTAAAAATTTTAAATTTTAATTATTAAAATATTTTCTAAGGGACTCAGTTAAACACCCTATGTTGAAGCGCCGTCCATTTATCCTAAACATAAGCTTGAAGTGCTGTCAATGGCCCAAATCTAACTACAAATATTCTCTGCAGGGCCCAAACAGGGAAGCTTTACAGCTGTGGGCCAAGAAGGCTTGAAAAGAAGTTGCAGCGATTTGAACATTTGGGTGGGAAAAAATAAAATAAAATAAAAAGAAACAACATTTGGGTGAAATGTAAGCCTTTTTGTGCATTTCTCAAATATCGTAATAGTCTCCGTGGATTCAGAATCAATTTTGTCTCTTAGATTTTTTTTTTTTTTCCGTCAATTTTATAACTCACATTTTTTTATTTGAGTCAATTTATTCTAAAATTAAACGAAAACCATTAGATATTAACGTGATATTACGACCCAAATGGTCAATAATTACGTGGGTCTGCTTTTTGGCATAGAGGGGAATTAAATTATTGAGTTTGTTATTCAGAATATAGTTAATGAGTTAAGAAGTAAATTCAGGTTAATATTTTCCATACCATATAAGCTATGCCATTACTGACCAACATTGACGATTACATCATGTCACTAATTAAAGGTTTTTTTTTTAATTTTAAATTAAATTTATTCAAATAAAAAACATGACCAATGAGAATGATTGAAAAAAAATATACACTAGAAGAAATTGACCATTTTGTAATATTGGAAACATTTTGATATTTAAGACTACATCAATCAAACTGACAAGTCCAAAAGAGCCTGTTGACTATTGTTTGTCCGGACTTACAAAAGATGTTGAATTGGGCCTTAAAATAATGGCTTTCCAAAAGGCATATTCGGTATATCCTTCGAAGTAAAAAAAAAAGAAAAAAAAATATTTGTATTCGCACAATTTTCAGATGAATTTTCCTATTTTCGTTGACAATTTGAAATCTTTGTATCAAAGAAAATGGTCCCAAAAAGGCCCAACAAAAAAAAGAAAAAGAAAAAAAGAAAAAAAAGAGGAAGTTGAATTCAAATTTAAGGGATTGAGAGCAAATTTGAAATTTTGATGATCACAACCAAATCCATCTATCTACCCTTTGTCTCAAAAGAAGCCATAAAAGTTGAAAAGGTTTACTTAATAGTTAATGCCTCTCATTTAGTGCAGGACTATTAACTAGCAACCCATAAGTCACTGAAAAAGTTTGCGGGTGTACCGAATATAAGCAAGAAAAGAAAGGAATAATGGAGGCGACCACCCTTGAGTGCCTCTATTGCTTTTCCTAATTCCAATACTCTTTTTTGGTACATCAGAAAATAATAATAACAATGCTATAATCCTACACTTTCGAAACCTGGAAACTTGCTCTGTGCAAGAAAAGCAAAAGGAGAACCAGGTTATATAGAGACTGCAAAACGTCCCCACCTTTTTTTTTTTTTTTTTCTTGGGATACGTGGGTGTGCGGTTTTTGGCATCGAGTAGCAAGATATTCAGCTAATCATTTTAAACCCTACGCATAGCTTTCATGGGATTGGAGATTCACACGACAACTAGTCCAATAAATCTAAGCAATCAGCATCCACATCATCCATCAAAGTTTAAAACTATTTAATCTATTAGATGAGACACACGGGGTGACGAGTACAAGACTAAGCTAAATTTAGGAGATTTTGGACGCTCGTTCTGCATTAGCACTATAATGTTTAAGTCTTTTTTTTAAAAAAAAAAACAAGAAAAAAAAGGAGACCGAGACCAAGAGAGAAATAGAGAACGAGAGAGGTTTGCCTAACGTTTGCCTAAGGTCTCTTTTTTTGTCCGTTGTGGACTGCTGTGGTAGGAGGCCGAGACAAAGACAAATGACAATACCACGCGTGCCTGTCCTTTTCTCCAAATGTCCAAATTGTCCCTTCGACTAGGACCCATCTTTTCCCCTCGTTGTCCGACAGCTCGAGGGTTCTTTGGACATTGTATCTGTTAAAAGGGACTGACCGACCGACCCGTCGCGACGCATCTTTGGAACGTAGCGGCACGTTGTAACACCACAGCTGTCTGTTGCAGACCCTACAGTCTACACAGTACATACCGTTGAACGTCCTGTCGTAGCCACCGCCAGTCAAGTGAGGTTTCCCGTTCTAATTACGTATATACCCTTTCTTTATGGGCTAGGCTGAAAAGTTGATTAAAAACAAGGGAAAGAAAGGTAAGGTGTAATTGCCTTGTCTGGCACAATGACCTTCATAGAACGCAATCAATTTTGACGTGGGACATCATAAAATGTTAATAATATATATGCATATATATCATTTTTATAATTAATTATAATTATATATTAAATTATCATAAATATATAAATAAAAATTTTAATAATGTGACATGACATCACATGACGTGTTACATAGGTTTAGATGGATAAACTCCGGGCTAACGTTTGTGTGACAGATGGACTACTTCTATCCAATCGCACGGTCATATTTCACTTCAGTACGGTTTATATTAGCATGTCATTAAATTTGTCACGCCCTTCATGACATATTGTCGTGGGAGGGGAAGGCAAACTCCACTCGCACGAGCACACTTTAAGTCAAACCAACTTGTCAAATTCAAAGCATTCCATCGATGTATGCCTCGAAGGGACACACCACCTCATGACATTTACACTCGACGACAACGACAATGTTTATTCGGAGAAAATTAAATATAAATTCGAAGATTTATCATGCATAACGTTGAGAAATACAAATGAAAGACACTCAGATGAAAGATGGAACGATAGAAATTCTTAATTATCCATCTGATTTTTCTTAATTATCCCCTTAATCGTGGAACCTTTCGCTTGGAATTAGTTGCTTACTTGAAGGAAAAAATTGAGTGGACAAAGGATTTAAAATCAAAGATGACATCATTGTTATTTTTTTTTTTATATTTTTTTAAATTTAGTTTTCCAGAAAAATGGTTAGATGTACAAAAGCAACAAACAAATTAATTGAAAAAAAATAAAATCATTAACAGTTGTTACATCCATGCTTTGTCTCTACCTCTCCCACATAAGACCTGCGGTGGCGGGTGATTCTTGTTTTCAATCTCTGGGCCAATATGTAGGTGGGCCCCAACGTATTGCAGCATGCAAAGTCCTCTTGAAAGTTGAAACCATCACCTGCAATTTTTTCTTTTTTCCTTTTAAATGACCTTAATTTTTGTAATGAAAAATTAATCACCCACGAAAAAAGATACCCGAATACGCAGAATCCAAACCCGATACGCCGTATAATGGTTCACGGCGATGACAGAGTGAAGGTGGGGAGCATCCGCATCCATTGAAAAAGCAAGTGTAGCTTAAAGAAGAAACAGAGTGGGACCCCACCGATGAGGACTGTGGAGCCCACACTCCCTGTTAGAGAGAGAGAGAGGGGCGCACCTGCTCGTATGACCTCCCTCCCACTCTACCCCTCGGCTACATCACAGCATACAAACACAAAGCAAAAGTGAAAAAGCAAAAGAAGCAAAAGCAAAAGCTTTAATGGCTGCAGAGCAGCAGCCACCTTCTTAGACAGGCACATATTAGGAAACCAAATCCAGAGAGAGAGAATAGGTGAAAGAAAGAAGAAGGGGCTTGAGCCCTCCTCTTGGAGAAGCTTCTGCAGAAAGCATAAACAGCAGATAGCTACTTTCAAACAACACCCCACCAGCACTAAAACAATCTGCTCCTTCAAATTCCTTTTTCTTATTCATTTCGTTGGTGGGTTTCTTTTTTTGGTAACTTCGTTGCTCTTTTATCCTTTTATAAACTTTTATCTCTTTGAATGTTCCTTCTGTATATTCATTCTGCTGTGTACAACACTTCTGGTGTTTCGATCTCTCCCTATATTATTTTTGCTTTTTTTTTTTCTTTTTTCTGGCCTTACTCAACTCACGGGGTTTACCATTTAGGCGCTGTTTTTTTTTTTTTTTTTCTTAAATTGATAATTGGAGTTTCTTTATTGGTATTGTATTTGATTGTGAGTGGAGTTAAGCTTCTTTTTTTTTTTTTTTGGTGAGTCATTTATTCGTTGGTTTTATATATTTGATCAAGCGAGATTTTACAAGAAAGAGGTTTCTAGACAAAAGGGGTTTTCATGTTTCAAGGACTGTTGTTCGAGAAAAGGTTAGTGGGGATTTGTATTTATGTGATAGGATTAGATTTTGCATCTACTTGATTAATAACATTTCCAAATTGATTGTTCGTTCCTTGTTTCTTAGCAGAATCGTGCAATGCTATTGTGCTATTATGAGCATATAGGTAATTGAATCAACAGAACAGTAAGCAATATACATTAGTTGGCGCCCAAATGAAATGTCCAGAAAAAGACTGGCAGATGGGTCATGGGTGCTCTTGTTTAGCGATTGCACTCGTTTGCAGTTTCAGTTTTTACAATAATGTTTTCAGATTTTCAAATAGATCATCTTCTTAATGTTTCTTAGGTATGCTAGAACTGGAGAAGTATATAATTTCTGTGATTTGAAAAGGCACAATTGTGAATATCATTAGGAAGATAATGAAAAATGCTTAGCTGTTTTTGCTTGAAATTAAATGTTCAGCAAGATGAAGCACTTGTTGAATTTTGTAATTGCCATTTGCAGGGTTAATCCTTGAAGACAATCCCATGTTTACTATACTTTGACATGGAAAGGGTGCCAGAACTCAAGGTGCTTCCCAGTAAATTACCTGTCACTGTTCAGGTATCAAATGCATGTATGGCTTCGAGGGGAGAGGTGGGTCAGGTGCCAAAGCTGCAGACAGGTTTGGTAAGAGAAGCAGTGGCTCGATTTAATTCGCAAGACTCCCAAGTTGCCGTTTGGCCTGCGCCAGTAAGACCAGGAAAAGGAAAAGACTTCTTTCCTGTTGAAAGAGAGCCGATGCCAGACCTTGTCATATCCAAGGGCACTGCCGGTGGTGACTCCTTTGATGAAGGTGGCCCTGGCGCTTTCTCTGGGGCTAGTCATCCACCAGAACCTGTTGATACAGATCTAATGAAAACAGTATATGTACCAATTGGTCAAAAGAAATCTGAGGCTCCCTGCCTCATGAAGAGTATGTCTTTGAAGGGGCCTTTTCTAGAGGATCTTTCAATCAGGATTCCACCTAAAAAACTGAGTCCTGCTGTTCTTTCACCAACAAAAAGTCTGGTTGAAGAACCTAATGATATTGTTGCATTGGCTTCTCCATTCTCAGTTCCTTGTGCATCTCAGAACATAGAAAACTCTCCCCTCCCACCCGATTCAGATGAAAAGGAGTGTGTGTGGGATGCCTCTTTGCCACCAAGTGGTAATGTTAGTCCACTTAGTAGCAGTGACAGTACTGGTGTGGTCACGGCTATGAGTATTATTAATAGCTGTTCCAGCACATATCATAGTGATGCTATTACAAGTGATGGCATGTTTAGTATGGAGAGAAATTGTGAGAGTACAAAAGGGAGTGTTAGCGTTAGGGCTGATTCGCTTGAGAGTGCCAAAACAAGTGTAAGCCGGGCAAGTGATAGCAGCGGCCTTAGTGATGACAGTAATTGGAGCAATCTCACTGGGAGTGCAAATAAACCTCACAAGGGGAATGATCCTAGATGGAAGGCTATCCTTGCCATCCGAGCACGAGATGGCATTTTAGGCATGAGTCACTTTAGATTACTTAAACGGCTTGGATGTGGTGACATTGGCAGTGTTTATCTCTCAGAGCTCAGTGGGACTCGATGTTTTTTCGCAATGAAAGTAATGGACAAGGCATCCCTTGCCAGCAGGAAGAAGTTAACTAGAGCTCAGACAGAAAGGGAGATTTTGCAACTATTGGATCATCCATTTCTGCCAACTTTATATACCCATTTTGAGACTGACAGGTTCTCATGTCTGGTCATGGAATACTGCCCAGGAGGTGATCTTCACACTTTGAGGCAACGACAGCCTGGGAAACATTTTTCTGAATATGCTGCAAGGTATTACTTGTTAATAGACCAGTTTCTCCACTATCTGTTGCATGTGGTTTTCTGGCTACGAGCTGTAACAACATAAACTGAACACACAGAAAAAGAATAAAGGAGAGAGAGATTTAGATGGAGTGGATGTAATTGGGTTAAAATAGGGTAAAAGGAGCATCCCTATGTAGCAGTCATAGCTTATTTTTGCAACCTTCATATAAGCATGCTTATGCTGTAGATTGGGTAACACCATCAAATGTCAAACCTGTGGAAGCAGAAGTAAAGTAGAAAAAACACAATTAATATCAGTTGCCATAACATTGATATTGCCATTGTGAAAAGACTTCAAACTCTGATGAGGTAGTTTCATTTGAAATTTCTTACCATAGAAGTATGAAAATTAATAAATTTCGTTTTAAAATCAAAGTGCAGCTATTTACTTATTTAATATTGGTAATATATCAAAATACTGTAAAAGATTCTCAAGTATTGGTTTGACATTTTTTATTGTTAGTTCCATCTCCTCTTGCCTATGGCGCACATGATATTGCAGTGATGTCAACTCCATGCACTTTGATTGGCTTTACCATCATTATCATTTTATTATATTTTTTAATAGAAGCATCACAGTTTAATTGAGGTGCTTCTTTGTCCTTGTTAGATTTTATGCTGCAGAAGTCCTGTTGGCACTTGAATATCTCCACATGCTTGGAGTTGTCTACCGGGACCTGAAACCAGAAAATGTTCTTGTTCGTGATGATGGCCACATAATGCTCTCAGATTTTGACCTTTCCCTGAGGTGTGCAGTTTCACCTACCCTAATTAAGACATCATTTGATTCAGATCCTTCAAGAAGGACAGCTGGTGGTCCATTTTGTGTTCAGCCTGCCTGTATTGAGCCCACATCAGTATGCATTCAGCCTGCATGCTTTATTCCTCGTATTTTCCCTCAAAAGGGTAAGAAGAAAACTCAAAAGCCTCATGCAGAGCTTGGGTTGCCTGCTGGCACACTTCCAGAGCTTGTTGCAGAACCCACAGCAGCCCGGTCCATGTCCTTTGTGGGAACTCACGAGTACTTGGCCCCAGAAATAATAAAGGGAGAAGGCCATGGCAGTGCAGTTGATTGGTGGACATTTGGCATATTCTTGCATGAATTATTGTATGGTAAAACCCCATTCAAAGGGTCAGGAAACCGTGCTACACTATTCAATGTAGTTGGCCAGCAGCTTAGATTTCCAGACTCACCAGCAACAACTTATCCTAGCCGAGATTTGATCCGAGGCTTGCTAGTGAAGGAACCACAACAGAGGCTTGGGGTGAAGAGGGGCGCAAGCGAGATCAAGCAACATCCTTTCTTTGAAGGTGTCAATTGGGCACTAATTCGGTGCAGCACGCCTCCGGAAGTGCCACGACCAGTGGAGGCCGAACTGACTGGTAAATTTGGGGCAGTTGACACAGTTGGAGTAGGAAGCGCGAGCAAAAGAATGGTGGGTACGGATATGAAGTCTGGGGGTAAATATCTCGACTTTGAGTTCTTTTAGGACAGGCCTGTGGTCTGCTGTATTATTTCACTCGTCAATGTTTACGAAAATGTGGTTGCATTGCTCTGTTCTGGAAATGAACTTTGGCTTATCCGTCTCCTTAGCTTTGATTTGTAGAATCTTCTAGGTTTCGTTCTTCAGGTTGTATAATGTTTTGACAGTACAATCACATTGGACATTCCAAGGCAGGTTTTTAGTTGATTATCAGTCTGTAGAGCAAATGTAGTCATTTGGTTTGCCCGTTGACCCTTGTGTGCTGGCCATTGGATCAGATACACGGAATCACTCTCTTTTAACACAAACAGGTAATCTTCATTGTGTCATTATCTAATCTGTATATACCACCGGAAATCTTTACAGTCAGTCTAGGATGATAACAATTTCCAGCTGATTCCTTGTTCTGGATAATTTTAAATGCAAATGTTTATGAACGTATTGATCTTTCACATGTATGTCAATGAGGATATGATGGCGTGATTTTTTACTTTTGGCCATTGATGGACTGTTTTACTATTCACACAAGATTTATGGGTAGAATCATAAGAATTTTTAGTTTCAGGTCCTATCAGGTCTCAGATTAAACCCCCTTGCTTTATTGGCATCGGGTTTTGGTGGAAAGTAACTTCGGTTCTCTTTGCAAATGGCCGTCCAGTCGGCATTTAAAGTAAAAAGAACCTGTAAATCAACCTTTGGTCCAAGTGGTACTCAACGTCGTCTCTCGGGGCATATAAGAATGGGTTCAATTCTCAGTAACATGGTCTTTAATACACACCACAATAAATAAATAAATGTATATAGAGCCAGGGATGGACTACACATAATTGACAAACATCCAGTATATAGCAGCTCTCAAGACTCCAGTGTTGATGTGTCAGCTTCCTCTATCATAAAAAAGAGGAAACCAGAAGGTAAAGGAGAAGTGATCCCACAAATCACTTGTGGAATAAATCTATCTGGTCCACATAAACTTTTAATGTCTTTATCTACTATTCATTTCTCTCTCTCTCTTTTTTTCCCGCAACATAACAGGCTGCACGAGATGAAATGGTGGGGCAATTGGGTTTTCAGTTTCATACGGAGGCACTGCATCATCCTATGGAAGTTACCAATGTTGGGAAACTAAAAATGTGCAAAGTGTGTATCATTTATTCACCATCGTTGAAAATGCCAATCTCTGACACAATACTCCAAGCAAATTCATATACAACCATTTACCCTCACCCTTTACATTAAATTAGGATTACAAAACAGCAAAAGGACTTCACATAAATACACATCAAAAATCCCCCCAAAAATAATGATGATAAAATGTAAGAGCCTACAGCCAAAAAGAAAAGAAAAAATTCAGGCCCTTGCAGATTCCAGTGTACACCAAATGTACAAGCAGAAAATTTTACATCTATTTGATAGCATAGGAACGGCTGCATACCAATTCAAGTGCCTCTGTGAATAAGGCAGAAAATCTGGTCAGCGCCTGAAAGACCCCTGGCAAGCCTGTCTGAAGATTATTCAGTGTCATGGCTCTTGTCAACTCGACTGCCTTAGCATGCCTCAGCATCTCGTCTTCCACTCGCCTCTGGCAAGCTGCAAGCTTAGATTTCTTTTCAGCCAGAGGATCTTGAGCATCCAATACCTGTCCATTATCATGGCCAGGATCAGGATGCCCAATACCCACCATCGAGTATGAGTTATAGAACTTCCTTTCGATGTTCCGAAGTGAGGAAGCCTTCTTCTCAAGTTCCGTCGATGCACAATCAGTTCTTTTCTTAATTTTGAGCTCCTCTGTTTGTTTTACAGATATCGCATGAACAACATTGATAAAACTCTTGATGGCTTCAGAGGCAACCATGTCAGGGACACGGTCAAGGACAAGCTTCCACTCATCCAAGAAGGAAAATACATCTGGCGGTTCCATGCTGCCATTCATGTTATCATTGCTCACAGGAATGAGGGTGAGCTTGAACCATCCATGGATGGAATGCATAAAGTCCCTTTGGAACATTATTAGGCGGCAGAAACTGGAATGCCAGGCAGAGACTGCAAATTCGAGGTCACGTGTTGCCTGCATGTGAAGTTCAGAAGTTGAGTCACTTTTGGTTGGTTCATTCACAAGCCCACAAACTTGTTGCACAATGTTGTTCTGAACTTCATGGTACCGATGCATTGATCTCCACATGTACATGAACCTGGATTTTACAAATCAGATGATTAGATGGACATGTGATTTAAGCGCCCAGTTCATTATTTAGTAAGAATGATAGAAGCAGTTGTAGGAATAAAATGCAAATAAGTCTTTTTTTAAACTGTTGTACAGTTGAATATAATTTTCTAGTCACAGATGCATTCCCAACAAGGATAAGAGCAACTGAGATTGTTCCTAAAACAGTCATCCTGTAGCCATTGAGTTATTATGTATGCATAATCATGTGACAACTAGAAGACTGACACACCACAAGTCTGTTAACATGCAATTCTCCATCCAAAAACTAGTCCAATCAAGAAACATGTAATAATGGTAAAATCATAGTTTTATTGAACTTGAGCCTTTATTCATCTGCTAGATTTCACCCTCAGTATCTATTGAACTGAAATCTTCACATGTCAACCAAATTCCAGCCTAAACTGACCAGTGAATCAGATGAAGCATGACCAATGGAGAGCTGCAGGCTACAGAATTGGGGCCACTCAAAATAAGAAGCAATTGCAAGTCAAGGACAACAAGTCACGTGCTTTACAGATGGGATGAAGCAAATGACACAGCAGTGCAGCACCTTTTAATGCTTCTCCTACCACATGTTGGTAGCTTGAACTATAACATGTTTTATATGTGAGAAAAATTGGCTTGACAAAGTAAACAATTCCACAACATAACAATAACTAGAGCTTAAGGATATAGTAAGAGTGTGGAAGGTGTTTGGGAAACTTTCATGGTGAATGTGTTTTTTTTTCCCTCAGTGTAACTCTCTTAGTAATCATTGAAGTATTCTTTCCATGATTTGAATCTGTGTGATAATAGAGTAACCTTACCATTGTACTAAGGCTTACCCTTCAAAAAGGTGTCTTGGTGCAAAAGGCTCCCCCACTATGAGATTTGGGGAAAGGTCAAATGTAAATAGCTTTATCCCTATTTTACAAAAAGTGTTTCCCAACACAAGACCGTGGCTTCCTGGTGAAAATGGATCAGCTTCACAAACCAATCATCCAAACAATTAAAGATAATGAATAAGAATCTTTTTAATAGAATAACAAGCATGGATTCAACTAAACTTTCAGATTTTTCAGGCACAATGTTGTAAATATTTTAGATCTCTAACCACAATGCAAATAAACCTCAGTCAACTACTTTTGATCTGCGTTGCATATTGAATTTGATTAATCTCACTCCTAGCTGGAATGGCCAGCATTTTCTCAAAATTCAAAGCAAGAATGACATACCCATGACTCAATTTAACAAGCTGAGGAACAAGGTCAGAGTCTCTGAGACTGATGATGGTAGTTGAGGTGGACGAAACAGCCTGAGACGTGACCATAATTATAGATTGCAGCCTCTTAATAGAAGTCTTGGTCTTGTCTAGCTTTACTTCATCCTCCCCCTTGTACTCTTGACTCTGCAGCTTTGATAACTTCTTATCGCACTCAACCTTGGCACCTTCTCTAGCCTGTAATTCATTAACAAATAATTGTTCATGTTTGCACTTGCAAATCAGAATCCAGCAACACAATTTCCATGCAGTTCAAATTTAACCCAGATTAGCATTTCGGTGAACCAGTTCATAGTTGTTTAGTTTAGTAGATACTACATCTATCAATAAAGAGCCAGTCCTAATTTGAATTCTCTCCTAAATGTTATCAGCCTAGTCGTGACCTACAATAGAGGAGAGTTCTCTCGTTCTCATAAGCCTCATATTGTTTTTTAGAATTAAAACAGACGGCTCGAAAATCAAAGTATAAGTTTTTAACATAGACACTGGAGCGCTGAGGCACTTTTTTTACCTCCAGTTGACAGCATCAATTGAGGAAAAGAGTTTTCCTCACAAAAGAAAACTTAGAACAATGGTACCTTGACTTCCTGGTAAAACTTCTTTTCCCAGGCCAATAGACGTTCCATGGTGGAGCAAAGGCTTCTCAGACCGCCCGGTTCATTGAGTGAACCGGTGTCCAGTCGGTACTTAACGACCAACGGTGGTTTTGAGGTCCACCTTGAGCTCAAATTTGCCAGTACACTGGTGGAATGATACAACGTCTCTGCACCAAACGTTAATTGAACTGAATTGATCCCCTAATTAAAGCAATTTTAATCCCTAAACGTACCAATCAATTTAAAATCAAAGAATTGCATTCAAGCATATAATATAACCCAGGAAACTTACTTTTTAATTGACTGAAACTCTGATCGAGTTGGGACCGACCGATCTCGAGCATCTCCGATACCTGGTCCCCAGCGGCCGCAGCCTTGTCGAAATTCTCTTTAATGACCTCCACAATCTCCTTCAAATCCTTATGCCTAACCACCATCTTCATGTCCGAGCTCTCCCCAGTCCTGAAACTCGCCGACGAGCGAGCCCCTTCGGTCTTGTTCGATTTGCTCTGATTCCAAAAGACGGGCTGCTGCTTCACCGACTCCGCCGGAATCGATGACCCGAAATTCGACCGGGTACCAATCTCGGATCTGGACTCCTCGTCCTCTTCCTCTTCCTCCTCATCGCCGTCGTTGGAGGAGGAGCTCGTAGTGCTATTGTGGTCGTGATCGCCCCACTCGCTGCACTGTACTTCCTCTCTCTCCGTTTCTTCGTCTACAGTAGAATGTTGCTTGCTCCTGTGGTTGTTTTTTATGTTGTTGCCGTTGTGGTAGTAGTTATGCTGTTTTCTTTGTGGTTGGAAAAAGCCGTACTCCGATCTCTCGGTTTCGGTTTCGGTTTCTTCGCCATCTACATCGTCGTGTCGTTGTCTGTATTGGTGATTGTGGGTTTGGTTTTGCGCTTTTCGGTTGAAGAATTCGGAGTCGGCAGGCGAAGGAGGATAAAAATTCTCCCAGTTCCAAACGGAGGATGACTGCGAAGGCGTGCTCGAGTAGGTCGAATTCACTTGATAAGCAGTCGGATATTCGAAATTTCCAGCGTAATTGGAATTCTGGCTCAAGGGAGACTGGGGGAAGCTCGATTCCGAGAGTATGTGAGGTAGCTTCGGAGGCTTGCGGCGTCGATTAGTCGTGGCGGCGACGTGGCTGGGAGCGGAGAGGATGTGAGGGAGCTTAGAACTTGCTAAAGTAGGAGAAGGACACAATGGGGGTGGCGGTTGTGGCGGGTCTGAACGGAGAGACTGGGAACGAAAGGGAGGGACGTGGGTAGAATTGGCGGCGGTCGACGGAGAGGCAGGAGGGTGGAGGGACACGGCGGGCGTTTGCTCTGAGACGGTGAGAGGCTCGCCCACAGCAAAAGAGCAGAGCGCTGAGCCAGTGACACGAAGCGAACGGCAGTAATCCGCGTGAGCAGCAGCGAGGTGGTGGCGGGCGTAGACAGCTTCCTTAATGAGGCGGTGCCGCTCCTTGCACCGCCTGACGGTGTCCTCGTTGTCCAGCTTCGACGCTGCACAACCCATCTAGAAGAAAAAACAAAGCAGGAATGTAAAACGGCAGCGCGTAGTTTGATCCGTGGTTGGCGCCAGATTTGAGCCCCTTGCGCTATAATTTCAAGAATCGAGACGGATAGATCGAGAAAGTGAAGTGAGCTGAGGTACTGCTTGCTCTTTCTTCTTCTCTTGCTCACTGCCACAGAGTACGTGGAAATATTTTCTAGTATAATATTATTTAATGATTAATCTTTCTTGTTAAAAAATGTTGTTATTAATTCACTAATTAAATAATTAGGTAATTAATGAGGGATAATAGGCCACCCTTTTTATTTTTTATTCCAATCGCCATCATTTAAAGGACGAGAGTCTTGTATAATAGATATAATTTTTTAATAAGATAAATAATGAATAACATAGAAAAATAATTGAATTATACATCAAGGTTTTTTATTTTTCTTGGTATGTTTCATTCAATTATTTCATGAAAAAAAAAAAAAACAAACTTTATTAGGCAAATATTATTAAATTTTTATTAGTGTAAAATTTACTATCACACGTTTTGAATTTAAATTAATAAAAAACACATATTAAAATATTATTATACCGCCACTTTGGGCCATGCAGATCTAAAACTGGTACTCCATAGACGGAATGTTTTGGAGAAAAAGGTAAGGTAGGGTCGGAGAGGATGGAAATGGGACTTGGCTTTAGTGGATGGAGGACAGATATTCAAAACGAAAACGGTGGAAGCGTGTCTTTGCCTCTTTCAACTCCATGCTCTTTTCCTACTTGGGCCCGCGTCCTAACTTTCCACTCCCCTTTGTCTTAGTGGACCCAACCATCTATCCAGCTTCGCCCTTTATCATTATTTTTATTTTTCTGGAAAAAAAAATATTTTTTTTTAACCCTGAAATTTTCACTGTTCAAAGGCAACAGTAGGGAAAATATAGTGGCTTTTATTCCACCGGTTGTCTTGCTTTTTTCAACTTTGGTGTTTTTTTTAATCATATCGACACCCTTTATTATATAAGGTCAGTTTGGTATGGGATTGTTTATAGAACGAGCTGTTACTTTCAAGATATTCTTATCTTTTATTTTTTCAAGCATGAACTATTACTATTCGAGCATCCTTTCCTTTCGATGGCCGGGATTCATGTTTTTGCTCAAGTTCTTTTTAAGGTAAATATTTACGAAACCTAATCCCATCCTTCCTCGTCGTTACGACATCGGATATGGTTAACAGTTAAAAAAAATTCCAGTTTAGTTTTATGGCAAGAACATTCAGCTATAAACCATATTGAATGTGGGTTCTATTTAATATATATATATATATATATATATATATTTTTGTTTTTAAAATTTCAGTTTGTAACTAAACACCAAAATATGTAATATGTAATGGAGAAGAGATTTTTTTGTAACGAGTAATACATCTAATTACACTTTTTTTATTTAATTACATATTTTATAATTTAGTTGCATATTTACTAATTTTAAACCGAAAACTGAAATTTTAAGAATTTTTTTTTTATTAAAGCTTATATAATGATTAAAAAAAAAGATATGGTTAAAAGCAAATTGTTTCTTTTTAACCGCACAGTAAACCAATTAATATTATCTGATTATTCTTTTGTTTCAAGAAAGGGAAGAAGGATGAAAAGGAACTCGGGAAGAGGAATGAAAGAGAGAATGTGCAGGCCAATGACAAAGAATCTATCACCAACTGCGTAAGGATAACTGCTATCTTTCCGTTAGTAGTTACCAAATATAACATTTGGAGTAAGATCAACCGTTAAAATTTATAAATTTTCTATACACATAAATACATGTTTATTGATATACTCACAATATAAAAAGATTATTTGGAAGTCTCTTAATATATAAGAATCTCATAATTTAAAATATTATTTATAAAATTAAAATATGTGATATCTAGATTATACTAGATTGATTTTTTATCATTTACCCTTTTGTAAACACTCTGCATGATCAACGCGACAGCTACAGCGAGTTTCTGGGTACCTAAGCGTCAACGAGTAATGAATACCTACCAGAACAACCCTTTTGTCCTTTTTGAGAACACCCACCAGAACGACCTTACTGACTGTTAATATCCTTCACTAGAACTCTAGAACAGGACATTAAGACACACATGCCTGATCACAACGGCGTGGATCATTGTCCCGTAATCCCATTATTGTGTTCTTTATGTTGTTCGGATGTAATAAATCTTTTAATAAAAGAAATAAAGAACTTTACCTTCTTCATCTCACTAACAGTTGGCGGTAGGGAATAATGACAGAATGAATTGACGCAAATCAAGGGGAGTAGCTTTTCGCGTCTCCCAATAAATCAAAACGTTACATTTTCAGGGTATTGCCTTTCTCCTTTCACATGTGCATTTCTTTTGTTGCGCAGTGCTTTTTGCCACCCAGTTTTCGTTTGTGAGCTGGGGCCCTGTATTCACTCCACTAACTACGGTTGGTACTCTGCATTTTTCTATGTTTGGCTCTAAATGACTGAATGCTAGTTGATGTAGAAGTCGGAATATAATATTCTGACATTAGGACCATCTTAATAGATCTATACCATGTTTCGGTTCTTGAACTTAATGGAACATTTGGGCCCTTTTTTTTTTTTCCTTTGTAGGTAAGAAAAAGTCGATTTTGATGAAAAGAAGCAACTTTCGCTTTGCTTTGATCGGCGAGATAGCTTCTGTTTGCGACACGTACTTCTCATTGCGATGCTGGTGGAGGGGAGTCGGTCACTCGCTGTTAGTGGGTACGAAAACTGAAATCCCCAAACAGCCCCTGTATCATGTAAAGCAAACATTAATGATTTTTTTTTTTAATTTTTAAAATTTTAATTTTTTTAAAATAAAATTTAAAATTATAATTATTAATTATCATAATATTAACTATAATTAATAATTATAATTATATAGAAAGGAGCTAGTTAATTTATAAGAACCAATCACCGGCCAAAACTTATAGTTCTAAACCCTAAAACCTGCTCTCCGAATAATTCTCTAAGTTCCCAAAATCCAAAACCCTAGTTCTTTTTTAATTTTTAATTTTTAACTTTTGGCGGTTTCAATTTAATCTATTCTTCAATGCACTGAGGCCTTTTACCTGCACAAGTTCGTGTTCGTTCTGGTGTATATTTTGAGCGAAAATGGACATCGAGCAAAGGCAAGCGGAGCTGATCGATCAGTATGTAAAGCAAGCGTCGGCTCTAAAGGGCTCAGCCCTTGCCTCCATTATCGTCGACGCCACTTCGCACCCTTCTCTTTTCGCCTTCTCCGAGATTCTCGACGTCCCCAACGTCTCTGAGGTTTCCCAATTTCAGACTTGTCTTGTCATTCCATTTTATCTTCCTTTTTCTTTTGGATTTTTTTTTTTTTTTTAAATTTGGGTTTGGCTTTGGGTTAGCATATATAGAATTGGTGATTTTAAGAGAAAAATGAACTTGATATGCTTCTGAATATTGTCTGATGAACTTTTGCAGCTCGGAGAAACTGAGAATGATTTGTATTTGAATCTGCTTCGCTTGTTTGCACATGGCACTTGGAGTGATTACAAGAGTAAGCGTATAACTTCTTGTTTTCCTTTTGTTCCATTCCTCTCTTTTGCCAAAATTTATTATTAATTGTTTTAATTATTTATTTGATATCATTACTTTAATATTCTGGGATTGGCTGACGGTGAGGTGAGTTTAGTGATCTAACTTCCCGCTGCCTGTTGAATGGGACTTAACAATCAGATTGTTTTTGGGTGTTTTCCGTTTGCTAATGTGATAAATTGATAATTATACACATAGGGATATGCATAGCAGCCCCTTTCATGTTATAAGGGCCACAAGAAGTACATAAAGTAATGAGGATAAAAGAAATCATCAAACCCTGATTGTGGAGCTGTGTGTCTTTTACCACTGAGAAGATTTCTTATGGTTTGACTATTTTACGTGTCAATGAATGCATGTGGATATTAGATGATGAAGGCTTTAGAACTGTTGCATGAACTTAAGATGAGGTTTTAGTGGAAAAGTGGTATAAAAAGTGGGAGAGCCTTTTAGGGGAGATGAAGCAAGACATGTAGTATTTAGAAGAAGAAGTGCAAGAAAGGAAATAAATAGTGACACTGACAGTGGCATCAACATATTGCTATTATGGAAAATGTATCTGATTATGAGCCTTTTTTTATGTGCTCTTCTCTTTTGTTCTGTTCAACAACTTAAATAGGAAATCCTTCACGTTGAATCTTTTTCTGTTGCTTGTATTTGGGTACTGTAATGAATGCAACTACCAAATCTGTTTATTCAAAGGTAATGCTAGTCATCTTCCGCAACTGGTTCCTGATCAAATCCTCAAGCTAAAACAACTTACTGTGCTTACACTGGCTGAAACAAACAAGGTATTTTATCTTTGTTACTGATCCCCTTCAAGGGTATATGAATTTGGCTGATTAGCAGGATACCTTGTTAGTATGCGTAGTTTGTTATTTAATCTAATTTTCTTACCATATTGTAATTGAACGAGTATTTTAGTGTTGTGAATGTAGATAGCTTTGACACTTGAGGACCTATAGCCTCTTTTTAATCTTCCAGCATATGGGCCTTACAGCCAATTTAACTATTTGAATACCTAAATGCTATTCAATTTACCTCTCATGGTCCTCTTTAAGAATTTGAACATTTCTGCTTGCCTGTTCTAATGTCTGTCCTTTCCCAGGTATTACCCTATGATGAGCTAATGCAGGATCTAGATGTCACAAATGTTCGTGAGCTTGAAGATTTTCTTATTAATGAGTGCATGTACGTGGTAGGTCTTCTTTCAACTGGATTCTATTATGAGTGGTAATATCATTTATGCGTCTCCTTAGTTTTTGGTACTTAACACCAAACAGATGAACTGTCAAAAAGTTGTTTCAATTTTTGAGGTCTCAAATGGCTGCCTTTTTTCCTGTTTCCATAAAATTTAGTTAATGTGTAGTGCAATTTCTCTTTTCCTATGATTTCTTGAGAAAGTTTACTAAGATTGAGAAGTGCAACCATTATAATTGTTAATAGGGAGAACACAAAGGAACAATGTACTAATTATTGCCCATTATTTCTCCTCTGTTAGGGAATAGTTAGAGGAAAGCTTGATCAACTGCGAAGGTGCTTTGAGGTCTGTGGATGTTTCCATCACCTTACTTCATGTTGTTGCCTTGTTGGTGTTCCCTGCTTTCTTTCTCTCCCCTTGTTAGGCATATTGAAGCTTGTTTAATATTTTTGTGGACCACAGGTTCAGTTTGCTGCTGGGAGGGATCTGAGGCCTGGACAGTTAACTAACATGATACAGACATCATCAAGCTGGTAACAACATGCTTCCATTTTTTTTTCTGTCTCATAGCAAAAACAGCCACTATGATCTGTAGCAGTTGGGGCAAATCTTGCTATGCATTATATGTATGAAATCTGAAGAATATCATAATTACATGCTAAAACTGCTGTGATTTTTTGTATTTTATGTTACAGCTGCCAAGTTCTAAGCTTTTCTGTATGGCAAGTTCTAGTTAAATGGCATGTGGTTAATGTTTGTCAAGGTGCCATCAATAGAAGTTGTCTTCTAGCTATCTTGTCTTTTTATCTCTCTCAAGATTTCCCATATGTGGATTTCCATCTTGATTAAATTTGTTCATATGTGTATTTCATCGGACTTTAATATCAATGGATTCTAGGTTGGCGACATCAGACAATCTACTTGTATCAATTCAAGAGAAAATAAAATGGGCTGATACCATGAGTGAATTGGACAAGAAGCATCGCAAGGACATAGAAGACAGGGTGGAAGAAGTAAAGAAGTCCCTCACCCTCAAGGTCAGTTGGCCTTAATTTTGTATCTTAGATGATGAACCGTTGCATACAATCTGATTGAAGCAACCAGCATGACATTCCATATAGACCAACTTTATCCTTTTTATTACCTTTTCTGTTGTCCATGATGATGCTGACCAGAGGAAATATTCATCACAAGTCTTATAGGTCATTTCAGTCAATGTGGACTGCTTTATGCCTTATGTGCTCATATAGAACGAATGCAAATCTGTGGTTTTTTGTTTTTGGGGAGCCTGGCTGAAGCCCATGCATGTCTTAAGGTCTCAAAGATAGGAGGGGAAAATGGGAGAGAGAAGGAAGGAATTTTTTCTTTGGTCCTTTTTCCTTTGGGGGACACAAGGAACTTTCATGAAGCAAAATTAAGGTATTGTTAAATAGCCAGGAAAAGAACTAGCTTGCGCTGGACCGTATCCATAGCCTAAAAAAATGTTGAACTAATGGTATATTATCTTCTGCTTTGTATCCTTTAAAGAGATTTTGTTTTGACAGGAGATGGTGAATCTTAGGTGGCTACATGTTAATATAATGTCATGGGTTGCTTACCCAATGAATCCTTGCAATGATGCAAGAAGCTAAATGCAAAACAACATGGAATTCCCTTAAGATCTGCTGCGATTTTAAGGGATGTGTCTAGAGTTTGTTAAGTTTGGGGCCAGTGATGGCTTTGCTGTAGTATATTTATTGTTGGGATATGTTGGTCGATGTGTCTTACTTACGTTGTGGCAGAAGTTACACACTGTAAGCAGGCCAGCGTTGAGTTCCGAGGACATGAGGAGAGCTACTCTGAACCTGGCAGAGTGATGGACTACGAGGAAGATAGAAGCCGGCCAAAGAGGTATTCTGACACAACTTCCTTGTGGACTCTATTGTTTTCACTTCATGATTCATATTCATTTAATGTTTTTCTTTGTTTGAATTTCTTTTGGATTGTCCAAGTCATTTTGCTGTATCAGATCAATGAGGGGATCCATCCAGTTATAGTCTTTGGCTTGCATCTGATCTGCCTTTTCAATGTGAATTCACTTAATCTGGTCTTTGACTGGTATCTACATGAATTGCAGGAGGCGGCATCCATTATCTTGAAACTATAGATAGCTCATGTAGCTTGCAGGATGGCTGTTGAAGCAACTTGCCATAATTTTTTTTCATGGCATGGCAACCAGAAGGTTACATCTGCTTTGGGGACTATGATGCACGCCACTGGCATTGTCACTTTGGACTTCTTGATTTGGGAATTGTCACCGTGTCTTGAACCTATTGTTATTCCTCCTGAGTTAGCAAGAACAGTACCAAATTTGATGGAGCGGCTAAAAGCTTTACATGGTTACAGAAGAACTTGTGAATGTGATTTGCGGTCATTGTGCTTTTGATGTTTCCCCATAAATTTATGACGTCTATTGCTACTTAATATGACGGTATTTTGCTGCCTCTAGGCTGAAAGCTTGGTTGTCTTCTTGGTGATGACTGGTATATATATATATATATATATGTTACCTGTTGAGGAGGTCCAAGTGATCTGCAATCGTTGGAATGGACATGGCGTTTGGTTGGGTGCAATATTACTTGGAAATTTCCGTAGTTGACCAGTCATACGTAGTTACAACTCAGATTCTATGGATTGAGCCAGAAACACAAAACTGCTGACTTTAGGCAAGGCATCTTGTCCATTTACAGAAACATCATGGCCATATTCTCAACTCATTAACGAACCCTATTCCAATGAGTCAATCTGAGCGGCCATGTCGTCCTACCCTTAACTTGGTCATTCCTAGCCGTGATCGCAATTCTGATCCGCAAGTCTGCCAGCCGCCCCCTCCTGTGAACAAGAATCAAGAAAAAGAAGGAACTTCCAACTCCAACTTTCCGGAGATTACGTCGAGTCAGTACAATAATCAGGCAGGATGGTCACATTGTCTACCAAGTGAAGCCACGATCCAGAAGCTGCTCTCATGCGCTGAAGGTCGCCGACGAGTCCCCGCTATCCAATATTGCATGCCAAATCCTGTACGGCATGGCATAGCTTACTTGCACCATTATAGTTTAGCCCATCGCGACACAAAGGCGTTCAACATAGCGTCAAGCTTGCAGTTTCAGGTCCGAGTAGTATATTTGGCAGACTCTGGGTCCGGTTTAGCCAGTGGGTTACATTGGTTATACGAGTCCTGAGACGATAGGCACTAATATTTACGGGATCAGTCTACGATAGGTTTGTGGGAGATGTCTGGAGCTTTGGGTTGAGTGTGTTGGAGATTCACTTGGGCAGGTTTCCGATGACGGTGGAAAGACGTGTTGATTGGGCGAGTTTGATGGAAGCAATATGTATATCGCCACCACCGGAGGCGCCACCCACTGCGTCGAGCGAGTCTCGCGACTTTGTCTTTATGCTGTCTGCAGAAAGACGCAGCGACGCGGTGGAGAACCATGCAGTTGCTGCTGCTAAATTGTTTTTTTAAAAGAAAAAACTAAAACAATAAAAAATAAAATAAAATAAAAATTATTGCAAATACATTGATGATCTACTAGCAATGAGGTTGAGATTAATTGTTGATGTTCCCAGTCAAATTTTTTTATAAAAATAATTTATTATCTGGACATTAAGTATTATTGGATTTAAGTAAAAATTTTTGATATAAATTTTTATTTATTAAAAAAATTAGGCTCAAGTGAAATTTTTTATATAAATTTTATTAAAATATATATGATAGTGTAAAAATTAATATTTTAATTAATAAAAAATTATATATTAAATTATCATGTCAAGTGATAGTTAATAAATAATTTGAAATTATTAATTTTAAATTATTTGAATATGAAATTATATATTTTATGTCAAATTTTTAATTTATAATAATAAATATTAATAAGATATTCTTATATTCATATAGAAAAAATTATAAAATTATAAGTTGAATTATGAAATCACACTTATTATTCTAATTAGTACTATTATAGTTATTAATTATATATTTATAATTTTTATTAATTGTAAACATATATTAAGTAATTTAAAATATTAAATTAACTAATTTGAAAATAATTTAATATAAATTATTTTGATTTTGAGTTTATTTTAAATTATCCTATTGACTCATTTTTCAGAATTTAACATATTTTTGTGTTTTTTTATGTAAGAAAAATTTTTTATTCGTGAAACTCATTTAGTATCGAGGACGAGAATTTCTCAAGACAAACATCCTTGGATTAACACAAACTTGATTTTCAGGCTGCTAACATTATCTATTTTAATTTGTTCGGTATGAACATTCATTGATAATAGTACTACATCTTTCACATAGAGGTCCTAACCACAGCCACTATTGTCATCTAAGAAACTGTTAAAACCTTTTTTTTAAAAAAAAAAAAATTTTTTAATCTGGTAAGGCAGATCAAACTTGGACATTCTGCAATTGGTCAACCAGTCGTGATAAAAATTCTTGGAAGAGAAGAGGAAGGAAAAGCCTGCCCTATCTGTTTTCAGCTTTATAAGCTAACTCAACATCAACGGTTAAAACCAAACAATCAATTAGACTGTGGCTTCTCAGCATCTTCCTTCTAGAAGAAAATGAACCTATTAGGCTTCAAGTGGGCATCTTTCCGTCTGCATTTTTTTGTTTTTTGTTTTTTTTTTTAAAGAATTTTGACGATAAAATCGTCACGTGCCGGGAAAAATACTAGTCAAATAACTCGGAAGCGTAGCAAACATGATCTTCTCTATTTTTCCATTTAAAATATATATGTGTGTTGAAATGTGGGCGACGTCTGACAGTTTTAATATACGGGCAATTTGGCCACGGGCACAATGTGTCTCTAGTTTTCGTCCAACAATAATATTTAAAGGCGTTTAATCGAGAATTATTTTACTCAAAAATTAAAAATAAAAGTGAATAAATTTTATTTATAATATTTAATGAAAAGAAATCTTTTTTTTTTTGTTTATTATCTCTATATAGAGATATATATAATAAATATTTTTAGTTAGAATGCATGAGTTGCATATTTCATAAAAATAAAATATTCCAAGTGCAGCTCGTGATGGTTTTCTCTTCCATCCTGCACAGGAAAATGTTATGTGGGTACTCCTGACCTATAAAAGGTGGCATGTCGTATAATATATTATGTTAATCATATATATATATATATAATATATATTAAATCCTTGAATAGATGATTAAAATTAATCACAAAATGTACCATGAATAACCGTGTCGAGTTGCTTTATTAACTTTTCGGACCAACTTCGTCTGAGTCTATGTTGTAGGAAACTCTTTATGCGTAATTCATATAATTTAGTCCATCATTAATAATTAATTTAATCTTTTTGTTTTTCGGCTCGCTGCTGGGAGACTACGACGTAGAACAGAAGGAAAAAAGAAGAAAAAAATATTTTTTCGCATATGATAAAAGAATATTTAATATTCAATGGCCACTAATTGGCCGCCAACTGTCAATTGAAATCCTCCCATGTAGCTCACTTCTTAGATTTCTTGGTATCCATTTCCAAGGACGACGAGGAAAACGAGGAAGACGGCTCCGGCGAACTGCGCTTTTTAGTGACTCTAATCCGCTCATACTCGAGGGAGCCGATCAAATGCGGAAAGTTGAGTTTGGCTTTTGAGCCACGTATCATAAAAGCGGCTCGGTCATAAGCTAGCGCCGCGTCCTCGAGTGTCTCGTACGTCCCCAGCCAAGTTCTCGCGCTGTTTCTCTTCGGATCCCTGATCTCCGCTGCGTACTTCCCCCAGGGCCTCCTCCTCACTCCCTTATAATGCCTTCCACTCGCCGGCTCGTGCGAAGAAATCGCATCCTCTTTCTGGCGTTCAGGGCTAACCGGGGTGGTTACCGAATCAACTTGGCTCGATTGAACGGACTCCGTTGCAAGACCCCTATACGACACCGTTTCAGTATAGTTTTCAATTTGTAAAAGGAGGTCGCTCCAGTTCTGTGCCGTCAACAGGCTGTCAAAGCTCGAACTTCGACAGTCCAACGGCACATCGCGGGTGTTGATGACCTCCGGCAGATCGTCTCCGAGAAGATGCTCGCGAATTGACTCTAAAAGAGCCAAATCAGACTCCGAAGGGCTTTGACCGTACATTTCTTGTCAATCTCAAAGAAACTTAATGCCAAACTGGATCAAAACCAAATAAAAAAAATAAAAACTCTACGGTTTTTTCAAGTGTGCTCTGAAGAGCGAATGACCGAAGAAGATCGTACGGGTATTTATAGTATCGGACTTCTGTTCTGGGGGAGGTCTTTCAACGTTTTGACCTCATTTAATATATTTTTTTTATACTTTTTCTTATTTCCTAGAATTTTCGCAATGTTGCAAGTTGAAGTCAAGTTTAATCACATGTTTTTAGTGCATCATACATAATATTATTTTTTTATGTTTTCATCAATTCTTGTTTGGTAATTCATTAAAATTTCATAATTATACATACGCGCTCAATTTGTCGCGTGAGTGCTCTTATTATATTAAGAAAAATAATAGGTAGATATCGTGTTTATTAAATACGCTGTACTAAGAAAAATATTAGGTAAATATGTTGTAGAGA
This sequence comes from Rhizophora apiculata, assembly GCA_037832385.1. Taxonomy (NCBI): domain Eukaryota; kingdom Viridiplantae; phylum Streptophyta; class Magnoliopsida; order Malpighiales; family Rhizophoraceae; genus Rhizophora; species Rhizophora apiculata. Next base: position 12,124,534 of record CM075430.1, read on the forward strand.
AAATATAATAAGATGATATCACATAAATAATATTTAATTTTAAATAATAAATTTATAGATATAAAATAATTTTATATAAAATTTATGTGATATTAAATATTATTTATGTAATATCAAATATAATTATATATATTATAAATTATATTATATATAGAAATTAATATATTTAAATTTTTATATTAATTACAATTATGAATTGTAAAATAATTTATGTCAAATTAATAAATATATATATATATATATATTTTATAGAATAATTAGTTAAAATTAAAAAATTAAAAAGTGAGTTAAATTTTATTATTATTAAATAAATTTTCTAATCATTTCATTTTAAATTAAAAAAAATTTTAAATAGATTTAAAAGTAATAATTTTTAACAGATACAATTAATTTTATATTATATTTTTTTCTCTTATACTATATTTTGTAATATATAAATATAAAAATATAATATAAAATTAATTATATTTATTAAAATTTATTATTTTTGTATTTATAAAATTAGACTTTTTATATAATTGATAAGTTTATATAATTTTATCAAAAATATAAATGATACTTTTTTTCTTTTATAGAATAATTAGTTAGAATTAAAGAATTAAAAAGTGAGTTGAATTTTTTTGTTATTAGATAAATTTTCTAATCATTTTATTTTAAATTAAAAAAAAATTTTAAATAGATTAAAAAATAATAAATTTTAGTAAATATAATTAACTTTATATTATATTTTTACTCTTTTATATTACATTCTATAATATATAAGTATAATAAAACTAATGATATCTATTAAAATTTACTATTTTTGTGTCTATGTAATTAGACCCTAAACTAAAGAGTATCACTTTTATGTCACTTATGTTTCAGGTTCATAAGTTGAGGAGTTAAGGGGGTTGTTAACTAATTTCTTTTTATTTATTTATTTTACCCGGAGGCCGTTTATTAGTTTATCCTTTTGGCTAATTAAAGCGTGTGAACGTATAACAACAATCTTTCTATAAACAGAAAGGAGTTTGCTTGTCTAGAGAATAAAACGTGCACTTCTTGATGTTGCATTTGCATTTTTCAATTTCACGAGAGCAAGCCAACCAAGTTTAGTTTAATATATCACATGAGCAACATTTTTCAAATGAATTAACGAATGTGAATTTATGTTTATCTCGTATCATTTTTTTTTTTATTTGTGTAATAAAACTTGTGAAAAAATTTGGTATAATTTTTTAAAACAACACGTTCAACAATCTATTTCAAAAATAATCTTGCTTGTTAGTATAAGAAGCGATGAACATTAGAAGCAGGTGGTACAACAAATTCCTTCTGGCATTATACAATTACCAAAGATAACAGAAAAGAATTGAACATGGAATTTTTCTTTTAAAGGGTAAAAAAAACATGGAAAAAATATTAAAAACTTAGGCAGTGTAGTTGGGGTTCACGGAGTGAAGGTCCAAACGCCTAAGCTTGGCAATGCTTTCAACCCTGCCTTTCAGATTGCTAAGCTGAGTAATTCTGCACCATCAAAAGACATAATCAAAGACGTTGAGAAAGATATTAAGCTATATTGTGGAATTGAAAGGCAGTGACCCCAAGATTGTATGGTAAAGAACTAATAGACCATTTGCCAATGACTTCCATTGCAGAACAAGTTGACAATATGGAGCGAGTAGCAGCATGTTGAATCAGGAACACACACCTTGCTATCTCTGCACGCCTTTTGGATTCTTCTGCCATTTGATTGAGCTCTACACCGAAACTGCTTCTGTCAGTGGACATCCTCTCTTCAGGGCTGAGGCCAGTTAGTGCTCGCCGCTCGGCTGCCCATGCAGCCTCCTGTGCTTCCTTTCCAAAGTCCTTTTTGCTGGTCAATGCGGTCTGGAAGAAGGCCGAAAAGAAGGAAACAAAACGACTGTTAATTTTCAACCGTGAAACATTGTGACTCCAGAAACACCATGTTATGTTCATGATGTTCAAGTAACTTGTTTCTTCAACATGGTAAAGCCATCTTTTTATCTATCCAACTCTTCAACCCCACTTCCACATATGGTGGAACTTGCCAACGAGCTAGGCAAGTCGGTACACTTTAAGCATACTTGTTCTTAAATTCATGTTTATGTTTTCTTCTTTTTTTTTTTTTTTTTTGTTTTTCAAAAAATGGTATTCTGTATTCTACGTTATCGTTGTTGGCATGAATCGGCCAGATAAAGCTTTTCCGTGGCAGCCCTTTTCAAAATATAACCTACATATATTATCTCATTTCCAAGTATAAACTCATTCCATGTGACCATGTGGATCTGACTTGGATTAAAACACAGAACTTAATAAATTGACTTTGGTCAGGACTCAGAACTTGACGCTTCAGTTTTAGAGATGATTCCAACATTAGTGAAACTACAATTTATTAATCACCTAATTTTAAACACGACTCCTTTCAACTAAATGCATTAATTTATCCATCCAGAAATTATTACATCACTTAGTCATCCATTCCGAACATTGGGTATTTGGATTAAAAAAAAAAAAAAATCAATTCACTTTAATGAAGGTTGTATAATTTTTTATTTTTTGGGTGTCCGTTGTATGGAATTTTCCAAGACCTTGCGTTCTGGCTTTGAGGAGTGGCAGCAGCGGATGGAGAGCCCTTGGTACTGACAGGTTGTTCGAGCAACTGTTGCTTTTTTATTTACTTATTACAATTGAATCACCAAAGGAAAATTGGAAAATAAGTAAGGAGAGCCAAAGCATTCTGCTAGTGCATCAATTGAAAGACAGAGATCGCGTTACATGCTCTTAAAGTTTTCTTCTCAAATCCAGTATCGCAAATTAAATTTTGATTAGATTTCGAGGCATCAATGGTATTGCGTGTACGTGGGCTTTGCCAGACCATACATTTTGATCAATGTTCCTTTGATTTCAATCAAACCATGCAACAGAGTAATCTAGGTCACCAACAAGCTCCAACTCCACAAAGCTCTTTGTGATGGCAACCTGTGGCTCTCTAAGGTCTCTCGAGGAGGTGAATCAACTGGAACGAAGCAATAAGAAGGTGAGGTTTACAAATACCGTAAAGGTGGTGGGAGTAACTCATCCATCGTCAATAGGAAGGACAGAGACGAGCTCTGGGCTTGGGGCATTGCGCCAGCAAGCATCTTATCGCAATGCTTTCTTAGGCAGCGAGTTGTTTGCTATGGAGTATACTTCTTTTGCTGAAAAATCTTCAACCTTTGGGGCTTACAGAACACGACAACGTACATATCTTTTTCGAAGAGCAATTTGAAGAAAGCAATAATCACCAGTACTTCCACTTTTCAAGTAACAGCAAAAGCACGTAACAAAGTAACATGTCATCACCATGAGACCATTAAAAAAATCCAAGGCATTGACACAACGAGAAAAATAAGTTCCATGCAACCTGTAATACTAAGTGCGCATCCTCCTTCCCGTGATAACATGATTGAAATTTATTGCCTTCATTTCCAGCTTTAACCACACAAAATTGAAGGCCAAGATGCATGCTCCTAATGCTGAAAGCAGCCAAGCTTGCGAGTATAACAGAACCTCGGAGCATTATGACTTCAACCCCCTTTTTTGTTGCTGTCATAGAGCACACAAACATCTGCTGCTGTCTTCATCTGAAATTGTTTAAAAGTTTGAGCAAAAGTCCAGATAAAAGATATATCTAATATTTTAAGGTGACAGATTACACAGTTAACAACAATAGCTAAAAGCAATGTTTTGCCTTCACATGTTACATATTTATCATGAGAACTTTCCAATCCAATAGGAGCACCTGAATGAGATGAGATGACTCTTCATAGTTTAACAAGGAATCCAAAGATATTTGACTACACAGTAATCAATTGGTGTCAATATAATTTGCCAAGCCTCACCAAGTTCTCATATTCCCAACATGCATTGCAGTTAATATATGAGTATAATTATAATTCAATTCTCCACTGAAAACTAACAACAAATAGGATGAAATTTTAACATAAAGTTTTAGGCAGATCCATTCACATTTTCAGCATGTATAAGCCTTACATTTACCAACTTTGTGAGCTCAAAGTGGCAGGCTCTCTTATAAGTTCCAACATAAGTCAAAACCAAAAATTGTCACTGTCAAAAGTAATTGATGAATAAAGGTATTCTGTAGTAGTAACCTGTATGATGTTTACAACTTGCTTGATTGCCCATCCAAGCAAACTCAAGCCAAGTAGCAAAGTAATAAGTGAACAGCCTTTAAGTGAAGTCACTAAAACCTGGAAAAAAGAAAAAAACTTAGAACCCAGGAGCATCAAGTAAATAAAATATGCATGTTAAAGAAGAAATAGCTTCCATTAAAATATCAGAGCTTACATCCATCAACTTTTCAGTTTGGTTTTCTGCGAGAAGGAATAACATAATATAAAGAACCTGCATAAATTAAAAAATTAAAAAAATAAAAATCAAGAGTACACTAGTAATCATGTAAAAAAAAAATTCACAAAATAAACAAATCAAGGTTATAATTACCTCACACGCCACACAACAGTAGGCCATAAACATCCGATTTCCATAGTAAGCTCTGAAAAGCCAACTGGTGCTGTCCCTCACATCTTTATGGCTAGCTTTGCCTATCAAGAAGGTACTGCAATTGAAGTAACAAAGACTGAGGAAATATAAAAAGAGAAACTAGAAAAGGAAAAGTTGGCAATGACATACATAGGAGGTACTTGCCTATACATCTGCAGCCAGTGGCTAGCGATATCTAAAGCTAGTAATGACACAAAGACCAAGCCAGGCCTTTATTGAGAACCAGCCAAAAAAAGGGTCAGCTACGGATGCATAGAACTTCTATCACTTGTTAGGCACAAGAAATAACTGAGATTACCTGTATACTTGGGAAAGCATTACTAGAAGAGAAGCAGTGCTAATCCTAGATGAAAAACACATGAAGTAAATTAGCTACACAGGCATCAGCAAACAGATCAATATTCAAAGTAGTAACAAATGGAAAAGCAAAATTAGAGTTGGCAAACATCATTATTCACGGCGAAAAAAAATTACCTATCTGTTACAATGTCCAAAACAGCTCCAAAAGTTGAAACTGAAGAAGAGTGGATGAATTAGATATTCTAACTTCCACATATATATATAGCAATGTTGAATAATAAAGGGAGGACAACTATATTGGAGACCTCATAAAAAGGATATGACACCATGAAACACAAGATGTAATACATACATACGCATTACCCTTAATGTAAATAAGAAGACTTATCATTAAATATAAGATATCTTTCAAGAAAAAATTCTCAAAATATGCATAGCACAATATCCCAATAACTTATTCATTAGAAAGCATGTCAATAACTTCAAGTTGGCAGAGCTCTGATGTAGTTGATTATGCCACTATATTGACAAATTTATTCTTGGGGAATGAACACAATAACTGATTTGTCTACTAGTTGCCATATTACAAGGGCAAGTCAAAAAAAAATTCAAATGCCAAGGCTGCAAAATAAAATTGAATAGCCCAGCGCCCAGATCAATGTAAAAAGCTAAAATGTTTCAGAATAGATAATGAAGAGTAACCAATTCAACATTCAATTTGATAACAGGTAATGTAATATGTGTGCGCGTGCACGCGGGTGTGTGAGGCAACTACCAGTTGTATTGGCATGCTTCAATAATTGAGCCATATGCCATCTAACAATCAACAGTAGGCTTTAGAAAAACCACATACCTTGATCAAATTTGCGAGCACACCAACCGTCAATGCCATCACAAACAAAGCTGAAATAACAGTACATGAATGCGCCTACACCCTGAATTCCACTTATATTTACAGTAGCAAAGATCATATTCAAAATAAATTTCAAGGAATATCAAGCCTCACCTGATGAAGTAAAGAATGCAGAAAAGCCGTTTGTTGGTAAAGCATATAGCAAAGGCAAAGCAATTCATGAGAATTCTTATGTACCCTGAATTTGCACAACAAACAGCCACCAAAAAAAAAAAAAAGGGATCTCATGAGGAAAGAAAATGCATACAGAAACAAAACATATCAATCAAAAATTCAACTCTTAAGAATTTTACTAGGGATATCAAAGCACAGAAACACCCACCAACGATATTGGGAATATAGAGGTAGACAGACAATTTGGAGGGCTTCGTTCCGGATTTCTTGGCCATTGTCTCTTCTCTAAATCACTACTGCAAGAAAAAAAAAAAACCCCGTAGTTCTGTCTACAACTGTCAACTTTTAAAAAACAAAAACACGACTTCCACAGACACGCCAAGTGTCAGATTCTGGGACCCGATGCCCTTTTCGTTTGTCGGAGGCTGTCGGGATTAATCCTAGCTTTCAGCAGGAAATGTAAACAACAAATACGCTCAGATTTAGACAAAAATTCCATCAAAAGTTAATGTGGGAAATAAATCCGACGAATTCAACTAATTTAATCTACCAAAAATAAAAAATCAAAAAGAGTAGGAGAGAGAGAGAGAGAGAAAAAGTGAAGAGAAAGGAATGCAAATGAATAACCTTAAAGAGGCGTAAAGATGTGGGGGAGGATGGCATAATGGCTGTTCCTCTTCGAAACTAGACCAGCAGGAGGAGAAGGAGGAGGAGGAGAGAGAAACGGAAGATGAGGCGCGACGACGTGACGGCCGGCGAAGACGAGCGACCTCGGTAGAGAAATATTTGTTCTTTTTTCTCTCTCTCTCTCTCTCTCTCTCTCTCTCTCTGTTTTTTTTTGGGATAAGGTCAAAGTTTTCGTATTTATGAGCTGTGGAGCCGCACCATTTATTGGAAACAAAATGGGCAATTTAGCCCCGAAATGACCATTTGGTGTTCCTTATTTCTCATAATTCCCAAAATGAACCTCCGCCTCCTCACCTCGCCTTATCTCTCTCTTTCTCTTGGATGCGCCACCGACTTCTGCCTCTCTTCCGCTGTGTGTCTTTTTCTATGTTCCCATCATCGTAGGCCGACACCTGCACAATGACGGAGACATTGGATGCATGCTAGATAAGCACTGTCGGCTTTTTCTTGTACTTGGTCGCCAACTGCAGTTGGGAAAATTGACTAGCAGAGCACAAAAAGGTTTGGTTTTTTGTTCATTAGAGTTCTAATTTCCAAACATTTTGTGCAACTCGGTGTACATTTAATTCCATTTTAAATTGGGTCTGTTACATGAATCTTTTCTTGTCGTTCGGTTCTGTTATGAACTAAGTTGCGCAACGCAATGGCCTAATTGTGGAAAAACTGGATTTTGATATTGAACGGAAAAATTCAAGATTGTTGTTTCTTTACGATGATTTGAAGACCCTGGAAGGAAAATTCCGGATATTCACATGAAATTTTGATGATCACACTGGGAGCGGAGAAGTCAATATTCGGGAACCTTGGTGCGGATGAACATACAATTTTCCTCTCCGAAGTTTCATCGTGCCCATGAACTTTGCAGGACAGAGTGTTGGCCTGTAGTTATGTTATTTTTGACTCCTTAGTTACACTGTGGATTCTTCAAGGCCATGAGATGGAGATCAAGACTGTGATTGGATTCTGGAGAAGTAGTTAAAGTTGGTGTAGGGACAAAATAATTAGAAATAATTGAAAAGAATGATGAAGAAGAAAGTGGTGAAGTCTAGCTATGAAGCGTTGAAGAGTCACAGAATAGAAATAGAGGAACGAATATTTAATTGGGTCAGTATTGTTTAGTTCCCTAAGATGGGATATGATTTATGCACAGATTAAAGCACATGAATATAATTCTAAGATGGAAGAAAAGCATGTGTCAGGGGAGCTTGTTTCAAGAAGATTTGACACGATTGCCAAGTTATTCTCAATTACAGAATGATGATTATCTAAGCATGGATATGGCTGTCATTTATTGTTGTCCTGTTGAAGCTTTTTTTTTTTTTTTCTTCTTTGTATTAACATAAGCCATAGGGTGCATTCATATGATTTGGGCACTATATCTTTGGATTGATTGTTTTATGCATGATGTTCAAGGTAGCTTCATAAATCTGTTTATTGCTATAATTCCTTGACCTTAGGATTATTACATCATCTTGCCCAAATGCAGAGTTATTTAATGGTTCAAGTTGGGTTGCTTTCTACGAGATGATGAATCGTTTCTTTTCTTTCCTTGGGTTTTGTTTAATAATACTTGATTGGGCTGCATCACTAACAAATTAACGCCAACTGAGATATGCAAAGTCTGGCCCCAATTAGTGAAAAATTCACCTTCTAGATTTGACTTCAACTGGAATCTGCTGTGCCCTTGGTGGAGATTCTTTGCTTCTGTGAAGGTTTTCACTCCATTTGCCTAATGGCCTGATTCTTATCTTTTCCCCTTTTTCTAATGGTGATGTTGAGTTATCCAACTTTTGATGGAAAAAGATCAGAGTTGAGCTTCATAATTTGAGGATTTGTGTACAGTGAAACTACATTTCTTGGACCCTTCCCCGTGGATAAAAAATTGGCATTTCGATTTGTTTTGAGAAAGTATCATATATCTTTATAACCATGTCTGGCTTCCCCCAGGCATTAGAAACTTGCAATTTCAGCCCCTATATGGGTAAATTGGCAATGATCTTTAGATGCTTGTTAAAGGCTCCGGATGAAGCATTTTTGGGTTGCATTTCATCTACTTCTGGGTGCATGACAAGAACTGATGTTGTCTTGTTTCTTAGACGCTCCTTGCAGATTAATATGTTTCTGAACATAAGATACAACTTTTGAATTGGAATCTTACTTTATTTTGATACATTAGTAATTAATGGAACGCTGGAGTGGCATTTTAAAGATTCCCCTGCACTCTAACAGCAGAAGTCTTTATAGAATTGCAGTGTCCCTCTGCCTCTCTTCTACTTCAAAAGGCCTAAGTGTAAGTTCTTTTTGGAAGGCTATGCTTGTTATAATTAATCCCCAAAGAATACATAGTGATAAAAAAAAAAAAAAATCTAATTTCAACTACTTCTTCTCGTGTCTTTCCTTACCTTTGCTTTGGAGGATACCATGACTACCCTCCTTGTATGAAAGACAGGTGCCTTCTGCTAATGTCATCTTCTTCAATGGAGATCAAGTTCACGGGACCAGGAATCCAGTGATTGAGAGGCTATCTGATCTGCAGAACATTGCCGATATTCTGGTCTCTAAATTTGGTGCTTCTGTTAATGCATGGGTTATTGAGGCTTCAGTTTTCAATGGACCTTTTGCTGTCTACAGAGACTTGATTCCATCAGTAAATCGGTGGGGAGAACCAAGATTTTACAGTGCAGAGGGGTCCCCAGCTTCTACTTCAATTGTCTCTCTCTTGCTAAATTTTCTTGGAGAGGTATATTTTAAACAGTCCCTCAGTAATTTAGATCTTGCCATGTCCAAGCATGTAGCTTGACAGCTGTTAGTCAAAGGCAAACAGAATGAAGTTTGCCTTCTCCATTCTCTAATCTTTTTAAATCTATCTTCTTTAGTACAAAATGCTACAATAGCTAGATGTACCGTATGACTGCAAATGTGGTCCTATTCTTTCTGCAAGCATGTTTTGGTTGCCTGTGTACATGCTAGTTCATGCAAAACAGTAGAAGGGTTCAGAACTGGACAAGAGCAACTTTATTCTCATTTGTGTCATGTTTTAACATGTTATCAGATTGGAACTTCATAATTGCAAAGATATATTTTAGTCAATCTATTCCATTGATGAATTGAGATTTTGTTGACTATTACGTTTTGCCTCCTTAAATGTCTTGCAGGCACAGAATACCATATCAAGAGGAGGGAAAGGATTATTTGGAAAGAATGTAGGTGCACCATCTTCTGAACTGCCAAAAACATACATACTTGGATTTAGTAAAGGTGGGACTGTGCTTAACCAGCTAGTTACTGAACTCGGTTTTTCAGAAGAACTATCCCACCAAAAAGAACAGTCCAGTGGTGGGGATTTTCCTGAGGCTGAAGAACAGATTCAAGTCATACCCTGTACCAAAGAAGGTCTTTTAAACAGCATCGCAGAGATCCATTATGTGGATGCAGGCTTAAACTCAGCTGGTGCCTACATCACTGAATCCAATGTGATTGAGAGAATCTCCGCACGCCTTGTACCAGGAGCTCCTGGGATTCGTTTTGTGCTTCATGGAACTCCCAGGCAATGGTGTGATAGCAGACGAGCATTGACACGCAATGAAAAAGACAGATTACTTGGCCTGCTTGAATCTGCAGCTCAAAAGTGTGGAGGGAGACTGCAGGTGCGTGAAAAATTTTATTTCACTGACCGGCCTCCTGATCTGCAAATGCACTTTGAAATAATTGATTGTATTGATGTTAGTTGAGTGGTCTGCAATGTATAATTCGTAGTGCACCTGCAATGTACATATTTTACTTAAACTTCATTATGGAAAGGTCTTGTGCTTTGAACGCCTTCTTGGATAACAAAACATGCCGAAGGAACAATCCTATATGATACAAATATGTGATTCCTAGAACGTAATGCATTTGGTGCATTTATCTAAACCTTAAACAGTATCCGGTCATTTAGACAATGAGGAAGCATCTGACTTGCGGATGATTCAATGAAGCAGTAACGAGGGTCCTTTCCGCTGCTGTTTATGTGCCATTTCATTGCCTTAGCTGTAGTTGTTAATGTTTACTTCTGTTGTCGAGACCCAATGAACTCATTAAACTAATGGACATTCCTCGGCAACTTCTGGGTGTGTCTTTACCAGTGGCTTAGTCTGATAATCAAGAAAAGAGATCTTGACAGTTTCCGTTCGTTTTCACGGATTTATTTGACGTGAAAATGAATTGGTAATATATGTTTGCTTAATGACTAGGATGAAACCCAACTATACTGTCTCAATTTTTATTTTTATTTTTTTTGAGTTTTATTTTTCCTTTTTTCATTTTTTTTTTCTTTTTGTTCAGTTCTTTTTATCATCTTTGGTACTAAGTTACTTGTAATATTCATCACCCTTTATACAAACGGGCATATGTAATTGAAATATTTGATGAATAATACAAACAAGCAAAAGCATATATTGGAATATATTCTTTACTATATTGTTTTAAAAAGAATACAGTATTATTTTTTCAAGAACTGACACACATTCTCAAAAAATTTCACGCTGAGAATATATTGTAATCATCGTTACCAATATTTTTATATTTGTGCCTTTTGACACTATTTGTAATTATACATAAAAATAATAATAATAAAAAAAATGTATGATTAATATTTATAATTTTATTTATTAACAAATTTATTAAATTATAAATTATAATATGAAAATAATTTTTTTTAAATATTAGAAAGCTCGTGGCTCGATCACAGTGTACCGCTTCCTACAAGAAAGTCTGGGGATGGTAGGTCTTTCGTATATCTTCGGTCAATGCCTGAGGGGCAGGAGCAGCAACGTCTATGGAGTCCCGTAGAAAGAAAATGCCTCTCTCTGCTTCAACGGAGCAAGACAAGGAAAACGCTCCTGCAAATCCACTCCTTCATGCTTCGAAACGCCATAGACACCAACGTTAACATCTTCACCAAATTCGTCTTGACGTGCTCTTCCCTTGCTGCGACGAGTTTCCATTCTGAACCCTTTGCTATCATTAGCTATGCCCGCCGCGTGTTTGACAATAGACCCCACAAATACGACGCTTTCCTTTGCAATGCAATGATCAAAGCTCACGTGGGTATGCGCCAGTTTGCCGAGTCTTTTAATCTTTACGGAGATCTGAGGAGGGAAACCGGTTTCGTTCCCAATAATTTCACGTTTACTGCGCTGGCAAAGTCTTGTAGTTTGAACATGTCCGTCTGGGAAGGTTTAGAGATACATTGCCAGGCCTTAAAGATTGGGTTTGGCTCGGATTTGTATGTATCGACTGCATTTGTCGATATGTATGCTAAGTTTCAAATGCTGGATTTAGCGAGAAAGCTGTTTGAAGAAATGCCGGAAAGAAGTCTAGTTTCGTGGACAGCGCTCATCGTGGGTTATGTGAGGTCTGGGGATATGGACAATGCACGTGTTCTTTTCAATCACATGCCCGATAAAGACTCTGCAGCATATAATACGATGATTGACGGTTATGCTAAATCAGGAGACATGGATTCAGCTCGATATTTGTTCGATGAGATGCCAGATAGGAATGTGATCTCGTGGACTAGCATGATTTATGGGTATTGCAGCAATGGTAATGTTTTTGCTGCTAGGTCGCTGTTTGATGTCATGCCAGCGAAGAACGTGATTTCGTGGAATGTAATGATTGGGGGATATTGCCAAAATAAACAACCACACCAAGCGTTGAAATTGTTTCACAAAATGCAGTCAAGCACACTGTTTGAGCCTGATGATGTAACAATTGTAAACATTCTTCCAGCTATTGCTGATTTGGGTGCCTTAGAGTTGGGTGGTTGGATTCATCAGTTTGTTAGTAGGAAGAAACTTGACAGAGTCACTAATGTTTGTACTGCACTGGTTGATATGTATGCAAAATGCGGCGAAATTTGCAAAGCAAGGAGAATTTTTGATGAGATGCCTAGAAAGGAAACAGTCACCTGGAATGCTTTGATAAATGGATTTGCAATCAATGGGTGTGCCAATGAAGCATTGGAGGTGTTTTCTGAGATGCAATATGAAGGAATTAGACCAAATGATGCAACCATGTTGGGTATTTTGTCTGCCTGTAACCATGGTGGTCTAGTAGAGGAAGGAAAGAAGTGGTTTAAAGCAATGGAGGAGTTTGGGCTTAGCCCTAAAGTTGAGCATTATGGATGTCTGGTTGATTTATTAGGAAGGGCAGGTTGCTTGAAGGAAGCTGAGCAGTTGATCAAGAGTATGCCTTATGAGGTTAATGAAATTATTCTGAGTTCTTTTCTATGTGCCTGCGCATACTCTAGGGATATTGTAAGGGCTCAGGAATTACTAAATCAGGTTGTTCGTATGGAATCATGGAATGATGGGAATTATGTAATATTGAGGAACTTGTATGCCTCGGAGAAACAATGGAGAGACGTTGAGGAAATTAAAGTCGTAATGAGGAGAAATGGAGCAAAGAAAGAGGCTGGTTGTAGCTCCATAGAAGTTGATAACAGGGTCACAGAGTTCATTTCTGGGGGTAGAGCTCATCCATGGTGTGATTTGATAGCCATGGTCTTGAGGCAGTTGTGGATTCACATGGAGGACAAAGTTGTTTATCAGACTAGTTAATCTCTTCTAGCTGCTGAATGTTGAAGAAAGTACAACTTCACAAGCTCAAAGCACGCACAGCAACATTGGATGTGGTTTCCCTTCATGCATTAGGAAATATCAATGGATTAAGGTACAATTCTTTTCCGTTATATATTTTCCCTTCACAAGCTCAGGCAATTTTCTTTTTCCATTTTATTTTTTACAGGTCAAACTCAAACATTATTAACGTGTGCTTGTATGCATACTCACGCATTACTATCCCGATTCTTCCAGTTAACTTGAGGCCTTGCTTAAATTTTGAACGCAACGAATGATATTGAGCGCGTTGTTTTACATGATATTCATAGGCTGTCATCAACACGCTGTATTTGCTTATGGGAAAATTTCATGCGACCCCATTGACAACGGGACCTGCAAATGAGTACAGATCCGCCGTTCTTGGCCAACCCCTATTTGATGAGTCAGCAGCAATGCGCATTCCTGGCCCGTTCCTTTTCCATCCATGTGGCTGAAATTTCTGATTCCTGATGGATGTCAACTGAAAAGAAGATCCATTCGCTGTAATCCTTTGTTTATGTTCTTGTCAATAAGAGTAGAGAGAGGTTTGAAGGAGACGCCATGGGAAAGTGGAAACCCGGCTATTGTTGTTGCCTAGGAGCCAGGTTGCGAGTAGAATTCATGACTATTGTTCCAATGAGAATGCTACATTGATATATGAAAATATGAAATTATCACTTAAAGGCCTTTGCCTTATTTCTTAGTACCCATAACATTGCTATATCTAGTCTAAGTGCTTTATTTCTTTATTGGAAAATTAATATTAAATTTTGCATTATACATTACAAATATTATCCATTGCATTTTGATATCAATCAAAGAAAATTTTTATTTTAACATTTGTTTTGACGTGAAAATAATTTATATATAATTTTATATTATTTGATATTTAAAAAATAATAAAATAAATTTATATAATATAAAATTATAAATAAATTATATTTAAAAAAATAAATACAACAAACACTTTAATTAGATCATACATAAATGCAAAGAATTATCAATTTTCATGGCTAATTAGATGTAACGGTCGATTGAGAGTTGTCAATCAAGGGAACTCCCTGACAAATTTTGTTTAATTTATAATTGGGTCAAGTAGGCCCATGAGACCCAAATCCGACCCAAGACTAACAGAGCATGACAACGATGGGCTATCTCTTATTGCTCTCTATCTCTCAGTCAAGTAGGAGTTTGGACAATGAAAACCGTACGAAAATCTGACTTTTAAAGACCGTAAGATTGAACGGTGGTTGAGTTGCGCTCAAATCCGTGCTTTGGAATCGAGCAACACCTTCCCGTCTCTGTCTCGACGTCCTAATGCTGGTCAACCTTTAAGTTCTTGGTTCTTTTAGAGAAGGTTTGAGAAAAATCTGCGAAAAAGCAACATGGGTTCCTCGCCACTAACTGTATCATCAACTGTTTTTGTTTTTGTGATCGTTTTGTTTGTCTTTACTTCCAATCTAATCCCACTCACGCTCTCCCTTCCGTTCATTGTGTTGCCCGGTAAATTTCTTTGCTTTTCCTTTTCAATTTCCTTTCTTAATATCTAAAAGGAATTCACTCTCTTTCAGTTGCTTGAAGTATTTGTTGACCCGGTAGGCTATTTGGCGCATTGCAATCTTCATAGTTTCCTGTTTGCAAGATTTCATCTTGGTATCTTTCTTTGGGGGCGTAATTGCATATGATTCTTGGTTGTATTTTGCTTGATGGGTCTTTGAGAAAACGCAAACCATTTGTACTTGACATGTTTTTGGTCCGCTTAGCCTTTCTCTTTCCCTTTTCGTCCTGATATTCCAGTTGGTTTGATTTTAGAAGCTGCCAAAAGCTGTCTTTCAAGATAGTTGACATCTTTGGACCTTTTTTTTTTTTTTTTTTTCTGTGCGTTTTGTGTCAGGTGTTGGTGATAAATGCAGCAACCGCGGAATTACACACTTTACTGAGCTTCTAAGCAGCTGGTCTGGCTCCCAAGGATATTGCTTGTAAGCTATTGTGTTTATTGTTTATACTCATAAGTTTTTGCTGATCTGTTCTAATCAGAACACAAGTAGACTTGTATCTACCCCTTCATGCCCTTTGACCATACTTGAAAACTCACCTACTTCAGGGGACTCTTAACGAGATGGAGTGAAGCATGAGCTGAGAACCAGCTTGAACTAAGGCCTGTTATAGCAATTATGTTAATCATGGTGTACAATGGGCTTGGCAGTATTGTATGCGTCTGCTGGCCTGTGGCTGATGAATTGTTGTCACAGAGCCTGTCACATCTTCTTCTTCTTTTTTTTTTTTTTTTTTTCGTTTTTTTCCCTGATCTAGAAACGATAATTAGAAACTATATATTAGAAGAATTTCTTTGGCAGAACTATGTTGGGAAAGCAAATGATGCCTCTGGAGTATGTTTATATGCAAGTCGATGGCATACACTGATTGGCTTTTATTTACTCTGCCTACTATGCAAACCAGAACCTACAAAAAGCCAGCACTTACTGGGCAACAAACAATAAAAAAATTTTACCCAGGAACTGACAAGACATTTAAAGATTACAGTCTGATGTGCAGCTGAAATAAAAAATTATCAAATTCTCTAGTTCTGGGAGAAAAATGAACTATCCAAGCTGATAGAATGTTACAACTTGGTTTCAGAAATGAGCTATAGCATCACTTGCAACATTTTATGACACTACTTGGGTCATCATAGAAATTCTCTTTAATGATGAAAAGTTTATTAAATAAGAAAAAAGAATGTCATGGCTGCCATCACAAGTGACGATACTGGTTCAGAAAAGAAGTTAGGGGATAGATGGGAATAAGGGATATAAATGTGTTTGATTGTAAACCTCAATATCAGTTTCTTGTCTTGTATAAATGACAGTGCAGAAAGGACCCAAACTTGCAGTTAAGATATTCAGATTAGTATGTTGTCAAGAATGATTTATAACCATTAGAACGATTGAAGCTCATAGTAAATGTTTTTAGATGTTTCAGTTATTTTGTTACACTCTTATTTGCATCCTGAACACATTACTTGATGTCCTTACCCACCTGCAGAGACATTGGAGATGGTTCATGGGATTCTTGGACTTGGCCCCTCTTCGAACAGGTTATGCTTGAACTTAATGTCAAGAACTGCTGGCTTTTGCAATGTATCCCATATTAATATTTCCTTCTGTACTTGTGGTTGCAGACAGCAGTTGCTTGTGATAAGGTGGTAAAGCTGTGGGAAATATCTGCCTATATTTCTATTATTATACTTGAAGTGCAATGTGTTCCCAAATAAGATTTTTCATATCAATTTACAGTTGAAGAAATTGACTGAACTCAGTGATGGATACAATATGGTGGGACTTTCTCAGGTGATTAACAAGTTAAAAATCTATTTGTTCTCTGTTAAACAGTCTCTACTTGATCACAAGTCATTTAGGTGGTAGACCTTGAATGTCTATTAAACACATGGAATACTGTTGAGGCTTGTTAATTTGTGTTTCATTCATTTGGATGCATCATTTAGTCTGCTGTTTGCATCATTGGTCATCAACCCTCCTTAGGTTTCTAGATTGACAATGATTACATACTTTGCAATGGGTTTGCTTGATCTCTTACGTGTAGTTTTGGGAATTTGTGTGTGTTAATTTGAAGGCAATTGCTTTATTATACAAGTGAATTGACTAAACATGAAACATACTTCATGTTTAAGTTTTGCTCTTGGGTGTTGCATTGGTCTTACCTTTGATGATTATTTCACTTGTCATTGAATCCTTTCAATTATTCAATATTGTTTTGTGGTTTTGTATTTTATTTACCATTGTTTGTGATCCTTCTATTTGACAGGGCAACATGGTTGCTCGAGGAGTAATTGAATTTTGTGATGGAGGACCACCTGTAAGAACTAGTCTATAAGAATATCTACAATGCCAATGAATTATCATGTTGTTAAGATTCTCCTGTTAAGATTATCCTTGTGTATATTGAGTTAAATTCATGGGGAATTCTGAAGCATCCAAGAAAGCCTGCGAATTTTTTTCTTTTTAATTTTTTTTTTTGTGTGAGACACCTAAGCTAGAAAATTCATTGCTTTTTTTCATAAGCTGTCTCTAAACTAATATACTTTATTCAAATGCTTGTGCCTCATTTAAAGCATATGCTACAAGCTTCTCAAGAAAGTTTCTTAAAGCCAGCTCTAAGGTATAAGATTATTGTTGATGAGGTCCAAAAGACTAGTCTTTTCTGATTACTGTAAGATTTGGTGGCTAAAGCCTCTTGTTTTCACTTTATGCCTTTTACTTTTTGGAATGGCCTGTAGCTGTACCACTAGAGGGCTACAAATGACACACAATTCAACTCTCCATCTTCTGATGGTTGTATCCTTCATTTGAAAGGTCTTTCTTCCTTTTAGTATTTTTCCTTCTAGATTATATTTGTCTATTATTACCTGACACAGGTTAAGAATTTCATATCGCTTGCTGGTCCTCATGCTGGAACTGCCTCCATTCCGTTCTGTGGGGTAAGTGCTATTGCCTCAAGTGTTATTCTTCTCCTTCTGCCTTTAGTTTAAGTTGATTTCAAAAAGGGCACATCATAAATTTGAACCCAGCTTATAATTTGTCATGTCCCTCTGTTCCTTTTTTATTTTTGGGTTTACATTTTCTTTTCAACCAAAGGATACCATTGCTAGCTGGTTTGACATAGCCCTTTTTGGCAGTCTGGCATTATATGTATTCTTATAGATGCTTTAATGAAGTTAAAGGTCTACAGCAGCTATGTCCAGGTATGATTTTTTTTTTTTTTTATTAATTTTGTTTAATGCCTTTGTATATTAAGACAGGAAGTGAGCAACATATCATTTGGGTAAAAGCAAACAATTTATCTCATTGTCAATAACGTTTACCATTATAAAACCATTTCCACAATGAATTTTTTGTCATTTGACTTCAGCCTGATGCAAGATGGATGACATTACTGTTAACCCAACCTTGTTTGTCTATGCTTTTACTCTGACTGCTTATTGATTTGCCTATCTGTGAATAAATTGCAGGAACACTTAGCTCCCAGTGGTTATATTAAAATCCCAACTGTAAGTCTCAACATTTTGCTGTATGGTTCTCTATTAAGGGTTTTTCTTCTAAAAGGGTATGGAGAAACAGAGAAGTTGTTCTTTATTATGAGTATCTACTTTTTCATTATGCTTTATATCATTTTTTTTTCATGAGTATGTTTTATATTAATTTTTTCATGAGGCAATTTTTACTGAAATATATTCTAAGTTTTATTAAGGTGAATTCCTTTCACCTGATGTTTACCCGCTTCTGCCAAACTCTCCTAGCTAAGAGGTTTTTTTTTTTTGGCCTTTTCTTAGGACATTACTGGCTATTTGGAAGGATGCAAGTTTCTCCCCAAACTTAACAATGAGTTACAAAATGAGAGGAATTCTACCTACAAGGAACGCTTCTCTAGCTTAGAAAACCTGGTGCTAATCATGGTATGCTGATACCTTTTTTGTTTTTTTGCCTTTAACAATTATCTGAATTCCTTAAAGGGATGCAATTAACAACTATGTTGAAGAGCTCTGGATCCTTGACAGTTTGAGCAGGATACAGTTTTGATACCAAAGGAAACTGCATGGTTTGGTTATTATCCAGATGGGGCCTTTGATCCTATTTTGCCCGTGAAAGAGGTAAATTTGTCTTTTGTTAAATGTTTAAAATCTGATATGGAGGGATGGTATCACTATGTCAATACACAACTTCCCTTTTTCTTTTTTTTTTGGAGATGTGTATGTTTTTGTTGTGAATTTCTTGCGTTACCATGGAGATGGATATGTTTTGCATCTCGTTGTTTAAGTGTTAGACATCCATTTATTACCTGCATATTGAATTTCAGCATTCTGTACCCCCTACAGACTGCACTCTACACGGAGGACTGGATTGGCTTGAAAACCTTGGATGAAGCTGGGAAAGTAAAATTCGTTAATGTCTCTGGAAATCATCTTGGAATATCTAGGAAAGATATGAAAAAGTATATAGTGCCTTATTTGGAGGAGCAATCATCAGTCCAGCAGATAATGACAGAATATTCATCTCATAAATGGCTTTTATCAGTTAGAAACTTCATCCTGGAGCTAATTGGTTTCGGCGAGGATCCAGCATTGCTGGATATCCACTAGCAAATTCAATGCTTGCAATTCGGCGAAAGTGTTCAAAAGGGAGAAGGAAAAGAAATTAGAAGAACTCGTGTTCTTTGTGCATGCTCTCATTTTTTTCCCTGGTAACCTATTTAATTTGTTTGATTCTGAGGGTCATCTGCATATTATGTATTGCTATCATTCTATCCGATGGTTTTGCAATGCAAAACTGCATTACAGTGAATATGAACAACATTTTCCTTTTGGCCTTTGTTACTTAAAGGTACTCATACTCTTTTAACTTCCCTTCCCAACCAAAAGACAAAATTAGAGGTCTGCTATTCAAATCGATGTCAATGGTAGAGAATGCAATTTAAGCTGAATTGCTAATGGCTTTCTATGCAAATTCCTGGCTTGGAGATATATTATAGCATCAGGGGACTCTGCACCACAGCTTCTGAAAACCGCATATAGAAGCGAGGGAAGCTGTCATGGCGGCATCAAATTTGTGAGCTTGGAGATTCAATGAACAACTCCATGAGCATGGAGGAGACCCTCGACCTCTCCATGTCCTATAAGAGGATCACAAGCTCTTTGGTCGCTGAAAACAGCTGAATTACAATGTCATCAAGCAAGCTAGTGGAATCAACACCCTCATTTCTCCAAGGACCCAGAAGCTGTCTTCAATTTCTGGATAGCAGGGCGAAACTACCTTTTCTTTACCTTTTTTGCCACCTTTCCTCATGTTTCCATCAATTTTAAAGTTACTCTTTAATTCTAAAAATATTTATAAAATTTAATGTGATGGGATTTAATCTTTTCAAATCAACGTGATTATTTTTTTTTTTTTTTTTGTCGTTTGAAATTCTTTGGAATTTATAATTTTTGATTTTTTTAACTATAACTAGAATTTTTTTAAAAAATATGAATTCTAAAAATTTTCAAAAAAGAATTACAAAGATTAAATAGTACAAAATTAAAATTTTATAATTTTTTTTAGAATTAGTACTTTAAATTTAACAGAATTACGGAAGAGGATCTTAATTATAAATTTTTTTAAAAAAAAGTAGAAATTAAAATTTTTTTAAAAATAAAATATAAAAAAATAAATTCAATTAAATTTATTTAACTTAAAATTTTATTAAAAAATTTTTTTTAACCAGTTTCTTAAATTTACAAAAAAAAAATTTAATTAATTAGTTTTTTTTAAAAAAAAATATTATAATTTTTTTAAATATAAAATAAATATATTTTTAAAATATAAATAAAATTTTAAATTATAAAAAAATATTAAAAAATAAAAATATAATTCACTTAATATAAAAAATTTTTAAATTTTTTAATAATTATTTATTAAATTTTATAATAATACATATTTATTTTTTATTATAATTATAATTATTTATTAAATAATTAAAATTATCTAATGAATAATTATAATAATAAAATATATAAAATAATATAAATATTTTTATTTGGTATAACGTGGATAATGAATAATTTAAAACGATTTAAAAGGAAAAAAAAAAAAAAAAGGGGGAGTCGCTGTATGAAATAAGGCTATTTAAGACCCACGTGTCACAACAAGCTAGCTCCCCAAGAGCCTGGAGACAAAGAGGTCATCGTTGATGGGAGGCCCGAAAAACGGTGGCAGTAGCTCCGGCAGGTCTTCTTGGTTTTCTGAGTGCTGGCTGTCGGCTAGCCGCACCAAACCCCTCAACGCGTCCACCGTTGACAACAACTTCTTCGCCAGAAATCCCTCCGATGGACTCGCACGCCGCCTCGGCCTCCTCGATCTCATCCTCCTCGGCATCGGCGCTTCGATTGGCGCCGGCATCTTCGTCGTCACCGGGACTGTCTCTCGCGACGCTGGACCTGGTCGGTTCTTCAAATTTCCTCATGATTCCCTTTTGTCTGCTGTTGTCCCGGATTTACCTGTAGCTGTCTTTAGTTATATTCACTTGAATTTAATATCTGGTTTAGGCTTCCTTGAATTGTATTTATCGTTCATAATTGTCTGAATTCGACAAGAAGGTGAACTAAGGTCGCATACCAACCTCATATCCACAGCTCATAGACATTATAAGTTATGTCACAATTGCAGACTAAAGGATGAACTTAAGCTTTCACTCCATGTCAAATGATATCTTTGAACCTTATATCCACCTAAAAGCTGAGATGAGTTGGTGAGAAACTTGTAGACATTATAAGTGTCTTTGTATTTTATCGATGTACGCCCATCTTTCCCTTTGCTTTGACAAAGAGACTTGTTTCCAATATTTGAATTCGTGACTACCAGATCACAATGTGGTAACCACTTTCTGTGGAACCTTCTTCAGACCCCACAAATGTGGGAGCTTCGTGCATTGGGACACACTTTTTGCATTTCAACGATGTGTGGCTTTATACTCTTTAACAACATGAGCTTGAATTTCATTCATGTATAATAAATCATTATGATCTTTGTATAAATTTTGATTCTTGCTGCTTATAAATTGTATTGCTATGTTAAAATGCAGGAGTCACAGTTAGTTTCGTAATTGCTGGAGTGTCATGCATGTTAAATGCACTTTCCTATGCTGAGTTGGCTTCTCGTTTTCCGGCTGTTGTTGGAGGAGCCTATTTGTATGCGTATTCAGCTTTCAATGAGATCACTGCTTTTCTTGTTTTTGGTCAATTGATGCTCGATTACCACATTGGGGCGGCTAGCATAGCAAGGAGTTTGGCAAGTTATATAGCTTCATTGTTAGAGCTGTTCCCCATTTTTAAAGATCAGATTCCAAGCTGGATGGGACATGGCGATGAGTTCTTTGGAGGGACTCTTTCTATCAACATACTAGCACCAATTCTGCTTGCCCTTCTGACTGTAATTCTGTGTTGGGGTGTTGGAGAATCTTTGACTGTGAACTCTTTCATGACAGTCTTAAAGGTTATCATTGTTATTGTTGTCATTTTTGTTGGTTCTTTTGAGGTAGATGTTTCAAACTGGTCACCTTTTGCTCCTAATGGTGTTAAAGAGATACTGACAGGATCAACTGTAGTATTCTTTGCATATGTTGGATTTGATGCAGTTGCCAATTCAGCTGAAGAATCCAGGAGACCACAGGCATGTTTGTTTTTGCAGTAATTTTTGCAGTATACAATGTATCATGGACCAATATCTAGATTGTATTCTCAACTTTCTTGGTTTTGATTTTATATGAGTGCAGCGGGATTTGCCACTGGGCATCATAGGAAGCCTTTCTGTATGTATTGTTCTATATATTGGGGTCTGTTTAGTAATCACTGGGATGGTACCTTACTATCTTCTTGGAGAAGATGCACCTTTGGCTGAAGCTTTTAGGGCAAAGGGCTTGAATTATGTCTCTGTTCTAATCAGCATTGGTGCTGTGGCTGGACTTACAACCACTCTTTTGGTTGGCCTTTATGTTCAGGTAAATTGCATTTGACCTACCACTATTCCTAAGATATAGCCTTTACTAATGATAATGATAATGTTTTTCTCTTGTTTAGTCTCGATTATATCTGGGACTCGGAAGGGATGGTTTACTACCTTCTATATTTGCTAAAGTTCACCCAACATGCCACACTCCTATTCATTCGCAAGTCTGGGTTGGTGTTGTTGCTGGTGTTATGGCAGGCCTATTTAATGTCCACGCACTGTCCCACATTCTTTCTGTTGGTTCCTTGGTATGTTATCTTGATTCTTGTTGCCAAACAACTTTTTCTTATGTTAGTCCCTTTGATGGTTTAGGCTGCATTAGGTATGGTACTGCAAAATTACTACATTTATTTGCATATCACAGAAAGCATGCCCATTTTCTCTTGTGAAATATGGATGAGATTTTAAATGATACGGCAAGCTGTCTGTGTTTGCAAACTGGTAGAAACTGATTGTAGCACTTGACCTGTCTATCAGAACTTGTTCTTGTGCTGTTTGATCTTATAATGGAGTATATATATGCACCTTAAATTTTATTGAACTTTTTGCAGACTGGCTACTCTGTTGTTTCAGCATGTGTTGTAACCCTTCGTTGGAAGGATAAGCCAATGAGCCAAGTTTCTTCACAATGGATTACAGCCTGGCAGGAGGGTGTCATGTGCCTCGTTTCTGTTGCCTGCTGTGGCTTCATTGCTGGACTCTGTTATCGCTATAATGCTTCAATTATTTTTCTGGTTTTAGTAGTTGTTATAGCTGTAATTGCTATTGCTGTCCTTTGTTGCCGTCAAGTGAGTACTACTCTTTCCATAAAAGGGATTTTAATTCATGTTAGTTGATTATGCTAAGTGCCTCTACCGAGGGCTAAAATTGGATACCATGTTTTGGGTGACATTTTAGAGTTTTTAACAATTAAGTGTTTTAGTGATGTCTTAGAGTTTCAACATTTATTTGAAATCAGTTTGATCTCTATTCTGCCAATGCTACTGTATAAGCATTTGTGCTGCGATGAGCTGTGGTCTCTAGATTACAGAAGTTGAAAACTACTTTTTTCTTGAACAGACCTTAAATTGGTTAGTGGTGGTCTTGAACATGACAGGGAAATTTTCCCAATTGAAATGCTAATACCTCCAGAATATAGGGGGTATCTCTTGTGGGACACTTGCTCTGTATGTGATTTTTGATCTAGTCTGGTCAAAAGTAGGTCCTAGAAATAGGACTCTTAGAGCCTGGTAAAATTGTTTGGCAATATCTTGACACTTTCTTCACTCCATTTTTTTCTCAATAAGACAAATCAGGATTAGCTATATTTCTGTTATTTTATGAAAGCTTGTCCACATAATAAGTGGAGGGAAATATTGGAACTAATTGCTGATGTCTACTCTCTGAACCCCTTTCATTATCCTTTTGCCCAGGCTTACACAGAGTCCACAGGTTTTTCCTGTCCTGGAGTTCCCATCATGCCAGCCATTAGCATTTTCATCAACATCTTTTTGTTTGCTCAGGTGTGTTGTTGAATTACACTTTCTATGAATCCTTGGTTTCAGTCAACTTTGAAATCATAGCTTATTAATGATGGCTGAACATGTATCTTATGCAGTTGCACCACGAAGCATGGATTAGATTTGTCATTCTCAGTGTTGTCATGATTGGAATGTATGCATTTTATGGGCAGTATCACGCCAGACCGGGTTCAGCTGATACTGTTGTTTATCATAGAGCTCCTCAGGAAGCAGCTCAATAGTAATGGCTTGTTTCTGATCGGGTGATTATTTCTTTTCTTGTATCTACGAATGTTGATATATTTATCAGAGCATAGTCACTAGTTGATGAGGTAGTTGCTAGCAATGTATTAGAAATAAATGAATGAATGCATACAACCATTTAGAGGCGTCCTTGAGAAATGTAAGTAGCAATTGAAGCGTTGTACCATTTTAAACATCTTAATGCGAGTAACCTCGTAAAGGGACTGTAATGTTTGTCCCCGAAGGAGAAAAAAAATAATGATAATGTATGTAATCTCGTTCTGTCCATTCGGGCGAGAGTATATTTCATACATTCTTTAAACAGATACCATCTTCTTTTCTTTCTCTTCTGTTTTGTTTTGTTTTGTTTTTTTATCTTTTTGAAATTTATTTTGGAGTTACATCATTGGTTCAATACTAACAATAGCAACTCTGAATTGGAATTCTGTTCTAAGTTTAGTTTCAAAAATTATGGCAATAATTTTGCTCGGGACCCACTCTTGGATAATCAAGACACAATTAGAAAGGTCTATTCTTCCTTAGATTTGAGCCATTAGCGTTTGGCCATAAAATCCCATTGGGATTTAGTTGTGTATTGGCTTCCACCCTTTTTGCTGCTATTTAAGAAAGAAATGATATCTCCCCCCAATAAAGTGCCATTAATAGCACACATGTTCGACCATGCTTCGAGAAGATTTACCCTTATTAACTAGTTCAAAAATAACAGTGAACTGTGTGATCAGTGGTTGAAGGTGGCATTGTCTTTCTAACGCATTTTATTCCAGACTTACGGTTTCAAGTTAGTTTCATATTCCTGAGTGAAGAAAGAATAACGAACATTAGTGTAACGGTAAGTTACTCCATCAGGACCTATCATGGATTTAAAAAGGGTTGGGGGGGTGGGGGCGTTCTTTTTTTCTTTTCTCTTTTTTTTTTTTTTTTTATAATAATTCCTACATGATAAAAGTAGTACACATAGGAAAGAATATATTCCAAGGCTTTAAAGGTGGAGAAAGGAACTATTGTTTCATGTTTTTTCGACACCCGTATTCTAACGTGCTAAGAAGCTAAAAGAGATTATCCCTGACTAACAAAAACAAAGAACTTCATGGAAACAAAGAGTTGACAGCATTGATAACACAAAGCCTGCAAGGTTGAATGAGAAAAGAAAGAAAGAAGGGAGAAGAAATGCAACCATTAATTGCATACCAAGTCAGAGTAAAATCCTATAGTTCTCCTTATGCAGTCCTGAACACTTAGAAGTTCCACGTCAAAAACTTCAAATTGCCTGGAGCTGAAAAATGTAGAAGGTCCCACCTGTATAAAAATAACAAAATTTTCTTCATGTGTCAAGTCATAAGGCTGCAAATAGAACAACATAACCCATTTTGCCACCATGTAGCTTTGCAACCTTATTCACAAAAGCTTGCATAAAAATTGCCCATTATTTAACAACAGAAATTCGGGTGTGAATCCTTGAGTAATAAGAAAGAATTGGCAAACTAAGATGAAGAGGTGATGGCAAGCATTATTGCAGAAAAGGGAAATAGACGGTCAAATTGGAACTGACTGGTGGCCCAAGTTCCGGAGGAATGATTATCCTTCTCTTCCCCCCTGGTTTCATGTCTCGAATGCCTTCCTCAAATCCTGCAAAAAGCTATCAATTTCATTCACTTGGACATACATTTAGTCTTCTTTGGGTGAAAGTTACAATATCATATCTTGTCAAAAAGGGGCACACATAGTTGCAATGATATCTAGGAATTGTCCTTTCACCTGGAACCAATGCATTGGTGCCCATGCGGATTCTGGCAGGAGAACCCTGTAAGTAGGTGCTGTCAATGCGACGACCTGACTCATTATAGCCAATGTAATGGAAAGTCACCTGCAAAGATCTTCAAGTCACCAAAAAAATCCTGAAGTCTTAGGGATACATAAACCTTAAAATTTTAAATCGGTTAATTGTTTCAACAATATGACTACTTCTCAGGTGTAAGGATTGTTATCATAACCTAAACTTGCGTGACAGGGTTTGGTTAGACAAGTTATTAGTCAAATTAGTTAATGTTGATAAATATCCGAGGTGCCCTGTTTAATGATTGGAAGTCCCATACTTGAGCGTAACTTTGTATTTGTTAAAAAGGAGCAGCTTCTTCACCTGCTTGATGCAACTCTTCCAAAAGATGTAATGACATTGTATCATTGTATTAGTTACACTAATGACTAATTTTTTTGCACAAAAATATTGTAACAAGTCACCATACTTCCCAATTACCATAGAATTCCCCACTATCTAGATAGGCTTTGATCAAATGTGGCAAGAAAAACTAAATATGAAACCCCAGGCCATCAAAGAGAAAGAACTTCAAATATATATATATATATATATATGGTAGAATCTAATTTCATTGTGATGGAGAATCACACTCTACGTATACTGCTACTTCCATGATGAACGTATGTAGTGTGCAGTCCCCTTACTGTTCCTAGAAGGTGAAAAACAATCTGCTGTTATGATGTGATATGCTTGTTTGATATATGCTATTGAATTTCTTCAACAGATAGTTAATTTCCAATTTAAAGAACAAAAACAGACTCAATATCATGCTCCAATTTCAATCAGTAAAACACTGTCTACATCAAATGGGTTCCTCCACAACCAGCTTCTGAAAGTTTTGGGGTTACTTCCACTAGATTATCAAAATCCATGATGAAATACAAAAGGGTCTATACTAAAGAAAATAAAGGAAAAACCTGTTGACCAGCCTTTGGGCAATCACCTTTACCAACTTCAAAATCCCAGTATATCAGCCCTGAGTCACGCTTCACATAATTTTCTGATGTTACTACCTTAACCTCAAAACCTGTATTATATTATCAAACATCAACATCCATTTTACGTCTTTACAAAGCTGCAGATTTTTTTTTTTTGTGGCAAGAGAGAACATGAGACAGACCTTTCCTAACAAAATTAGGAAAGTCTTCAGGAGCATTGTTTTCCTTTTGTATCCGCTTGTTCTGCTCTAGCAACCTCATTTCGTCATATGGGTTCTTACTCCTTGTCTTTCCTAAAGAAGGCAACGTAGGAGAAAGGCTTGTTGAGACAGAAATGAGAAGGAGAAACCTGCGCTGCACTTGCTTATCATAGTGTAACAAATGCCCACTCTGCACCCTGAACTCAAACATAACATTCAAGTAAGAAAAGTAATCACACCATCCATAACCTATAACCACGTGGGATATGTCAAATTCTTACTCTCTGTGATCATCAAAGTTGTGATAACAACACGCAAGACGGTGCTTTGGCACAAAGGGATTTCCTGAGGAGGTTATATCTGTCAGGAAAAGGCAAGTAAATGTCTCAGTGAAACCGCTAGGAAATCAAAGTTGCATTGCTAAAGGGATTAATATATTGATATCACTCGCCACCCCCCAGCCCCCCACCTCCCCTCCCAAAAAACAAAAAGGAAAAAACTCAAGCACAGATAACAGGGAAACTCCAACCTTCAAGATTTGCCAAATAACAACCAACAAATAAATAAAATAAAATAAAAATGGTGCTAATTCTCTGGATAATACAAAATTTATAAGTTTATATAACGACTTCTAAGAAATTACACCCCAAGACATGCGCACTCAAAAAACATAGAAATTCACATTTCTGGCAACATCAGCAAGAAAAAGGGCAAAAAAAAAAAAAAAAAACCAGAAAAAGAGAGAGGGAGGCTTACAAGAAAGAAACAGCGGCTTAGACAGAAGAAGATGGGAAGGTGAGGGCGATAGGGCCATGAACCGCAGCGGCAGCAGCAGCAGCAGCAGCAACAGCTTGGGCTTATATTTGCCGAGGAGAGACGTTAGCAGATAGCCTTCTGTTATCCTTTTCCAACATGGCCTGGGTTCATTCATTCACTGTTGTAATAAACTTCCTTTTATTTTTTTTAATTTTTAATTTTTAATTTTTATTTTTGTGATAAGTTTGGGGCAAACTATCTCTAATTATGAACATACACCAGCTTTTCTATGTACTTATCTTTATCTTATTTGTCAAGATTTGTAATAATCTCTCAGTATTGAGTAAGCTTTTATTGAGTCAAGCGACTGAAGTATTAACGTCAGGCCAGATTGCACTTCCTTTGTTTATTATATTATTTTTATGCTATTCTTATGTGTTTTATTATATTATTTTTATGGTACGCTTGTGTGTTTTCCTCTTTTGAAACAAAGAAAATCCTCCAGCCCTGCACCCCATTTGTCCTGGAACCGTCCAGCACTTCCACTCCTTTTGCGAAGGCGGATCATACTGAGGGAAAGATAAGCCTCTCAAAAGCAAAAGCAACCCGTCAGGTTCATATACAAATCTGCGGTCCCTTTGGAACAAACTGACCCGTTTGCAGTGGCGACAGCAGTTTGCTTGCATCTCAAACTCAAACCAACTAGCCAAGCATCAGAAGTACCAATACCAAACAAAATGACAGAAGGTATGCCATATTCCCTTGTGGCCTCCGTTGTACACTTCTCTCCAAGATAGTAAAAATCACAAACAGTAACAAAAACAAAGGAAGGAAAAGCATTCCCATTGATTATTCGCTTTTACTTTCCTGTGGGGGGAAAAAGAATAACTTAAAAAACAGTACTCTCAAATTAGCATTCCCAGTAAATTTTGACATCTCAGTAAACCTCGATGTCAACACTGAGGCTACTCAATTGTTTGGTTCCGTCGGATCCTTGAAGCTTCTTTCTGGAGCATTTCTGCTCAACATGGCACCTAAGCCAGAAGCGTGAAAGCCTGGAAATTGCCGTCTGACTTGCAAATTTGCAGGCCAGGCTCAGCTCTGCCACTGTACTGTTGACAACACCTGACTCCCAAGCATCATACCCATCAAGGTCTGATTCTGTAACAACCACAACAAAGCCATCATCAAAGGTTGCTGAGTCCTGTTTGGTATCCACTTTGCTTAAGAGATCTGATGTTTGCTGGACTATCATGCTTCTGGGTTTATCAGTCTTCTTCACCTTGAAAAGATAATAGTCTTCGACAGCCTGCAATTTTTGACCAACAATCAGCTCAGAAGGCACATGAGCTCATTAAAATGGAGATAATAAGAGACCTGCATATTAGGGCACATAAGCATTTCATGATTAAAAATGATAACAAAAAGGTGATAACAGTAATTACAGTCATCTTCCCCTCTTTAATTATTGCAAAATCAGATTCAGAGATTCCACTTAACATGTTTCTCAAAAGCTCAGGCAGTTTGACACATACAGAGTGAATAAAATGTTATACAGGAATGGGAAAGCTAGATGTCAACACATTGAAAAGAAACTGTGGTATCAACAGGTTAGTCAAAAGCAAGACAACATTTTCTTTTACCAATAGATTTTAAAAATCCATATACTTCCAGCTTATTCAAAATATGCAAACAGATAGTCCCTAACAGCTACTAAGACAAGTCCAAGAACAACCTTTTAGAAATCACTGTCATTAATATTCATATGGCATAAAAATGATCAGATCCAGATATTAAAAAACAAGCATGCTTCTGTATGAAAGCCCACAATAAGACAGTCAATTTATTAACAAGACAAAAATAACAACATCACACATAGCCTATTAATCAACAACCCTATTTGCTATAAGATGATGATTACACACTCTACGGACCAATAGGAAAAACTTCAATGCTTTCCTTTGAAAACATTAAGGCAGCACATAAAATGAGAATAGGAAAAACAGAATGCCAAAAGGGGAGAAAATAAATGATTAAAATAAGCATACCTGCCATTGCGATGAGGCCAAGAGTACCCTAGGCCTAATAGATCTAACATAATTATAAGCAGCATTGGGTGTCATATCCTTGTGTTCCACCTGTGATGGACAGGGAAAATCTCATGGATACCAGAAGATATTCAGCGGAGATCAGAAAAATAATGGGGAATGTAAATGGCTTTCAATGTTGGATTGGCTACCCACCAGGTAACAAAGAACAATTGTTGTACTCCGGCCCCTGCCAGCCTTACAGTGTACATATGTCATCTTGCCAAGGGAGGCATTTTCTTCAGAAAGTACAATGGAATGGAGGAAGATTATAAGATAAGTAGATGCATAGCCATTAAAACCATAACAAAACAAGCGAAGATTAATGAGGATATGCAGGAGAGCAATGAAAGACAATAGCAACGATATGCTTGGCTTCAAGTGACAGAAAGGGCTGAGCAAACAGTACAACACAATAACATACTGGCTCCATCTGCTACAAAAACAGGTAAAGGTTTCCTGATTATAACATACTTTCACTTAGAGTGTACAAAAATTGCTTCTTGGAGCCAGAAGCTAACCAAACACTTCAAAGTCCTACAAAAAATCTTCTGGTTTTCCTGGAAACTTAAGCACTTAGAGAATGAAGAAGTGCAGTATAATAGAAGTTGGGGTGCCAAAAGAGTAAAATTATTCAATTTGCAGCACATGGTGGCATGCATCTGCACCATAGTCAGGATTGGATAGTACATTATCAAACAGCATGGCAAACATGAAAATGAAATTTTGAATCTACATAGTTAACAGAGAGAACCTTCAGTCAGAAAGATATGTCACCCACAGACTCACCATGAATGAATTCTACTGCTTGGCATATAGCAACAAAAGATGGAGCAAACAGATAATCTCTGGTTGATATCACCAAATGCGCAATGTTGTAAGCCTATGGAAACAGATCAGTGTTTGAAACTAGAAAAGATACCTCAAAAGTCCAGCAGGTGATAAATGATATGGTTCTCAAAGCATGCAACAGCATTAAACATCTAAAAATTGAATGCATAAACTCACATGATATAGTGATGTTGGAACCAAAGTCTCATATGGTTCATTCAAAGTAACAACTCCGGAAACACCAAGTTCCTTGAGTCGTGGAACATCAGTAGGAAAGGGAACAGCACCTAACAATATAAACTGTTAAAGAACAGGTCAGTGATTATTGGGCATATGGGGAAGTATACAACAAAATTTCCATATGCGTCATCTGATAATGAATGACAAAATCCACCAAAACTATCTATTCTAGAAAACATAATTGAACCTACAGCATGAGCTCTTAATACTAAATTCCTATAAACCAAGAGGATTCAATGCTGCAAGCAGGAAATTTAACGCAGTTGTCCTTCACCGAGTTCCCCACAAGTACATTGAGGCACATATAATTGACCTTCACTTTCCATGTTTTGTTTGTTAAAAAATCCATGACAACTGCTAGATTTGCAAAAAAAATTGAGCCAAATTCGGATGCAAACACTGTGGTCCCAAGTTGAATTGTTACCCGGAAACAAAAAAAACAAAAAAGAAGAATTTGGAGCATAAGTGATGCCTTCCCCACTCCCCAGACCAACCACATTTGCCATGCCAAGCATAAATATCCTGCCCATCATTAATCTGTTTGAATTTACGTATGAATCAAACCTCCAAAATACATTCCATTCATGCAAAACAATTAAAACCCCAACATTGACTATCCTAAGAACATTTAGAGAAATAAAAAAAGTACAAAAGAAAAGGGTAATTGGGAATTATGGAATTTTTATTACCTCATCAACCTTATCCCACCAGCGAAACTCAGATTGAAACTTGTTCCTCAGTACGTTGTACAAAAGGGTCGGGTAAAAAAGCGCGCGGGCCCCGGCTCCAACCAAGACCCGTTTCGCATCCGAAGCGGCCGCAACGCTTCTGCAAGAAACTTCAAGATCGGCACATGGCACTCTTTCTTGATCCTCCTCTCCTTCTTTCAGTTCCTCGATATACATTCCTCCCCTCAATTCACTCGCCGGGATTGAAGTTCCCCCTTTTTTATTTTTTTTCTTATTTTCCTCCGACAGTAAAAGATTTATAACCAAATCGAGTAGACAAGAAACCTACGACTCACAACAACATCGTAGATTTTGACAAGGAAACATGAATTGACGCATCCTCTTGGATCAAATTTGGAGCTTAATGGTAATGGAGAAGCTAGAAGGGTCTTGTGAGTCAGAGGAACGAGAGAGAGAAAAATGCGATTCTTCGCTATATTTCTAGCTCAGTCGCTCTCTCCCTCTCTCGTAGCTTCTCCTCAACTTGCGGATTAAGAAAAATAAGGGAAATAAAAAAAAAAAAATCCCAAATAAGATTTTCCTTTTCTATTTTTTCTAAAAAAGAAAAAACTAAATAATCCTAATTTAATTTATTTTTTGTCCGATTATATGAATTTTTTTTTCAATTTTAAAATGGTCAATAATTTGATTTAAATTTTTAAAAATATTAATAAATTTAATTAATTAGAATAAATATTTTAACTAAAAACCTAAATTTAATAAATTATTCAGTTTTAATTTTATTCAAATTTAAATTTAAAAATTCTTAAATTAATTATATTAATAATTAAATTAATTTTAATTTTATTTAATTATTTTTAAAATTTTAAATTTAAAAATAATTAATTATTATTAAATCATAACTTAAATTTTATTATTTTAATATTTTTATTAATATTTAAAACTCATACAGCGAACACAACTATATACGAGCACCATGGTAATAAAATACAAAGAGCAATACCGAAGAAATGGAAAGGTGATATGATAATTTACAGTAAATTTTTTTGCATAAAAGATGTTATCAATCTATATTTATTATTATTATGTTACTCACTAAATATTACTACTTAATTATATATATCTATATATACACACACATTTTTTCTCTCAATAAATCCGCATCACAGAAGAAAGTAATTTTACATCTGTTTCTTTGGATTTCTTATCTCACTCTTTTGGATTTTTTTTTTTTTTTTTTAAATATGGCTACGCATATAAAACTATTCTGTTCAACATTGCAAGAGAAGCCCATCCACTCCAGGCTTCAGCAGATGATGCGGGAATTGAAATACCGGATCCCAGTAAGTATGGGCAATCTACCAGGCAACAAGACTTCTGAACCAACCAAGCCTGGCTTCATATCCATAATGTGCCTCTCGAGGAAACAGAAGCATTCAGAACAGACCATGAGAGCCTTCCGCCCATGATTGTGCTTGGAAATTATGGTGACATGAATTTTTGTATCAGCATACCCCATGGAGACAAAACCAGAAGAAAGGATGAACATTTTCTTTATTTCATTGAAGGTATTACTAATAGAATGCTATAATTAGCACCATTAAGATTATAATTACAACAAATCAGTGTAAGGATGCAATTTTCCACATACAAGGAGCAAGTCAAACAGTATTTACAGTATCTGCGAGGGCTCGCAATATGCAACCCAAACCAGCTCTCTCTGTCAACTTCTCATGAATCCTGAGGCATTGGTCACATGTAGGCCGATCTCCAGTTGACAAACCTCTATATAAGTACCTGATTATGATATTAATGAGTTGAATGACATTAGTCAGATAACCCCATTAAAAAAAGAGTTAAAAGAAGGGAAAGGAAGAACAAAATCACAGGCATGCCTTCCTCTTGCCTCCCTCTATCTAACAGCACATCCCAAGGTTGAAGACAATTCTTGAAAGCAGACACCAGAAGAACAAATGAATGCACTCCAGTAGATGAAATTTGACAGCAAGTCACAGAAATCAAAAACATCAATGGCAAGGCAAGGAAAGAAATGCGCTATGGACTACATTGAAGTTTGCCACCCAAAAATATATTCATACCTGACTTTGAAAATGCATGACTACATGAATTTCGGCACCAAATCTATCACTTTTACATTCCTTTCCCCAACTGACAGCTAGATAAAGACTACCAAGAAGAGAACAATGGTGGGGTTTAGCAGCGTGCTTTGGTGCTTCAAAGGGCCTGACCCAAGTTTACTGCATCTGAATGCCAAGGCAACTAAGGCTCAAGAAGCATCAAAATAATTGCTGAACATGTCCAAGATACTAAATGGGTGTATGCAAACAAGCTGTTGTTTGATGAGGATCCCAGAACAGGACCAATCACCCGCAAGCAGTTCCCTAACCGGTTAAGACTAACCTTCTAAGCATGCCAAGTAAAGGAATGATTAGCAGAAAAACCCCCCATTTATTTCAACTGGAAACATCCTACGCCAACAACTAGAAATTTGGCGCAAATGAAAAATTTGTGATATAAACTAACTCAAAATAGTAAGATCTGTGCAGATCTAAAATTGAATGAAGCATCATCATTTAAGGCCACCAGACCCAGAAGTTCAAACAAGAGCCCCATAAACCCCTATTAAAACCAACCTATATAACATGGATGGCCAGTGTCACAAAAGTCCAATAACTGTGGATATGCCAAATTTTACAATGACAAGGAAAGAACCAAAGGGGCCCAAGAAAAAAAGAAAAAAGAAACTCACTTCATGAGAATATCATAGTATTCAGGATCCAAAGAGGAGAACATGCCATCCACATCTTTTATAGCCATGATCGCTCTATGCACCACTATCCAATTTGCTGACTGCAAGATTTAATTTTTTTTTTTTAATTTTTTTTTTCAAAAGAACCCCAATGGAAAAGGAAATGTAAATAATGAAGAATTGAAGGATAAAATTAAAAGACCTTGCATCGCTCATCTCGTGTCTTGGGTGGCGAGCCTTCGAGCGCGGTTTTGAGAGCTTCAACGGGTCTGGACCTGAGATAGAAACCCCCCATCCCACCCCCATCAACGCGTCAAAATTGAGAAATCGAGGGATGGATGGCTTAGATAGAGATATATAGAGGAGAAAGAGAAAGAGAGAGAAGTGGGTCTTACTGTTTGAGCAGGCTTTCGATCTTGCGAGATTTATGTTCGATTCGGGTGATGATGGCCTCTGCTTCTGTGAAATTGTCTGTCCCACCCGCCATTCTCCTCTCCCTCTCCCTCTTCCTGCACAGGTGGGTAGGTCGCAGCGCCACAGAGAGTATACCTATGGACTGAGACTTGGCACAACGACACAGTATGGCAGTCTTATGTGGGCCTTCGCCCATGGATCTCCCTCTTATGGACTCGAAATTTGTTTGGACTCGAGACCTAAAGACCAAGATCCGTTGTCTCCTTTATTTTCCCAGTTAAAATCTGTCTTTTTTCATGTTTACCAACTCTAATTTACCCGATCGTCTTTAACATTGATCTCCCCTATTTCTTTGAGAACGGGTGTTCTTACCTTCCATTGTGTCGAATGAGATTTTTTTGCCTGTTGGCCATGTCAGGCCAAGCCACTAGGAATGAAATTCTCATCATTCGTATGTATCATGTATCGTAAAGGATGACCATCAGATGAAAAGCTAATTGGTCGTAAACGAGAACAGCCTTGACGACCATAGTTGGCCTGTTAGATTCCCTAGACTTTGATTTGATAGAACGTGCAAGATTTGGAGCCCTCAAAACAAGCATAAGCATTTTTTTGCGATTTCTCTCGGGATTTCATTTCTCTATCAGCACCCCAACTGCAGCGCTAGAGGTGACAGTCTATCTTCTTCCTTGCCACATACACTTGAAATGCCACGACTGCATTAGTCGCAGAACCATTTACACAAGTTGTGAAATTTTGCAAATCCAAAACGACAGAAGTAGGTCTACAGAAGTGAAATACTCTGCCATCAAACATACACGCGGATAATATGAATTCACAGACACATTGCTCAAGCATTACTCTAATGGTCCAACATAAACATGCATTTTCATGAATACTCAACACTTCACCTACCTCTCAAACAATCATTACATGAAAGGCATATCTTTAATCAAGCACTGATCCTCTAAAAGCTCGTACATTTCTCTTCTAACAAATAACACAAACTGCCAATTACAAGGTTGAGGAAACATAGCCACGTTAATATTTCGGAGAGTAGATACGAAGACAAAAGAAGCCCACTATCTTCACATTTCCTTCATCATTGCTGCAAACTGAAATAGTAGAGGCCCAAAATTAGAAAAATTACTCTCATAGCATGAGGCAGATATTCCTAAAACCCATTGAGACGATTTAGTACAGCACTCTTTCAAGAAAAAGGATGTTCTCTACATCAAAGCAAATCTTGCTTCCATTTCATTATAAAATATGTCTGGAGATAATGTGGTTCTTTCAGATTAGACAATACCATGGAAGCAGTTGAAGGATATTGCAGTTCTTAAAGAAGGAGAATCTTCTGATTCCAACATGGATCAACATAACTATTTATGAAACAATATTTGTTGTCTATGGAGCCCAAAATACAATTTGCAGGCCCTAGATATGATTCCAAACAAGCCCTTGCATTTGCAAATTCTCTCTATTCAGTTGTGCCTCTTATGCCTTACTATGTACTACTTTTGCAAGGTTCGTCCTATTTGGTGCCACAATTGCTGGTGTAGTTCCATTATGGTCCCCCAACAAAATTGTTGAGTGCAGCAATGAAAATAGAAAAGAAAAAAGAGAAAAAAAAAACCAAACCCCAAATCATGGCAATGCTAGAACAAACACAACAATGGAATTAATAGATGAGGAATACTTTCCTTGTTGAGGGGTTGGGAGAAGAATTACTTACGGTAGTTGTTGGGCACCAGGTTGCTGTATCAACTGTGAATATATGTACTCATCAACCCTCTGCTTTGCCAGAGCTACCTGTAATGCATTCAACAGTTTAGAAAAAAAATGTTGAAATTTTCATCTTAAACTTTAAAGCCTATGAGGGGCTTCATTTCTAAGTATAACCAAAATGCAATTAAGAAAACAAAGGATTAAGCAGATCCTAAGAAGGGTATATGATGAGAATTTTATTTCACCATTATACTATTTTTAGACTGTCTTCTAGCATATAAGAAGTGATTATGCAAAAAGGATCAGTTACATACAACACCCTAGTAATCCACAGTTGTTTGGCAAACAATAAAGTTGTTACTAATAAAGCAATTATCTAAATTGTACCATCTCTAATCATTATGATCTGAAATCCTCTTAATTTGCATGGAAAAGGGGGGGGGGGGAGGATAGCCTTGCAGCAAAACATTTGTTGAGAAAATGAATAGACCTGCTGTGAACTACCACCAAATTGTATGTGCCTATGTTTTTGTTCACCTTTCCCTCCGTAAACCTGAAGAACACAAATCATATACAAGCAAAACTTATTACATAAAACAAAACATGGATAGAGCTGAGGAGCAAAAGCAAGTTTCACACCTCATTTAAAATACATAGTTCATAGTTTAAAAAACATAAGCAAACCATAAAATCAGAAACCAAAGACTAAAGGAGATCCCTAAGAATTCCTGTAGAGGCAAAACCTAAATTAAAAACTCAAAGATTGGTAAGTTGCCTGCCGAGGGCAAGTATTTCTCCTGGACTTGGTTATACAAAGCGTATGGATGTCAGTAGAAAGGCACTTTGACATGATTTCAGCATTCATTCTAAACAGAAACAGATCAGAAAGTATATGTCCCAGCTGAAGGACTGAAAGATCTGCCTACCTTTATCATTGCTCCAGATTCACTTCTAATCCTCGATATGTTGGAACCGCATCTGCCAATCAACCCACCAACCAATGTCTCCGAAATCATCATCTCCAAAGTTACATAATCAGCTGCAAGATTGGTTGTCCTAAAGATGATGTGGTTATAACACAAAATATTAAAATTTGATACAGCCACACATTGTAGCACTACGAAGCATTATTACAGCATGTGAAACATTTAATCACCTGAAGTGGGGTCCACATATGGTTGAGGTGGTCGAATTGCATAATAGTTATATGTTGGACTAATTGAAATCACTTGCCGGGGCGGGTTTTCCCTAAGCCATGCAAAGTTGAAGGTTAAACAACACAAAAACACAGGAAAAAAAAAATCCATCAACAAATTTCAGTTAAACCTGAGTTGACAACCAATCTCCTCAAGAGCCTTCATTACTTCTGGCACATCACCTGATATCTGCAAAATTTTTAAAAGTTCAATCATTACAACCTGTATCAGGTGACCTAACCAAACCAACTGACCCATCAATTCTATCTTGAACCTAACAGTGTTTCCTATGTAATCTAAGAGCAGGTATTTTTTATCTCTTTATTTTGTCTTACAAAAGCACCACCTGTACTACTCGATCAGACTCATGAGCAGAAGCACAAAGGGGCAGCTGATTTGGAGCCAGCACAGTAATTGTGGCACCTGATGAATCCCTCAACTTTTCAATGTTTTGCCCAGACATCCCTATCAATGAACCTGCCTGGGTCCCTGCTATCAATAGCCTTACAGTATTTGCAGCAACATGTCCTGCAGCAACAACCTTCGATGCCTCAGCAGGACTATCATCTTCCTGTTTAACAGAAACAGAAAAGACATACTTCTTCGTCAAATTCACAATAAGAACCCAATCAATGTGAAATAAAGACAGCAATTCTCCATTGAAAATGCTTCCACACCTTTAGAATCAAAGTAGCTATTTGTTTGAGGGCATTCTCGGCATCAGAAACTGTATTGTCACTCTCTTTAGAGCTTATAATTATCACGCGCTCTTCATGTCGCTGTATAAAATTGAACAAATAAATCGCAAATTGGATCTTCAATTAAAGAAACCAGTATACCCTAAGTTTCCTCAATTTTAATTGAAAAAATAAAAATGAAACCCTAACATTCATGAATCCCCCTGGCATTCTCGAAACTTTAATTAAAGAAATCAATAAAATAATATCCGAATTGCATATCAAAAAGAGGCGGTGGTCATACAGCTATGGCGTCGGCGATTTTGATGGTGGCTTTGGTTTCTTCTCGAATCTTCTGGATGCGGCAGCCTTCTTTGCCAATAACCTTCCCGATCTGCCGCGACGGTACAACGATCCTGAATATAATGTCTTGACCTTTAGCTCGCTTTCTCGGAGCTGAATCATCGGTCTCGCTGCCTGCGTAGGCCGCCGCATCTTCAGCGTCCTCGCGGCGGCGTTTGGCCGTGATGGAGAAGTCCGGTTGAGGCAGCACAGCCAACGGCGGCGCCATAGCCATCGGAGGTACGGGGTTCATGGGCACTTCACCCGGCGGAGCCACCGCGACTGTCGCCGGCGGATGATAGTAATAGGCCATATTTGGAGTAAATGGAAACATTTTCCCTAGAGAGCGCAAAATTGATTTTGGGTCTGGCGATTGATTATAAGATCGACCATAACAAAGTCAAGTCAAGGGCTTTAAGAACCCGACCTCGCCTAATTTACTTTTATGCCCTTCTTGTATGTTCTTATGGATTTCCTTGTGTCATCCAAAAATAAAATTTTTTTAAACTCTTAACGTAAATTATAATACTTATATTTTCAATTCTCATAGCACATTAATGGGTCAATTTTTGAGCCCTTCGGAATGGTGAGATGTAAGAAAAATAGATATCACTGGACTATTCAAGAAAAAAAAAAATTCGTTGGGGAAAGTTCAATAATAGATTACAAAATAAAATTTTAAAAGAGCAAAAAGTTTCAAGTTTTGAGTTAAAATAATTTATAAAATTAAAAATAAAATTTGTCTTTTTTAATTATATTATTTATGTATTTAATTTTTTAAAAAATAAATATATGTTATTTATTTTAACACAATTTAAATATAAGTGATGTGGTTATATTATAAATATTGATTATATATTTGTGATGTGATAATAAATATATATTTAACAAAAATATAATATTACTGTAAATCTTAATATGTCAAATTCCAAAATATTGATGGTCGTTGAATTGGAAGCCGTGAATTAGAATGCGGCAACCATGAATCAAATCTTTTTAGTTTTTTCTCATTTCTTCCCACTCCAGTTCAGTGTTTCGGTTTTGTTTTGCTTTTTTTTTTTTTCCCTTCTATTTTTCCAGTCCCAAACAAAAATCTTGCATCATTGTCAAGTTTTTTTCTTTTTTTGTTTTTTACAAAATGGGAGAAAAGTAAAAGTAATACTTTACAAATATATATATATATATATATATACACACACTAAACACATTATAATGTAAATTTGGACTTGTGAATTGCCGTCATTTCGGAATGATTTTCACGCTTCCAACCAAAGCAACTAATTACATGAACAATTGTGTAAAAGTAAATATTAATTTAAAATTAAGTTAATTCCATAAAAAAAAAAATTTTGAATCTTTTAAAGCTCACGTTTACGATTAAATGGTACCAATAATTTTATTTTATGTTTAATATTTTTTTTGTTATTGTAATCGCAAATTAGACCACGAGATTTATTATCATGCATTTGCAAGGTTGCTCAACAAATTTTGTATTTGTATTCTTTAATGATTTTAATGTCATTTCCAATCCGTTAACGTTAAAATTATTTTTTTTTTTTTGGGTACATAATAATGGATCCTAAATCGAACACTAATAAGTCAAGTGAATAGTACAATATTACCTTTCTTTTTTTCTTTTGTTTAACAGAGGCGTGGGATATGAATATGATTTGAGAGTACAAAATTTATACATATTTATTATGTCAATAATTTAAGTACTTTTTTGTTAATTTTAATTTAATTTTTTATTATTTATTTTTTAAAAAATAAAATTTTATGTTAAAAATATAATATTCAATTTTAAATTTATTAAAAACGAAATTTTAAGTTATTTATTCAAGTTTATTTGTTAATGATGAAAATATTTTTAAATTTTTTTATTTTTATTTGTATAAAATACCACATTATCATTATTTTTATAACATGACATCTGATTAGCGTATGCCTACATATTACATGACATGTTTTAACAGTTAACTAAAATATATAACGAAGTGATTAATTTTAATAAAAAATGAAATGTTTATAATATATATATAAAGTCAGATACGAAGGACCAAAAACGTGACTTATGCCTTGGAAATATCGCTAAAGTTGACGGAACTGAAGTTTTATAAGGTATCTAACAGTTAGATTCGTGGTATAAAACAGAAACCCAAAATTACATTTAGACCCTGCAGTGACAACAGTTAAAAAAAACTTGACGGCGAATCCTGATATCTAACAATTTCTTACACCTAAACGTATTTTTATAATTTAAAATTTTAACAATTTATTTAAGTGTATTATTATTATTATTATTATCATCGCCGTCATACGTTTATAATTACACATCTTATTTTTTGGATTACACAAATAAAATAGAATAAAATGTAGTTGAATTTTTAAAAAGAAAGAAAGGAAAGAATTTTTATTTGAGGTTGCTATTGTTTTTTTTTTTTTGGGGGTGTGATAATACTATTTCGAGTAATATTAATATGCGTTACACAAAATATTAAAAATCAAGTAACGTATAAATTATTTTAAAAAAAGGGTGAAAATTTTGTGAACTATTATTTCCATATAAATTGACAAATATAGATTGGTTTAATAGTTTGGCAACAAAATTTGTGTTAATCGAATTGCACAAGATCATTATATTCCAACCCTGCAAGAATCCAAACAATCCGTAGCAATCATATTCATGGTTTGAATATTTGGCCCTCACTTATCCCGCGCGTTTAAATTATAAATAGAAGATATGTAAAGGTAAGAATTCTATCATCATTCTTAAAAAAAACAAAACAAATTTCTTAGCAAACAATCTATAAAATCAGAACCAAAACTTACGTAAGCCGTCACATGCTTTCGGTGCTCTATGGCCAAATGAAAACGCGTTGAATTTCCTTTTTTTTTTTACATAAATAAGTGACGTAAAATTAATTTCAAGATTTATATTTTAGTTAGCTCAATTTTCATGATGGGAGACGTTCACCAATTTACTTCTATTTATAAAGGACTCATTTTTAAATTTGTTCATTATTGATCAAGATAAAATCTGAGTTACGTTGAGAGTCCCAGTTCGAAATCGAGGATAAAGCCGAGAAAACAAAGATGCAAGGGCAATACCGGAAGGGCGAGTTACGAAATTGCTTGCTCACGTTTCCAGAGTTGGGAGAGGAGTATCCGCTATGTAATACAATGTAACTGCTTCTCTGGTTTACAGACAAAAGGCCAACAACAAGAAGAAGCACACTCATGCTCTATCTATCACACTTCTGGCTTCTCCTCTTCGTCTCTCTGTCTTTCTCTCATTAATTTCTTAGAAAAAGTGTTGTGAGGAGATTC
Source organism: Rhizophora apiculata (assembly GCA_037832385.1). Lineage (NCBI taxonomy): Eukaryota > Viridiplantae > Streptophyta > Magnoliopsida > Malpighiales > Rhizophoraceae > Rhizophora > Rhizophora apiculata. Next base: position 12,167,086 of record CM075430.1, read on the forward strand.
CTCTCTATCCTTTCATTTTTTTGTTGTTTTGTTTTGTTTTTTTTTGCTTCCTCAAAGTCATTGAATTCTCTCGATTTTTTTTCGGCTTTTTTTCTGTTTTAAAGAGAAAGTGCAATCAATTTCTTCTGTCCGTATTCTCTTCTTTCTTTTTGCCATTTCAGTTGTGAATTGCATATATATGTGAGCATTTGCAAAGCCAAATTGATTAATGGTTTTTGCATCGGTTCCCGAAAGCGAGACGCAGCCGATTCGCAACAATCATAGCCGATTGGCGGACATGGCCTCCTCGTCGCCCAACCTGAAATCGCACCAGAAGCCGCTCCACAACTTCTCGCTGCATGACCTCAAATGGTCGATGAACCATGGAAGCAACCACCGCGTCCGCAAGCAGCACGCTGGCGATTCCTCTTCTCGCAAGTCACCTCTAGGCAGGGCTCCGGCTGCTGCGGCGTCTGATAGGAGGATGACTGAGGCGCCCGGGAAGAAATCTTCTGATGCTGCTCCAGCGGTTGAGAATCCTGAGAAGAAAACCAAGATCTTCATTCGAATCCGAGCCAAGAATAGCAGCAACAAGGCTGCCGATGATGCTGTTCCTCCTGTTCCTGGTGATGCTGCTGCGGCTGATTATGGGAAACAGGAGTCGAATGCTGAAGCTGCTGAGGTTCCGGAACTGGAGCCGGAGCCGAAGGTTTGGAATCTGAGGCCAAGACGGCGTCTCAACAAGAAACCTAATGCGCCTGTGGGTGCACCGAAGATTGGCGGAGCAGCTGCCCTGCGGGCAAAAGCTGACCCGCCAAGTCGCCCAGAGTTGAATCGTCCTCGGAATGCTAACGATGCTAAGGAGGCTGCTGCTGAGAAGAAAGAGAAAGAGACAGAGAGAGAGAAAGAAAAGGAGAAAGTGAAAGAGAAGGAGAAGGAGAAGGAGAAAGAGAATCAGAAGGAGAAAGAGAAAGAGAAAGAGAACGAGAAGGGGAAGGGGAAGGGGAAGGAGAAAGAGAAAGAGAAAGAGAAAGAGAAAGGGAAAGGGAAAGGTAAAGGAAAAATGAAAGGGAAGGAGAAGGGGAAGAAGGTGCAGTTTTCCATCCCGCTTACCAAACAGGAAATTGAAGAGGATGTTTATTCATTAACTGGGTCAAAACCCTCGAGGAAGCCCAAGAAGAGAGCAAAGCATGTGCAGAAAGCACTTGATGTAAGCAAATTCCCCTTAATTGTATATCTTTTCTAGTTGATCTTCACTATAGTTAGTACTCAGATCATAAGCCAATTCTCCTTATTGACGTCTTTATGATGGTTTTTTGCAGTCTTTGTTTCCAGGCATGTGGTTGTGTAATGTGACACCTGATTCATATAAGGTCCATGAGCCTCATATCAAGGTCTGGTAATTGATATCTTGAGCTTATGTAACTTCTTCCACCCCAAAGTAATTCATAGGTAAGTAGAGGAAATAAGAAAATGTGGCCAATTATTTTTAGTTTGAAAGAAAAGTACTACTAAATCTCTGTACAGAGAGCCTACATTGGATCAAAGGTTAGGGGAAATGGCAAAGCAATAATAAAGTTGTGATACTTATATTTGGTTCTTTTAAATTACTAACTTGTATTGAATTATTGATTCCTGTTATAGGGTTGAGGACATATCTCTGCTCTTTTCTAGGGATAATTCATTACCAGGAAGTGAGCTGGGAACCTGGTGGTGAATGACTGCTGAATTTGGCACTGGCTGATGGTGTAAGGAGTCATGAGCCTGTAGGATGAAAGGGTAATGAATGTGTCTTGTTCTAGTGCCTTTTTTTATCCTTTTTCTTTTCAGCAAGGAACTCAATGCAATGGGGGAAAGGTTGTTATAGTTCCTTTTTATATTTAGGTGCATATGTACAATGGGAAACTATCAGTCTTATGAATAATTGTTTTAGTAAGTTCAATGTTCATGTTTCAGTTATCACAAAATCTAATTATTTCCCTAAGCTTTTAGTTTTCTTGCTAATTTATGCCATCTTGTTACATTTCAGCCTAACAGGATGAACCCAAATAGTTATCACACGGTCTTAGTGATTACTTCCATGTTCTTTCATTCTATATCTGCATTTTGAGTGCCCTCAAATATGCATTTACCACAGCCAAAAAGAGGAAGTTAATTTACATATTCTCAACAAATTTGGGAAGGTGTGTTAGTAATTTTGTTGTGTATTCCTTGCCTTATTTGAAGAGTTATCATGTACATTATTGTGTCTAGAAGAGATATGAATGAACTATGTATGTTACTGTTTTGGTTGGCTGCATGAACCATGCATGTTAATGTCATTATTTGAAGTTTAGAAGGTCTATGCATGACGTGCAACAACAGCAAAATGTCGTCATGCGCCTTCTTAACTGTGAATTGGTCACTTTCACAATTTTGAGATGAGATGTCCAGTTTGTCTGTGTTCACAAGAACGTGTATACAGGATACATGTTTTAACCCAAATAGTTGGCTAATGATCTCACAATAGACTTACACGTTTCAGATGCGTATCATTTTCCTTTTTATATAGAAATTCATTAGAGCCAAAAGTAAAAAGCTGGTTTGCTGAAAGCCGAATCTTTGATGAACTAATTAGTTTTGTCGTGTTTCCTTTCCGGTACTTGAGGAGCGAATGAGCGATGGAGTGATCATTTGTTATTTGATGACCGCACGACCTATTGATGTTATTGATTATTGCTTTTCTGGAGCTTTTCTGTTACATGGCAGTTCATGAGAGCTCGTTAAGAGTTAGCGTAACGGACTAAAAATTCTGTTCGAAATAAAATCATTGTTGTATGATTTTGCAATCAAATTACACGTTTACTATCTCCAAATAGGCATCATTAGAGTCTCTAAAAGGTTAATTCAGGTGCTTCAATCAATTTAAGGGGATTGTAATTATTGATGTACCAGTTCTACCATTGTGACCTTAACTTATTGGAAGAGTGTATAAGCTCTGACGTCATTAACGTTACTTGCGGGCTGCATTGATTTATTAGATCTTATTGCCGTTGACAGCATGAGCAATGCACGTCATTGTCGTTAGTTACTGCATGAGCCATGCACATTATTTACGTTATTTGGAATGTTTATCCTTTCCATCTTGCTTGATATTGCAACTAATGCCACTGTAAATGTCTTCCACATGAGTTGGTTATTTATTGTAAGTTGTGTCGTTTGATACGGTGATCTAACACATTAAATAATGACCAGATAGTTGAATTTTATGAAATATTTGCATGCTATGTAGGAAATAATCAGCCTGGTTTTAAGATCATATAAAATTCGTAGGTGATCTGTTGTTTAACGCTGTTGGAGAATGATCATAGGAGTGTGTAATGTACCGAACAGAGAGCTAGAAGCTGAACAAATTTGACTGCTTCTATTGAGCTTACATTGACAACATATCAAGAAATGGAAAATGTTAAAGGCTTAAAGGGGTTAATGGAAAGGTTAGTGGGAAAACACCAGCCTTTTCTGCAACAGCATAAAGGGTACATTGAGAGCATCTTATTTTTCTAGCTCTCTGGTGGATGAATCCTTAGCTGCTAGTTGAATCCGGTGGGTATTAAAAAGCAAAACATGTCATGGACCAAGATTAACACAGCTGAATATTTACATTCTAAAATTCATTTGTTTCATTTTTAGTTTTCCCCCTTTATATATGAAAAACTTGCTCGCCATTCATTAGTATTTTGTAAAGGAGACATTCTTTGGTAAGTTAAGTAGCATTATCCCACGTCTTTCCTTATAAGGTTGTCACTAGCATGGTGTTGGTGATTTAACGATGCCACACGATTGATAAATTCACAAAAAAAAAAAAAAAAGAAAAAAGAAAAAAAGGAAAAACTTGCTCTGGAGGTAAACTCAATAAAATTGTACTTTCCATGCAATTGTGAATCTTTAGTAGATGCTTATCACAAGGCCTTAGTGATGAAAAATAGGTTGAACTGAAGTTGTAAACTCGTGAAATGAGTGCTAAAGTGATCCAAGAACTAATTGATAACCGCATAAAGTATACAATTTTTAGTATCTCTTCCCTATTTTAGATTGTTATTGCACCAGATGATTGTTGACAACTGGCAAAATTTAAGAGCCTTAGGCAGTAAGAGTTGATGAGAAAAATGACCTAGTGGCAGATAAGGAAATACGCTTATTATGTACAAACTGATCACAATTTTTTTTGCTTGCTTCCCAGAAGTGATATCTCTATTCCTTCAGTAACATATTGAAATCATTAGGCAACTTTTTTTCTTCCTCACCTATGTTATTAGTGATTATCTTAAGATTTTCAAGCTTGTTCTATAGTTTGATATATGACAAAATGTGGCTACCATCTTTGACAATTTTTGGCCATATCTCATATCTTACTTTATCTTTGTCCGGTGCTCCAGTCCACAATCCACACTAGTTACTGTCAGGGCCCTCTTGTCTTGACAAGTGTCATGAGTATTTCAATGGATTGGTGTTTCAGTAATTTAGGTTCCTCTATATCTAACCTGCCATATGAATTTATCAATAAATGTGACAAAGTTGGTTTGGCACTTGAGATCGATGTTGTTCTTACTCACTTGACTGTACTGTTTTATATACTTTGTTTTGATTTATGTTCATGTAAGTAGATTTGTTGGTGGTGTTTCAAGCATATGGTTCTTTACATGCTAAAAATTCAATTTGTCAATCCATCCAGCTTGCTTTGTCAAGAAATGGGTTTTGAAATTTACTATTTTTGTGTTCTGCACAGAAGTTGTGTAGCGGCTCTGGCGGAAGCAAATGAGTGGAGTTAATCAGTTTCAGAGTGCCGCATCACTGCAAATGCATGTATTTCATCCATCTGAGGTGTTTTCTTTCTTATACAACACCTGCTGGTATCTTTCAGATGCAACCTGGTTTGGCGCTAATGTTGAATTGACTAATATTCTCGTTGCTTTGGGCCTTCCTTAAAATGGCAAGGGGGAAGTAAAAGGTGCTTGAACTCTTGGCACGTGTTGATGGTTAGCATTACATGTGATTTGTGGTGCATTCAATTACAAATTACCTGCCCACTTCGGGGTCGGAAGTATTGGGTGATGACATCTCTGAGTTCAGGGTGCTATGTGGTGAACAAGAATTGTTTGTCCTTTTCTTCAAAGGAGCAAACTGAAAATGTTGCTTTGCTTTTTCATTAAAGATTGAGATTTGTCTATCAATATTATTTGTGTCACACGTGATCTGTTTCGAAATATCTCCCGGGAAGATTCCTCTAAGGAGCCATAGCTGATATAATGTACATATTGATCCCCAAAATTGTTGATGGAACTGGTCCCGTGCTTTCTTGGACACCGAATGTATGTCTGGCTGGAAATAATCAAATCTTCATCTTTTCTGCAATGTATTTGACAGCTTTTAGGAAACCTGGAAATGATGGTTCATCAGTTGCACATCTGTTTTGCCTTGCACAGATGTCCTTATTGAAAGGTGAAATCTTGGGTAGACTGAGGGTTTTTGATGTGAATGCACAAAAAGTAAAATCATTTGGATATTTCTATTTCTATCTTTATTCAACCAACGATTTGGATTGCACCATTTGTAAAATAATGTGTGTCCAAAACTCGCCTAGATGTCTTGATGCCCCATTGAAAAATGAATTTAAACAGGGGGCCTTTGAGCGGTTTCCCTGATGACAGGCAGTTGGAATTTGGAAGGAAGTACTGCCCGGCATATCTTTTACGGTCACGGCAAAATGCGTTCTCATTGTACAACCCATTAGCGCCAAATACAATAAATGCCATTGAGATATTATTTATTTTAAAGACTATTAAATTCATCCATGGCATTGATATGCCGTAAGACCATTTGGAAAGTTCATTAAATAACGCTCTTCCTTAATGGTATAAATTTATATCCAATTTTTGTCAGGATTTTGTTGTGCTTATTCTTAAACGCTAAGGCATGCTGTCCATATCATAAGAGACTACCTTTTAAACTACACTAACTCACAACAAATACATACTGATTAGGAGAGGTGTCCATGGTTCCAATTCGAACCAGAATCGAGAAGAGTGCTTCAATGAAGGTTCGTCCTTTTTTGGAATGGAACCGGGAGAAAGACCAGCCTGTGGAAACCAAACCAATGGAAAATGGCAGCTCCTCCACCCAAAAAAAGAGTAGCAGTTCCTAATAAAAATTTATATATGTTTTTAAGTAAAATACTATACTAGACTGAAGCAGTTGAGCCGAGCTGAAACTGACTATCCTGTTGTGGTTCTCCTTCCCCCAAAAGTTGGGAATCATCGGTTTGGAACCAAAACTGGACCATGGTCATGTCTACTGATTAGTTACAAATTTGAACATCCATCTGGCTATTGAAATCATACCAGTCTGATCTATATGTTAGACCATGAAGTAATGCTAAATTTAGATGCAAGATGAAAGGCTTAAACTACCATATCGGTTAACAATTTCTAATTTCAGATACATTATTCTTTACAGAAAAAATAATTCCCTTTTGCTGGCAGGTCAAAAATGGAGCTCTAGAAGACCAACAAACAATCATCTTTATAAAACACCAAGAAAAGTTTGGATAAATATCAATTGGACAGTCACGGACACTCCATGCTGACCTGTTACAAAAAACACCCTACCAAGCTTGGAATTCTCTTACATTTTTATGCTGGCACCGGTGCTGGTGCTGGCATATATGACTCCAGAATCAATTGCGATTGAGAAGGTTGCATGAATTGGACAATCAAGTACGTATACCTCCATTCCCTGTCCACCTTGTCTTTGAACATCTCAGCTGAAACTCTCCCAGCTCCATGGGGCCCTCGAATATAAAAGACAACCTACATTCAATAAGATAAAATGTAAACCAAAGAAATCATGAAAGACTACCACTCAGCTGTTGAATTTTGGAAACCAATATAATCTTTACTTTTTGTCTGATCTGTAACAATTTCCTTCTGGAAGCACAAGGGGGTTCTGGCAATAATTTAAATTACATAAAGCCTGGAAATTGTTTGAAGGTACCAGAATTCATTAGAATAAACAATGCTTTTGGTCATGACATCTTTTCAGATGTTACCTGGACATGCTCCACACCATCCTCATCAGTGTAAATTTTATTCGGAATTTGTTGGCGAGCAGCACGATTCCTACTTTCCTGACCATAACCTGTAATTGGAGATCCAATCCTCACCCTGACCTGAAACAAAGAAATTTGATTCTATGTGAATGCGCATTGCAGAATTGCACGAACAATGTTGATGATATGAAGAATCCCTTAAAATCATATCAGCTGTAGAAATTCAAACAGTCACAGTTTTTCACTAGTAAAAAGTACATAGCTATAGGATAATACTAAGTCATATCACATGGTTACATTCGTTGCATATTCATTGGAAAAAAAAAGAAAGAATCCAAAACAGAACATATGACAAGATTCCAGATTCTATTTTGCAACAATTAGAAACCGCTTTCACATTCATCCAATTACAATAGAAGGGCTATGATGTTGTTTGACTACTGTTTATGCCAAGTTCAATCATATTTGCATACTCAATGATGGCACCTGAATAATAGCTGCACTGTATATGTGAATCTATGTGTAACTGTAGTCATTGTAAACTTAAAACCCTTTGGGCCTTTTCTCATAAACTATCTTTTACAAACAGAGACACGCAAGGGCATTTATGATGCTAAGTCTTGATGTTTTAAGGTTTCCAATTTATGCTTGGGATTTCACAAACTGACAATGACTACAGGTTAACTGAATAAAATGATTATGTGTGTTTGGAGCGAAACTATGCTTAATGTTGGGATCCTGAGTGGAAGACAGAAATTTTCCCTAACCTGGCTCTCATCTTGAATTGTTTTCAGTGCCTTGTTAAAGATCCTGTACCTGTAACAGAATAAGGGCTCAAATTTGGTGGAAAAAAAGAGGAATGCAAACCTTCAGATCTCTAACTTATGCAGAACATAAATCCACTAGAAATTAAGTCTTCCTCTTTTGGTTCAAATATAAGCTCCTTGAAAACTGCATAACGTGCCACAGCTGCAACTCCAAGTCCAGCAAGAATTATAACACTGTAAGAAGCCCCCTCTGTAAATGTCAGAGGCTTCTCTGGGATATTGTATGTAGGTGCATCAAAAGGATCCTCAACAGTAGATACATCTTTTTTGGTCTGTCCATGGAAGCGGAGTAATGACAACAGACTTAGGATATGGGAATTAAGGTGACCACAAGAATCAAGCAACCTAAAAGAGAACTTTTAATCTGTGAAGGAAAAGCTCTACAACATTTTTCAGTCCTGATGATTTGATACATCTAAGTTCATTTATTTAGTTTCATTGTTACCCAAAATAGATATAATTATTTGCTGCACATATTAAGTATAAAGGAAGAAGAAAGTAACTATAGTCCCTACTGGCAAAATAGACAAGACACAAACATGTAAACAAAGAACTTATTCAAGATCAAACCTCAGATGGAGTTTCACCGTCTTTCTTTGAAGCTCTTGATGAACAGAATCTAGCAGAAAAAGGAGTAGCATTGCTTGCTCCATGATTTTCCAGGAGGCCAACTATGCTGTGTCTACCTTGCTGCCCTCCACAAAGAAAGTTGAATCCTGCCAGAACATCACTGCCAATCTATAATTTGCAAAGGGGAAAATAGACGTGTAAAACCACAAGTTCTCCCTCACTGCCACCTTAACAGATGCCGATATCCAAATTGTCTATTGGAGGCCATATCAACTAACCTAATTACAAAGCAACCTCCTATTAAAACCCCATTCTGAAACCATTAGGCAGCACAAGGATTTAACTGACTTGGTTCATTGTTACAATGTTAATCTGAAAGTTCATCTTTTGAGAAGCCAATCAGCTTAGAGGAATTAAATAAACAAATTTGGGGAGGCAACCCAAAAAAGAAGGAAATATGCAGCCTTACTAACCATTAGCTCGAAGAATGCCCTGCAGAAGAAAATCAAAAAAAGAAAAAAAAAAGGTCCACAGTTATCATCCATAGCTTTGCTGCGAAAAAACAAAGGCAAGCAAACACAAGCAAGACATCCTTGCAAGATGGCAAGAAGTGTTCCAATTGCAAGGCTCAATCCCATAAACAAAACATGACTGACACCCTTTAAAGAAACAACACCAAGAAAACAAATTCTCGATTAACTGTACCTGCTTAGCCGAATTGCCAAGTGCAGCAGCATTCTGCGTCGCTGCGAGTGATGAAAAGGCAGCCAAACCCACATCAGACGCTCGCTTTAAATGCTTTCGCTCCAGAACTGAAGACAACTCATATTGAGATCCCAAGAGACCGCTGCAACAACTGCTTCTCAGCGAGGTTGTTGATCTCCACATGCGCTGCATCTTCAACAAACCAACAGCTGAACAGGCAGTGTTTACACATAAAAAAAAGGGTTCAAACGACCAAATTAGAGAAACCCCAGATTGGAAAAGTCCGACATGTAAATAATTAAGACCCGATAATGATCATTCCCAAAAGAACCATTACGCAGCAGGTTTGCGAGGAGCAGGAGACAACAAAAGAAAGTGCCGAGGCGGAGGGCAAAAGGCAACGCAGTGCTAACCTAACCCAAAAACCCAACATGGGTTTTAATTCATGCACAGTTGTCCAAACTATATTTTTAGAAATTTATATTTTAATTTTCAAAAATAAAATTTATGATAATAAAAAAAATATAAATTATAACTCAAAAAGCAAAAAGCAAGCTAATAGATTAAAAATAAATAAATAAATCCCAGAACCAATTTTTTTTCTCAATTTCGGCCTAACCTTAAATCTGTTGTAACGAGGCCTACTTCAAAGCCCAAAAATTGTCCAATTAAAATGTTGAATACTCTCGAAGGTTTCCTCTAAAAGATCCAAGTTTGGATTAGAGTCAGTCTGAAATCAGATCGTCCTTGCATTGACATTGGTCCCACGGTTTCGATTCTTACTAGAATCCTAGGGAGAGGAGTTCCAATGTAAGTTTGGCATCCCAAAACCTTGTAACTGGGATTCCAACGGTTTTGAAAGAAAATGAAAATGGCAACGTTTAAATGATTAATTTTCTACCATTTTCCCTTTTTTTCCCCCCCTAAAAATTTTTTTCAATATATTCGCAAACGAGATATATGAAAATTTGATTCTAAATTTTGAAAAATTTTTAAGTTTTTATTCAAATGAAATATCTTTTAAATTTATTTTAGAATTTTTAAAGATTGTATATTAAGTAAATAAAATTGGTTAAACAACTTAATTCCTTTCAATCTAAAAAAAAAAAAAAAATTTAAAATTTATAAAATTAAAATAAAAAATATAAAATAATTAAATTTTAATTATAAAAAATTATAAACATTTAAGATAAATATTTTTTGTAGATCCCATTTGCAAACTCCCAATATCTAATTATTTCTTTTCTTCTTATGATGAAAATGAGAGGTTTCACAGAAATTTAAACCCATCGTCTTTGTCTGCCAACGAGCAACCACTTGAATTATGGTTCGTTAACAGAGGGATAGCTGCGGCTTCTATTTTTTATTTCTTGGAATAACAGTAAAAGAAGCATGTAGGGACGTAACGGTAACTTCAGATCCATTTTGAATCAGAGAAAAATTCGGGAAATGTGGGCACAACTGTTGGAGGGTTGTGGCAGCAACTACCATAACCGTCACCGCCAACCAAAAAAAAAAACAACAAAGGCTATTGAGAAAGAGACGACGGACAACAAGATCAACTTAACATACTGAAGGTCTGCGAAGAAAGGAGATACAAGAAAAAGAAGATAATCAAAAAAAAAAAAAGAAGAAGAGAGGAAAAAGGCCGGAGAATTTCATAGGAAAGTAATTGATGGGAGAGAAAAGAGAAGAGTTAAGGAAAGGGCTATGGAAAGCAGAGGAAGATGACGTTCTAATAAACCAAGTCAAAAAGTACGGACCCCGAGATTGGAGATCCATTCGATCCAAAGGCCTCCTGCACTGGACCGGCAAGTCCTGCCGTCTTCGTTGGGTCAACAAGCTTCGACCCAACTTAAAGAAGTATATTATAAATCCACTTTAATTAACCCCATGCTTTTTTTCACTTTTATTCATTCACATTCTACTTCTACGTGCAAGCATGTATGTATGCATATATTAATGTATAGTGTGGTGTTGAGATGGGTTACTTTGTTTGTGTTTGTGTGTGTTTTGCAGCGGCTGCAAGTTTTCGGCTGGGGAAGAGAGAGTGGTGATAGAGCTGCAGGCGCAGTTTGGGAACAAGTGGGCGAGAATAGCGACTTTTTGGCCAGGGAGAACAGAACCTCTTGCTTTTCCTTATGCTCCCACTTTACAGGTAAATGAATTGCTTTGCTCTAGATTGGGATTTACTCGATGGAAGCTTCAGGTATTGGGGGTTTTGATTAATGGCTCTCTGCATTTGGCCAAATTAATTTCAGTATTATTTGAATTTTTTTTGGTCTCAAGGGTCCAATGCTCAATTCACCAATGAAGGAAGAGTCATCCTGCAAGCCTAGATCCTAGATCATGCTTGTCGTCCTCCATGGAGAACCCTGAAACCATCAGAATGGTGCCATTACCGGACTTAGTTAAGACCGAATTACCGAGCTGTGATGCAAATCCTGATCAAGACGAGTCTCAATTGCAAATTCCACAACCACAATCAGACTTCCCATTCTCACCTGAAAGCCAAGAGCTGCTGGCGAGACTTGGTGACGCATGCATTTTTAGTGCGTTTGGAGAAATAGGTCCTCCTGAACTTGGAGATGTTGCAGAACTCTGCCTTTGGCAACCCTTGTTCGACCCGACAACACGTTGTGCCTATGATGCTAGGGATGTGAAGAATTCTGGAAGTCCAGACACCTTCTTTGATGACTTCCCAGCGGACAATGTTTGATCAGACTGAACCGCTTCCAAGTCCTTCAGAGGGGTGAATTGAAGACTTCTTAACTATCTTTAATTATAAGCTTCAAAATTTGATTTGATCATTCTGAAACTTTTATGATTGTGACTGTTATTCTTTGTACTAACTCATTGAACCCTATGAATTATGGGTAAATTAACTTTTTTTTATCTAGAATGCCCACGGAAATTTCAATTCATGGATTACAATTCTTCTTAAAGTTGAAGTTTCAAATGAGTTTAGGCCTATGGTTAATTAGTATAAGAGTAGAAAACACTATCCAATCGCTCACTATTTACATCAACAATCAAAGCAGAAATGAGTCAACTTCAGCGTGTAGGAGGTATCTGCCAATTGGTTTGCACATTTAGAAAGCCTCCAGTAAAAAATTTTGCAAACAAGGAGGCTTTGCTTCCACCAGTTGCTCCGGATATGAAAATACGTGCGTGACAAAGCAGCAGGTTTCCCAAAGGGCATCTATTGGCATAGTTCATTTATAATTTGTTTGTACTTTGCCCGCGTATTTCGTGAGGTTTTTCTTCCCGTTGAGGCGCTTATGTACCTCAAAACAAAAAGAAAACACCATTAAACCTATTACCCGCATACCACGCGAACGCATTTCTCTGTATTGTTACACTGCATTAGCCTTTTCCAGGGATTGCTCTTCATTTAATTTTCATTAAAACAGAGCTTCTTGTAGTATAAAACAAGCTTAAACTTTATGGCGATTAAGATGACATATTTGCTGAAAGATTTACACTCTATAACCGAAGAAGTTACAACATTTTTATTCATAAAGGTACAGTTGCGGGCAAAGCTATAACCGAAAACTTTACCTAAGGTTGCTGAAAGTGGCATCGGCAAACTAAAATAATAACTCTTTGATAGACAGACTGGTTCCACAGTATGATCCAACGTTCCATCAGGCAGCACAGCTTCGAACTCGGAGACATTGAAGGCGAAGTTCCCATCTTTTGCTGGAATATCAGGTCCAGTGGCCACCGTATTCAGCATCTGACACAATCCATAAAAACCTGAAAGTTTCATGGAGTTGTTCCCGGAGATTGTTTCTGAAAAGTGGGAATCCATCTTTCCGGGTCATATCCTGCGTCTACGACAGAAATTTAGAATGTTCAACAGCAGCTGTTCAAGAACAAGTTTGCTTTGGTGCCTTGAGAGACTCTGCTAATCCCTTTGATAACACCTTATTTATTTGTAAATTATATAATAAAAATATTTTTTATTATAAACTTTATTTATTTTCATATTAAATTAGAGTCTACAGCTTAAAAGTTAATTCTTCTAATCATGACGATGACCTGGCGGCCGAAAAGCTCAGAGAGTGACGGAGAGGACCCAAGTTTGAATATACGAGTCCAGACCGGTGGACTAACCATTGGCCCAAAATTCCAAACGCGTGAATAGTCTGGGCCAAAGCTTGGTCGACAAAGCACGCCATTGCATCAGTGACGAATGACGACAAAGAAAGTGTTATAGTTAAACGGCGAGAATGTTCTAGCACCCGACAAGCATGTCATTTTTATTAATCTTTAGTAATTATAATCATCAATCAATATAAATATAATAAATAACATTAATAAAAAATGAGATCATCAATCAATATAAATAATCAATCATTAATCTTTAATAACGAGATAAAAGAATGAGAAAAAAAATTAAATAAATAAAAAAATATAAATATAATAAATAAAATTAATTTTATATTTTTGTACTGTTTATTCATTAATTTAATTTATTGATTCGCATTATAATACAATAATAAAATTGTAATTTCAAACTTAATTGGAATAATTGCATGATTTTTTTTTTCGTCACTACATTCTTTTATTAGTTGAGTTTAATGTTATTTTAAATTTTTTATAATAAAAAATTTGAGGTCAAATTAAGTTATATATTAATTCACGCTTCAGTTTTTTACAATTGGTGTTTGCTATTCATACTTGCATTTTTATCAATATAATTTACATATAATTTTATACTACATAAATTTATTTTATTTTATTTTTTTTAAAAAAATTTTACTGAATTTTACTCTATTTATTTATTTATGGAAGCTGAAGTTGAGAAATCCCTCCGTAAACTTCAAGGCGCTACGTGTCTTCTCATTCAAACTAAGCGTGCCTTGGACTTTTCTAAGAATGGATTGTGCAAAAGCAAAAACGTGGAAAATGTTTCGCCTTTGTTCCTACGACAAGATCGAAATTAAGGAGATGTAGCTGCCACGTAACGTAACTAGTGAAGTGTCTTGGTGGCGTTTTTAGAGGTCTGAGTTCGTATCTCCCAGGAGGGAGTATTGATGAGAATTGGAAGATCATCCCTGACCCCTTTGCCGTGTAGGCCAAAACCAACCAAGACTTTTCTTATGAAACAGAAAATAGAATGTCAATTGATCGCCGTTTCCATGATGTGTGTGAAAGGGGTAATGATGCACTGGTTTATACATAAAAAAAAAAAAAAAAAAATTGATTAATGTTCCACAAAAATCCTTAATAATACATTTTGTGCAATTTTGAGATAATAATTCAATATCGCCAGGATAAAATTTCTCATCTCAAGACAAAATGTAATAATAGACAAGCATAGAGTAAATGTAATTCTATCGTGCTATTCTCTTTATTCGAATTGATATTGGCACATAACAGATATCCAAGTTACAAAAAACTAGCTGTGTCGCAGCCTCCTCGGCACGAATTTCTTGCACAAGAGAGGCTTTCCATCAACCAGAAACTTAGCTTCTTGCCCTCCTTTCAAGATGACTGTAGGCATAGAAGATGACTTGAAGACCACCTTGCCAAATTGTGGGTACAGTTGATCGAGCCCATGCGCCACCTGTTGATAACGCAAAGGCACCGTTTCTTGATCGGCTTGCAGCCCTGGTTGATCGGGCAAATGCACCGATGTCTGTTGATCCGGCAACTGCAACTTCTTTGTATTGGGCCGGTGAACGTAGATCTTCTCTACGCAATGCCCATATTCCCTGTTCATCACATCGTAACAAAAAGAATTATTATTAGCTTAAAGAATAAATTCTCATGCATTATGCAATATGTGTGCTATACGAGAAGAAAAAAATGAAGCGCCAGCAAAATGATAGACAAAATGATTTTCCATGCTTTTTTTTTTTTTTTTTCTCAACCAAATACAGTGAAAATGAAACCCCAGATGGGTATAAGTATAACCATACTTACAGAGTGAAAAATTTGAAGATTTGATCTTCATCGAGTGGACGTCCATTTGAGAAAGTTAAGAATAAGCACCTATCTTCCTCAGGTGCTCGATCGACTAAAGGATTCCACTCCCTTGCGGAAGGGTTCAAGTTGGAATCAAGCAGTGATGAAGAGGGGCCGGCAGCAGCATCAGGAGCTTTGTTTTGCTCATTCGAACCCACGTCAGGAGGCATGTTCCAGAAGTCCACAGTGGCCGCCTTTCCAAATCCTTTTTCAATATGTCTTTCTTTCAGTATATCCGCAAACAGAACACAGCAGACCTGTTTGTAGATGTCCACGACGCTCGACAGGGCCTTCTGTTTGTCAGCAAGGAGGACGGTGAGAGAGACAACATTTTGGGCTAAGTTTTGGGTGGCATTGAAGGATGTGTAGTCTTGTAGAGACGCCAAAGCAGCCTCGGCCTCTGAGATGAGAAGGTTGAGGAACCCATCATCACCAGAGGATATCTTTGCGATGACATCCTGAAACCCATCGTGGGTTTCCAGCCACATCCAGAAGGCCATGATCTTCATGGACACCCCCGCGTCTCTTCCCAGATCGATCATTCGGCGAAACAGAACTTTCTTCGCTGCCTCAGCGATGGGGACACCAGCCCCGCACGTAGCCATTTATAAAAAGACTATGAATAATAATAACGATGGACGTATGAAACTATGGCTTCTTTGTGACAAGTGACACGAGGGATTGGAGCGTTTATATATGGCAGAGCGTGGGCCGTGCAAAATTGACCGTATGGCGGTGCCCGTGGCTTGAACTATTTGGAACGCCTTTGAATCTGCCACCTGGTGCAGGGCCATGCAATCGCTGTCATTATGACCTCACAAATTACAACAAAAATAGTTCTTACGACCTCACTAATTACAACAAAAATAGTTCTATTCATTAAATTAATTGAAAAAAAAAAAAGTGCGGAATATAAATTCAAAAACTAAAAGAAAAGAGACAATAGCATACTCGAAGTCATTGGTAGCAAAATGTTTTGCAAAATTGTAGAGGTAAGTTGGTGGTACCGACAGGCAAACATGTTTCCATACTAATTTTTTTTTTTTTTTTTATTCAAGTTCTAATTGATTGAAAAAATGATCAAGTTTAGGCAATTTTCAGCAAACAAAACTGATATTACCTTAGCACAATACAAATAGAGGAACAAAAGGAAAGAAACAACAGCATAATTGAAGTCACTAATAGCAAAATATTTTGGTTTGGTAGCATTATAGAAATAAGTTGATGAAGCCGATAGGCCAAAAAATGTTCCCATACGGATAGTTCTTACTAATTTTTTATTCAAGTTCTATTTATTAAGGCAAAAATGTTTCCATACGGATAGTTATCACTAATTTTTCATTCCAGTTCTATTTATTAAGTCAATTAAAAAAATGAATATTTTCAATCGAAAAAATTGATATTATAGAAATAACTTGATGGAACCAACAGACAAACATGTTTCCATGCACATAGTTCTTACCAATTTTTTAATGCAAGTTCTATTTATTAAGTCAATCAAAAAAGGGACGACGTGCGTGCATTTCTTTACAAAATAATAATAATAACTAATTGCTATACGAATAAAGAAACAATAGCAAAACTGAAGTCATTGGTCGGAAAAAATATTTTGGTATTTTGTACGTCGTTTCCATTGAAGCTAGAGAGAGACAAAATCTACTTACCATGAGGTGCACATGAAAGTCAGAATTGCCCAGTAGAGATGATAAATCATGTGTTCGACCTTTCCCATAACTGCAACAATTTGGTTACTGACAGGTCATCCAAGGAAGGGAGAGAGATGGCATCTGCGTTTTGGTCATTCTGCATACGAAGTCGTAGCCAATAGTGATGCAGCCACTATTTGGCAGGGTAGTTTTCCTGACGTCCTTCTATGGTAACCATCATCTTGGAGGGAGGACAGGAAACCAAGTTTGTAGTTGATGGAAAACCTTTCTGGTGCAAGAAATTTATGCCAAGGGGGCTGCGATTCGGCTAGCTCGGCCATCTATGATGTGAGACTTGTGCCCATATCAATTCCAATAAAGATAATAGGGACGGATACAGCATGGGGCCAGGGGGACAACCGCCCCCTCTCGGTTCATGGGACTTGCCCCATCTCCAGCTTTAGTCTTCATGGGAAATAAGGTTGAAAATTAGGGATTTTTTTCCGTGGATTTTGGGAAAATTTGTGACATCTGCAAGGAATCTAATGGAAAATATGATTTAAAATGAGGGAATTTCGTGTGGATTGAGAGAGAATTTGTGACATCTCCAAGAAAGGGCAAAGATATAAATTTAGATAGAAATTTTCTCCATTTGAGCAGCTGCTTCCTATTAACAATCTATATATATGCTAATGCTCTGACAAAGAACTGCTGTTACTTGGATGGTCTAATCTTTCTTTATGAGTTGAGTATTGGTATACTTATTTTTCTTTTGTAACCATTAATTTTAAAATTAAATACATACAAGTAAATAAGGAAACCCCTGGTCTTCTTTTCTGGCTCTTTCGCTATTTTGGGCAATAAACATAGAAATATCTCTATATATTTATGCTAATTGTGTCACTGGGAGCTCAAACCTTTCTTCTTTGCCATTTTTGATAGCTTTGCTATTTAAGGTAATATATATTTGTGAGTTAAATATTAACATTTCTCTTTTCCTTTTGTAATTATTTATTTTAGAATTAAATGGTAAATAAGTAAGCCTTTTTTTGGTTTGATAAACTACATAATAAAAGTAGTTTTATCCTTTTGTATAAATTTCACACCATTTTCTAAGATTAAGACATAAAAATTTAAAGATAAAATTCTTAATTATTGAGAATTTTTCGTAATATTTTAAAAAATTTTTTAACTATTTTTTAGTAAGCTATTGAATTTAGAACTAAAGGCTTGAAAATAAATAACTGAATTAAGATAATACACATATATGATGGAATATCAAAAACTTTTAAAAAGTTTAGAACTCATAGATTTGAGAAGTTGAAAAGTCCTAAACTCATTTTTCAACTTTAGGAAAATAATTTATAAATAGAATCATAAAAATATTACATATTGAAAAAAAATAAGTAAAAAAAATTTTATCCTCAATTTGTAATTATTTTTAAAAAATAAAGCATATTATATAAGTGACTCTTAGAGTATATTTTATTTACTTTTTTGTTAATTATTATTATTATTATTATTAATTATTAATTATAATTTATTAATAATTATTAATAATTATTTATTTTTTAAATAATAATTAAAATAGAACCATAATATTTGATTATCGAAATTTTTATATTATATAAGTAATAAAATATATGTCATAAAAAAAAAAAATCCAAATATGTCCTACTTGCATTTTCTTTCCACTAACACAAGAAACCAAACTTGAGTGGTTGTGAGATCTACAAGACACTCCAATGGTCACATGGGAGAGTGCTATCATGTGAACAAATAGCAGTGAAGTGTTCAAATTGAGCCCAACATGCATTCCAACTTCCATAACCACACGGCCCTGAGAATTTGAGAGAGACAATAATATACGTACTCCTTGCAAAAACCAAATAAGAAACAGATAGATTAGGCCATGACGCTCAAAAAGGAAACATTTTGTCGGCAAGGAGGACGGTGATAGAGACAGCATTTTGGGCTAAGTTTTGGGTGGCATTCAAGGATGTGTAGTCTTGTAGAGACGCCACATCAGCTTTGGCCTCCGATATGACGACGTTGAGGAACCCATCATCACCAGAGGATATCTTTGTGATGATATGCCGAGACCCTTCCTGGGTTTCCAGCCACATCCAGAACGTCATGATCTTCATGGATACCACCGCGTCCCTTCCCATATCGATCTTTCGCCGAAACAGAACTTTCTTGGTTGCCTCAGCGACGGGGACACCAACCTCGGACGTAGCCATGAATAAAGAGAGAATGGATAGTAATGATGGACTTCTGTGTTCTGCGTGAAACTGTGGTTTCTGTGTAAGAAATGAGACGAGGGAATGGAACCTTTATAACAGAACTTTGGCCATGCAACATTGGAAAAATATCGATGGTTCATGCTCAGAGATTGGTTTCCAAGGAAACTTTCCCTTTATAAGTATATTGCCTCAATTGTTTTTATTTTTTTTTATTTTTTTGTTACATTATTTTTTTAATTTTCATAAATTTTACACTTCCCTTCCAAATTTGAGATTTCAATAATAAGAGTGTAATTTCTTAACTCCTGTGTTAAATGTGGAACTCTTGCCATATTCACGACACTTCTGCCTTTATGACATCAATGATGGTTACCAAAAAGACATTGAATTGTTTCCACACAAATAGCTCTTTCCAATTTTTTATTTGCAATTTTTATTTATCAAGTTAATTAGATAATCGAACAAGTGCGCCCGTTTTTGACAATTAAAAAAAAAAAAAAAAGAAAAAATGCTAACATTGCTTGACGGTAATACAAATAAAGAAATAGGAGAAACAGTAGTATCATCGAAGTCATTAATAGCAAATTACATTTTGGTAGAATTATAGAGGTAACTTGATGGAGCGGATAGATAAACATGTTGTTATTAATTATTTATTCAAGTTTTATTTATTAAGTTAATTGAAAATCCGAAAAATGCACGTTTTTTTTTATTGAAAACACAGATTTTACCTAATTGCAATACTTGCAATATATATATGTATATAAAGAAAGAAAAGAAATGAAGCAATAGCATAATTGAAGTCATTATTAGCAAAATATTTCGGTAGCATTATAGAGTTAACTTGAAAGAGTCCATAGACAATTTAGTTTTTATATAGATAGTTCTCACTAAGTTCTATTTATTAAATCAATTGAAAAATAGAAAAAAAAATGTGCGCATTTTTACCAAAAAATAAAAAAAAAATTGATACTACCTGATCGCAATATAAATAAAAAAAAAAAAATAAAAGAAATGAAACAATAGCACGATTGAAGTCATTAGTAGAAAAAAATATTTTAGTACTAATTGAAGTTATTAGTAGGAAATGACATTTTGGCGGCATTATAGTGGTAATTTGATGGAGTTGATAGCTAAACATGTTATTAATTATTTATTCAATTTTTATTCATTAAGTTAATTGAAAATCTAAAGAAGTACATGCATTTTTAACCAAAAAAATTGATACTACCTTATTGAAAAAACAAGCAATGTTTTAATTAAAGTCATTAATTAGTACGTAGCAAAATCTTTTAGTAAAGTCAAAAAAAAAAAAAAAATTCTTCTGTGTTATAGCTGTAAGAAAACGTCTAACATTTAAATGACAGTAAAATGAGATAAAAAGAAAAGTCTCGAGCGGATGAAATTGGTCTTAGTTCGAACAGGCTTATGCATTGGATTAAGCAATGCAATTTTTTTTTTTTTTTTTTGTTTTCTCCTAGCCTACCTTTTTCCATCATTAAAATTCAAAGCAGCAGGTTCTGGTAGATTTTTTTTTTTTTTTTTTTTCAAAAAACAAAAAGAACTTCATATTTCACCTAACACAGCATAAGAAGTTTAAGTGGCATAAGCTTAAGCTAGTTGGACAAAGGTGGGCTGTGCTTAGGTAGACTAAGCCACCTTAAGCGCTATCAAGAAAGATTTCAGAAATCTTTATTCTTCTCAATCTTGTCCAAAACAAGTAAGCTATAAGGTAAACCTACTACCCTTTTTTGTTTTTTTTTTTCCAAAGATTTTTAATAAACTTTGTAAGTCTTAATTGAAAGTTACATAATACATTCCGCATAATTTCATTATTTTTATATTTACTACTGTTTTTACATTTGCACTTTTCTTTCAATATTAATTCAATTACAAGATTTAAAAGGCCAAATTCCTTCTTTCACAAATAAAAAACAAAATAAATTCGAAGGGCAAATGCGATTATAACGTGGGGGAACGGTGGTCTTACTTTATAGTATACACTCTAAAAGAGTCGGTTCTAAAATTTTGTTACCATTTTTATAATTTTTTTTTTTTTTTTTTTGTAGTGCTTCAATTTGTATGAAATTGAAGAGTACACAGAGAGTGAATAAGAGTTTAGATATCTAATTTAAAGATTTTACATTCGAATATACCTACAAAGGGGTGTGAGATTTCTTGGAAGGAAGAATGCCTTTCTTTCTGGGCCGGTGTATGGGTGACGCTTGAGTTTGAAACAACCAAAGCCTGGACTCTTGCGGGCATAAATATTTTTTTTATTTTTTTCTTTCTTCTCAGGCAGGTGGTAAATGGCTAAATTTGCCAATACCCTAATTCTAGGGAGGAAAATAACTAAAAGTGTCCGTTTCCATATATTCTAAGATTATCCCTAAGAATCTAACCCATATTAAAAACTTGACCAAGTTTCTCTCTAAGCAACTCAATTGATTTATCAAACGAGTCTTAAAGGCAATTACAAATGATGATGAGAGATACCATCATCAACTAGCACAAAACAATTCACAATTTGGTGGGTTGCATATGGGATGGCCCAAAATGCTAGGTTTTGATTTTTCTTACACGAACTTTTGGTGGACACTGCATATTGTTTGTAAAAGAAAAGATGGAGAATTGCAAAAGAATGTGAAAAAAATTCGTTTACGCTATGAATTGTCGTCCTTTTACTTTAAGAAGATCTCCTGATACGAGAGAGTTTGATGAAGACAAAAGTGTTGCGGTCCAACCAGTAGCTGTATAGCGAGGACATCAATTCAAAAGACTACAGCTTAACGAATCTGGGATCCAAAATATAATGCATATATGAAATTTGATGAATTCGAAAACCCATCAATCCAACCCAAATTCGACCTAGGTTGGGGAATGTAAGGATCTAGTTTGCATTATTTTGGTAAAATAGAACAGGGATCACCCACTACCACCACTTTGGAATTTTGGAGCAACAACAACTACAGGACACAGAATTGAGTCATTAAATCGGCAGGCCTGTGGGTGGTGTATATGGGTGAGGGATAGACAAACCATCACTGAAATGAGTCATGACACATGCATGTTGCCTGGTCCATGTACCTTCATTCAAGACAACCCCAAAAGCTAGCTCATCATTGCTTCGTGAATCGTGGGCATTAGATCAATGGAACAATAATATTGTTTTCCATTCAGCTTTTTGGTGAAAGGCATGACGAGAGCTACATTATAAGAATCAAGTTAATGCACGAGACAAATGCTTGTTTTTCTAAGTATATCATGCCTTATAATGAATGCCTCCACAGTGCAAATGAAGCTCTCAACTCGAGCAACTAGTACTTGGACTAACAAGGATTTTTCAGGCATATGGAATATTTGATATCTGGGGTCGGCCAATCATGCTTTAATTGCCAACTTATCACAATGGTGTTGCACAACAGCAAAATTTGGCAAGCCATTTTATTTAATTGGTATAATCAAGCAGCAATGTCCGGCACATGTGTTTTTGGCACGGGTACCTAATTGACAAGTATACGCTTACAGGACGTTAGTAAAAGACAAAAGAAACCTGCCCAAACCAGTTGAAAAGATCATTTCTTAAACCAGGCAAACTACCCCACTGCCTTAACAGCAATGCACGAGTAGTTTAACTGTTGATTCATTCTGACCATCCAATCCTAATCTTGGCTTCATCGCACCCTGTATAATAAAGATTACAATGTTGAATAAATTGTATCCTTGCACTGTGAGGTAATAGCTTGGCACTGTTAGACCCATTGGCTGGAAAATCTGGCAATGGACCCACCAGCATGTGAGCCATGTGTGTGCGGTTGTGGTGTATGTCATTAAGTGTATACTTGTTCTCGATTCACCTTATACAAGCTAAAATCATAAAGAATAGCGATTAGTATGGATATTATTTTGAGGAAGTGAAAATGGGTATATATTGTTTTTTTTATTTCCGCTTGATAGATTCATTGCATCAATTGCCATCTTCTGATGGTTCACCCACTTTTAGTTTCCTACCGCTGACTCGAGAGTACGGTGCATATTATTGCCTAATTATCTTCCTCCGATCCAATCAAAAAATTTGGAGCATTTAACCACATTTCAATTGGACAAGTTTCTCTGTTTAGCTACTTTTAATTAGACCCATCAAGCGACTTTTATATGCATGGGCCACGAGAAATGTTGTTTTAAAAGTGAATTGTGACAAGGTTCGATCAAAGACCAATCGAGTTGGACAATTCAAAAAATATGGCCAAGTTGAAGAAGACATGCCAACAAATTCTTTAGTTTGATTTTAGGGGCATTGATACAATTTGCCAGATGCCCTTTCAAACAAAACAAACAACACCCTTGAAAGAATACGTAAGAAAATTGCAAAACCAGCATTCGGTGAAACAAGATGGAGAGACCCTTAAAGGGTCCACCAGCTAGTAGCTAGCAAGCTAATCGTTTTTTGTGCACCATGCGCTCATAGAGTTTAGAGAAAAGTTAAATATATAAGAATTTACCTTATTTTCACATTTTCACAACTTCAATTTAATTATGCCTTACAAATCACAATAAATTTAACTTATATCACGACTTCTCCTTCATGTATTATATACAGAAGATGTGCTGTCTTAATAAAAGAGAAAAGTTACACATAAAGGCCTAAAGTGGGAACACATGAGAAATAATAGAAGGGTTGGTCATGAGCATGACTTAGTGGTACATACACGACGGGAGAATAGACCGTCGCTAGGCTAGCTAGTAACAAAAGAAAGATGCTAAAGATGAGCTCTCAAGGCATATTGCATTATTCAATTCCCCACATGGGCAACAAACTTGATGAACTGTAGTCCTCTTTAATGTTATGGACCCTCCTCAACCTTCTCTTCCTTTTTATTTTATTTTATTTTATTTTTTTAAATTTTCATTTCTTTTTCTTTTTCTCTTTAATCTTTTTTTCTTTTTTCTTTTTTCTTAACTTTAATGGCAAATTATTCCAAGAAAGAATCATAAAAAGCTCAACCCACTCTATCTTGTGCAGCGATCACTCAAAACACTTCTCTCTAGCTCCACACATGACACAACTAGGCTTCCTTCATGGAAGAACATATCAACCTAGAGATTGATGCTCCTCATCAAGACAGCCCCATTACCTCAACCTCCACTTCTTCATCCTCATCCTCATCCTCCTCCTCAGTATGCTTGCCATGCATCGATGAGAGCTCAAAAAATGAAGAAGCTTGTGTGGTAGATCCAAAAGGATCAAGAAAAGCTCAGGACTTGGAAAGAGGCAATGAGTCAAGGAAAAGGCAGAGGAGTGGTGACGAAAACGCCCAGCTACATCCAACGTACAGAGGAGTGAGAATGCGGAGTTGGGGCAAATGGGTGTCTGAAATCCGCGAGCCGAGGAAGAAATCAAGGATATGGCTTGGAACATACCCTGCAGCCGAAATGGCGGCTCGAGCCCACGACGTAGCGGCTCTAGCCATCAAAGGCAGCTCCGCTTACCTCAATTTCCCCGAATTGGCCCACGAACTTCCCCGTCCCCTCAGCAAGTGTCCCAAGGACATCCAGGTCGCGGCTGCCAAGGCAGCAGCCTTTGAGTTTCCCGATACTAGCCAGTGTGAAGCCGAAGCCAAAGCCGAGGCAAGCCGAGACCAGTCATCAGCTGATTCTCAATTATCAGACAACTCGGCCTCGGACAACGCGCAGGATTCAACAGGCTCGCCATCGACTGATTCCGACGACGCATTGTTTGACCTGCCGGATCTCATCATCGACGGGGCCAATCACAGCAATCGATCTTGCTATTATTCTCAGCCATGGCAGCTTTGCGCAGCTGATACAGTCTTCCGGCTTGAGGAGCCATTCTTCTGGGAGTCCTACTAGAGATTTTTTTTTTTGGTTTTTCGTTTGCATTAAGAAGTAAATAACTTAGAACTATTGATTAACGGTAAATTTAGTCATGAAGATCAGAATTCCATGGCGAAAACAAAACCCAATTGGCAAAATTGAATCTCAAATCTCAATATATGGTCCTCCTAATTAAATTCACTCTGAATTGCGTTATGCTTTACCGGAAAAAGTTGTTACTGATATGCTTGTTTGTTCGATTTGCTTCACATGGGCTGGTTAGTGTAAGTTCAGCAGCAAGTAGGAAGATAAATGTGGATAGCAGATAAGTAGATATTGGATGAAATTAATGGTAATTTGATAAAAATTGGTATGATAAAATCTACAATAAATATCAATAATATCTTCTTATTATTTGACCCTTGGTACATGTAAGCCACTTGTAACACAGTTCAGGTTCTCTCTTGGTTTTGTCTCTCTTTTGTCCTCTAGCTTCTGCGCCTCTTTCTGGATTCTTGTTACGGTAACTACCCAGGAGGATGGCCAGCTTCTGCTGGGATCTGCTCATAAGCTACCAAGATCTCTAAATCCAGAGATGCTGCATTTCAGCGTTTGTAAGGTCTACATCTGCTAGGATCTGCTTCCACACGTTCTGAATTTCTTTCACCAGACACCATTTGTAGGTTTGGCAGCAGCTGGAGAGCCCATCTGCTCTCAAAGGCTAAGTCAAACGGCTCCAATATAGTCTTTGAAATTGCCCCGCTTCACTGGCCTGCCAAATATAAATCCAAAGGGCGCCGGGCAAAACCGAAAATCACAAGTGACAGGGATATCCTAAATTATCCCTTGCGGCACGTCTGACTTGGACTGCCAATGCCCAAAACCTAATCTCTATCTTAGCCCAAATACATGAATACCTAACCAAGAAATTAAATATTATGGATAACTCAGTTGTTAGGAAATTAGATATTTATTTTTAAAATATTAAATTTTAATTTTAAAAAAGAGTGTATCAAATTTATAAAAATATAAAAAATTATTTTTATTATATAATTTGTAATTTAATCGAATTTAAAAAAATAATTTAAAAAAAAAAACATATCATCGGTATTCAGACAACTAAACACTCAACAGTGGCATCGATTCAATCAATGCCATATCAAGCTTGTCGACTTATCACCTTCTACTTTGACCTCGTTTATCGGGAGCTATTTCAGCTCTCTATAAATACCAAAATCTTCATAAGACTCAAGTTAGAATGGGGACATTCGCGGGATTTAGATGCCTAAATTTTGATCAATGATCGATAATAATAGCTCTAAAGTGAGCTCCCTTCTTCAATTATTAGGGCAGGAAGAGACCCCAAGATTAAATTTCAACGCATCATACGGTAATGATGTCTTAAAGACCCTTTATCTTTTCCTTTTTGTTATTGTAATTTGAAACATAAAGTTGAAAACAATGTGCTATAAAGAGGAAGATCATGATGGGACGTATTTGCCAATGACACTTTCGCTTTCATTCTTAGTCCTAAGCAACAATATCGATTCCCCAACCTTCGTGAACTCACTTTTGGCTAATATAATAAAGTGATAATATTATTTTATTATCATTCAATATAAGAATTTAGTAGTTATTCAACTTATTTTTCTTTTCATTAGATCTAATTCAAATTAAAATCTTTTTTGTAAAAAAAAAAAAAATGAATTAAATGGTTATCAAGTAACTCTTAATTTATATTCATAAGACAAGCAACATCTCTATAATGTCTTTTTTTATAATAATAATATACTATCTAAAGTTTGTTTTTATTATGTGCCAACGAGCCTCACTTTTAATGAGAGTATCTTCTATTTAGAAAAGCAAAGGGCCCCAATTCCCATTAGGCTTATTCAAAGCCACTACGCATTTGTGATAACTGACCTCACCATCAATACACATCTCCTTTCGTATTCTATCCCTTTCCACCATCGATTTTTCTGCTCCACAATTAGCCATTGGCTGAAACTCTTACAAGGGACAAAGGGCTGTCTATTGTTTAGACACAAGAATCTCGAGCAGCTACTGTCTTGCCAAAGTGCAAATCTTAGCAACACTAATAATTGTTGTTTACCCATCCACGTACCTAGCCTAATCATTAGTGTATTTGTATATAATTCAATGGATTTAAGGGATTGATTATTGGGAACAGGTCTCCACGTTATCCACCAGGTCTCCACGTTATCCACACTTTTAAAGTATGCGACCCAAAAAAAAAAGAGACAGAGAGAGACTGAGGACCAAAACTCTCTTCTTTTAAATTAAATTAAATTAAACCGGACGAAGAATCTTACGCTTAATTTGCCGTGAAGACTCTTAATTCCAGAAGTTGATATACGTGTTTTATTTTAATAAGGACACTAAAGGGACAATGGAGCTCCAGTTCAGCAATCAAAGGTAAAGGCTCTGGTAGACAATCTATGGAGTGTCGTCATCTTCAGCAGAATTTGCATGAACGCAACTTATGTACAGATTTCCTTGTTAATATAGAGGCGTCTGGCAAGGGTGCTCTCAAAGCTTTAAGAAAAACCTTCGCCTGAAATTAAGACTTCACTTCAGGTCTTTGGGGTGGCTATCTCGAGTGGTGGTTAAGCTTCTTGTTATCTGGTTCCATGTGGTCTTCTAAGACCCTTTCTGACATCTTTGCCTCATTGTTATCCCATAAAAGTTGAAAAAAAAAAAAAAAGGGTAAAGGGTCTGGGGTGAAAAGAAAACAGATATTTATTTAATTATTTTTTTTTTTTGTGGAACTGCAGAAAAAAAAATATATATATTCATGGCATCCCTACAAAGTAGAGGACGTCCAACGATTTATTGTAACACTGTCACTTTCTAATACTAATTAACTATAACAACCTTTTGAATTATAAAACATTAAGCGTTCTATTGGTTAATTATTTGTTATGTGTGTCAGATATTAATTGGACGGATGTCCATAACATTCAAATTCTAACGCTTAACTGAGTGAACATTTCTTAACTTGCAAGAATTAAATTCTGTATAGAAATTATGTTTTATTTTTCATTTAGTTGAATAATGTAACATTGTTATCGTTTTTACTTCTTGGGTGCCACACATATATCAAGTCAATTTCAATTGTATAATGTTCAATAAGCGACTAAATTTATTGGACGAAATCTATGTGTATGGTAGGTAATATTATTTAGAGTTGTAATGCACTTTTTAATAATAAAAGGATTATCTTTAAGTGAAAAATTAAATTTCCTAATTAGATGACACTAATGTGCATAGTACCAAACTATATAGTATATAATGTATTCGAAATGGAATTCTAAAAATATGATATCCCCAAATATGATATAGGAGGATGGTAAATTTTGTATTCTATTATATAATCTAAACTTTAATATCTAAATTAAACCTTAAATACAATAAAGATTGTACCACAGGATGAATTTTGGGGATATGCCATGTGGTGCCAGGGTGGTGCTTGAGGAAAAACTAGTACGAACTGTGTTTCATTCTTTATTAATATTATTCGTGATTTCTGATTTACCTAGAACATAAAATCCAAACTTGGCACAACGAAAAAAGAAACAGAAAGAAAAATGAAACGACTGGTGCACTTTCAAGGCAATGAGTGGCTAAAAGCATTAACTTCGGTCCCTGTTGTTAACGTGGGGATAATATGTCAGCAAATATTCAATTTCCAAGTTTTAACTGTTGAGAGCGACCCCATGATAGGCTCATATCATCGCGCTGACAATGTGAAGCTGTGCACTGCTGATTAGTTAATCTAGTCTCGGATAATTGTAGAGACGCTTGAAACTCACGTGTGATGTTGATCTATGGAGTCTATTCAAATCTATAAAATTGCTTATTAAAAATCAACTTTTAGAGTTTTTTTTTTTTGGTTTTTTTTTGTTGGGGGGGGGGGGGTGGTGTGGTGGGGGGCTAGTCGTCCATAGGTTATACATTATTAAGCAAGTAGTTTTCCTCCTCATCATTGTTTAATATGTGATCGCGTACAAGCATTTGATAAGTGACCGATTGGTTTGTGATGTTCTGAAAACATCATAAAAAGGAAACTGAACTGGTCGTCTCAGCATCATATTGTAGGAAACAGATTGCACAATAATTTGCAAAGATTAAAGGAATCCCATCATATGGGAAGTACAGGATATGGGAATCCAATGACGTGAGAAAGAAGAAACTGCACATCAATGGCTTATTAATTGGTTAAATACGGTGCAAAGTATAGTTCATGATCTGCTGGGTACATAAAAGTTAGAGGGCCGTGGATAAATATACAATCATAACTATCAATTATAGTTAATATATATATATAATTATCAATAATTATGATTGAGTCATGTGAATTATATTTACTTATATTTATTAATCTATATTTTTTTAATAAAATTCTTAAAGTTTAGAATCACAATAATACTTTGAGACTTCCTCTCACTTTTCTTTTAAGTTGGAAAGAGGTGCATCAAATGCTTTCCTTTAAATCATGTGATACTTCTGAGCCTTTGAATTGATGCAAGTTTCCTTTCCAGAGAGACAGATGGGAAAGGCTGGCCCTAGCCCTATGGTAAATTTATAGATAATCGTGAATGCTCCCAGATTAGTTTATAGTTGACTTTTTTATGACTAGAAGTAGAACAACTTCGAGGTAGTTAGCCGGAGCCCGATAACTGTTATCGTTTTATGGTACTTTTTAACCTCAAAAAAAGGTGAACTCAGGCGCGAGATTGTGCAGCTATGCCAAAGAATTGTTATTGTTATTGTTTTAATTTGTACCAAAGAAATATATGTGCATTTTCCGGAATTGAAAAGCCAGCGGAATAGACAAAGCCAGAGAAAGAAAAAGTTGAATGGAACAATGAGTTGAAAGACAGAAACAAGCATCGGTGGTAATTTAATGAGAGAGAAAAGGAAAAGTGTAGTTAAGGAATCCGACGTCTTTTTGTCTCCGACTTGTCTGAGATATTGAATTATTGCTACCAGGTTGCCAGAACAAGGACGATCAGGATGCCAAATATTGGCAGACTATTCAAACGTGCATCAAATCAAGAGTTCAATTATGGCTATGCGTCATCGTTTTCCGGAGGTCACTTTTGACTCTTGATGTAAAAGAGGGTGTTTTTTTTTTCTTTTTTTTCTTTTTTTCTTTTTTAAGTAAATGGGGAGTTCATGATTGGTTTTTGCAGGAGAAGTCTCATGAAATAATTATTGAAAATTTGCCTAACATGCAGCCTGCCAGCCATAAATCAGATAATTACCAAGGTTGTTAAAATCACAGTTCAGAACATGAAGTCTTACCATATCCTATCCTCCTGCAAGCGCCCAACGACCCCCTAGTCGCAGTAAAAGTTACATTTAGGAGGAACCATGATAGATTTTAGAACCTGCCCTTGAGATCATACTATTTTAATTTTCTTCACAAAGGGCCTTTGTTTTCTTTGGGCTAATGCTCGGTTTGTATGGTTGTCGTGGTGCGAGGCCGTTGACCGAGGCCGTACATATCGAGATACCGAAATTAAATATGTTCCAACATCGACATTCAAATTAAACCTGATCACAGAAACATTTTCAGGCTGCACGATTTTGATTTATGTTTTGTTGCCCCCGTTACTTTCCAAGTTCTAATTGATGCAAGACCCTTCTGGTTCACTTCTGAAAACGCTAGTAGAACAGAAAACGGATTGACCGACTGGTGGAAACTACCTTTTGGTCTTTCGTTTAATAACAACAGACAAGTGAACCATAAACCTCGAAGTAGGCCGTGTAGGGCTACAGCGTGAATGAAGCATTTAATCGTTAGAAAATAGAATATCTAAATAATAATGAGCATAAGACCCTTCCACCCTAGCTCGCCTGTTAGAATATTTACAGATCCAGAAAAACCAATTTGGCTATACCCAGCAGAATCTATTATTTATAAGGATTAGTTTATAATATATACAACAAAATGTAGGACTTCTAAAGCCCAAAATACAATTCGACACTCGGGATGATCGATGAATGGAGGTTAAAAAATGGCTTCAAATGGCAGGGCAAACTTGAGGTAATGTGCCCTAGCACACTAAGACGAAGGCATAAAGCTTGACCAGTCCACTGTGGGTCACTGACTCTAAGGCCTTCAGCAATAGGCACCTGATCGGATTGTCTGCAAATTATAGTCTTAGAAGATTCCGCCCGCCCACAAAACGAAAATTAATTCCCCAAGAAACTAATAGAAGGCGATGACACAACCAATCTTTGCACATGTCCACATGTAGAAGGATTTGCACTGGTCCCCATCTGGGAAGTCCTCAACTGAAAGCAAACATGAACCTGTGAGCATCCATAGCCGTAGGCCAAGCCACTGATCAAGGCGCACTGCACTGTGACCCTGAATTCAATGAAGACTTATCACACGGCAGTGTAGAGTTATTTTCCCCTTCTTATCAAATGTAAACGGGCTTGACATCATTGATTCCAAAACTGGTCGCACATGCTGGACATTTGCGGTGTCGGCTTTCTAGTAGTCTTTTTAACGCAGGGATTACAGAACAAATGGAAACATTTTGTTATGACAACCTGACGGGAAACAAACTGTCAGAACCTCCAAGCAATAAGGCAGAAAACAAAAACACCAATAAAGATTAAATTTCACCAGGTTTTATTCACAGGTACATACTTTGTTCAACCATCACAATCAAAGGGCTTAATGAGACATTAAAGGACTAACCAAAAACAAGCGGCATCAGTTCCCAATGTAACCCAAAAAAAAAACGTGATATTACTCTAAGACAGAGAATAAAGTGATTAGAATGGTATGTCTTAGGCTCTTAGGTCTTCATAACATAAAGGGGATTTCTTCCCATCATAAAGGATTTCAGTGAAGAGTTTTCAGGGTTTTACTTTTTATTGGCCTTCATCCCCAAGTTAACCACCACTCATGTTTGTATGTCCAACTATGGCATGATACTTGAACCTAAGCTGTACTATTGGCCAAGCACAAACTGCAGATGACACTGCTTGTGCATGTTCCTTTCTAGTTTATAGTGCAGATACCACTTAGCATAATTGTAGCCCTACATGATAGAATCATAAATGGCCCAACAGCCATGCACACACTGCTTCCACTAGTAGGCTTTAAACACCAATGTGCTAGTTCATAACATGTTTCAACTTTCTTTATGAGGAAAGAACTTGGATGGAAGCAGGATTTCTGTTACCAATTATCCTAAATCACAAATTCAAAATCTGCCAAACTGAGACATAGAACTGCTCATCTATATATAATTTCTTTTGGCAAATAAGTAAAAAAATATGTGTCTACCCCAATGGTTCCCTTTAGGTTAACCCCACACTTTGCAAGAAATTTCCTACATCACATGCCCTTAATAATAACTGGTTACATATGCTTCTTCCCTTTTATGCCCCAACCAAAGTTATCCAACTAGTAAGAATGCTTCAATGATCACAGCTTCCAACAAGCATAACAAGACACTGAAAACCCACATGCAAGAACAGGATGGCACATTTACCTCTTTAGGTCTGTCAATACAGACACTGCACTTCACTATTTCCCAGTACTCCCTATGATCTTGTTGGAGCTTCTCCAAAATTGATGACCCCTCTGTTTGTGCTTGAAGACATGAAATCTTTCTCCTCAAAATTTCTAATTCTTCCTCCATTCTTCCTTGATCAAACCTGACACAAACATGATGTCCATATTTGATTGGCAGAGATCAGTAAGAAAAAAACTATATATTCCATTACCTCTCTCTCTCTGTTTCTATCTGCAGCTCCAAAAGAGTCATTCGACTTCTTTCAATCTTAGATTGCAAAGCATCCAGTGACTCCCTTGCCTGATCAGAAGCTCTTGTCACATCCAGCAAATGTTTCTGAGTGTTTTCCAGAGTAATTAAATTTTGAAACTTATCTTCCAAAAGTTTTTGAATCTGATCTGAGCTAATTTTTAACTGCAAGCAGAGAGGCATAATACCAAATGAACACATATCCCCCACTTCAGTTGATTCTCCTATGGAATTATTAAATAATTACCTGATCTGAAAGTCTTGCAGACTTGATGTTGTAAAAATCAAGAGAGCCGTTTGATTGTTGAATTTCCCTTTCCACTACTCTTTTCTCCATCAGCAGAGAGCTCCACAACTGTCTTGCCCTCACACCTTCTAAAACAAGCTGAAGTGGAAACAAAGACTCTATCAAACATAAGGAGAACAACCTCCAATCTTATAGATTGGTGAACTCTGAGAGTAGAAAAATCCCCAATCATGACTAAAGTAAATTTATTAAGTTGCTTTCGTCGTATGCCTCCATATTGTTTGACACCTAACAAACACAATTCACAATTCTGGTTAATCATCATTTTAACTGCTGATTACTTGAAGCTATAATAACTGCCAAAACTTGAGCTCAATTGAGAATGCTGTGCCCGATAAGACAATTTACCCAGACACCAGCAGGCAAAAATAATGACAACTATAATAGCAAAATACATATGGTCAGATTCTTCTCTCTTTTCTCTATAGTAACTTGCTCCCCACTTGAGACCCCACCAAAGCAAAGAGAAATTTGCTAGAATCTTTAAGGCTTTCTGTTTAAACATAAAAATGACCCACTATACTGAAAACTATTCCCACTAGGAAGAGAGGGGAAGTTTTGTAGAAGAGAACAGCACCACATCAGTTCAATTCACAGCTTCCACACACAACAAGGCTTCCTCTTTCTTGTCAACAGCAACAAAGAGCATGTTGAAACAGTTTTTCTATATCCATGGGCAATGAGTTTCGATGTATTGACAGTACCCGTATTTATAGAAGCTTTAATTTTCCTGCTTATCCTAACTGTTGGTTCAGTTTATACAAGGAAAAAAGGAGAATTAGACCGGTCTTAGCACTTGAATTTGAACATTACAACAATAAGACGATATTAAAATATGCAATAGGTAGTCAAGCCAACAACATACTATCTTTCTTTCTCAAATTTGTAGATAGATACTTCTGAGTCAGATAACTATCTCATCTTCCAATCAGAATTGTAAATCACTAACATAAATGAAAATGTTTGATGTTTCAACATGTTGAAATTTTGGATTAAAAGTTAAAACTGCAGCAGTTATATCCACAAATTGTGAAAACTACAATAGCAAACTGTAAAACCCTGAGAATTATGAGGGTTAAAACCCACTAAAGCCTATATACATACACAAATATGAAAGAAAACTGAATGTAATTCCTATAAAACTTATCATAAGAAAAGCGTGCAACCCACCGACAGACCAAAAGTATTCACAGTTGAAATATATATTTTTGGCACCTTGTAAATTTTCAGAAACATGCATCATGGAATATGCCCATCACCTTGATATTATAGTCATCTCTCTCTGTGATTTGCTGCAACAATTGTTGGTTTTGAGTTTGCATGTCATCATAGGCTTGCCCAATTGTCTAAAGGGAAAACAGGCAGACAGCCTTAAACCAATGCCATGGTTAAACAAAACAAAATGCTTACAATAAATAAAAGCAATCTAACCTCTATTTCAGCATAGTAGGCTTCATTTTCCTCATTTTTGGATTTCAGGACACCAGAAAGTGTGGACATTTCCCTGAAAAAACAATAGATCATTGCTTTCAAACAGATAAGGTTTAGCAGATGCTAGGCCCAGTCACAAGAGAAGAATAAGAAGAAGACAATTCTTCCAGTGTCTGAACCTAGCAACAATAGCAGCAGTAGCAGAAGAAGAAGAAGAGGAAGATCCACATATTATCAGACAAGGTTCAGCAGATAATAGGCCCAGATGTGAGAGGACAAAGTAAAAGAAAATGTGCATAATATCAGACAACCTTCAGCAGATACTAGGCCCAGATGCAAAAGGAGTAGGAGGAGAATGCTGAAGTGACATGTACAGAAGATTACCAAGAAAGCCCACAATGGAACTTCAGATGGAAATAATTCAAAATCAACCATAAAAACATGTATGACCAGTTCCACCATTTAGTTCCAAAGAAAACATTTCTTATTCACATTATCATAAGCTTTCATGCAATGTGCCTGGTTGTGGAACAGCAATTTAAGAGATTTCCTAACAAAAGCATAGAGGTCTTCTCTCTCTTTGGCAAGCAATGTTGTGAAGAACTTCCATTTGTGATACTCATAGAAGTAGAACAACTAGATGACAGCAGATATAACATAAAATCAACTTTTCTAGGAGGAGCATCAAATATTACCCCTTCGAAGCTTCCAACGTCTGTCTCAGGTCAGCAATCTCTGCTTCCGCAGAAGCCATCCTTTGCTGGGACCTGGCCTCAGCTTCATTTGCTGTCTTCACTCGCAATTCCAAGCTTTTCTCATCAAGAGAAGATTTCAAAATTTGAACACAAGCCCATGCCTTGTATTCTAGATCCCTACCTTCTAACACATCCCTGTGGTTGATGAATATCCTAAGTCAATATATGATCATCCAGCTATCCATGACAACAAAATTGGATGACTTGGTGGCAACCAAACACATAAAGGATCAACTGCCATAAAGAAAGAATTACATAACCAGTAAGGAAGACCAAAAGTAATTAACTCTTACAAAGCATTGAATACCACCACCTATCATTTTTCCTCGTCTTAGATTAAAATGATGAAATATGACTACCTTATAGATAATTTGGATTCTCAGAGAGAATGGAGAAAAAAGATTCATATAGCCACCCCAACTAGTTTGGATTAATACTTGATGCATTGAGTTACATTTTCAACATTTTTAATCAACAAAAGTTATTAGAGGAATGTTTAACAAATACCAAAAAATAAAAAAAAAAATAAAAAAAGAAAAAAGGCACATATGTTGGTTGCTTGACAAGAGTTTCTGCTTGAATCAATGAACAATATCAACACAATGATTAATAATTACCCAAAGCCTATGCATATGTTGGTCAGATAACAAGTAGATCAGTTTTTTGACACACTTGAGGGGGATGGGAGTGTTGAAGGCATGACCTAGTGAAATTCTAACCTTGCATCAGTGGATTCACACCTATACATGGATAAAAGCAACTGCAACTCTGAATGACTTTCCTTCAGACCCTTGACCTACAAACAAGAAAAGAAGAAAAAGTAAACATATTGTGAACAATAGCTTAAAATAAAAGAAGAAGTGCTACACATATCACTTTAATCTCCGCTAGAGAAATCTCAATCAAACCATCAACACGAAAAGTAGCCAAACCAGTAAATTTAAAGACGATAACTATTTAATACCTTCAGACAAGTATAACCACAACAACAAATATTGAGCTAATTCCAGTAAAAATGATTATAAAAGTTGAAGGAAAACAAGTTGCCCCTTTCAAAATTGTCCTGCACTGAGCTATTAAACATGCAGCAACTAACCTCAATATTACCTGTTTCAAGGAAAAAGTAAAAGG
Organism: Rhizophora apiculata; assembly: GCA_037832385.1. Taxonomy (NCBI): domain Eukaryota; kingdom Viridiplantae; phylum Streptophyta; class Magnoliopsida; order Malpighiales; family Rhizophoraceae; genus Rhizophora; species Rhizophora apiculata. Next base: position 12,203,392 of record CM075430.1, read on the forward strand.
AAAAGGAAAAGGAAATATAAAATCCAAACTAGGAGTACCGGATTTATAACAATCATGACAAGCATCAAGAACAAATTCTTCAATGTGCAAAGGATAACTACTGAGAAAATGTAGCAACCACTATAAATACAAACTCAACTAACAAAATAGGTAATGTAATTCAACATTCTTAAGCACTGGGATTAAAAATAAAAGCAGACATGAGGAGAAAAAATAAACAAAATTTAGGAGAAAACCATACCACAGCTTCCAAATCTTGTATCTCAGATACTTGGCTGGCAGATGTGGCACATAAGCATTGACACTCTTTAGCCTGCTTCAAAAAATTAAGTTTTAGCTCATGAGACATTCTAAGAATATAAACATACATACCCTAAATTACAAACCTTCCTCTCCAGAATACTAGAAAGAGACTGCATGTCAGCATGTAAAGAATGAATATCCAAAGCAGCCTCTTTGTAACTGTTTAACTGACGTTGCATGCTACCCATTTCATCAGGAAATGAAGAAACCAAAGCCTTGAAATCTGCAATGATTTCTTTTCTTCCTAAAATAGAATGCAATACCATCAGGCTCAACCATAAGATCTTTGACAGCATCTTTAAGTAATTACCTGGTTCCTTTGATGCCTCTTCCAACTTAGTCTCAATCATCTTTCTCTCATTAGTTTGTTTCTGTATTTCCATCCCCAAATCAGCAACTCTAGAATCTGAAACTGCAGACAATCTTCGAAAAACATCAACTAAATCATTCTTCATATTCAATTCCCTTTCTCTCCAAAAAAGGACATCTCTTTCTACCTACAGCTTACAGGGGAAAAGGGGATCAGCATCAGAACTAAATCCATACAAAGAAAATGAAAGACTAAAGCATAATTAAATCTACCGACCAGTTACAACCTGTTGTTTCTCAAATAAGGCCTGACACTGGAGAGAATCTGCTTTAGATTTTTCTACTTGATCTCTCAGCAAAAGAAATCTTTGTGAGGAAGAGATGCACTTCACATTCTTCAATGAGTTCTGAATAACAAAACATCCACACTCTATTAGTATAAACAACTAAAACTGCATTTTACATCCTGATTAGAAGAAGGAGATCTACAATTGCAATTGGGCAGCTAATTAGAAAGGCAACTTGAAAATACACACCTATAAAACTAAAAGAGGCATCATCATCTGAAAACACTGACCTGCAAAGTGGACAATTGCTGCAATATGTTTGTCTTTTCATCATGAAGGCCTTTCAACTTCAATAACCGAGAAGAAGCTTGATCCTGTGGAACTCAAATTCATTAGTATGCATATCTGCCAGGGAGAAAATCAGAACAAATCTCAAAATCAACCCAGGAAAACAGAGGCTAAGAGCTTACTGAAAATTCTCTAAGACCAGACTCCATCTCTTCCAATTCCTTTTGTTTATCTTTGGTCCTATCACCAGCAACATGCTTAGTCCCTACATTTAGGACAGGAAAGAATGCCCCTTTTGTTGCATCTCTCTCTGCTTTGAGAGTTGCCAATTCACATTTATTATGTTCTAATTCAGCAACCATATTCTCCAATTCTCCTTTGATACCAACAAAAGCATAATAGCCAACCAAACTTAGAGATGACCTCCATAAAACCAAAATAAACAATGAATTTGTTATTCCTACATACAATAAATCATACAACACTAGTCTCCAGCATCACAACAATATCACTATACTTGAGCAAAATAACAACAAATGGTGAAGAAGGCAGCACAATAGCCACACATATGGCTGTGATGTTCATATAAGAAACCTTTCAAGAGACATGCCCAAATTCATCAAATTTCAGGTGACAAAAAGGCAAATTATATAATGCAAAATATCCTATGACATTAATTCAAGAAACAAAATACAAATCAGCAAGAGCATGAAGATATTTGCTTGAATCTTAAAAGGGCATGCCAAATTAGTCCTAATAGGCCATTACTTCTATGGTTCAGTCCAGAAATCAGAATTACCCAAGACTCAGCAGAATACTACCTCTTAAGTACTTAAGCTCAGCTTTACTTTTCACATCAATATCTTGATACTTCTGCAGTTCCCTCACTAATGATTTAGTCTTCAAATGAAGGTCACTTAGTGATAATCTCAAGTCCTTAACCTCTCTCTCTAATTTGCAAGATGCCTTTTGCTGGCAAACACCTAGTAGAAAGAAACATAAATGTGGGAAATTCAGAGAAAACTCTAAAGGAGAATAGCAGAACAAATGTTACACAAGCATACAAATCTTACCATCTTTTGGGAGCTCTTTCATAACTGCTGCATTCAATCCATCCATAATTTGCCAAAGGTCAGTGACCGCAGCTATGGTATTAATTAAACAGCTCTTAGCCACTTCAGTGACAATTGCTCCATCTTCTTCAATCTGATCAAGGCAAATATTTCCAGATGAACATTCAGTTGCACCTGTCTCTAAGAGTTGGCTAAGAAAAGCAACCTCTGGAGGAGCTGAACCCCCATCTGACAAGCAATTTGAAAAATCCAATCAGAAAATACATTTGCTCCAATTAAAAGCTCCCAATCAAGACAAAAATACCAGTTGAGCTCTATTCAGCACTTGATTTTAGCTAACTAATCATTAAGTGTCATCTAGTCCAGTTTTTAAGCTTATGTTAGCACTGTAAAAAAAAAGAGTTGAATCTACCAGTTGGACCACCATTGTTCCCATCATCAAGTTTGATTTGCCAGATTCATTTGCATACATGTGTGCACAAGCATGTAGGTATGTAGGCATGTGTAAGCGACCAAAGGTTTGTAAACCTAAACTAAATTACTGCAGAGCAGTGTTTTCAAAAGCACTACATGCTTGAAAACACTAAAGGCACTTAGAGCCTAGGCACAAGAAGCAAAGTGTGAGCACACGCACGAGCAAAGTGAGACACACGTATAAAAGTAATGATAAATTGCCATGAAAAGTATACAAACATCTAAATATGACCATAAGAATGTCTAATTCAAGCAAGTATTCTATTAGCTCAAATAGCTAAATGGTGCAATGATACTATTGGGTGTATTAGTTACCAAATTGTGTATTAAAACATCTATCCATTTTCAAATTTATTGAATATCTTATATTATAAAATTTTTCAGTTTTTGAAACGTCAGTTTATAAGGATTTAAATATCTAGAAAACATTCTTGCATATGACTTCCTATATATGTATAACAATAACATCAATAACAATAACAATAAAAATAATGATAATAATAGTATATCATGTTTATCTCTTGAAAATCAACCAATCTATTATTAAAGTTTGGAAGGAAACCCATAAGGTATAATACAGCAAAAATTTAAAAAGAGACAAAAATGGATATGGTAGAGATGCTTTCTTTCCAGATTAAAAAATTAAAATTAAGAATGATATAAAATAATAGCAATTGGCTTAATTGTCAATTACAAAATATGGCACCTCTCCTAGCCAAGAGAGAATATGTCTAGTTGAAGAGAATAAGCTATTTACACATGATTCTCCATTTAGAGTTGTCCAGATCATGGAAAGAGAGCAGGTGAGGTTTATCCAACCGTAATTAATTGTCTTCATTACCCCAAGTAATAAATAAACTAGCAATTATCAAATTAAGGATAAAACAGCACATTTACCTATCAATAATTTAAAAAGAAAACAAAAACATGGAAACAATCACTTCGCTCACTTCCTGCCTCACGTGTAGGCATTAAGAGCAAGTGCCTCTTTGAAGCTGCTCGCTTAAGGATCAAGAAGCACTGGCCCCCTTCAGTGCTTCACTTTAATACCTAGGCATGTGAGGCAAGCACTTTTAACAACACTGATGCAGATGACTAAATATTGGAATGACAGAATTAAAGCTACTGCAGAGAAGATTCCATTTATTAAAAAGTGACTGAAAATATGCATGGCAATGCTCAATAAGCAACCAATTTCCAAGAACCATTATAATGTATGCCAATACAAAGGTGAGCACATTCCAAATTCTACTGCAAACAATTCCTTATCCAAACATAGGAAAATGAAAAAGGAGAAAAAAAAAAGGAAAAAAACAAGGAAAAGAGGAATGATGGAAGAAGTATATTATAATTATTAAGAGTATTTGTTCATCATGGAGGGAAGCCAAGAGCAAGCTTTTGAGTAACACAAGGTTACTTTATTGTGTCCTGAAGTACACACATTCAAGTTGTGGGACAGCCCTTCTGCAAGACACGAGTAAGTTAGTGTACTTGTGACCTTGCCCTAAAACCCCCAGTGTGGGAGCCTCGTGCATTAGGATGCCCCTTGTTAGAGGTTCATCATGTAGGGAAGCCAAAATAAGAAGTGAAAGAAGAACACCAAAATGCAATAACACCAACAGTCCTCACCCCTTGTAAATGGTATACTCTTCACAGCCAGATTAGCATTTGATTGCTTTGTGTGAGCTGAACATGATTCCAACTCAATACCCAGCTATCATAGGAAAAAGGGAAAAAAACAAAAAAAGTCAATTCCTAGACAAGTACTGCACAATACTATATGCAAAAATCACCATGCCATAGCATGCACTCATTATATTTGCAAGCATTAGTTGATTTTACATGCAAATGCAAGAGGGCATGGCACAGAGAGAATAACAAAACAACATAATTACCCATTTCCAAGAGTTATTCAGAGCTTTTATTGTGGAATCACATGGTCCTTGTTTATCCTTCAGTTGACTGAATTTATTCTCTAATGCAGAATACTCAATCTTCTGAACTTCTAACTTCTGCGCAAGCTTTTGATTTTGGTATTGAAGAACAGCAGTACCAAGCTACAACATCAACAAAGAAGAAAGCCAAAACCTCAACAACATTATGCAGCAGCAACATGATACTCATACAAGTTACTGAGGATTGACAAGTTAAAACCAAAAATCAGACGGAGCCAAGCAAAATGCACAAGTTCGGGCACATTGATAATTAATAAGTTCAACGCAGATCGAAAGATAAAAACAAAATTGACTATAAATTTTCCATCCAAAGTTTTTCTTAATAAAGGAAAAAAAAAAAAAACAAAAAACCATGCTAAGTCACACAGCCTGTAATCTAACACCTAAGCGAGCCAAAAAGAGAGATGATCACATCCAAAAGAAACCATAAAACTAAAAATCACAAACTTTGAGAATCCTAAAACAAAAATTGAGTTTCCTAAAACAAAAATTGAGTTAGACAGAACAGAATTAGAGTACGGTAATTCGAATAACCCAAAAGCAAAACCTTTTTGCCTTCGGAGAGCTGCGCAAAAGGCTGCTTCTTAGCCATGACAGGCGTAGGTGATATCGAACTAAAATGCCTGCGTTTGCGGTCTGGCTCACTGCCCATTAAAACCCTAACTGTTCGCACCCACCAACCACTTCCGCTCTCTCACACCATCGCTCCTACCACAACCAGACTCCCAACGCCGTCCCAAAACATGAATTAGACAAGACCACGCGGCCTCACTTAATCGAACACAACTAATTAAGGTTATTCGTTGGCTTGAAACCCTAAAATTCAGACACCTATCGATAAAGACGAACGTTTTGTCCTTTGAGAGCGCTGCTGCCTCGCTCTCTATCTATCTGCCTCGCCCTCTATCTATCTGCCTCGCCGAAGCGACGACGATTATTTTTGATTGATCTCTGTCTGGTTTCATTGCTCTTACAAAAAGCGAGAGGGGGAAAGAACAAGAAAATTCACTCGTTTGCATAGCAACAAGAAAGAATTGCACAGAACGGTTCAGAAATTTTGCGAACGTTAGAAGGACAATTTTGACATTTAATAGCTTTTCTTTTGAGTCATAACGTCTCCTTGATTTAATTTTTTCAAAAAATATATATATATATTTACCTAATAATTCCTAACGAATTTCTACAAATCTATATGTTATAAAGAAAATATTCTCGATTAATTTTCCAAGAAAAGGAAATTCTCGTATTGGCTTGGCAAACCCCCAAATTATGGACATTGTTACCAAAAGGATGTAGTCCATTGATAGGGCCAGAGCAATTCATTAATTTTACAGAAAGCACAAGAGAGCTCTTTCTTATTATTGGGTTCTCATCTTTAAGATGATGAGAGTTAACTTATAAATGAAATTGAAAAGAGAGCTAGATGTGAAGAAAGGAATACAAATGAGACCAAGATGGTTAAAAAAAAAAAAAATGAATATCTTTTAAAAATTAAGTAATTAGATACTCCAATTCATAAGGTTTTCATTAAATAAGATAAGATTGTTAACATTTAGTGTATTTGCGTTTTTTCTAATAAAATTTCAATTTCTCATGTTTTCTTTTTCATATGGTGTGAAATCATATAAATAGCTTAAATGATATAAGGAATATATTAAAGAAATGTTTAAAAAAAAAAAAAAATCAAACATACGACCCATGCAAGTTACTCCACTTGTCAAATATAAAAATACGCATAATCGTTACAGCTTAATTGACAGAGATAGGCAATGATGGGGCCTTCAAACGTAAGCCGAAACTTCTCCAAGATAGAAATAAGTTATTAAAGAAGAAATGGAAACAAAACTGTAAATTGGAGAATTATACTTTTAAGGACAGTCTGGCTACAGTTCGCTCCCTCAGAATGCAGTAACTGTAACCATAACCGTAACCATGCCGAGTCAACGGGTTAAAAAACCCGTTCCCTGGATTTTATCAATCGCGTGATGCCTCATTTGAAGCACACTAATCCAAGAGAGCTAAAAGCAAATGTAGTTAGAGATTAGATAAAAGGTTTAAAGCAATAATTTCAGAGTTCATAGTTCGTGGGGTATCTCTGTATGTACAGCTCTACCTCTTGTTTCTATTATGTACAACTCTGCTACACTCCACACACCCAATTATATAACTATACAAAACAATAGCACAACAATTTGATGAAAATTAGCAACGTTTGGTGACTCACTCATCTTTCATTGCAAGTTCATGTCTCTTCTTTTGACCGACTTCCACAAGTAGCGTCAACAAAGATTCACATACTTGGGAAGCATCTGCCTCAGAAGGGTCGTCATTCAATGATGAGTAGACCATCCAAGCATGGTCTAATTTGCGTTTTGGCCGCACAATGACAGAACCTGGAACTTCTGCATCTCGACATGTGACAAGCCCATCACTCCTCTCACCATACCACATCCGCAGGAGCTGAGCACATGCAGCCATTGCAGCACCAAGGGGTATTACAACAGGGAGTTTTGCCAATTCACCTGCCGAAAGAGGTGCCACCATTGGTAACTCTGCATGAGCAACACGAGACAGTGTGGCTAGAAAAGTGGGATTAGTTCCAGCTTCCGTGTGGAATGATACAACCGGAACTTCTCTTGGCAAAGGATGTTTCTTCAGGAATTCCTTCCGTCTCTCGTAAGTCAAGTCTTCTAAAGCTTGAATGTCACCCTTCATGGTTACCAAATACAACAACTAGTTAAAAACTTCAAACTGTTGAAGTACCATTAATACGCACTTGAGGTTGACTTCTTAAAAGAGAAAGACAAGTATCTTCTATCAGTAAAATGCTTTAGCAGTCTTCATCATTGGAAAAGACAAGTATCACACACAAGTTCTGCTAGAAATAATTCAATGCTAGTGTCAACATGTGAAAGAGGACACCATTCCATGTTTTTTAGATGCTCCCTAAAAAAATAAGATTAACAAGGCCAAGTAGAAATTCTAATTGTTCAGATGAATATGTGCACATCATATGCACAAAAAAAAAAGGGACAAGTCCTTGACAATCTATTAAAAAGAAAGCACCCAGGCCTTACCTTAATCACTTTGCAGATTATAATTTCCATAAGCTTCCTTATATTAATATAATCACCAAGCTGGCCTCTGCGTAATATATCTGAGGCTATCGGGCTACCACCATACGGACTTTGAGCCAATGCCAGTCCAGCAACCTTATCCTTCAAATCCGACCAATACAGTGATAAAGCAGCAGCTGCATCTATACCCCCTTTGCTATGTCCAAGAAGCATAACTTGTTTCTTTGAACCCCAATAAATTTCTTCAATGTACTCTTTTATCTCTCTCGCATTTTTCTCAACTGAAGCCTGAGTAGCAATTACACAGGCTCAGCACAAAATCAAAACAAAATGGTTTTTACAGTGTGGAAACCCAGAAAGAAAAGCACCTCGCTGTGAATCTTGGCAATGTGACAGGCCAGGCCCATCTTTGAGAAACTCATTTTCGTATTAACAAAATAGAGTGGCCCATGATTGCTGAAAAGACCTACCAAATAGATAATTTGAGCTACATCAGCTAGAGTGTGAAATTAAAAACAGGGGTACTAAAATTCTTTCTTTAGAGTCAGTAATAGCTCCAAATGTTTGCTCCTTGATATCTTAAATATGATATTTTTGGTTGTTTTTTCATCAGATATCAATTGTGCAATCTGTTAGATTGTCCAATAAAAGCTTTGAGCCCATTCTCAGTGCCTCCAATAGAGCAGTACTTGGTTTCAGGATTTCACAGGTCTAGTGCTTAAGATCCTGGGCAATAGCTTACCCAACAGATAATTAAGCTCTCTCTCCCCCCCTCCCTCTCCCCACCCCAACCCACACCCCCCTTGCCACCACCCCACACCCCCACCCCTGTCCTCCTACCCTGAAAAATAATAATAAAAAAAAATCATACAGATCTCAATTCTCATAAACTAAGAAAATCTCAGCTCCCTTTCCTCACTCCAATGCAGCACTGCATACAAAGTCCAAGTTCCCGAAAGACAGAAACCCTACCCTACAGGTACCTAAAACCTTAACATTCTGTATGATTTCAGAATCTTAAAAAGGGAAAAACAAAAGGCCATGTGAAATGTAAAGAACACATCATCAGCCACATCATGAAATTTCAGTCGAAGGCATCCCATAAGGAGGAAACATCAGTGATGGTCTCCATAGAGTTCTAATGCCTATGATATTGGCAAAAAGTGGATAGACAATTAAACAGGATGTCACCACCCTAACTCAGATTACAACTGATACCTGGAACCAACAAGTAAACCATTGAATTCGGCAACTTGTGTAGACCATGCCTGAAAAAAGGAGGAACGATTCAATCAAAAACTGCATTACCATGCCAGGCATAATACAGATGCAAAAAAGATGCCCAAGATACCTGACATTTTCAAGAATTTCCATAAACCTCCCAGTTCCATCTTCAACTGGAGGCATCCCTATATCATGCTGCAGCCACCCTATATCACCAGCAGATCCATGAACAGTTTTCCGAGCTCGCTCAATGAGCCTGAAAGCAATCATTCCACATCATCATAAAACAGATAAAGGAACATAGCATATGTGCTACACAAACTGGCATGTTAACATAAACAGATTGCCAATTCCAAAGGTTTTTCTTTTCCATTTGACAATCCCCACCACCCACTTCCCCCAAAATGGATTGCTATGGGTGGGATGATCCTACTCAACAGAGCACAAAATAAATTTAAATGAGGAAACTTTTTCTAGATGATTTTCCATAACAAAATGTCTAACTCTATATCACTTCATTACTCCCATAAATTAGATACTGTATTTACCCGGGAGCTATCACTAACTAGCCATGGAAGAGGACAATACCCTTGAAAAAGGGAAATGCCATTGTCAACGCTAGAATTTGGTTGTGCAAGTGCAGTAGAACTTTGAGAGGGGCCTTCAGAAGAGGATCTGATCAGTCTATCAGGAAAATATGGAGTAGCAGTGGCAGATGAAGAGGACTTGGAAAATACTGAATGGTTCCCACTTGAAGATGGAAGATCACCATTTTGCATATCCTCAGGCTGCCAAGAAGAAAATGTCACCAACTCCTGGGCATGTAAAGTGGAATCCCCATAATCTCTCCAAGGATAGTCTACTGCAACAATTTCATATAGTGCAAATATGTTATGTTAATAATGAATACATTTGGTACATACATGTCCTAACAATGTCCAGATTATAACCAACAGGAATACAATACAGTGAAAAAGTTGTTCATCAAAAAAAGACAAAGAAACAAGAGACAGTGGAAAAGTTATCAGTGGTCTAAAATACCTTGATTGATACACAAAAGGCAAGTCAAAAACTAGTTACACACTTTTGATTTAAAATAATTACATGTAAAATGCCGGGTGTCCTGAAATATCCTTCAGACACATTTGCTTTACACAGTTCTCAAATCCAACATGCAGAATATAACATTACATAGAATCTTTATGCAGGCAATGGATTGTCCAATGACACGACAATGAACAAGAAAGACTCTCACCTGAATAATCAGAGAAACAACGAGTTATCAATGAAGTAGTTTGAGCAAGATAAGAAGCAGCTTCATCGAGAGACGGCACAGACGGAAATAGCTGAGGAATGAGTCTACCATTTGCCAGCCCGTCATTCTTTGCCTGGAAAGAAGAAAGGATTTTAATCATTACAGCAAATTGCCATACCATTCATATTCTTGTCAATATGAAACGAGCCGGTAACAAAGAAAAAGTGCAATGGACCTCCATTCCAACTAAAAATCATATTCATTCATTCATTCATGTACAAATCCGAGCGGCATCGCAAATCGATTACGAGATCTGAATTCTCTGTAATATGAGTAGATTGCGTTCAATTCAAGAAAGTAGAAAAGAATACTAACCATCAGGGCTGTGCTTGATTCTTCAAATCTTCTAGGGCTTCCTGCTTCCCCCATTCGATATTTCTCTGACAAATTACAAGCAGGGGATAATTGTAAATAAAAATCAATTAAATTACGAAATTGAGCATTTGCAGAATACAAATATCTTCTTGGCCAAACACCCAGATAACAAGAATTAGTATTAACGATTAGGAAATGAAAATCACACCAAATAATTAGGAAACTTCCTTCTTGTCTCTCTTATCTATTTGGGGACCCTAGATAGAGGGTAATTTTAGCAATCTACTTCAAAAATCTGAAATTTTTTGCAATCTAATCCAAAATCATTTAGTTAGTAATCAGAAATATATATTTTTTAATTATTAATTTAAGTTTAATTTTTTAATTTATTTAAATTTAATAATATTTTGATAATAAATTTTATTTATAAAAATATTAAATATAAATTTTAATCTCAATTTATATAATTTATAATAACGTGAAAATTATTTTCCTGCCCAATTCAGACAAATTAAGGTCAAAGCGGAAAAAATGTGACGTGTCAATCTAGGTAACAGGTGACTCCATCCAGCGTCTGTCAAACCGTTAGATTAGCCGACTGATCTACAATCACGTAATCTAACGCACTAACCCTTACGTTACAGCACTTGACATTGTCTGTTCATTATTCTGGTCCCTTTTTCGAAATTTTTCTTTTCCGCCGAAAGCTTTAGAAAAAAAATTTTTTTTTTTTTAAAAGGAAATTGAATACCTTCGTTACAAATAAATTTTGCTAACGCAGATACACGTCCAAAATCAAATTATCTTTTTTTTTTTTATCCGTAATATCAAGGTTATCAAAAAAAAAAAAAAAACGTCAATAAAAAAAATGCCTAGATGATTTTCCAAAGTATAATTCTTTTTTGGGTTTTCTTGTTATGTTTCTTTTAACCGAATGTGGCTGAAAACACTCAATTCCTACAGCAGGCAGCAGGACGTGTTTATAAGCATCGAAGAAGGATGCCTTCGAAAGTAATTCTAGGCCCAAATGCTAAGCCGAGTCCCCATTCTTCCCCTTCTCATCCCTCTATCTTCAACGCTTCCCTCATTCATTCCATGACACAGAATTTAATATTATTGATAACGGAAATGTACGAGTTGTACGATTAAAAAGAGATCAATAAACATATAAATGAAAAAAATTCATAAATTTAATCTTTAAAAGTGTGAATTTTATTCCCTCTAATCCTTCAAAGTGTGAATCTTTTTTCCTTTTTGGAGAGGCTTCCGTGGATGACATTTTGTGTGCCTGGCTGGAATTGTTGAATTGCATAGTTCAGTTCCATGAAAGGAGACTCTTTGCCCATGACAGGATTGGCCCCGTCGATTGCGGCTGCTGCTCCATCACCAAAGAGTGCAGCACCAATATGGTGATAAGGGCGTGCCCTGTTTGGTGGCCGGAAACAAAGTACGGTTGTTTCAGAAGTAGTTAACAAAACACAGCACCCTGGATTGTTTTCGGCTAAGTCCTTGGCAACTCTAAGGCCAGTGACACCACCGTAACAGCCTAGAAAATGAAGCATTACTCAGCCAACGTCATTCCTCAAGCCAAGATGACTACCAAGGTAAAGATTTCCACCAGGTAGGCGTATCTCACTGGAAGAAACATGGACAACATGAGTGATTTCATCAGCTGGTGCTTTCCCATTCCTTGATGGGTGCAATGCTTGCTTCTTTTGTCATCCCAACGACGGCCGGGTTCGCTATTTCAAGCCTTTGCTTGATTGTAGGGGAGCCCTCTGTTGCAAGTTCAGGGTATTTGTTTAGGATCTCCTTGGACGTCTCCGTGTGCCTTGTCTTGACAGTAGTGGTTTTACCTAGCAAAGGGGAGAAATTCAAAGTAACTGCAGCTGCAATATGAAATTTCTGCAGTCCAACCGAAATTGCGTGGATGCATCACGGGCATCCAAGTGTAAATGCGTCAGGACTACCCCGATGCAGAACATTTTAGCTAGAAATAATTATATTGACTAAAACAAAAAATAAAAATAAAAATAAAAAAATACCCTGCTTTAAAAGTAGAAAAACTTGCATAGTCTCTCTAATTTCTCCTTAATACAAACGTCTTCACAATACGTTTCGCGTATGTAGCCCTCCACTAAGAATTCCTGGGGAATGAGTTGCTTGGGAAAGGCCTTCCCTATTGCAAGCACTGTGGGCTTCCCTGGAGTGGGAGCACGCCCAGTCAGGTAGTCCTCTGTGAGCACCATTATTGCTAGCGTTGTTTGGCATCTTAACAGCCTTAGCAAGATGATGGTTCTTGGTCAAGAAGATAGCTTAGCGGATAAATTGTCACAAAACAGAAGAACATAAGCAAGAGCTAAGGTTGTTCTTGGGGAAAGATTGGTGTTAAGGAAGACTAGCACGAACATTTTAAATTTGTCTATTTTACCCAGTGTTTTTTGGGGGTTATTGTTGTTGAAAACAAGAAAGCTTAAAAAAGGTGACATCCTTTCCCTTCCTCCTCCTTGTTTTGCTCTTTTCACTTTGGAATAAATTCTTTGGCGTATATGTTTGCTAGTCACGCTGTAGACCATTAGCAAAATAATAATTTTATAAACAAACAATTAAAAAAATTATCAGGTTAGTCAGACCAACCCAGTGTTTTAATAAATGTGTGTGATATGGTCATAAAATCTCAGTTTCTCCCCCTTTAAATTTCACCCTTTTTTTTTTCCTTTTCCTTGAGCAACAAGCTTGACCACTTCAAACTCATAACTTTCTTTTTCCGCATAGAGCTTATAAAGATAAACGAACTCAGAAAAGCACACAAACCATGTGCGGTTCCAACAGTGGCTATGCCATTGAAATGAATAAACTGCTGTAAAAGGATAACATTCGTTGCAAAACCGCGGGATTGCATACGGAAATAGAACTTCATACTGTTGTGTCTGGTTAACGTTGTTATTACGTTTTGTTGTTACTGACAATCCAAAAACCTTAGCCGACTAGCAGTCGGCCTATCTCCAAAGTCAAGGCCCAGCAACCCACGAAGTAGTGCAGGCCAACCAGAAACAGAAAACGAAAGGGCCCGAAGCGGCTAGGCTGCTGAAGCAGAGAAGAATATGTATGAATGAACCTTCCCAATACGACGCCGTTTCATTAAAGAAAGACATTTGCCCAGCGGGTGGAGCCACTGTGGAAGGCCCAAATCCGTTCACTCCGTGGTCAGGGATCTAAGCCCGATTTATGAGCCTTTATAGGCTTTCCACCCAATTTTCCATAGCCCAACCTCTTGCTTTTTTTTCTAGGTATTTTAAATAAATAAATTAAATATAATAAATTTATTTTATTATTTTTTATATTTATTATATTATTTAATAAATATTATTATATGATTTTAATTTATTTATAAATCATAATATTAATAAAATTTTAAATTTTAAATAATTTTATTTTATTTTTTAAAATATATATCTTTTAAATTATTTTTTTTAAATAAATCATGAATATAAAATTAAAATAGTAAAAGAGACAAAAAGTATTAAATAATAAAATTGTTAAAATTTTTATCACTGTAAAATTTTATAATTTTTTGACTCTATATAAAATTAATAATTTAAATTATATTAGAATTTTTTTTGAAGTAAAATTTTAATAAATTTTCTATTTAAATTATAGAAAGGGTAGAATTTCAATCAAATCTCACAATTCTCATTTTTTTATAATGAATTCTCAAGTTTGTTTCTTTCTTTCGTTAAGACATATAATAAATTTCACTATATAATTTTTTAATTTTTATTATTATTTCTTTACTTGTTATCAAATATTCTATCAAGTTTTTACAATTAATATTTATTAATAATCTAATATATATGTATGTGTTTGAATTTAAATAATAAATATAAATAAATAAATAATTAGTTAAAAAATTATTTTTAACTTATAAAAATTAATTTTTAACAACTATAAAAAAAAAAAAAAATTATTATGAGTTTTTTTTAATCACTTAGTGTTAGTTAATTTTTACTTTTTCTTCTTTTTTAGTAGAATGTTACAATTAGGTGATCCGATTCTACATTCTAATTCTCGGCATGACAAATCGGTCTTAGTAGGATTCCAATTTTAACAAAACTCTCTACGCAATACTTTCGGGACATTTTTACATTCAAATTGTTAAAGGATGCACGGACGGTAGAGAAGGACTACTTGGAGCGGGCTGGGCTTGAAGTCATGGATTCGTCGGATGTGCTTTCTGTCAGTCATAATCGGCAAACTCCTCAGCATCCTTATGATAGTTTTTGAGTATGTGAATTCAGATTTAATAAACAGTTGATATCTTCCATTTCAAAACGAACAGGCGACCAATTCCGCATTCTTCTAGAAATCTTAAGCTTTGAGATATTTAAATGCATAATTTGGGTTTATTAATTTGTCAATACATACATATATATATATATATATATATATTGATGAAAATACAGTTACATTCCATTTGGTTAGAAAACCAGAAGAGTAATTTATGGGTATTAATTTACTCGTTATAATATAATACTCGATATTTAATATTTAAATTTAGTATATGAAAAAAATAATTAAAAAAAGTATGTATTTGACTTCAAAGGCATCAACCCATTGAAAAAGTACTTAGGCAAGAAAATTTCGATAGAAAATATTAATCGTGATAATCACCTAGTTACATAATATTTTCAAGGTTTATTTAGCAAATTTTCTGCGTGCTTTATGAATTTTTCCTGGATCTTTTCGTCGTTTTGGCGGAACCATCCATATAGGCTTTTGCGTTAAGGGATGCGATCGTCAGATTCCTGCAACTTGCGAGGCTGGCTGTAAGTAGGAATTGTGACCCACTTTGTCGTTATGTTAGCATTATCACTCCACCAACCCATCCGGGTATCAAACTCTTCATCATTATTTTGTGGCATTGTCTTTGCCGGTAAATGGTGCCTTCATTTTTCCATGTTCAAATGCATTTAGTGGAGAAAGTGCTCAGAACTACAGAGAGGAACGATTAACATATGAGGATTATTAATAATAGCTTTCGGCCAATACCTGAGCACTTCCTAATGCTCTACTCATCTAATTACGCAACTTGCAGCTCATTATTACGGCTCCCATTTTAAACCCCTTGAGTAAACTATAATAATAATAATAATAATAATAAATTAATAAATATCTAGTGCATTTGAGTTCATTAAAGAATACAAAAAATAAGGCGAAATGAGATATTATGTCTGCCATTCAGTGTCCAAAATTTTTGTACCTTTCATGATGGACCCAGAGTGCCCCCCAGCGCGCACATTGATCGACGAGCACAAAACCATGTGGTGGACTGGCAAATCGGTAATTAAAAACAAACGAGCGATGTACGTAATTGCCCCTTTCCCCCAAAGCAATGTAATGCACATTTAATACAAACTTCATGGTGTACTCGTAAACAATGTCTTTCCTCACCTGCTTCCAAAATTGCTCCTTGGTAGAATGCGGGCGAAACAGTGCCATTTGATTCCAACAACAATCTCTTCGTCTCCGATGAAGCTAGCTCCGCCTCACCGGATTCTGTTACCGACCAAATTGAAAGTGGCAAGAGTCATCGGCATCTCCGCCCCGGAATATAATCATGTCTCCTCGAATTATGCTGCTAATTCAGACAACTTGGATGACCCCGTGTCAGCATTTTGGGACTACCAGTTTTTATTTGTGTCGCAACGCTCCGAAACGGTGGAATCGGTCACCCTTCCAGTCGTAGATGGTTCAATCCCTGACGATTTCCCTTCCGGCACGTATTATCTCACCGGTCCGGGCATCTTTGCCGATGATCATGGCTCTACGGTGCACCCTTTAGATGGTCATGGCTACCTCAGGGCATTTAGAATTGATGGATTAACTAGGGAGGTCAAGTTCATGGCTAAGTATGTAAAAACCGAGGCACAAGTCGAGGAGTACGATTCCGTGACGGACACGTGGCAGTTTTCTTATCGGGGTCCATTTTCGGTGTTAAAAGGGGGTCAAAAACTTGGGAACTTCAAGGTGATGAAAAATGTGGCTAATACTAGTGTACTGAGGTGGGGCGGGAGGCTATTGTGCTTGTGGGAAGGGGGCAATCCATATGAGATCGAACCAGGGACGCTGGATACGATTTCGAAGTTTGATATGATCGACGGATGTGATCCTTTGATGGACACTCCGAAGGACAAGGGCGATGCATTAGACATACTCGCTGGCTTGTTGAAACCAATTCTACGTGGTACGTGTATATTTCAATTGATATTTTTGGTTATTTGATGAGGTATAAGTCGGAAATTAACTCTGAAACCACATTGTTAACGGTTCTTCTTCTGTGCTTGCTCGGGAGCTCTGTGTAGTTGTTAGTTTGGATTTTCTTGCTTTTGCTGGGTCTGCAGTGCCATTTGTCCCCGGTGTCGTTGGTTCGACCGCTTTAGGCATGGAGTAGGTCTTGCTTTGCTTTTGTTGTCTTTTGTTCCTAGTTGGATTGTGTGTCTACCGTTGTCTCATTGCCTCGCTGGAGTCATCTTGTAGCTACTGTTTTAATTAATGCAATTGACATTTTTTTTTTTAAACAAAAAAAAAAAAAAAGAAAAGAAATGAAATGAAAGACCACATTGTTAATGTACATATTCTTGTTTCTTCTTTTGATTAGGAGCGTTCAAAATGCCCCCAAAAAGATTACTGTCCCATTATAAGCTTGATCCTAAACGGAATAGGCTTCTAATCGTGTCATGCAACGCAGAGGACATGCTGTTGCCACGCAGTAATTTCACTTTCTATGGTAAATATGTAGTCCATATGCTTAAATATCCTTTTTCTTTTGCCATTTTCTTTTTCTTTTTTACGTTATGAGCGACTTACTGAATTTTCTTCCTCAGAATTCGATCCAAATTTCAAGCTATTGCAGAGACGAGAGTTCATTGTCCCCGATCATCTGATGATCCATGATTGGGCATTTACAGATACTCATTACATATTGTTTGCCAACCGCATTAAGCTTGATGTTATAGGTACATCTTTATGATTTCCATTCATCATCCAAATGTGCATGTGTATTATACATAAAACCTGATTGTGTTGTATGGGGCTAACCCAAAAAAAAGGGGCACAATGACCTTCTTACATATTTTTCTTTCCAGGGTTTTGCCACATGACCATCGTACATAGCATGACCTATCGTGTCAGGTCTTACATGACCTATTAATTTGGTTAGGAGAGTTACACTAATGCTCACATTCAACTGTAGGATCAATGAAGGCCGTTAGTGGGTTATCTCCTATGATATCAGCATTGTCGGTTAATCCAAGCAAGTCAACCTCACCCATTTATTTGCTTCCCCGGTTTCCTGGCAAATCTCCCGGCCATAAAGATTGGAGGGTTGTCCCTCTGGAAGCCCCCACACAAAAGTGGCTGCTGCATGTCGGCAATGCGTTTGAATCCGTTGATGACAAGGGAAATTTGGAGATCCTAGTACAAGCCATCGGTTGCTCTAATCAGTGGTTCAACTTCCAACGACTATTTGGTGGGTAATTTTTGAGGATGCATCATCCATGTTCCAGTCAAATTTTAAGAGATCAATGGAGTTTTTGAAGCATAATTTCAATGTGCCAAATAAAAAAAAAAAAAGAGTATAGCTTTCAAAGAATTTTACCACTTTCAACGTGAAGTTGGCATAATAACTCTTGTTATTGCACAGGATACAATTGGCAAAGTGGTAAGCTGGACCCGTCTGCCATGAACGTAAAAGACAGCCAAAATGAGTTTCCGCCTCATATTGTTCAGGTAAACATATATTTTCTAGCTTGCCATAACCAGAGATAACCATAAGCAATCTCTAATAAAAATAAAGAAAAGACTACGCATATTTGATCATTTTCGAAATTAAAAATAAAAAAAGTTAGTATGTAAATTCTCATGTTTTTGTTTGTAGTAATCTGCAAAGCTTGGATTACGATTTGCTTGCATATAATTAATATAGGCATCTATCAAGCTGGACGCAGATGGAAGATGTCAGAGGTGTAGCGTGGAGCCCCTGAATGAGTGGAGCAAGCCAACAGATTTTCCAATTATAAATCCAACATTTTCTGGCAGTAAAAATGAATACATCTATGCATCGGCTTCTTCGGGGTCTCGTCGAACGTTGCCTAATTTTCCATTTGACACGGTGGTGAAGCTTAATGTACGAGACCAGTCGGTCCACACATGGTCCGTTGGTGCTCGGAGATTTATTGGGGAGCCCTTATTTGTTCCTAAAGGAGGTGATGAAGATGATGGATACGTTCTTGTAGTTGAGGTGAGCCAAAAAAAAAAAAAAAATGTTAAGTATCATGATTTCATAGACGAGAAATTAAAGGAATTTTTGTGCACAAGTGCTTTACTACCGTTGCACTTCAGAATTAAAAACACGTATTTTGTGGGAATTTGAGGAAGGAAAGTTTGAACTCTCAAAATTTCTCAAAGATTTGTGGCCTTTTGCAGTATGCAGTTGCGATTCAAAGGTGCTACCTTATTCTATTGAATGCCAGGAGAATTGGGGAAGCTGATGCACTTGTAGCGAGATTGGAGGTCCCTAAGCATTTAAATTTTCCCCTTGGGTTTCATGGCTTTTGGGCCAAGGATGACAACTAGAACGATACCATAAATTTCTTTACTTGGGGCCTGTAAGTTGATGATAAATTTAGAACATTTTGTCGCATGATACCACAAACTTGAATTTACAATTGTACATTCTTCAGTTTTCAATGCAATGTGTTGTCAGGGGCGATCCAACACATGTAATATATTGTCACAATATCACTTTACTTAATTGGATTGATGACAAATTTAAGAACTCAATTACGCATCTATTATAAAGATTACGAGACATCCTCCTTCAAAGGCCTGTAACTATATGTGAGATCCATCACATGACAACACTCATAAGGTCGTCTCTAATACCAAATGACTTTGTAAAATTTTTTGTCCAAAAGGGCAACTGTAGAGGAGATCAGTGTCACCAAGATTCCAATATAAGATCAAAAAGCTCTAATAGAAGTGCCTCGTTCGGACCAAATTTGGGGAATTCAACAGGCCATGCCGCCCAGTAGGCCTTAAACTTGTTGGGCCAAACTTCTGTTCAGCCCAAAACATGTCAGAAACCCTCCAACCTCCTCTCTTGCATTTCGGAAACTCAAAAACCTCAGTCATCAAAGAGGAAACACAAAAACAAAAGAAAACCTCAAAACCCGAAGCCAGAAATTCCAGAAAGAGAGACGCAGAGCATATAGCAATGTCAAGCTTCTCCTTCTCCTCCTCCTTCAGCTCCCCCTCCACCTCCACCTCCACCTCCACCTCCACCTCCACGTCATCGTCTTCTCAGTCCGCTAGTCGCGGATTCTCATTTGCGTCATCCTCGTCGCCATTCGGATCCACCGGATCTTCATTTGGAGCAGCTCCTAACTCCACATCCTCTTTCACATTCAACCCCAACACTGCTTCAAACCCTAACCCTAGCCCCTCATCTTCCACCTCCTCCATCGGCTTTGGTGTCCCCGCTTTCTCCTCCTCCTCCTCCTCCTCCTCGTCCTTCTTCGCTTCGTCCGGCCCTTCCTTTTCCTTCTCTCGTGGCTCCGCTGCAGCAGCAGCAGCAGCTTCCGGTTCCGCAGCATCCCCATTTGGGTTCACATCGGGTTCTTCCGCATCCCTGTTCGGCTCATCTCTCTCCTCCACGAGTTCCGGCTCATCGCTGTTCGTAGCAGCAAGTTCGCAGCCGGCGCAGAGTTCTGGTGCTCCCTTATTTGGGGCCGTGTCTTCTGCGACAGCTTCGGCATCTTCGCCTCTTTTCGGTACGGCGTCGTCCTCTGCACCGAGTTCGGCTTCGCCTCTGTTCAGTACGACGTCGTTAGCGGCAGCCAGTTCTGGTTCATACAGTTCACCGTTATTTGCTGGGGCTGGGACTACTACACCGTTGTTTGGAACAACAGGTTCATCTGCGACAAGCTCGCCATTTCCTACTTTGTCGACAACAGCAGCAAGTTCTTCTTCTCTTCTGTTTGGCACAAGCTCATCCGCAGCGAGTACTATTCCATCCTTGCCCGTGACTAGTTCTGGGGGACCCCTGTTTGGTACACCCTCATCCGCTGCAAGTTCAGGACCATCCCTTTTTGGGACATCTGTATCCACTCCGACTTCTGGGCCTCCATTATTTGGTTCATCTGCCGCTGCTATAACCACATCTGCTACAACTACCTTATCTAACTTGTTTTCTTCAAACTCAACTTCAATTTCAAGCTCTGTCTCGCCTTTTTCGGCTTCGTCGGGATTTTCTTTCTCAAAAAGCGCCACAAGCTTAACGTCAGCCACTGTGCCGTCCACAATCGCTCCTTCTCCAGCACAATCTTCCTCTGCAAGCACCTCAGGGATCTCATTTGGGGCACTCCCTTCTGCTGCCCCTTCCAAACCTTTTGCTTTTAGCCATGCGGCTTCTTCATCTAGCCCCGATACCTCCGGCACTCTTGCGGCGAGACCCACATCGCCAGTGTTTTCTACTATCACAGCCACCACTAGTGCTTCGACTCCAGCCACCGGCACCTTGACAACTTCTACAGCTTCAGCGCCTGCCTTCAGTTTTCCTGCATTTAATGTGAGCTCTTCGTCTTCTGCTGCTACTGCAAGCACATCTGCTTCGTCTACTGTTATTGGTTCTTTTACTGGTTTTGGAGCATCCAGCACAGCTGCTGTCTCAGGGAGCGCTAGCTCATTTACAGGCTTTTCGTTGTCAAGCAAGGCATCAACACCTATTTCAACATCCCAACGTCAATCGACCATTGCTGCCCCTGTTTTTAGTGCGTTCTTCATGCTTTTGAGATTTCTTGTTGTTAAGGAGTGAGGAAATTGGACGTTTGTCTTGTTCATGGATTTCAATGTGTCCATTTTTCTTTTTTTCCGATTCTGCCTCTCTTTAGTAGGCTCTTGCTTCCGTTCTGCACTCCGAGGTATCTACCTCAAATAGTATTTATTCAAGTTTGAAATTGACGCTATCTATGCAGGTGCTCCTGCTTCAACTTCTGCAGCTGCAACAACCACCATATCCACCTCTACTGCAGCTCAGTCATCATTGCCTCTTGCCGTGGCTTCCAGTAGTGGGTTTGTATACTTTTTCATGGTAGCTAATTTGTTGTCAACAATTGCTACTATCTAATATGTCTATTATGTTGTGTGAAAAACCTCAAAACCTATTCCTTTTGTTTATGAGATTTTTAAACATACTGATCCTTTGGAGTTCATGTTTACGTACATATGTGTGCACCTAATATAGTGGATTATTGTGTAGGACAAGTGCGAGTGTGAGCACTGCCATATCTACTAAACCAAAATTACCTTCTGAGATTACAGGCAAGACTGTTGAGGAGGTAGTTCATACTGTCCTCTCTCTCTCTCTTGGTGTGCTGTCGTGTTTGTTTCCTTCCTTGTGAATAAAAATTGAAAGGGATGATGTCTTGTGCAAAACAACCAGGTTTATAATTTCACATTGTCATTTGCCACATTTTGGCCACCTCTCGAAGTAGCCACATTATGTTAATACTGATATTGTACTTGGTTTCTGGTGCTTTAGTCATGCTCTCCAAATTCACATATAATTTTGGTTTTTGTTTATTTTGAAGATTATCAAAGAGTGGAATGCTGAGCTGCAAGAGCGCACTGGGAAATTCAGAAAGCAAGCTGCTGCAATAGCTGAATGGGATAAAAGAATCTTGCAAAATCGTGATGTTCTTCTTAGGCTAGAGGTAATTACAATTTTCTGGTCATGTTGGGAAAACATATCCCATTGAGAAAAACAAGATCCGTTACATCATGCAAGAGAGTGTTACTTCTCTCCTCGTGACCCTTTTCCAACCACTTTTATTCAATTTGGTCTGTTGAGGTAGCTTGGTGAACAAGTGGGCCAGCCTATCCCTTTTCTTTTAATATGACAAGTAATTAGCCCCAAAAGAGCTTGCTAAGAACATGGTATCTGCTATAAAAATCTAAGACAATAAACTGCTGGCATCAATTATTTTAAAAAGTTAAATAAAATGAATAACAAGATTAATAAAATTAACAATACTGTTGTTAGGAACTGTGTCATGCAAAAGCTCATCTGAACATTTTCACAAGTCAGATGTTGGTAGCTAAACTGTTTGAACAACTATTGGAACACAAGCCATACCAAAACAGAATTTAAAAACACAAAAACAGAAACCAAGGGTGACTTGCTTCCCCCTTCTCTCCAGGTTGAAATCACTTCCTTTTGGGCTAGAGCTTTCATTGCTTTGTTGTCTCCCCTGACTAGCTGGAATTAGATTTTCAGATTGCCAGGGATCATCTTTATCTCACCATCCCTAATGCTGTCATTGCTCTTTTGTGGTGATTAGGTTTCTAATTGGTAGGAGACCTCTTTTCCAATGATATAATGTATTCTGATTTTCTTTTATGCTTGATGTATGTATCATTTCATAAGTTTTCATGTCCACTTATTTATTATGATTCATGCTGCTTATCTTCAAATGATTTTTTATTCTGCTTCAGGTTTAACTTTGAGTGGTTTTATTCGTGTAAATTGGCTTATATCACAATTTGCGCCTTCTGTTTTGCTTGTTTTGCCCAATGCGAAATTATTTTCAGATTGAAGTGGCGAAAGTCGTGGAGACACAAGCTAATCTGGAACGGCAATTGGAGTTAATTGAGACTCATCAACAAGAGGTACTTCAATAAATTCTTCTGTCTGCTTTTCTCGGTCAACCGGAGTCCTCCCATGACTGAATGCGCAATAGTGTTTGCTAGTCTTGTTGATCAAATCCTGTCTTTGTATCAAGCATGCATATGCTTTTGCATCTTAAATTTTCATTTTGCCATCCACCACTTTGTTGGTATGCTCTTTCTTTGTTGACCATAAGGAGAACTAACACTGAGCTTTTTGTGTGAAAATGTGCTTACAATTTTGCTCTAATGTTGTGACTGAAATGGCCATAGACCATCAAACCTATGCAAAACTCCCAGGGTAGCCATTCCATCACTGACTTGCCATTGTCTTTGCATGATGCCTATTGACTTTTTAGCCATTGTTTGCCACTAGATATTTTTTGGGGATATATGATACCAATACCAAACTTTGTATGCTCTAATCATAAAGTTCTCTGTTTAATAATTCATTTGTATTGTAGGTTGATAAGGCCTTGCAAAGCATGGAAGAAGAAGCTGACCGAATCTACAAGGATGAGCGCAGTTTCCTTCTTGATGATGAAGCAGCATCAACAAGAGATGCAATGTGAGAACTTGGTTTATGCTTTCAATTTCCCTGCTGACCCACCCATGGAAGTTGCAGTGCTTGTTTGACTTGTTAATTTGTCTGGTTGTTAAAAAATAATAATAATAATAATTCCATTTAAAATTTCAAATATGTTGGATGAAGGTTGTCTGCCTGAATTGGTATAAGTTACTGTGCTTTGGAAAGTGAATCTTGTGAAGATGGAATTGGCTTACTGGTTTATGTTTCTGGAAACTGAGTTGTGACAACTGCAGTCATATCAAAGTTCCCTTCCGCTCCCTGTATCTCTCAGATTTCTCTGGTTGTGATTTCAGGTATGAACAGGCTGAGTCTATAGAGAGGGAATTGGAGCATATGACAGAGCAGATTAAATCAGTTATTGAGACTCTGAATGCCAATAAGGTAAGGACCCTCACTGCCATAACTTACTCCATAATAGGCTCCTTGAACAGGGTGTGGGGTTTATGAGACTCCAACACTCTAGGTTCCAGGACCCCTGTTTTTTACAAAAACACTGTATCCATGATTCGAATAATTTCTAATAAGTTGTGCCTTATCTTTTTGATATGTTTAGGGTGGTGAACTTGATGCAATTGATAGGATGAGTCCATTGGATGTTGTTGTCCGAATATTGAACAATCAACTAAGTTCTCTGATGTGGATTGATGAGAAGGTTAGTAATTTGTCATATTCATCAAGATTTTTCTTTCTTGTCCTCTGTAAGGCCTGTGTTTTGTCTTATCAGATGAATCTCCAATATATCATATGATCTATTTGATTTGGAATCTTTATATTGTAGTAAGCCTTGTGGGAAACTCAAATGTGAGAGTTGTTGCCAGCTATTGTTTATCTGGTTTGGTTGCTGTACCCATCGGTTCCTTTTTTTTCCCAAAAAAAAAATGAGTAACTGTTTAGAGAGGGGAAAAAGCTGAACATGAACGCGAAGATGGGCTTGTCATTAGTTGTAATTAGCATAATTTGACTCAAACTTGAAGAGGAGTCGCAAAGACTTTCTATTATACCAATATGACTGTCCTAAAATGGGAAAAATAAAGCAGAAATGATGGAATATGCTTTGTACTTTGGGCCTTCCTACTTTCCTTACAAGATGGCTGACCAGCTTATCATTGAACAGGCTGAAGAATTCTCCTCACGTATTCAAAAGCTTGCTACTCAAGGTTCTGCTGCAGATCGTGAGTTGATGGGTCCAAAATTTTGGATGTCTTGATCGCATGTATAATGCCCCCCTATTTTCTCAGAGCCAGGTTCTGCCTAGAAGTTATGGTCTTCCGTTTCCTGTTTTCTTCTTTTTCTTTTATGTTTTCTCCAGTTTCAGATTTCAGGTTAGATGCCCATTTACGAGTGTTTACTCTTGTTTCCCTCGCGCCCCGGGGGGGGGGGGGGGAAGGGGAGCGATCCATTAAATTTAATTTGTGCCCAGACCAGGGATCAATTCTTTGTCAACTTAATGAAAAGGAGAATACCATCATACCCGTGGACGGTCTCTTTCATATGGTGCGTGGCAACTGGAAAGAAAAGCAACCATTGGGCACATGGAAAAAGCCAACTCTGACGTAAAAGAAAGAAAGGGGGTAAAAAGTAGAAGCAGAATCGACGAAGCATAATTGCCATACCATCCAGCTTTCAAGAGTAGAGGCATCCCGACTGTACAGTCTACCTGCCAGTTTAATACAGGGCCAGCTACCAAGCTCGTCCATGATGCGATAGACAACACGAACAGAAAATAATAATAATAATAAATAACAATAAATAATGGGTATGAGCTCATCGAAACCTTGATTAGAAATGTCATACAAATGCTGCTGGATGCTGAGCCTTCCTCTTACAGAATCCAAATTTGCACCATCGGGGACATTGTGTTGCAATGGGGTTTGAGGGGCCTAGCGAGCTTTCGCACCAAGGCTGCAATGGACCCGACACATCCTCTAAGACTTGGTTTGTTTAGATTAATGAGAGTTATTATAGGTGTAATGTCAACGGTTAAATGCAAATTAAAGCCTGAGCTACGCTATTTGTAGATGGTATTTACGACTATTTAATTATGTGGGGGCTAAACTGGTTATTAAAGAATGGAATAATAAATGAGGAAAATAAGTTTTAAAAAGAATTAAGAAAGAATGGAAAAAGAACGGAGGAATTTAAACGACGACGTGACAGTGTAATCCATAACGGCACGACAAATATGCAAAAGAGCGATCTGGCGGTTTTTTATTTTTATTTTTATTTTTTATTTTTCCTCCCTGACGCGTCTGGCTTCGGGCGCTGACTCTGTCCGACAAATCTATCATCCATTCATTCATTCATTCTTTCTGAAAGGCAGATTGGTGGAAACGTATTGAGATTCTCCTTCGAATTCCACTTAGTTTTGTAAATTTTTTTTTATTCTCCTTTCTTTAAGTTTAGCCTAAAATTGCTCTCATTCCAAAGGTTGCGTTTCGTTTTCTTTCTTTCTTTCTTTTTTCTTTTTCCTTTGTTTTTTTTTTTTTTTTTGGGATTCTGTGTTCATCTAGATCATTATCATGATTATATATAAATGTGCGTGCGTGTGGCTAACATTTGGTTAATAATATTGGGATGGTCATGTGAAGAATGGTTGGATCTTTTTTAAAAGAAAAAAAATTGTAATTTGTATTTTTTTGGGCAGATGGCGGAGGGGGGAAATGTGCAATCGAGGTACGTGCGGTTGAAGAAAGAACAAGGGCTTGTGGAAGATATCACCCCAGGCGAACTCAATCAACCCATTGAAATCCCTCAGTTAATTGTTCACAGATGTCAAGAATGCGGGCAACCTTTGCCAGAGAGCTATGAGCCTCCGGCCGATGAGGAATGGACCACTGGGATTTGTGGGTGTGCCCAAGATACTGAGAGTTGTAAGAAAATTCTTATATGTTTACCACCACCATTAATCTTCTTTTTATATATATATATATATATAATCTGATGGCATCTGCGGTGATAAATGGCTTTCTCATTCATCTTCTTAATGCCTCAAAGTTTTTAGATTCCGGCACTTGCAGAGTTGTCGGCAAGAAGTAGAAACATTGTTTATGATGTTGGATTAAAACGGCCTTGGTGTAGATTCTGGAAGCTTTTGTGTGGCAGGGGTAACAGCAGTGTGACATTCAGCATGTCATTCCTGTAAAATAACTAGATGTGCATTGCAGGCTGGACGGGTCTGTTCTGCCCATGTGTATTGTTTGGCCATAATGTCGAGACATTGAGGGAGGATGTTCCTTGGACCAATGCGTGCGTCTGTCATGCGATGTGTGTTGAAGGTGGATTGGCACTTGCAGCAGCAACGGCACTCTTTCATGGTATTGATCCCAAAACTTCCTTCCTCATTTGTGAAGGCCTTTTATTTTCCTGGTGGATGTGCAGTATCTACACTGGTCTATTTCGACAGTCATTGCAAAAGAAATATCATCTGAAGGTGATTCTTATTCTACATATTTTCGGTTTTTGGTTGCTCAATTCCAAGTTTTGCTGAACATTGAGGTCATTCCAAAGCCCCCCGTTTCTTGCAATCAAGTGTGCATTGCAAATAATACCTAAAAAAATCGTGATTGGGCCTTTAAAATTTTTCTCTCACTTCCAATTTTGATGAATGAACTCAACGCTGCAACTCTTTTTGCAGGACTCACCCTGTGACCCATGTCTGGTACATTGTTGCATGCATTGGTGTGCCCTGTGTCAAGAGCACCGGGAGACGAGGAATCATCTATCTGATAATGCAGCTATGCAGATGACTGCTGTTAGTCCTCCACCGGTTCAGGCTATGAACTCCAGTGAGAGTGGGAAGCCTGCATCATCAGCACCTCCCGGTGCATCTTCCACAACAGTTGCCCCATCTGCACAATCCTCTGAAAATGGCAAGCACACCAATTTAGAGATACAGCCAGTGTAGATTTCCCGGCCCACCAAGCATGGACATCATTCTGATTATCTCTATTAGGACTCTTCTTTTTCTGGGTTTTGGTGCACCATTTCACGAAGGAAATTTGGTAGTACAGGATCATAAGTTTGTTATTAGAAATATAATTTAGACTTCTTTCCTTGCTGAAGGGCTGAGGTTAACCTCCTTACAGAATTTGAAGAGTAATGACCTGCCTTTATTTCGTTGAGGAACATTACAGCCAAATTGTTGCGCTTATCCTTCAAAATATTAAATTGGAGCAAAGATACTAAGAATAAGTTTCACTGGGAGAGAGGTACGCAGTCGCTTGAATACTTCTTTTCAATTCAATCATGTAGTGACTTCAGTTTGTCTGTGGGATTAGTATCAGATTAATATGGAGAAAGAATAATTCCATGTCAATGAACTACTTGTGTTGAGCTGTATATACCATGACCTTTATTTGCTTCGATCATCAGGACTGAGTTTATGGCCTTTGCTCCAATTTTGTCTGCGACAACATCGAAAACAAGACTAATTCACATTAAACTTCCATATTCAAAGGTCCCAAAACTCACCAAAAGTTTCATGTTATGTAAAAATTTAATAATAATTTGATATGATTTTACTCGCATTAGACAAATTTAAATTCTTAAAATTATGTTTCTTTCTAATAAACAATAATTTATAAGCAAAGCTTCTAATAAGTTTAGAATTACTGCAATTAAATATAAAAGAAATCTGCACGTTGTTATCACTATTTAAAAAGTAAGTCTTCCCTCTAAAGGAGGTTATCAAGACAGATTTCCAGCCCATTCACAGCATGTCATTACTACTCAAATGGTGAATCTTCAGAACCTAGTCTTGCACGAGCAACGAGCAATAGACTAATATCCTATGATATCTTTTTTTTTTTTTCTCCTTTTTATTGTTGAAAAGGAACAAAAAAAAAAAAAAACACACTACCAATACCGATAATTATTTGGTATGAACAGATCATCTTATTTCCACAAAGGGAAAAAACAATTAGGAGCAAAACAGAACAAATGACCAATTTAGTAACTAATTTTTCACCTCATCCTCAAAATAATAATAATGGTGGTAGTAACTTTTTTACCTCTTCTTTGAGGAACTTAAATTATATGTAATTATTTCAGGATAAATAGATTTTAACAGATACTTCAGTCAAATTCCCAGATAACACAGAAGTCAGTGTCTGCCGATGTTGACAAAACTATGTGCTGAAAGTTCAGAAACAATAGCCACAAAAATTTCTCTCTGTACCGTTGTCGAAAGGTAGCCATATCATTGCTCTTGTTGACAACCAATGATAAAAGCTTGGGAGTTTATACATCTTTCTGCCGTCAGTCCTCAGGCTCACTTGTCCCTCCCTTTGAAAACATTGGATCAAACAAAAGAACTTTTCACCGTAACTAGGTAAATGCTTCTCGCTCTTTCGTAGGAAGCTCCAGATCAGGTTCTGATTTGCTTAGCGGGGAGAAATACTGATCCACCATATCTTCAGAGACTTGTTCCAGGCTTGGAGGATTCCACTGCATATTACCAAAGCCATGACCAATCACCAATATAAAAGGCCAGTGCATATGATAAAATCACAATTTAGGCCTTCTTATGGCAATATTATGCACTCAAACATTGTAATAGTCATCTACGGTCATCCCTTCCATTATGCTAATAAATCCAACATGTAAAAACTCCCATACCTTGGGCTCCAAGTCTCTGTCTACCATTCGTGCCCGAATCCCCTGAGAAGGATGTGGAAAAGCCCAATATGACTAGGATCATACAATATTGCTCTTATTTCAAATATGACAAGGCATATTATACCTCGCAAAAATCACCAGAGACAGTCATGGATAGTCCTTGCAGGGACATTCGATATTCACGGACCAAGCATTGATCCAGGGTCTGAAACCTACCTTCTCGTATCTGAAACAGCCAACATTGTTCCTCTTGGTCAAATTATGATGGTTTTGAAGAGAAGAACCAGTGGAATCATGAAAGATGGGAACTCACGGATCTCAAAGAAACTTTCAAACTCAAAGGTGATGTTTCTTTAAGTCTTCTTAGAGTGGAATTGCACCATGTATCAGCTGTTCTGGAAGCCTCACTTTCCTGAGAGAAATGGTCATCTAAAAGCATGACAACAGGTTTTATATAAAAAATTGTAACTCAGTACAAATTTTCAATACTTTCAGCCAATTGCACTTAATAAGGAAAATTGCAGGACAATGACATGCAAGCTAACCAAGAAGTCAATGATTTCTTCAACTGTGTCATGTCTGAAACACTTATCAACGGTTTCCATCCTAAGAAAATGAGAAAACAAGGGCTTGGTTAGAACATTTCCATTGATAAGCAAGGATGCTCTTGGAAAGTTGCATGCATAAAAGATTAGGGAGTTCATCATGCTTGCAATGAAGACACACATGACCCCTTTGGTTTCCAAAAGAAATATAGAATTATAATTTCCACATGGCAGGGGTTGCATAACAAAACAGACCGGTGAAGAACACTCATCTTATCCAGTTGGACAAGGTCACCATATCTTCCTAGAGAAGTTTCAATGACAGAAGGATCATCAGTGACCAGTTCCCCCAGCTGTTCTTCAATTAATTGTATCCTCTATTTGATCAAAACAAGATATGTTGGTATTATAATTGGGAAACACAAACAATTATGGGAAACAGAGAAAAGTCCACCAGCATTAACTGCACTATGTGTATAGTGTGTTGCTAGGCCACAAGCAATCATTTCGGCTCCTTTGAGAGTTTCTCCTGTTAGAGCCAAATATTCCCCTGCAAATCAGATCACATTTTCTATCATAATCATGTAAAGCAAATCAGAGCATTAATCAATAACCAACATAATCACTTGTTTATTGAATTTTTGCATGATTTGGTGCCAAAGCATGAAGCAGAGATGTGTAATCAGACAAACAAATGGAAAATGTGTACTATCATATCCAGAAAGAAGGTACTGTCAGATACCTAGGTAACCAGGTAAGTGTGACAGATGGAAGGATGCACCAGCATCGGGGTGGAACCCAATAAGAGTTTCAGGAGTAGCAAATACCTGTCCAGCATTTTTAAAAATTTGTTATAGCTCCACTCTGAATGTATAGTGATCCTGTCACTTCAGTTGGAAACAGCAGCAAAAACAAAGGCAACTGACATATATGAAATGATCCATAGCAGGGTGAATTCTAAGAACAGCATATAAATAAGCAATATTCAAATGCACAAGAAGCACTGTGGAAAAAGAGTTAGAATGAAAATTAGATCTCCTTTTTCAGACAGGAGTTTATATGCCATAAAAAAAAATTAAAAACATGTAGGCAATAATGTTCTCAGTATTACTGGAACAACTGGGGAATAATTCATCACTCAATTCTGCAGTTACTGCAATTGCCACAAGTTCAAAACACTGTAAATCTGAATGGGCTACAGGAAAAAGAATTAATGATTATTCCACATGTTCTGAACCTTTCTCAACAATTTTTTATATCAATTGTCAGGAAATTCCATATAGGCATATACATATTCTATATCCACCTTTGTTTATTTCATACAACTTGTGCAATACATGATTAACTTTGCATGCAGCACTTCATACTTCTTCCAAATTTAAACCTTTTGCATATTAAAACAAAGCCCAGGAACCTGAACTAATTCAACCCAAAAAACTTGCACATACATTGCAAGTCAAACATGGAGTATCATATAAATATTGCCAACAAGGATCTGCAGATTTTCTCTAAAACAATGGGAAGAACAACGTCCAAAAAACAAGTAAATTTCTCTTTCTGCTTCATACCGTCTTATCAGTTGCAACCCGGAATGTCCCAGGGATTGATACCCCAGCCCCACCACCCATACAGATGCCATTCAGGATAGCCACCTACAAGAAGATCACTTATGCACTAGTATAATTACAAATCATTAAAAACTAGGAGGGCATATTAATACTCACAACTGCATTTTCCCACCCCTCCCTTGCCAGCAGACTTAAAGAAATAGAGAGTGTAAAATAAAAGAAAAAAGTCACCATAGGCCTCAAAAATTCAGCAGTTAAATACAATTGCAATTTATACCATCTTATAATGCGCACCCTAAATGTGATCTGCAGCTCTGCTACCATATCATATCAAACATTATGGCAGAAATCTTCAGTATTTGTGTTCACAACAATGTCACCAAAGGTTGAATGTTACTACGTAAACAATGTCACCAAAGGCTGAATGTTACTACATAAACCTAACTCTCACTTTTATCTGACTTCCTCTGTGCTTGGCAATAGATGCATAAAAGTTAGAAAACCAATGGTACCAGGCAAAATCTACCACAAAAGGATAACCTATATTTGACTATATAAACAACTGATAGTAACACAAACAAGTCAAAACACAAATGCTAGTAAGCCATGCAAGTTAGTGATCATAAAAAATGGTGAACACTCACATGTGGCTTCAAATATGTACCCACTACATATATGAAACTATATATCGTGCTGAAAAATTCCTTACACTCTTCCAATCTCCCTGCATAGAGTAGAGCAAAAGAGACGGGGCTGAACAACCAAGATCATAATACCATCACGAATTTTAGCTTATTTTATGTTTTCTTTAAATAAAATAAAAATAAAAATTAAAAACCCACGTGAGCGTGTAAGCCTAAAAACCAAAAACAAAATGCATACCCTGGTTTATCAAATGATAAAGAGCAACAATATCTCCACCAGCACAAAATGCCCTGCCACTGCCCTTCAGGTATTAAAAAATGATGCCTCAACAACGAATCAATTCACTTATAAACACGAAAAAAAATAAAAAAAGAAGGCAATAGTTATAAGCCAGCAAGCAAGAAAGAAAGAAACTTCACCTTAATTGTCACGAAACCGATATCCGGATCATCCTCCCAAGATTTGTATAATTTCATTAGTTTAGTTCCCTGTGACAAAAAGCATTTAAAGTAACGATATAAAAAAGAAATAAACTTTTAATTCTACCATCCCCTTTCTTGTTTTACTTTACCAATTCCAGAACAAAAGCTATATAACAGAACAAAGATTGCAAAATGAAAGGTACCATTTGAGTACTAAGAGCATTAAGGACGGAAGGTCTATTGAGAATGGCGGTTCTTGAATGGGCTTTGCCTTCAACTAGCACCTGTAAGCAGTGAAAGGGTTTAAAAACAACAGATCAAAAGATGAATTTAAGCATTCTAAAGGGAAAACGACGAGTAACTTGGCTCTCAACGACGTCTTCGTCGTCAACATAGTGACTACTTGGACGAGAGCAGAGAGGTCTGCACTGCCGCCGGTCATAGGCGTAGAAGAGCAACCAATCAGCTTTGCTTCTTCGCCTTGTTAATACGGCGGCGGCAGCTTTCAAGCCCTGCATTCTCCTTCAGCTATTTACCGTTTGGCTACGAAATCAACTTTATCCTTGTCCGAGATAACGTTACCGGGGTTTGGTCGGAAATTGGAATCGCCAAACCAAAAAAAAATTTCCGTTATAAAAGTAGAAAATAACTGAAAATAATAATAATAATAAAGAAACCGGCAAAAACTAAAAACTATGCGTTTCATAATCCTTCTAAACGACGTCGTGTTCTGAGATGCAGTCCACTATGCTGGCTTTCCGGGAATATTTAATGATACGACAAGTCGTTTGCCAGCCAAAAGTGTGTGTAAAATTATCTTTTTTTTTTTTTTTTAATTATGAATATATATCAAAAGATCAAAAATATAAAATTAATAATTATTACAGTGCAACGTCTGAAATTTAAAATACAGTCAAATTTATGGAGCATTTTACTTATCTAAGAACAAAATGGAAAAACTGAAAAAGCTGCCTAAACATGTTCAATTTGACCTTGTACATATAACAGGGCCATCTTCCCTGCAAATGTCCAACTCGAACCACCGTTTGCAACGATGGTCAACAGTTAAATGTGTTAGTATTATCTTTATATTTTTGGAGAAGTAAATAAATAAATATTAATTTCCATTGGAAGCTAAAAGTTCTTTTCTTCAGAATGTGGAGACCTTCAATGTCTTTGGGTTCGTGCAGGCTTCGTCTTGGCATCTGTTGGCTTGTTGGGCATGTTTTTATAGATTCTTTCTTTGCATCGATTATGTTTGTCTATTTAAGTTACATTTATGAAGATGTGATTTCTGCACTGCTTTGATTTTAACGGGAAACCAGAACCAGCCAGCTATGCTTTGTTTCTCTTATACAGAGATGAATCATTTTGAGGTGTTTCAAAAAATTTTGGTGGTTCTGTTTATTGTTACTCTGCTTTGGAAGATAATCAAACACATGTTGAGCTTCCTGAATGTAGAAAAGGAACCTGTGAGAGTGCTGGTGACTGGTGCTGCAGGTAAGCTATATTGCATACATAACATGCATATATTCATTGATATGTACACACACATAAATTATTTTCACTTGGATTTAATCAGGATTTCGTGCATCATTTAATTAATTTTAGTGCAATGCATGCATTCGACCTTTTCTCAGATTTTTACAGTGTGAAAGTCTCATGCACAATCACGTTTTATTCTTTTTATTATTACATATCAGTATGAGTGATGCTCACATATGGAATTTCTTTAACTTGGGTTTCTTACAGGGCAAATTGGCTATGCCATTGTCCCAATGATTGCGAGGGGAGTCATGTTGGGCCCTGATCAGCCTGTAATTCTACACATGCTTGACATTGAACCTGCAGCTGAGTCCTTGAAGGGAGTTGAAATGGAACTGACTGATGCTGGCTTTCCTCTTCTCAAAGGTTTGCCTCATAGCTTTGGTCATAGCTAAAGGTCATTTCGTCAATTCCGCTTCTCTAAGGTTTCTTAAACTTGGCCTTTTGCTTTTGTTCAATAGGAGTGGTTGCTACCACGGATGTCATTGAAGCTTGCACAGGAGTCAATGTTGCAGTTATGATCGGTGGGTTTCCTAGAAAGGCAGGTATGGAGAGGAAGGATGTTATATCCACAAATGTATCTATATACAAGGCTCAGGCATCAGCTTTGGAGAATCATGCTGCCCCAGACTGCAAGGTGAGAAAGCCCCAGTATTTTCTTGGGAAATTACCCTGATTGTTGTCTGGTTCTTCATTTTCTGAGTTACGATGTCTTGTATTATGCAGGTGCTTGTGGTTGCCAACCCAGCAAATACCAACGCACTCATCCTGAAGGAATTCGCCCCTTCAATCCCCGAGAAAAACATCACTTGCCTTACACGACTTGATCACAACAGGGCATTAGGCCTAATCTCTGAAAGGTTAGATGTTGATGTTATTGATGTGAAAAATACCATCATATGGGGCAATCATTCTTCAACTCAGTATCCAGACGTCAATCATGCGACTGTCAAAACCAACAGCGGAGAGAAGTCTGTTAGGGAGCTCGTTGCTGACGATCAATGGTAACTCATCATGTTTTAACCTTCGTGCAAACAATGTTTTGGTCCAAATGTTTTTCCCAATTGCATGATAGGAAAGGTTGATTTAACATTTGACACCTGATTACATTTTGCCTCATGTTTGTTCGGATTGTAAAATAGCTTGATCGATTTAGAGTCTCCACGGTCCTGCCTTCTATTTCGTTCTATGCCTTACTCTCATCAGTTTCCAACCTTCAGTCTCCTGCCTTCTATGTGGGGGTATCATGTACAAGTGCTTCACTAGCGATTGATGCTCCATTTTCTTTCACAGGCTAAATAATGAGTTCATCATCACCGTGCAGCAGCGAGGTGATGCCATTATCAAATCTCGAAAATTGTCGAATGCCTTGTCTGCTGCAAG
The DNA here is from genome assembly GCA_037832385.1 of Rhizophora apiculata. Lineage (NCBI taxonomy): Eukaryota > Viridiplantae > Streptophyta > Magnoliopsida > Malpighiales > Rhizophoraceae > Rhizophora > Rhizophora apiculata. The sequence continues at coordinate 12,239,048 of CM075430.1, forward strand.
TGCATCATGTGATCATATCCGAGATTGGGTCCTTGGGACACCCAGGGTCTACTCCTTTTTCCTTTTGCCCCCTCTTTCCCTTGATAATTTATGTAAATTTACCGTTTGCACCAAGTTTTTTTTTTTGTGAAATTTGCATCTTGTTTTCAGGGAACTTGGGTTTCCATGGGAGTCTATTCTGATGGATCATATGGAATACCGCCTGGTCTCATTTATTCTTTTCCTGTCACTTGTGAGAAAGGAAACTGGTCCATTGTGCAGGGTAAATTCTCAGCCGAGCTATGAACTAAAAATAATATGCGCACAGTTCTTACGGGCAGGGTTCCAGTAGATGGTTCAACTCTTGGTCTCGGAGTAGCAATTAAAAACTACTAATGTTGCAAGTGATATCCTGTTTTTATGTTCTGGCAGGGCTCAAGATTGACGAGTTTTCCAGGGCAAAGATGGACTCAACAGCAAAGGAGCTCATGGAAGAGAAAGCGTTAGCCTACTCATGCCTAAATCGAGAATGAAGTCATTCGTGTTAGCCAACGGGAGATAAACATGTCCCTCAAAAGACGAATAGTTATTTCAGTTCGCATTGTAACTTTAGACACTCGTCAAGCCCTGGTTATTGAAATCATGTTTTGCTTTCCTACTTTGTTTTGAGCAAATCCAGCAAGGCTAACACACGAGCGGTTGATCTAACATCAAAATTTCAGCTTTTGACAAGCCATTTGTCTCGCAATCCACAGCTTAAGTAAGCTGCTAAAGTACGAAACTTTGCTTCTTTGAACTCAGGGCAGGCAAGGAGCATAGATTTACTAGAGTAATTGATGTTTTTGACGTGAGAAGAATCGCTGGATAGATAAAGGGTATATTTTACGATTAAAAAATCCATGGATTAATGAATCCTCAGGCCGAATTCCAATCATAAGGAAATTCTGACAGCCATTATTAGGAGAAAGTCCAGTAACGAATGACATCCCCTACCACCAAATTAGAAAAATAAAACAAAATATTAATGCACATAAGATAATGACTAATCTATTCAGTGTCCGACGTGAATGTTAACATTGGTCTTCCGTAAACCCGTGAAAGCACACGGGCGCATGACGTGTGAGTTTGACTCATACTACAATCAAACTGACCGGCTTATGAAAGAAAGTCCACGGCACCCAAACAGCAGGTACAAGCAACCCACAAACTCAAATTTCTTGGCCGGAAGGAAGATGTGAGGAAAATTCTATACATTGTAGAAACTATACAACCAATCATATGCCAAAACCTAAAACTGCAATTATCCTATAGAAAATTACGTCGCGCCATCCTCTTTCAGTTTTTTCCACCACAGTTGCATTCCCATGTCTGCCAATTACATAAAGCGACCAGAAATGGTCAGCCAAAAACAACGAGCAAAACAAATAAAATAAAATAAAACCCAAGAACGACCGTAATCAAACACAACTACTTTGCAAAATAAAACTTGAATTTACCAGTCTTCATCGGGAATATCAGTTTCAGGCTCATGAAAAGCAAGTCTTACCTGCAACCAGAATTTCAAAACCGTTCAGCCAAAAACTTCAACGGCTCAAAGCAGAAGGAAACAGAAGGAAAATCATTGATCATGAAACAGATTCTGAGATCCAGCAGTATGCACTTTCCTAGTACCAATTACTTTATCACCAATCCAAAGCCAACAATACCATTCAAAAATAATAATGATAATAGTAAAGGAAAAAATAAAAAAGAAAAATTCCTTCAACATGAACAAGTCTAATTTCAATGGCCTTTTTGAGCTAAGAGAACATTTTCCATAATCCTTCCACATTGTACAAAGGCAGGTTTATTTGGGGTTACCAGACAAATTCCTTAATTCATTTGCCGAGGATTTTAGAAATGCATTTGTTTACTAAATTGCAACAAGGGACGAGCTTATAAAACCCAGTTGTTTTAAGGATTAGATACTCCACAAACCAACGTGATGCCTGTAGAAATTATTTTCCCAATAAATTTCCCCTGGTAAAAGAATTTACGTACACCGTTATTGAAATAAGCTGCAATGATCTCCTAAGCAAGCTAGAGAAACTGAGCTGAAGAGCCATTAGGCCCTGCGACTTTGTTATTGTCAAACAAGAACGTTATAAAATTTTCTTCTGGGGAAACTTCTTTTATCAGCACAACTTTTTGCGCTTCAGCCAAATCCATATTCAATATTACGTGAAATGTTCCGCATATTTCCAAGAGAAGGAGAAGTCTTTTTTTTTTTTAATTTCAGAAAAAGGTGCCCTTGGGGACACGATAAGTCCCATCCGCAGTGCATTTAGCTCCCTGGTTTCATCTGCTCTTCACATTTTTCCACAGAAATAGTTGAGCTTATCTACGAGATTTTGCATTTTGCTGTTGTTAAATGGTGTATCATGTGTCTCGGCTAATTCAGAATTACCTTCTTGTGAGATATCTCATTAAGTCAGTAGTCGCATAATTCGTCTCGATATGTAAAAACAGATGATGTTTCAAACAAATTGCTTAGATTCTTCTGGTTTTGCTTAACGAGTGCTAATCAAATGATGACAACTTATGTGCTTCAGCATTTGCTTTACTGTTATTGACTCCTGCTTGGTCTTTGAACATTTGGATATATTTTCTCTCATGGCTACTTGGGACAACATTAAATGATTCAAACGAAGCATCCCTATCAGATGAGCGCATGCCTTGCCAATCCTGTTCTATAAGGAAGATGATTGCGTCATGTTGGACATCATGGAGCCATGTAGTTGGCCTGTGATCGCAAATAAGATTTTGCTCCCTCTACTTCTGTCTTGGTAATTTTCCGGTCCTCCATTTGTCCCTACTGAAACAAAATGTCAGAAAGGAGTGGTGTCAATCGTAGAGACTGTCTGGCTTTGCTCTTTCACTTCAAAGGTGTGGAAGTTTCGTGGGGGCCGCTCGAAACATTTGAGGATACTAAAGGTAAAACTTGTTTTGATTTTTGTGTGGTCCAGTTTACCAAGAATATGATCTCTAGACGTAGCCACGGTGACTTTTGTCTGATAAAAGCAAAGTTAAAAAACCTGTGGTTGTATCATGTCTCTCTGTGTTTTGCATGATGAACCTTAAGGTTCTGGAGTTGCCCCCTATGATCCGTTAAAATCTCTTTGGTGAAACTCCGGCCATGGCGGTTTCCCATCATACCTGGCAGCTTGATATACGGATAGGTCCACCAGCGAGTCATTATTATGTCTGTAGCTTTCAATTTGTCTAAATAAAGTTAGTAATGCTTCAAAAATGTCAACATGGAATTCCGGTCAGTTTGTTCCGTAAAATGTGGATGTGACATTCAGGGCAAGGAAGGTGCCTGCCAGTGATAGCAACAATCAAGGAGAGAAAAAATGAATTCAGGGGAAGAAAGAAAAATGATCAGGTGCCAGAATTAGAAGGGGAAAAAAAAGAATAAAATCAAAACAAGTTTAGTTTGGTCAAAGGTGCTCTATAAGTAAGTTACACAGCCATTAGGTGAATATTTAACAGGCAAAATAATTATAATTTCCCATCCAACACTTTCAGAAATGTTGCTGAACTTATTTTGATAGATTCAAAGATATGAACTGACTTTGATGTAATTAAATAGTTATTGATTTGTTGGTAAACCAATCTCAAGTCAGTTTCTTATCGACAATGCAGCATTGACATCTTTAAAAGACATTACACACCTTATTCAGAAAGATTAGAAGTCATCGATCCAGTGGTAAACTTCTTGACTCTTAATCTTCGAGATGGGGCAACGTTGATGCTTGATACAGAAATATATACTCTTCGGTTCATGATCTGTGCTTGGGAATTTGAATTTAAATTAAAAGGAAATTATTTTAAAATAAATAAATTACTTTTAAAATGAATGAAATATTCTTAATAGACCTATTTTTAAAACAACTTAGTATTAAGTGCGTTAGATGATTAATAGTCAAGATTAGTCCAAAATATTATCTAAAAAAAATTGTAATAACGATAATAGTAATGAAAGTATCACAATGACCAGTCCAAAAAAATCAAAAGTGTTTGGTGGAAAAACGTATAGGTTTTGTAAAATGGATACTTTTTAAATGCGTACTTACATATTAAATTATTATAATTATTAATTATATATTTTAATATTTTGATATATAATTATATTTAATTATAAAAATATAAAAAAATATATAATAATTATATTAATTTAATATAAATTTATATTCAAAATATATTAATTTTTTAATTAAAAAAATAATATTTTGTATATATATATATATATATTGAATATTATAACTAAATAACGTAAAAATTAAGTGGATTTTTTTAATATTAATAAATTTTAAATTTAATATTATATATTTAGTATAAGTTTTTATTGTATATTTAAAAATATATAAAAATAAAAAAATAAATATAAATTAATATAAATATATTAAATTGTAACTTTTTTAACGATAAAACGTATCAAATTAATAGTGTTTAAGTAATGTTTTATGTATAGATGGATAAAATCTAAGATTTAAGAGTGCAATTAAACAGAGCGCCTAACTGGAGAGGAGACATTCCGTACATTCATGTCAGCCTTTTCATCAAATGCCCCCCAGCTGTCCCTTTGGACCGTCGAGTCATCCTCTGCTATTTCTGTACGAAAAAAAAAAAAAAAAGGTCGTAGCGCGATTTGTTCTGCAAAATCATGATGTGGTCTTGGAGGATTGGGACACCTGTTAACAAGAGGCACGCAGATCATCAATTTCCAATCACATGACAGCGAGTATCGCGTTTGTGGGAACGCGCGCGAACACAAGAACCGGCACTAAGTAGCAAAGCAAAGCAGACGCGAATAATACATCGTACGTTGGAAGAGATACGATCATCTCTCCTTTCATTGTCTTCTTCTTATTTTACGGTTATACCCTTTCTTCCCCATCTTTTTCAAGTACGGCCGATGGTATGGTGTCGTTTTTATGATAACCATCCATGACCAAGCCGAATTCCCAGCTATGCCATTTTTTTGTGCCTCTCCTTAAATTTTTTTATTTTTCTTTAAAAAAAAAAAAACTAATGGTTTCTTATGCACGATTCATGTGAAGAAAAAAAAAAATCCATGATATTAATTTGTTTAAAGAATAAATCTTATTTTCTAGATATAACAAGGAATGAAAAATTCATCGACTATTTTGAAAAGGGGGAAAAAAAGAAAATCAGAAATGAGCCAGTGAAGTGCACATTAAGATAAACTACAAATAACACAAGTCCTCCACATGTTTCAGACCCTTTTTGCTCTGCACTTGTCACTCTTGGTAGATCATGTGCATTGAAAACAGATTACTAACTAATGCTCCATTAGTCAGACCAGTTATGTCTTGTGTAAAAGGACTTGTAAACCAAGTGCTATTGCTAATTGTATATCTAATGGGATTTCACCGCATGATCAATTTGCTGTAAATATGATTCTTTGAGTGCATTCCTTTTCAAATTATAACTTGTGGGTTTCAAATTAAAATTGGGTGAAGCTTCTGATTGAGATTTATTTTTGATACTGCGAGTTGCACTCAATTTCTTTTATCTGCTTTTGAGACAAACAAATCTTTTCCCTCCTAGTTTGAGTCGTGAATTAAAATGAATGTAAAGAGAAGAGAGGGCTTGACAATAGATATTATACCTTTATAATTTAGCTATACCTATTGCAGATTTTAATCTTACACGTGCTATTTTTTAATCTTTATATATATATATATATATATATATATATATATATTACTTTTCTATAATTATTATTGCATTTCTTTGTGATTGTATGTTCAATAAATTTAGGACTAAACCGCCGAAAAATATCAACATCACAAATTCAAACTGTTTATGCATAATTAATTAATTTTACTCTCTGTTGCGAATTTAATTAAATATTTACTAACAATTTAATTTAAATATAAGTGAGAAATGATAAATTCCGTCCGCTTGAACCGATTTGGAATTATTGTTAATAAAGAAGAGCGGTAGAAGACGCCAACCAATAGATGGGTAACAATGTCAATCCTGGCTTTCAAACGGCATCCCATTCCTCTAATGCAGTGGCCTTTTGCCATGACTATATTATGTGTAATCACCCGATGGGTAGAATGGTAGTTTCGATATGTACGCCCACAGTACACACCACCAATCAATACTGAACAAGCCGCCTCATAACTCAATTGCTCTCGTCCCAGGCTCACAGCCACTCCCTCACCCTATACGGAGGGACAGAGCTGAAAGAAAACGTGGGCAATATAGCATATCAACACTCAAAGAAATAGTGCGTGGAAAAAAGTGGGTAGGGGGACTTTATGGGAGAGGAGAAAGCAACAGTTCGACTCTTCAAATGGCAAGAAGCTAAATAGGGTTTTCGAAATTCGCATCCTTTTCTCCATCTTCTCTGCGCTGCTGCACACTGAGTCGCATGCTGCCATAACTAAAAGCTCTATCTGGTGGAAAAAAATGAGAAAAATCTTAAACACCGATATGTCCCCAAAAACTATTTATTTATTTTTCTAGCTAGCTGTTTTACGGGAAAAAGTAAATCAAAGCTTTGTCTAGCAGCTCTTCTTTCCTCAATTATCTCTCTTGCAATTAAAGAGCTGACGCATTTGTCTTTCACTCACTTGCCACTTTTCACTCTTGTTTATTTGGATTGCAGATAAAGGGGTTCCGATGTTCGAGTTGACGCGGCCCAGTGTTGTCCGAAACCGTCAGTCGTCGCTGTTGTAGACTCACGAGTTGCGGGGAACCAAAAAGCTTCTTCAAATTGAAGTTAGTCGACCAATCACAATACTAATACAACTGCTGCTGCTGCAGAAATGTTGGAGTCCGAATGGGGAAACTCGTCCACAATAATTCTCTCGGGAGACGAACCCGCTCCTCAAGAACAGGACCAGAACCGCCAGATGTTCGAAAATTACACCACCCAGTCCTTCAACGACCACCTAATTCCCCAGCCGCCAACAGCTAGCTTTTTCCATCTTCACCAACCAATCACTGCCCATCATCACCACCAAGCCAACACCCTTTTTGACCAACGCGCCTACCCCTCAGCCACCCATCCATCCATCCTCACCCTCGGCCCAGTCGTGCCCTCCGCCAATGCTGGGCCGGCCTCCTATTTCCTCGTTCCGAAGGCGGAAGAAGTCTCTCGCCAGGAGGACTTCACGGCCAGGATAGGCCTGAATTTGGGCGGCCGGACATATTCCTCCTCCGCGGAAGATGATTTCGTGAACCGGATTTACCGCCGGTCCAGGTCCATGGACGTCGGATCTTCGAATGTGCCTAGGTGTCAGGCAGAGGGATGCAATGCCGATCTCACCCACGCCAAGCACTACCACAGGCGCCACAAGGTCTGCGAGTTCCACTCCAAGGCGTCCACAGTCATCGTCTCCGGGTTGACTCAGCGATTCTGCCAGCAGTGTAGCAGGTTTCTACAATTTACCAAAACGCCCTTCTACCCCCTCCCTCTTTCCCCCTATTGCCATTCTTCTCGTTCCCGATTCCTAATTTCTTTCCTCGCTTCCCTTAATCGCAATTGCAACAGAAAATACCATCATAATAATAAGAATAATGGTGACAATGATGTGATGAAATGCCAGAAATGCCCCTGGGACTCGTGTCAAGGTGACAATCATTGGCTTCCCCTACTTTGATTGATCGCGGGGGCATTTCCGTCCGAATATTTTTACTTCAATTTTATATTTATTTTGTTTTTGAGAGCTTAATTGTGCCTAGAGTAACTGTGAAATTACAAAAGCAACCCTTCGTTGCGCCCATCACTAGCGAGAATCCATGACAACCATCATCTCGTTTGCCTTGTTTATCTGTAATACATAGTAGCAAAGAACTGCCTGACCGTACTGCCCTGGAACTAATGTTTTGTTGCCTATGATTAATATTGGTTTTTTTTTTTTTTTTTTTTGTGCAACAATGATAAATGCTGTGTTGGGTTGCCGTAGGTCGAGTATTTGTGTCCGTGTCTATATGTACATCCAATTTATTCTCTGTTGCTGTTTTGCTTCATATAATGAAAGAAGTCACTGAACTTCTGCGTACGATTATCTTAGATAGATTAGTCAACTGACGTGCAGAAAAAAAAATATTGTGATCCAGATTCCATATTCTTCCAGAGTTCGATAATGGGAAGCGCAGTTGCCGCAGGAGATTGGCTGATCACAATCGCCGCAGGCGAAAATCCCACCAGGCTTATGAAGAGAAAGAAAAGTCACAATCGGACAATCCCATCAATTCTCCCTCAGAAAATCCCACAAGTAAGCTGCATATGATACTCACATCTCGCATTTGTCAATCAGTCATTATATTATAATTTGCCATTTTGTTGTATCATTATCAATGTTGGTATATAAATGAGCTGGCGATATCTCCAGGGTCGCCACAGGACTCCGCAGCTCATGCGTCTTCGTCGGTGACCGTGGCAATATCCCCTCCGAGGATGTCCTTAGATTATTTCAAGCAAAGACCGTTTCAAGGCAGTGCTACGTCTTCTGCATCTTCAGGCTCGCTGTTTTTCTCCAGTGGGTACAAAAGTCACTCAAGCCAAGGGGGAATTTAGCAACATTAATGATATTTACTAGCATATATATATATATATTGCAAAACTTCCTGCTCTTGATGAATTGGTGTATTGGTGTAGTAACTTTTTTTCTTTTTTTGAGAGAAAAATTGGTGCAGTGACATTGAAAATGTTATAGTCTGTAGTAACTTTTAATATCATATAGCCACTATTTCTGCTGAAAATGCAAAATATCCATTCATATATTAAGACCTTTTCTAGATATGTGTTCCATCTTTACTCCAAGTTATCTCCCAGAGCGAAAAATGTTTACTGCAGGGAACTTAATTGCGAGCGAAAATTGAAATTTTCTAATAGAGGTGTCTGCCTGGTTTCAGTCGATATGGCATGATGGGCACGGAGCTCAGGATCTTTGTCATTTTGGGCATTGCATTATTTTCCTTTTGTGTGGTCAGGAATTTTCCTTCAAAGCGCGTGCTCCAAAAAGAAGAAAAGTGTAGCCACAGACCAGCGTCTGATTACGCGATTTGAACTTTTCGGGAACATTAAGAGAGAAGTTCAAGCTGTCTCATCAACCTGAAAGTCGGTGCTAATTTTATGACTTATTATTGAAGTAATGAAGTGGGTTTGGATCACCCGGCGCGTAGCTTGGGATTCAGCAGCAAGAAATGCTAATGGGCGTAATTGGCAATCAACCCGCACCATTTAATATTGGGGATCACAAACGGACGGGTGGTCGAATTCAGTCATTCTGGCTTTGGGTTATTTCATGCCTTACGGATTCCAAATCAATCGAGTTTTGGATGATTACTGATGCAAGTAATTTGAATTTTAGGCATTGCAGGTCATTAACTTTTTTAATTAATATAAGTTAGGTCGAATAAATCAAAATTTTTGATTCAACTTGACTGTCTCACCTCAGATTTCATATAATACAACTGCTTAATACATTTAAAAATTAAATACACGTTATCAAAACTCGAAGAGAGTATATGCTATACCAGAGAAGACCATCCCTAAGCCCACAATGCTCATTAATGATGACACCTGGACTGAATGCTGCTACTCCATTGAACGAGGACTGAATTCCTGACTGCCATGAGAGTGTTTTTTTGGTGTACTAGTTAATGTGTACGCAGGTACTTGGTAATGCACGCAAAACATTAAACTCCTCACTAGTCACACAACAAATTCAAACTATCTATCTTGACATACCAATTATGTGCCGCTAGTATCAATTCTTTTTAATTCCAGTTCGGTTTCCTTCTTCTCATTCTCGTAGTTATTTTATACAATGTGTGTTTTGATTCGACCCGAATTAACTTGTCTTACGGATATCATTATATGGTAGAAAAAAGTTGAACGAAATGAAAAGCTTTTGTGCTTGTTTTGTTACAATGATTCCTATGTGCAATTGATTACGATGGAAGGGATTCATTCAAAAATCACTTGTGTTTCGACCAAAAAAAAAAAAAGAAAAAAAAGACACAGAAGAAGAAATCACTTTTGTTGGTATGGTCGGCGAGGTTCTTGTTTTAATAATTTGGAAGCGTCCTTGAACCTTCGACGAAATTTGATAGTGGGGTCCTTCCTTGACTTGCACCCACATCCATGTTTTTCAAAGAAAATTTCATCACAATTTAATTTCATAAATTTCCTTTTTTGTTGAGTGATTTTTTCCCCTATTTCCTTTAAGGAGAGATGGTGTTTGAACCGAACCTCTCCCAAATTATTTCGCAAATATTTGATAGAAAAAACTTTTTGTTGTTTATGATGCAAATTCTAGAAGTCATTATTAAATCGCAAATTGAATGAAAATTCACACAAAAGCTCTAGCTAAATGGTTGTTAATTATTGCATGTTCTAGTGGTGCGAAAATGCGTAAGTCATGCTTGTACCAACAAACTGAGACACCTACAAACTTTCATATGACTTTTATATAAAATATGGCGAGTTGTGGCTATCATCTATCATATCAAACTTTAGGAAATTTCCTTGTTTGTTAATTTCTTAATATTATCTCCTTTGTTTTTTTTAATGGGAAATCGGATTTGACACGTATAATTGGGTACTGGGTAGAAGTTGTGAATCTCTCAATCATAAATTTGATATCTCACGCAATAGTATGGATTGTAGATGCCAATAGATGGAGAAAGTCTTTTATCCCATACCTTTGTCCTCTAATCCCGTGTGTCCTCTCTTTCCAATTTCCTTTAACTATTTAATTTCGCCAACAATTAGAATTACATCGAGTTATATATTTATTATTGTAAAGATATATTTTTGTCATCACTTACAGCTATATTCATAAAAATACATTAATTTATTTTATTTTTATTAATAGTTACCTTCAATTTTAATGTTGGTTAGTAATAACCAAACAAGACTCATTAAAAACACATTAAATATTGAGACCCAAGGGCAGAATAACTCATAATTAACTTAATCAGTAATAAAGGTAAATTAAGATATGAAAAGAATAGTCATTATATTTAACTAAGTGTTAAAATAATAATGGTAGAGAGAAATGTATGAAAAATAATTTGTTGATTTTAATTTTTTTTAAATTTAATGATAATTTTTTTATTTATTTTTAAATATAAAATAATAATTTATATTACGAATATAATGTTAAATTTTAAATTTATTAATATTAAAATTAAGTGTAGAATAAATTAATTTAAATTTAATAATATTATGATAATAAATTATTTTTATATAAAAATTAAATAAAAATATTAATTAATAATTTTAATCTCATTCTATTCATATCTTAATTAATATATTCATAAAATACTCTTTTTATTGAAAAAAAAGAAAAAAAAAAAAAGAAGGAAGAGAAAGGCTTCCCAATCACAGGTCCCCACACGCTCGTTCCATTTTCGCCTTTCATTAAGTGGATGGGCCCCCACCCTGATCGTCATAAACTTTGCGGAGCCCATTTTCTCTGAATGCAACTACTTATTGTGCTGTCACTGTATTCATGGAGGATACTTTTCAAAGCCTTGCACGTGGAGGCTTTGTTTGGGTTACTGGCGGGTCATGCGTGGGGCCTACAATTGATTATTTGGTTGATACGTATTTCCTGGTTCAAGTGAATTGCACATGATCAGGGAACTTGAGTAAATTTGTCCTTCTTGTTCTCAGTGGTGGCCGGCGGAAGGGCAAAGGAAAACAGCCGAGACAAATGCCAGACCCTTTATATCATCTAGTATGACGTTAATTATGTTAAATTTTTTTAATTTAAAATTGCTGTAAAATATATTGAATGCACAACAAGTTGAATGAAATGTAAAACAAGCAGTTAAAAAATTCAATGGGGTTCTGTTGCACTTTCTGTTGAGGTTATTGGACTTTATCATAAGATGTTTTTTGGTGAGAAATTTTAAAAAAATTAAAATTAAAATTAAAATTTTAATATTATTGCATCGTTTTTCCTGTTCATTTACCTGCTTTCGTAAATGAAATAACTTAGTTGAGACTTGAGATGGTAATAAAATTTGCAGCTGCCTACAGATAATTCTCGAAATAAATGTAAAATATCTTCTCCTGCCGACCCATGAGAAGGAGTATAATAGTGTTCCTACCTTAACAAGCATATTGCACAATGCATACACAAGATGAGATAAGAGGCAATTTAACAGTGCCTCAAAGGCTCAAAATCCAAACTCCCAGTCTTTTGGTCAATTGATTAAAGACAAGAAACTCAAAGCTAAAATGTTGTAATATCACCCACTACAAAGACACATGGGTGGTGAACACGGTATGCAAGTGTCAACCTTGGTTATTTTTTAATTGTTTTTTTGCAATTAAGAAAATACATTAATTTTTTGTTCTAAATAGAACACATTTTGGTTATATATATATATATATATATAACACTTGTTCAGCTTAAACATTTGTACACCCACCTAACTTTTTCAAATTTTCTCGGTCTTAATTATGCATAAAGAAATTTCGGAAGTTGAAAACAACCACTCATGTGACTATCACAGAGCTGTCCCTAATTCTATGCTATTTCTAGTTCGAAGGACACTTTCTCGACTTTGAAAGTGCGGGCATCCACTTTCAACTAGGAAAATGGACCACTGTGAGAGCTGTGGGTTGGACGGCTTTGCCTCGGGTCACTCGCATTCTCCGGACTTCCCGACCTCGCCGACGTGTTTGTGATATCTCAAAATCAGGCCATTAGGCGATTCGTCCAATTGCAATCATCAATCAAATCATTTCCCTTTTTTATTTTTTTAGTCCTTATAAGTCATGGTCAGATTTTTTTTTGGAAGATAGAGCAAGGTTACAAGAACCGAAAGAGAGAGATGGGTAACCTAAAAAAAAACCAAAAAAACCTAAGATCAAACAAATAAGATTAATTTGCCTAATAATTTATTACTTTGATATATCATCCACAATCAAATTAGAATCCCTGTTAATACGTTTACAACACCAAGTCACACATGATTTTAAAGATTCAGAAGCTCTGGAGAAAATCTGTTTCAACTTTCTAGATGTTCATCTTCCTGTTGCAGCATGTGAAAGCAAATACTAGAGTTTTGAAATGTTCACATGCCAAATGTCTTCATTTGTTCTTGTCAATTTCAACCAAGTTAATTCATAGATAATTTTAATTGATTGAATCAAATTAGAATGAATGTTGTACAAGTTAAAGAGTTCTAGAATGCGTGAAACAGATGTGCCGATAAAACAGTGAAAATGTGAAGATGATTACACAGCAGGATCGTCTCATCGATCCATTATCGTAGAAGTCCAGGAACAGCTAAATTCTCGTCATGCTAGAAATCAGCCAATGAAACGGAACAATTCGGGGCTCAAGTAAAATATTCAACCCGCCTGGGCACTTTCCAGGTGGTTCCATAATTCGGGACATTCTTCTTCCTTGTTTTTCCCTTTGACAGCCAATAATCCAAATTGTGAACTTGAAGCCTGCATCAGGTTCAATGTTAAATGTCTACCAGTATGGTGGAACCGGTCCCAACTGTTTGCCCCCGCCAACATTTGATTGTGGTCGGATGGAAGATAGTTGGTGTCAGGTTGGGACACACCAAGGTCTTCCACTACACGGTGATGCAAATGTCGTTCAAGGATAAGCTGTCTAGTGAAGATGGCTGCTCGGTGTTCTGCGATCAATTCGCATAGTGCAGCTCTTGATCGAGCAGAGATGTCAGACGGAGAAACCCAAGAATTGGCCTTGGATGACAGAAGAGAGAGAGCATGCCCTGTTGGCGATATCAAAAGTGAAAATCATGCAACCATGAACTAAGGAAGAAATTATAATTTTTCTTGTAACTATAAACTGTAAGGTCTTCCCAATTATAAAAATATCTCTGCTTAGGAAAATTAAATGAGCTATAATTCAGCTTGTTGTGGATTAACTATTTAAAGTTGATGTTGCTTTCATTGTACTTAATTGGTACAGCTGTATACTATTGCCGAGCTAATGAACAACATTCCATCAAGGTGATGAGTGGTCTATTTTTGATCAAGTGATTTAATTCAAGTACTCCATATATGAAATACATGAAAGATTACTGATATCAAGCCCTGTGCTTCTATGCTGAAAACAGGAAAAACTAAGTTTGACCTCTCATTGTTTTCAATGGGTGAAGTGGGACTACAACATGAGATTTTCGTGTCAACCATGCACTTTCATGCGGCTAAACCTCTCGTCCCATCACACATAAAATTTTGGCATGCTAGGGAAATGCATATTGGGCTTTATGGTAGTGATGCAATAATCAGTATATGGCACGCTGATGGGCAATGGAAATCACATTGGCTAATGACGAATCTACAAGAGAAAAACTTAGGAGTACAAAAGGAAACTATTGAGAGCTCAAAAGGCGGTAGCACAAACCTTTGGGATATACTCGTCACATCTTTATTAATAAAGAACCAGTTTATAACTTGCATAATACTTGGACCGTTATCCTCCATGTCAATAAGATGCACCTTCTGAAACATTGAATTAGTAGATTTCCTACGAACATGATGCAAGTGCCACCTTTCTTTTGTGTTATCGTATATTTCAAAGAGGCTGAGTACCAAGTACTTGTCCTCAGTGATGTTCGAGATGCATAAAGCTAAATTGATCACATCTAGTTTGTAGCTTGTACTTTAACATAACGTAATAAGAAAATGCCTGATCCAATCAAATGGGCACAACTATTGATTTGATTCCATCATAATCATTCACAAAAATAAGCCTAAACCAAGTAAGATTTGATCAAGATGATCGTGTTAGTGGTAAGATACAGGAGTTTGGGACGTGCCTTGTGAGAGAACAGGAGCAAAGGATACAACTATTACAAGGAGGGGGTGGGATATAACTAACGACTTGTACACAATCTCCCTTTCTATAGTTGAGGTTCCAAAAAAATCCCTTCCTTGCACAGCTTGTTTCGCTTGCAAATGTCTCACTTGGGCATTAATTTTCAAGCAGTCACTTTAATTAAATATTTACAAAGCTTGAAATTTTTATTACCATTTATATAATTTAAAGGTTTTTTTTTTTTGGCTTTTACCCTTCTCATGTAATCCAGGGAATTTACTCCGAAAATACACCCCGAAAGAAGCATTCCACTTTTTTCTTCCATAGCTAATTCCGACACTTACTTCGTCTGACATCCATGCCGTTTCATTGTCATTACTATTGTTATTGTTATGATTCGAAGCAATAATTTCATCTCCCATAATCGTGCAATTAATTAATTAATTGGAAAAGAAATATTGGTGGAAGTTTTATTGTTTGAATTAAAGTCAAATAAATTCAACCAGCAAATTTATAGAACTTAAAAAGTGCAATAACAAGTTTTATCTTAATATTTTTACCTTGAGGCGCGTTCCTGGAAAAAGAATCTTGGGAGCTCTTTCTTCTTCTCTCATTGTGCCCTGCCAATCTCCTTCTACAACTCCTCTTCGAATCATCGAACTCTGACACCACATGAAACCTACACACACACACACACACACACACCAATCCAGCCATCAAACCAGGAAGGACAGATTTTAATAAAACGACTCCGTTTTGAAAGAGGTTTTTCTCCTTTTTTTTTTAAAAAATTTATTTTTAACGTTACCTGCTACACTGCTGACAGAAGCGCTGCTCCAACCCTAGAACCATTGCCTTGGGTGCCTTGGAGTGCATTTCACAAACTTTATGCCTCTTGTGATAATCCTTGGCGTTGGTCAATGCCACGTGGCATCCTTCTACCTGACACCTCGGCACGGCAGCCGATGCGGAGGGCACTACCAGCCGGACGTGACCCGGATCGACGACATCATAGGCTTTCCCTCTTTTGCCAATGGAGAGGCCGGTCACTGCTCGGGGACCACCCACCGGGTTAGAACTGTCCTCGAAATAATGCCGCTTTCCCAGCTTCAAGCACATGAGGTGCGGGTCCGGATGGAAATGGGACCCATCGCCGGCGTAGAGGGAATGCCGCTGATACAGGCAGCTACCGTAATGAGCAAACATGAGAGCCTGGGAAGTGCTGGCTTCTGGTTGCATGGAGGTCCAAAACGTGTTGCTGTTGCTGTTACTGTTACTGTTATTACCCAAATCGAATCTTGAGCCGTTGAACTGCCATAAATCCCAAGCAAGGTTGGCATTGCCGCTGTTTAACGCTCTATAATTAGGATTGTTGCAGCCATTGGACACATCGCCGCCACTTTCCATTCTTGTCTTCTCTGTACCTAGATCTATCTCTCTCTCCCCGCTGTCTCTCCGCTTACGGCTAATACCTAGAGCTAGAGCTCTACTTGCTTGTTATGCAAAAACGAAAAGTATAGAGTGTTCAGATGAGTCACGCAATATAAGGCCGCCATAACTCAAATATCTTACAACCTGATGTGTTTTTCTACATTAGCTTATATTTGAGTTTTTAGATTACAACTTAATTTGATAAAAAAAATATATTTAAATATTTAAATATAAAATAATAAAATTTTAAATTTATAAATATTAAAATTAAATATAAAAAATTTATTTTAATTTAATAATTTAAAAATAATAATTTTTTAATAAAAATTTAAATTAAAGATAATAAATAATTTTTATTTTTAAATATATAAAAAAATAATTAATACATTTATAATATAATTTTTTTAAAAAAAATTTTAAATAAAAATATAAATTATAAAAAATTTAAAATTAAAAATATTAAATTAATTATTACAATAATATAATACATAAATTCTTATTTAAGTCAAATTAGGTATTTTATTCCAATAACTTATGAAAGAGAATCAGAGAAATGCAGAGGAGGTGAATACTGTAGGGGCCAATCCCATCCAATCCAAAGTGGATTCAAACAGATTTTGATTAGAACTGAGCCTCCATCATGGCCATTCTCGCAGAGTCAGAACTGTGCCCTCAGCTTCTTTTCTCTCTCTCTTTTACTTTATCCAACAGACAAGTAAAACAAAATAATAACATTGCTGGATCAATTCCACGCGCTGTCTTAAAGACGGTGTAATGCAGTGTCCTATCGATTCTGCAGGAGTCTTGCATTCCGCTTTCCAATCACAGCACAGTATAATGATGAGTTGAATTTCGACTGGTCTTGTGGGTGCGAGGGAGCGTGAACCCACGCCCTTCTTTTGGCCTGTGAGATTACTTTTCTCCTACTGATGTTGGAATTTACTACTTTCCTTTTTTTTTTTAATTTTTTTTAATTCCAAATTTATAATATTTTTTTAATTACAAAAATAATTAATAATTAATTTATTAGATATTAAAAAAATCGAATATACAGAAAAAAAAAAAACACAATAATCGAAAAAGGTAAGCCTCAAATTCTATAATTGTGAGTTTTTTTTTTGTGAGAAAAATGGGGTCGAACCCCAGCTTGGTGGCCAGCTACTGGCTAGCTTGTAATCAAAGAGCTGTCTCAAGACAGAGACGGACTTTGTTTGATGTGTCGAAAAGTCAAATCTTTGGGGGTCCCAATTAAATCAGCTGAATGAGGAACCACCTTCATTGAATGATTCTGGACAGCAACCCAGAGTTCCACCGTATCAGAACATCGAATCAAGGGATAGGGTTCATGTTACCTATATTTAAAAAAAAAAAAAAAAAAGACATATGTTTAGAGTTTGGCGATTATGATGCGCAACAATAGGGATGATCAAAGTTCAGGTAATGCGTAACAACGTTAATCGTTGCAAATCGGTACTATAAATTGTGGAACAAAAAATTTTACTTGATTAGCAATTCAGAAAAGTATAATAATTCGTACAGAAACTGGGTAATTGAACATCTTGTCAAGTTAATGTTGGTCATAAACATGTCATATGGCGGGTTCGACCTATATTTTTTCACCTTAGAGAGTTATAATAATTCCCACAGAAACTGGGTAATTGAACATCTTGTCAAGTTAATGTTGGTCATAAACATGTCATATGGTGGGTTCGAGCTATATTTTTTCACCCTAGAGAGTTACTGGGTTGGACTGCCACTGCACCTCTGCATTAAATACTCATAATAATTAATAGTAATAATAATGTTAATCATAAGTTTTTGCAGTTATACCAAATGTTTTACAGTAAATATGAACAGGCATACAATGTGGGGCTAGCTCTACTTATGAGTAGGGCATGCAAATATGACAAATTATTGTTATTATTATTTAACAATAATAATAAAGACAAGAAGTACAATAAGGCATATTCTTGTAAGAACCGACGATTCGTTGTAAACAGCTTTAGAAGCGAGATACATGATTGTACATTGCAAACCAAAAATGTCGTGTGCTTACCAATTAACGGCCTTTTGTTTGAATTTTAATTTTGAGAATATGTGAAATTTATAATATTATAAAAAATTAATAATTATAATAATATAATGAATAGGTGTTTGTGATTCAACCAAGCTGGATGGAACTTTCCAAATTTTAGGAATATGAAATATGCAACTCTTTTTTTAATTAGTTTCTAGTCGTTGTCCCTTATGTAAATTAAAAATGCAAACAAAAGCGACCTGTCATTGAGGTGGCTTTATCAATATCAGAGACAGACGTACTTTAACAGAGAATCGATTGTTCAAAATCAAGATCTTCTCTTTAATTTTCGTGAAAATTAACCTTGCACAAACTATGTGTGGTATTAATTACGTAATAGGTGTATTGATGAGGAACGTGCACATTATTACGTACATTCTTTTTTTTTTTTTAATCTAAATAAATTAAATGGCTAACCATATAATAAAAAATAAACTACAACATTTAAGTGTGTGTCAATTTGAAGCCTTGGAACGAGAAAATCACCCTCCCAAATCCACACAAGTTAGGTCCATAAGCACCCTTTCTATGATATCTTTAAGTTGTATAAATTTTATTTTTATTTATATTTATAATTAAATAAAAAAATAATATTTATCAATATATATTAATTATTTAATAAAAAAATAATTATATATTTTAAAAATTAAAATTTTATTTATTTTAATTTAATCAAATAATTAATATATATTTTTTAAAATTATTTTATATTTTTTAAAATTTTATTTTAAATTCAAATCAAATTTTATTTATTTTTTAAAATAATTGACATGTATTATTTATATATATTTATTTTATAATATTTATTATGTTTCTTTTTTATTATAATTTATTTATTATTTAATATTATATAAATTTGTTTTATTATTTTTTATTTTAAATAAAATTTATTTATTATATAATATAAAATTAAAAATAAATTAAATTTAAAATTATTTTATTTTATTAATAAAAAAGCTTTCATCTTGCGCTGTGGAGAAAAAATGAAATAAAATTTGTTTTATTTCGTACATCGAAATTATGATTGATTTAATTGTCTTCCAGGGATGCAGCAGTTTCTGTCTGATAACATCAGTACTAGTACAATCATTCGGTCTCCTGTGATCCTGCCACGTGTTCGGTTAATGTAGTCCATCTTTTGGAGACGTCTGAGACTGTCGCGGCATACTCATCACTTAGCAAAGCCGGCCGAGACTTGCTTGAAAGCATATTTTAAAATTAAAAATTTTGAATAAACACATATGTATAAAAAAAAAAATTATATTATATATAAAAAATTATTATAATATAAAATATTTTATAAATAATATAAAATTTATTTATATTTTTTAAAATTTATTATTTAATATTTTTTAAAAATTATGTAAAATATATTTATTATTAATAAAATTTTTGATTTAATAATTTTTTAAAATAAAAAAATTATAATATAATAAAATATAATTTAAATTAATGGTAATATATTAAATATGAAAAATTATATGTATAATTATTACTATATTTAAAAAAAATAAAAAGATTATGAACTCACGCCAATTAGATAAACATAACAATTTGACCAAGTTTTTTACTGAAGATTTTAAAATTGGACTATCCCTGATTCGAAAAAGAGTTCGGTTCGGTCAGATATCAATTCGACTAGCAGGTCTGCGGTGAGGCCAATGAGTTAATTTTTATTTTAAAAATTAATTAATATTTTATATTATATAAAAAATAAAATAAAAATTAAGTATATTTCTAAGATTATTATTAATAAAATAATATTTTATTATTCACAAAATTTAATAATAGAGTAATTTAAATTTTTAATTTTAAACTTAAGATTTTATTTTTTTTAGTCTCTACAAACCAATATGATTTTTTCTTTTTGAAAAAAAGAAATGAAATGTTTTTGCACAAATTGTCGGATTCACGACCTGACCAACCCGGGTAGAGCGGTTTTTATTTATTTATTTATTTTTAAATTTTTTTTGGGTGTCTTCCTTGTCCAATTATATATGAAAATAAAACCGGCGCAGGCTTTGAGTTATCAATTTATCGATTTGACCATCGAATCGATCTTAGTTTTTAAAACTATGGTGTTGACTAGGTTGAGGTTTTTGGCCCGAGTCATGGGGAGAAAAGTTATGACAGCAAAAGCGGACGAAGAAGGAGTAAGAAAGTGACTGATGAAGAGAAAGCGAAACAAAAATGGACAGAGAGAAAGAGGGGGAAAAAAGAAGCATCTTCCCGTGAAGCAGGGAAGAGATGAACTCAAACTGTGTACATTTGTCAAAGCAAGTCATTATTTGACCCATACCAAATCCCCTCTCCGGCACTTTTGATCGTGTTGGGAAACTGAGATACACGAGAAGAATGGGACCACCCTGGTTCCTTTTAATGAAACAGTAAGAAAGATTGCAAGCAGGAGTAAATAATATTCGCAGATGAGAGCACATTCAAGCTTTTCATCTTTTTGGGTCTATACGAGAGGGGACCATGTACAAAACTCATATTGTGAATCATGTAATGACCACAAGTATTAGATGTTTTAAGGATTCCAAAGCCCTGACATGATCATCTCATTGGCATAGTCTAAGCCCATGCTTTAGAATATTCATTATGTTTTTTCCTATATTCATTAGATTCCTTTGTTAACATTTCCGGGCTGATTTTTCATTTTTCATTCACAAGTCTTCAACTGAAGAGTTTTCCACTCACCTTGAGCTCTACAAATAATTTTTCCTCTGACGTTTGATTGAGGCCATAACCCATACGCCATCTTCACTGGGCCGTTTTCAGCCCATTTAAATTTTTTATAATGCCTAAAATTCATTTGATGTATGGGCGGGAGGTGATCGGAATGTTGCCATACTAGGCTATCCAGCCAGGCGCAGGGTCCGGTAACACTCTAGAGGCCCAGTGTCTCCCAAATGAAGCCGACCACATTCAAGTAAGCCAATGTTCATCTTTCATATTCATTTGAAGAAAATATGCAAATGTAACTGTGAATTATATATATTGGCGCAAACGCCACCCAAGAGTTTGCGGTTCAACTGGAAAAAAATTTTGATCTCTTTGCTGTGGAAAAAGAAAAACAGAAGAAGAAGACTGCACAATTTGCTGTCGTAACGTGAAATGGGGTTATGGGGTAAGCGTATGTATGTGGAAAATTTGACAGTAGAGAGTAAGCAAGAAGTTATTTACAACAGTTGAAAGTTTGAGTCTTTTACACGTTCTCATAGAACCAGTTGCTGTTGAGAACTTTTAGCAGAGTTTGAATATTGAGTCATTTACACGTCTTAAAATGTGGGTTGGATAGAGAGAAAGCGAGTGCGTCCGCCGGTTTGTAACGGCAATCATGATATCCTAACGACCGGGACGTCGGTTGCTTCAAACAGTTGGCTTATCCTGTCGATTAAAAAAGGAGTTTGTTCGACTTAAAGATGTCCCTCCCATCTTTCAACACCCAAATTACCATTTTAGACGCACACTTACACCTTTATATTTTTTTCAATTAATTAATTAATTCTTATTATAACTCAAACTCAAAATCTTTCGGACGATCTTAGTAGCTCATTGGTACTCTATATTTTTTGTGTACAATGGCTTCAATTCGAACTGAATTCCACTTATGTTCTTATTGACATTTATGGGCGAACAAACACGGTCCTACTTACCAAATCCTGTAAGGATGATCATGCATTTGTTATCATCAAGAAAAGAATGATTCAAGTTTTGCATGCCAACTTGTTCTCATCTCCTTCCCCCCTCAAAATTTCCCAAAAGAATTCACCAATCAGTTTTAACTTAATAGTATTAAGGTTTCGAGTTTGAGCTCAGGACGTAGACAATTAATGAAAAGTCAAAAAAAAAAAAAAAAAAAAAGGGTAAATGACACACACAAGCATGATCAACGAAATGTCTCCGTTAAAAGGGGTTCTTCCAGGCATGCAATTATTACTGCATTGCTTTATCGTAAGTCATTCTCTAATTATATCTCAATTACATGATTCAACCCTGTAATCATCTTCCCGTAATTTACCAACATGCCCTCCTCCTTTCTAATAAAGCTTCCCTCCTAACATTGCAATCGCCGCAATGGTTCCGCAGCTCATCACCCATATCATGTTACTGTCTCTCAGTTCTTACCTCCTCATTTTCTGGGTTGTCTCTCAATTGTCTCCGTGCCTCGGCGCCAGAACAGCACCGGTATTTAAATCAATGGCGGCAACCCAGATACCGGACAACGATTATAACTACACGTGGCGCAATTTCGAAGGCCTGCTCAATGCCAAAAAGGGCAGCCACGTCAGCGGCTTGTTCCAGCTCAAAAGATACTTCCACCATTTCGGCTATCTCCCATTACAAGATTTCCTTAACACGACAGACACGTATGACGACCGGTTCGAGTTGGCGGTTTTTCGGTATCAAGTTAAGTTTGGTCTTGAAATTACCGGAGTGCTCGATTTCGATACACTCGCTGAAATAATGGCTCCGAGATGCGGCGTCCCGGATGGCGAGGCTCATTCCCTGCACGCCTCAAGACACTACGCTTATTTTCCAGATAAGCCTCGGTGGACTCGCCGCATTCCGATGACTCTCACCTACGCGTTCTCGCCAGAGAATCTGGTGAATTACCTGAGCTTAACGGATATAAGAGATGTTTTTACACGAGCGTTTGCTAAATGGGGATCGGTGATACCGGTGAGTTTTGTAGAGACCGAGGATTACGTTTTTGCAGATATTAAAATAGGGTTTTACAGCGGCGATCACGGCGATGGACAGCCATTTGATGGGGTTTTAGGAGTGTTGGCCCACTCATTTTCCCCCGAGAGCGGGAAGTTTCATCTCGATGCTGCTGAGAGGTGGGCCGTTGATTTCGGGTTGGAGAAATCAAAGGCAGCCGTTGATTTGGAATCAGTGGCTGTGCATGAAATTGGTCATCTTTTGGGGTTGGCCCACTCTCCTGTTAAAGAGGCGGTTATGTACCCCAGCTTGAAACCTAGAAAGAAGAAGGTAGACTTGAGTGTTGATGACATACAGGGAGTTCAAGCTCTCTACGGATCTAACCCTAATTTCACATTTGGGTCTTTGTTAGAATCCGATATTTCCACAAATAAGGCCCTTGTTTCAACGTTCAGATCATCTAAATGGCCCACTTTGATTATGACATTGACACTTTTTTTTTTTCCATTTTTGATTTGGTGCACATAACCTCGGATGATTTCTGCAGCATTTTTTTTCCCTTTTATTTATTTTTTTTTAGGGTAGGATTCCATGGTCTCGACACTGCCCATGATAAGACACAGTATTGAATGGGCCTTTCAGAATCCAAAAGTACTATTGGCTAGCTCTCCACTCTTTTCTTTGCAGGCGACGGTGGAGGTTGGAAATTGTTGCTGTACTCGTTCACATATAATTTAGTTTACCATTTCACGTTTTTCTTTTTTATTTTTTGAATATGGGTATAGTAGATAATTAACTTTTCATAGCCTTCAATTTCCAGCTTTTCCCCTTTTTGGTCCATCGACACATTTGTTAAAAGTTTCTTGGAGCAAACTTGGGAGGTTCGTTTTAGAATTATATGCTAAATATATGCAACTCCATGGTAAAATAAAAATACCTGTATCATTTGATTGGTTGATTATATTAAAGTATGCTTCATTCAATTCTATAATAAATATAAAAGTAATGTAAACATTGTTGGTATGCAAATTCTTTTCGGTTCTTCCAGGAAATTTTTTTCCCCTTCGTCGTACAGTTGTTGATGCGTCGTTGGTACATGAGACCCACCTACGAATGGCTAGCTCAAAATCTCGAAGGGCGAGCGTAGAATCAAAATACTAGATCGTCGGTGTTTGGTGGAACTCACTGTCTCTGGGTTGATTCATTTTTGAAGAACGACTCTTCCAACTAATACACGTATTCTTCCTATTAGGATTAGATTCAAATTTGCTCGATCTTGCCAAGATGGTGGGTTTGTTTGGTTTCAACAACCGACTAGAAAGAGCTTTACTTACAACGTAAGACACGCCAACTGGTCCACAACCTCAGACTGTTTTGTGCACAAGAAGTTCGAACAATCTCGGTAACTTTAATTCGTGTAAACGTCAGTCATGAACACACAAGAACCAATAAAGTTCCAACTTACCATAATTTTGGCCGCTAGCCGCACGGCTCCTTCCACGCGCGTGCAACGTTGCTTCATCCCTTTTCTTTTCTTTTGTCTGTTTTGAATCCAGGAAGAAAAAGTGCTAGATTATTATATCTATAAATTAAAATTTTATATCATTCGATAATATTTTTATTTAATTTAAATCAATAGAACAAAAAAAACCTAATTCAATTGATATTCTGTCGCAATATGTCGTATTTCTGGTATGCATATAAATAAATCTTGTAAATATTTTTGACTTATGTCGGGCCTGTGGCCCAAAGACCCCACGCCCTCCTCACACCTCTGAGAACCCATCGTGCGTGGCTCCACACTTTAGCCAACCGATATGGCCATTCACGCGGGCAGCCTAGCGATTCTCGCCTGATACAATCATTGACCGGGAAGTGTAATGAATAATATAACTACTAACTTATAGTAATAATTTTACTTGTCCCCCTTAACTTAATAATTATAATAAGATATCTCAATTAATTATATAATAAAAATATCATCTACATATAAATTAAATTTTTACTTAAATATTTATTTTTAAACTATAACACATTTGTATACACTCCAACTTGCATTTAATTGTGTCATCTTCTTCATCTTCCTTCCTACTTCTCTCATTCCCAGTATTTTACTCCAGGTCCAGGGAGGCTCTGTGGAGCATCTTTCTTTGCATATTTCATAACCAACTTGGAGATGGAATGCTTTGACTGAATCACCACGTCTGGCGCCTCAGAGCCCTTTTCATTCCTTGTTGGTGCCCGCATGTCTCAACAGATCGATTCCCCCTCAGCTAATATATACTACTATTTGAACTGGACTTTTAACTCTAGCAATTAAGGTTCAACCCCCGATGGAAAAAGTTTACTGTGGTTGCGAATCTTTCTTATTTTCATTAATTGGCATGTCTTGCAGTACATATGTTGACCGCAATTAAATTGTTACAAATATCATAGTTTCCTCCAAAGCTGAAAAAAAAAAAGAAAAAGAAAAAAACAAAAAGGGAAGCCACACGTCTCCATCGAGTAGTTGAATTGAAATGTGGCTTGCTGAACCAGTATCGTACGGCCACCCACAAACACACTGCTCAATTGCTCTCTTCTGCTGTAACTGATTCCCGTCTTATACATGATGGAAATTGCAAATGCACAAGTCATTATCTTATAAATGATCATTGATTAACAGGGGCGGCAGGGTGGCCCGATGGCATAGGAGATGGGAAAAGATTAAAAAAAAAAAAAAAGAAATAATCTTCGGTGGATTGATCTCAACTAATAGTTCTGCAACGTGACACTAGTTATAATTTTATTCAAAAAAGAAATAACTACAACAAGTACTATAATTATATTAAATTCTTCGTAGAAAGCATGAGTCTTAGCAAATTGGATCTCACAGAGAGTTTATGGGGTTCAAGTTCCACCGAGGTAAAGGCTCTCTCTCGTTTTTTTTTTTTTTTTGGGGGGGGGGCAACAGATCCTTTTGGTTAGCTGACTAAAATTCACGTTCTAAGCTCCTGAATTTAATCAATAAGATTTTTAAATTGAGGAGAGACAAGTTAATTCAATCAAAAAAAATATAATAAAAAAGATTTAAGTGAGACTCATTTAAAATAATAATAATAATAAAACAAAAATACTAAACTGGTCTCCAGAGAAATAGAACCGATATTTGTTATACCAACAAAAAAAACAAAGCAAGTAAATATAAGAAGCATTTCAACCAACTCAGATTTCTAGAAACTGTCTAGCATGGATGCTGGTGCTGAATGTCGATGTGCTTTACTAGATGATTCTAGAAATCTATTCTCGACATATGAAAGCAAACTTACTGAAAAAAAAAAGAAAAAAAGGATGCGATACCCACGTTTTTTGCATTGCTCTAATTATTAATTCATTCTCAAAGTAGCTTTTAGCATCCTTTTGGACGTTGATTACAAATTTAAATCTTCCTTTAGATACCGCCAACATGTTATAAGTAAAAATTTGGGAATTTGCAACACCTAACCTTTTTCTAAATATTAAAAAAACCATTCAATTTAAAACACAAGTTGTTAGTGTGTAACTTATTAAATTCTAAAACTTGCAATTCAAATTGTAAGTTAGATGTATCTTTCAGCTGATTAATCATATGTGAAATGTCGACTGACTAATTTGACTCTTCCACTGTATGGTGCCTATCAAATAAAATAACAACTTGCCAAAATCTTCAATCTAATTGCAATATCGGATTTAACTTAATTTGCGTATTCACGTGTGTACGTAGAAAAGCCTCAGGTTCTTTCAGCCCGACCTCAAACGTGTTGCTAAAACTCAAGTCCTTTTACTCCCGTAACAGAGAGTAGGTCTCACTAGTACATGGATTCTACCTCATTTAAGAGGAAATCTACAATAAATCAAGGTATATAAACTTCTGACGGGGGAGAGAGAGAGAGAGAGAGACTCACAACAAGAGAAAATCAATTTTTAGGTAAACCCGACTGATGAATATAGTCATCCCAATAAATTATATTGTGCAGTAGGTACCAAACTTGATATCAAGAAAAAAAAAAGAAAAAACCCTCAAAAGTAGTTTAATATAATTTTATGTTTTTAATAATACGGTGAGTGAATATATATCAAAATTCACGACAACATTAGAGACCAATTTCAAGCATAGAACTTGCTGGATATCAAAATTTCATCCATGAGATACATGGTTAAGCATGGTATAGACTAAATTTTGTCAAAAAAAAAAAAAAAACCATGAAACTTCATGTCCATCTCAAAGTTTACATCAACAGATGAAAATCTATATATATATATATATATATATTAATAATAAACTTTTTATTTTTAACAAGCTTAATAGTCTCCCATCTGAAACTTGAACCATTGTCTTGAGAACTGTAGGGCGCCGGACAATCGCAATATGAGGCTCTTTCTCTCTTTGTCCTCTCTCTCACGCTCAACGATGGAATGGCTTCCATGTAATGAATGAATTATAATATTTCAAGACCTTACCACCATATATATATATATAGTAGGGAGCTAGCATCCTGAATTATGTGTCTTCAACAAAGGTCGGTCATATCATAAATCAAACAAATGCGATAGTAAGATTGGCTTATGTTATAATTATTAGCTGATGATCGTCTAATCCAATCGCTGCCACGAAAATTAAGGATTATCTTGGTCTTTATCATTCCCTGAGTGGACAATAGAGTATAGATTAATAATGCTAAGCGTTGACATTTTCGATGTTGGTGGTATCCATGTGTCCACCAGCAGCAACTTTTGATTTTCCTTTTCATACATAAAGAATGCAAGACTACAAAAGACGGCCGTTTTGGCTAATATATTATCATAGTTGAACCAGTGTAGAAACCATTAGAAATGCTACCTTAAATCGTGACTTGGATAACAATAACCCCACAGCCTCAGATAAAATTGGTTTCCATTGGTCACAAGTGATTGTTTCAGAGAATAATCTAAGGAGATCCAGAGTGAAAATATTTGTGTCATCTTTAATATCAAAGCTGGTCATCATGCAAAAACTCCCAACGCTGGATTTGCGTAGAAATTGATGCTTTTAATACTTACCAGAAAGAAAGCTTTCTACTTTTATTTCCTATGACTATATGAAGCCATTTTGCAATCCATGTCAAGCCCTTCACGAATCATATGTCAAGGTCTCCGCCGGCCATTATCTCATTGTCATCAAACACCATGTTAATGACAGATGGATGAAGAACTAAAACGAGACCACTATGTTATTATTACATGAATTAGTGGCAGTTTGCCTCATCAAACCACGATTCCAAATGATCTATTTTACTGGTGCCGCAACTCGGCATGCTTCTTAAAAGGTCATTTGTGTTCCAACCTTTGTTCGCTATTGGGATCGTATATTCTCCCCGAAAAATTGCTTGGTCTGCCTAAGCAATATGTTTAACGAGCATAACATGTGATGTCCAGCTAAAAAAGGGTGTTCTCAGTGTGCAAGTGACTGGGATTTGGGGAAGAGTGAGGTGTAAGCAACCTTTTTAGTTGTTGATTTTTTTTTATTTTTCTTGGGGATCCCTACATTAAGAGCTAAAAGATCATGAATTACATGGTAGAGATTGCCTCCTCTTGAGTGAATTATAGCCACGAAATTCTTTATTAGGAGCTCGCAGATATGACACTGACAAATAACTGATTCCACGAAAATGTCTCAATCTTTTTCTTAGGGTCGATCAAAATTCGAGTAAAAAGGAACTTAGATTGCAATAAATATCGTTGCTTGTTAGAGGTAGATTGCAAACTCGAGTTGTTTGTTAGTAAAAAAGAGAAGGAAACGAAGCCAAGCAACCATGTGACTCTTGACCAATTAGTTTGGAAGTAAAGGAAAGTGCGGACAGGTACTGAGTCATGATGCGTTAATTACAGCCACTTTCCTTCATCTTCAAATTAGGTGTTCACGTGAAGGTCAATGACAAAGCCATTGAATTGAAAGAGGAATAAAAAAAAAAAAAAGCGGGGGGAAGGCAGTATTTTCAACATCGATAGGGGAGGAAGTCATAGTGTAGACAAGAAAATGAAATAGTGAGGGATCCTTGGGCCGTGGCACGATCGGTGGCCGAGGGAGGAAAGAAAGGAAATGAGATTTCGAGTTAGACGAAGGTCGTGGCTTCATTGTCAAATCAAGACCCGCCAATCGGGCAGTGGGAGTTTGTTGGTTTGTCATAAATGGCCAAAACAGATACAGTGGTGGAGGTGTTATCAGTTTGCGTACTTTGAACATTTTTCACACTCACACGAATACGGGTCAACACTATACAAGCATATGGGTGAGAAATATCAGGGACAAAGGATTTTGAATGAATGGCCTAAAAGCCACAACGACTAGTCCAACCCTAGAGTAAGGATACCTCAGTCTGTCTGTTTCAAAAGCAATTAAACTTCCCATTTCTATCTTTCTATAAACACATAATATTGTAATTTGATTTTATTTTTTTTTAATGTTTTTCCTCAAGTGGGTATTGCAAATTTTCTCCTCTCTCTCTTTCTTTCTATTTTTAGAGTTTGCTTCAGCAACAATAATAGAGGGCCTGGCTATTAATTAAAGGCCTTCAATGAATCTGGAAAAGTATGCAGGCTTAGGTACTTGATGCGTTCTTCGGCCGAAAGGCAACAAAATGCATTTAATTCTCCTTAAGAGACTCAACAAAGCAACAAAAAAAAAAACACAGGAAGTGCAACTCCTTTCAAGAGACTCAACAAAGCAACAAAAAAAAAAACACAGGAAGTGCAACTCCTTTCAAGAATACTGCCGTATGATAGAGACAAAACCCTATAGAAGAGCTCTTCAGATATCAAACCAGCAAGCTAGGTCACCTTTTGAGGACAACAACTCTGCTAATCATGTTTTCTTTCTTGCCAAACAACATTGTCATTATCCTTCATACTTGTCCAGCAGTCTTTTAATTTTCTTTTGTATTTTCTTGGGTGTGTGCTACATATACTGTTTGTTGCTTTGTTTTCTGAATACATATATATATTTCTTTCCGGACGAATCCGATTCTTTTAGAGTCTCATTAATAATAATTAAGTAGATCGTAAAATGCTTAAAAGTCTTAACCCAGTCAATTTCATGCAGCGAAATCTTCAACTGGGAAATCCCCACTCAATCCTAAGACTACAAGACAATCCAAAATATCAAAAAAAAAAAAAAAAAGGTCACGAAAACCAACAGGCTACTGGGACAAGACGGATTGAAAGGAATTGCTTAAGAATCTGTGCTCATCGATGATATTGAGAAAGTCACATTATTTTATTAACAACTTAGCTTGAAACATATAACACAAACAAAACTATCCATACGGGCCAAACTTCATTCTCATAAAGAAGGAAAACAAAAATTAAAAAAAAAAAAAAAAAACCAAGTAGAGAAGACTTGTGAGGGAAACAACTTATAGGTACCATTTTTCATTTCCCCAATATGAACGCACGCCAAGGTTTTCCGACACAGACAAGAAACCCACACATGAGTCTTTTATTATATAATTAACACATCACATCCTTGAGAAGCTTGTACCTGCGGGTGGTCGGCCTCGGAGAAGGCACGCCACTTGGGTTCTTATTCCCCTTCTCGGTGGCGCTTCCGCCGCTGTCGTCTCGATGATGATGGTGATGATCGTTTTGCTTGATTTTATCTCCCGAGTACTCGGATCGGCTTGTGACTCCGATATCCTGCCCAGCGGCCACTGATTTCTTTGAAGAGTTTCCGTGTCTAGCGTTGTTCCTCTCCTCGCTCCGGCACCAATCGCACAGCTCAATCGGCTCCGAGAATTCGCTGTAGTAGCTGCTACAATACCTATAAAAAGAAAAAAAAAAAAAACACATAAAATTGAAAAACAATAGAATCAGTATAAACATATATCACTAACCTCCATATAGACTGCCTAGATTCTTGTGGTGGTAAATGGTTGAGATGTGCCTACTGGTGGTGGTGGTGGTGGTGGTAGTGGGTATAGCTAGGAATCTACCTTTCGTAGAAAAGAGATAAATTCAGTTACAGGTGCCCACCAATGTTTCGCACAGCTAGTGCTATGATAATATAACTATAAATATCTATATCTATCTATCTCTCTATATATAAAAAAAAAAAAACTATATGCGAAACTGTATCTATATGCGTCTGTGATGGTAATCATATATAGCGGAGGCTGTAGAGGTGGGGAGCAGGAGGAGGAGGAGGAGGAGGAAGAGGAGGAGGAAAGTGATCATACGAGTGCTGGAAACGGTGGTCGCATTTGTTGCAACGAAAGAGCTTGTCGGGAAAACCAACGTCGCCGCACATACAACAGACGGTCTGAAGATCCACCATTGAAAACGATGATGATGTTGATGATCAGCAAGAAATAAAAAAAAAAAAAAAAAACACAGAGAAAAAAGGCTTCCAATTTTCGCCCAACAAAAGAAACCCAAGAAAAGAATGGAAATAATTCCAACGCACACTTGGGTGTGTGTATGTGTATGTATATATATACAGGGAGTTTGATGAGAGAGCCACGCAAATCAGACGGGATGATGTATCGAGTGCAAGGATTACACGTGTATAGCTTCGGGACAAAAAAAAAATATATATATATATATATTTATATTTCAAATCTATTTTTGTTAAAATGAAAAATTAAAAAGAAATATATATATATATATATATACATTGGTAGACCACAGGTTGCTTGCAGTCGTTTTCATTTTGGAGGGGGGAGGAGAGAGGGAGGAGATAGAGACAGAGACAGAGAGATGTGAACCTTATAATTGAGATATAATGAAATGACAATTGTACCCCATCGCTCGGCTACCTTATTTCATATACCTACCCATTCCTTGTTTTATTTTTATTTCCATTTCCGTCCCTTTCATTTTGCTTTTCACCACTGCCACGTATAATTGGCAGTTATCATTGCATCCCCACGCCACTGGCAAGGGGAGTGGCATGCAATCAGACATTCGTACACGAATATCGTGAAACAAATGGAATGAAAATAGATTAAAATAAATGAAAACAACTATACCCACTAGACAAAATAGCAATTAGAAATTAGTCAACATAGTTTGGGTTGAAGGCATTTAGTGAAAATAAAAAAACTAAAAAACTTTCTAACAAGTGTCGGTTACAGTATAAATGGAAAATCACCCGATAATTCCAAATTATGTTTCTCGATAAGTGCATATAATCTGAAAGTGTGAGTTGAGTTGAAACAATTAGGATTGGATCAAAGGTCATAAACAAACTGATTATCTAAATTTATCTTTTTTCCTAAATAAAATTGTCATTATGTACGTCATTATATCTTAAGGAAATAACTCCTTTGTAGTGTATAAATTAATGCATATCATGGACCCTACGTGATCCACCATAAAAGTCGATTGACTAAAAAAAAATTTCATGAAGCCAAATACGACATCCCTAATACAATATGGTCAACCGTTAAAAATTAAATGTAATAAACTGGGAAATGTATTTTAAAAAAATATATATTTGGCGACATTCACTTTACCTTATTCCAATAAAAAAAAAAATAATGGCGGAGAAAGACTGTGCAAAATACAGGAAGAAAGAATGTTATTGATTATAAGGTTTGGCAGAACAGTGAAGTAAATTTTTAATTTTAAAAATATATTTATTAAAAAATAAAAAAGAGGAGAGAGGGTTGTGGCACGCGCGCTTAAAGAGA
Organism: Rhizophora apiculata; assembly: GCA_037832385.1. Classification (NCBI taxonomy): domain Eukaryota; kingdom Viridiplantae; phylum Streptophyta; class Magnoliopsida; order Malpighiales; family Rhizophoraceae; genus Rhizophora; species Rhizophora apiculata. The sequence continues at coordinate 12,271,735 of CM075430.1, forward strand.
ATGGGTCTAGCCTCCTCGGGAAGCGTAAAGCGGTAAAACCGGCAGTAAAAAAGAACTGTCAAGTGGGGAACAATTAGTCAACTTCGTACTGTTTTTGTCTACGTACAAAGAACGGACACGATTGTCATTAAATGAATTTTTGTGGATAATTGAGGAATTTAACGCAAATTCTGAACCGCTGGAATTTGCATCCGTCAAATCGAAAAACAAAAAAAAAACATGATAGTCGAATTTGATTATTTGACAGTTGGTTTGAGGATTTTAAAAATCGCCACAACTCGACTTAACCTAGTATTTGAAAAATAAGAAAAGCTAATATTTTTTTATTAGGTGCAAGTGTCTTTTACATTAATTCTACAGTGCTAAGACTTTATTATTATTCCATCAAATTCGTTTATATAAAATATGTATTATTAATATTTTAACAGACACATAAATATATATATATTATTATATTTTTATTATTACATCTTATTATTAATATTTTATTTAATCTTATATTTTGTAAATGTAATTTTTATTTTTTTATATTAATCATAAAAATATATATTATTTATATTCATTAATTACATATTATTTATATTTTTTAATTTTAATATTATTTATTAAAAAATTAAATAAAAATTTAAAAATAATTTAAGTAATTTATAAATTTAATAATATATCTTAATTTAAAATTTTAAAATATTAAATTTATAAAATATTTTTTTATATATTATTTATTTATTTATTTTTAAAATAAAATTTATTAAATATATAAATAAAAAGTAAAAGGAAGAAAGTCAGAAGACGGATTGGAGTCAGGGTGTCGATGAGGGTGTCAGTCCCACGACTTTTTTTGGATTTTTTTTTTTTTAAATATGTGATGAACATGTTATCTAAAAAAATATTATTGAATAAATAATAAAACGTACAAATATGTATTATTGAATATGCATATAATTATCTAAAAAATTCTATGTGTATGAAATTAATGTTTGTATGCAGGAATATTTTAGTTGTATAAATATTGTGCAATTTTTTTAATAAAAAAAGACAGGATCCATAGAAGAGACCTACATTCTCTACACCCAAACTCTAGGCCTTGTCCCTATCTAGGGGTTCTAAGTAAAACGACTGTATACTAGCTGTAAGCTATGAAGAGGGTTTCTGCCGTGTTCGAAATCATGATCAATCTTTTTTTCTACGGTCTCCTACGGGGGTATCTCTGACATATGTACATATACGTACATATTTTTACGTCCACACATTTTTTGGCACATGCATCCCACCATCGGCAGTCTACATCTACCTTTGTATGTCGAACCTAACTTGGACAATTGCTGCAAAGCATATGCCAAAAAAATTGGTATTAAAGTTTTTTTTTTAATTTTTATAATTAAATTATTAATTTGTTATATCTTGATTAGATTTATATATTTTTAAATTTATTTTAAATCAATTTTTAAGATAAAAAATCAAATTATTAATAATTTTTATTTATATAATGTATAATTTTAATTATATTTTATTTTAAAATAATTAATTTAAATAAATTTAAAGAGTATAAAATAGTAATAAAATTACGAAAATTTTAGAATTTAGTTATAAAAACTCTTTAAAATATTGGGGTAGGTTGACAATATGAATTATGAACAGAGCGACAATCATTTTCAGCACTTATCAAGCGATATCACAACCTAAGCAGATTAAGTCACATTTTTTCAGAACAATATTTTGATCAATAAAAATAAAATGAAAGGCACATGCACTTTATTAATCAGATCAATCCTTGAGTTTGCACGATAGCATTTCATTTGGAACAAAGTAAAAGCCTACGCTGTCACAAACTGCTTGCAATCAGTCTCCAACCAACGTTTTGGTTTGGATAATTTAAAAAGTTTATAGTTTGACCGTGGATTAGAATTTTAAAAAAATGGCCTATGTGCAATTTGGAAATAAAATTTACCTTTCCACGGTCCAATTTAATTTTCGCACACTCCTTGTCCACATCACCATAATCCATGGGGCTCCACTACGTGGATTTAAGAATTTGGAAACAATATTGTATTTATTTAATTGATGGTTATTATTTAGTAATTTTGTCCTTAAAAAAAAAAAACTTACATATTTATATGTTTTTCTTCTAGGATTATATTGTCATGTGTAATAACAAAAAAAAAAAAAAGTGTGCATGTAACACGTGGTCAGGCGAAATATAACGGCATGCTTGGCATGTGTAACAAATGCGATGGATATGAGAGATGTGAACCGTCGTTCAGACGCTTGATAAGCCCCAATCAGAGATCATAAAATGAAAGTTCTCCAAGCCCAACTGATGGACGGACAAGATCAATTAGGACATGCACCTACCATGCGGAGAGAAACACTGCGTATATCGAAGCTGATAGCTGATAAGCATCGCCTGGGGCCCCAACCTCCTGGCGTGCATTTATTCCTTTCTCTCTCTCTCTCTCTTTCAGTAATTCTGAAAGTAGCATTTACTCATCAAAATCTTATTGGATAATTTTAAATTAGGACCAAAAATTGTCGAAAATTTTAAATCCTACCGCTCCTTGTTTTTGCTCAAGTTAAATCTTTTACAATGGCAACTTCTCAGGTCTCCATCTAAAATAAATTACATGGTTTTATTTGCAAAAAAAAATATTAAATACTAAATACTTTTGAATTCTTATAACTCAGCCACTATTTTTTATGTTATTTTTTTCCCCCCCACCCCCAAATTGTAAGAAGTCTCACAATATGAAAATAGCTGACGTTTGAAGAAACCTTTCACTCTAATCAATTGATATTTCCCTTTGTTTTCACGGAAAGCACTGCAGAATGGTTTTTTTAAAAGCCAAATATGTATACAAGTTTATAACTTTTGCGTAGAAAAAGTTAAATTACTAAATTGGAAGTAGTACTAACAAGCTTAGAGGAACTCGTGCATATACAAGATTTGATGCCCCATGTTTGGAATTGTTTACGCTCAATTTGTATTAGTGGAAACAATAAACAATCAATAGGCACGCAAATCAATTGGTGGATGCTTCGAGCATAGATAATTAACAGTCAACTCTGAGTGCCAATAAACGTCACTCTTTCTCTTCTTCTTCTTCTTCTTCTTCTTCTTCTTTTTTGGTTCTGTCGTCCATAAATTTACAACTGTGCCGTCTAAGATATAATATCACGTGATAGGCCTAACCAAGTCTCATCTCGACCGTCCGTCTATTGATTAATATTTAGTAGCCAGAACAATTTAGGGATCATCGCATAACTTCAACACGCATCTTTAACTCTCTCTCTCAGCGTCGAGACTCTGCATCTCTCTTACGCATGCAAAGCTGGATTATTTATGTGGCCTTCAGAAATTCCTTATTTTTCACGAAAAAGAAGTCGATCTAGTCTAACCTATGCGTTTGGCACCTTCATTTTTTATTTATTTATTAAGAAATAGACAATATTTCGGTTCAAACTAGAATTAAATCAAAATTGAACAGGACTCAAACAGAAATAGAACTGAAATAAGAAACGGTTTCGAAGTTTTGGTGTAAACAAAATTGTGGGGTGAGTTCGATTATGGTTTGCCCTTTCGAAAAATCAGAACTTTTACCGTAACTAGCATCGTGCAAGAACATACTTCTAACCAAACCAAAGCTCGAAACATCTATTCATTTGACCCTTGTTGGTTTTGTTTTGTATTTTTTTTTATTTATTATTTTAATTAATGTAAGAAAACTACCTAACAGATATTCATTCTTCTGTCACTAATGTATTTTCCACTTGAGTTATTACCAAAATGACTAGACTATGTGAATCATTCATAGTTGTTGGGGTATGAGAGAAGGAAAACTTGAAGTATGAACCATAAAAATATGGCTACTCCACTTGGCTTCTTACAGAGAGAAGTTGCTAGCCAGCCAAGTTCCACATTTCTTGATTGATATCCCATGCATAAATCGCACCACTAAATTAATAGGACCACAATACAATTGGACCGGAGTTGCATGTACCCCATAACAGGACGCAACACAGCAAAGTCATTGGAGTCAAAGTTTTGGTTTTGGCAAAAAAGTCACTTTAAATGGTGGTCCTTCGAAATCAAGCTTGAACTCTCTATGTATCTAAACTTTTTCTTTATTTTCATATATTTGATTATAATTTTTTAATAGTCATAATATTACTAATGCTAATCAGTTCAAATTAACAGTATTTTTCCATAAAAATCAAACAATGCTGTATGAATTAAAATGAAAATTATTATAAAAAAAAAGAAAAAGAAATAGGACTGGTTTGAAACTATACTTAAACTGTAACCAAAATGGGACTAATACTTGTCATAAACTAGGACTAAAACTGAACTGATCGCAATTGATTCGGCTTTGATTCCCAATTGAAAGTCAGGTCTACACCGGACAACTTATTTGAAACCATTTAACCTTTTGTTCACACATATATAAGGACAACCAATATGAATCACCAACTTAATATGTTAATGTCAGGCAGCAGGCAAGCAGGGTCAAACTCGACTTCGTTACACTGTTTGAACAGTTGCTCTTTAGTATGTTGTAAACATTTGATCCAAATATCTAATATCAGAATTAAGACTATTGATTCTATTCGATAGCACCCAGTAGTTTAAACTAGGCAGGTGCTGAGAAGGAAAGATCGTTGGCCGGGAAGGTCAGGTGAGCCAACATTAGAGAGTCAAGTCCAATATTTTGTCATTGTATAGCACACACAAATTAAACTTTATGTATGAATTAAACTTCCACGACACTATGTTTCTATAAATTCAAAGATGACGACGAAAAGTTGATGCATGACTGCAAGTGGAACAGCATTGATGGTAACGATTATTATCTATCAAAACCAATACGTCCATATTATTGCTATTTAACTCCGCTAGAACTATTTCATCCCAATCGACGAGAGGCAAGTTGCGGAGCTTGCTAAAGATTTCGAAAGTTTCACGTCATCAGGCCAATCATCTGATTGGCCGCATTTGCAGGAAAGCCAATACCATCATTGTCGCAGTCCATACACAAAACAGCCAGCATCATAGAACAGTACGATTGATAGAAGAAGAATCAAAAATGGGAGGAGGAACGAATGGACGCATGTTCCAGCCGACATTTTCAAAGAAACCAGCTGCCCCAGGCAAATGCTGCCGGCTAGGCAAAAAGCAAGCCACCGACAACACTCTGCCAATGACGAGGATAATTAGTGGTTCTCATTTGAACATTGTGAAAGGGTAGTTTAATTAGTGCCGTTTTTGTGGTGTTTTTCTAATAAATTTCCTTTTTTTTTTTTTTTCTAATTTGGTATGCTGCAATTAACGTCACATACTAGTCTTTTTTTAACCTTTGTCTTAAATCAATTGGCTGCACTAATCTGTACACTCATCATGCTTAGTTTGTTTCTTGGTTCCAATCTAAAGACAAATAACAATGAATTTCAGTTTAATATTGGAATTTACTCCAAAATTAAAGATTTTGAATTCGAAAATCACTCAAAATCAATTAACAAACAAGACAAAACATTCTCGCCTTAAATAAGATTAGAAAGGAAGTTTTTGTTATCTAACCTTTGTCTCTAGGGTTATTGCGACTCAAATCTCCAACTGGAAACAATCCCTCTGGGATTATTTCCCTGTAGCAGCCAACTCAAATTATTAATATAGTAAAAAGTTTTCAGTAAAAATATATGTACCTCGATTATTAATTACATTACATCACAAAAGCTGGAGGATTTCATTGGTTCATGTACACGGGCTACATGTTCTCTGACGTCGTGAACAGCAGACAAAAGGGCAGGAGTAAAAAGGAAAATAAAAGATTATTTAAAAATAAAAAGTAAAGGACAATAAAAGTTAGTTTCGAAATCGACAACCTTGGAGCGATATTCACACAATGCACGAGTTAATATTAAATGAAAATAAACTCATTGTAACGTCAACATCCGAAAATTGTCTCGTTCCTCAGGAGTCCTCCATAGCCCGTCAGTTGTCATGAACTTTGAATTGATATCCACACATAGTAGCTTCGGAGAAGGTACCTGCCTTTTTTTTTTTTTTTTTTTCTTTTCGTATTTAATTTATTTTAACTTGTTGGTGGAATAGGCTGCCACTTCAAGGCTTCGTAACGTGGACGCCATGGGGAACATGGCAAGTAAGCATCAACCTTCCCTGGTCGAAAGAATGGGACGCTGGAGAATTTTCCTGTCAAAGGCATTTTGAAAAGAGGTAATTCTCAGTAATTTTATTTTACCATGCGTGTGTAAGTGAATGCGTAACATATCTATAACTTTGATTTTTCTTATATCACCTTTTTGAGGTGAGATCTATTTTGGGGTCACCTCCTTTTCTTTCTTTCTTTTTTTATCCCCTTAATTAGATTCAATTTCTTGTCACATAGTTTTAAACTTGCATATACATTATCAAGAAATTAGAAGTTAAAAAAAAAATAAAATCTAATCATCTTAAAAAACATCGAAGGATAACTATTTTAATAAAAAATATAAAATTTATAAAAATAAATATTATTTTTATTTTATAATTAACAGTTTGATAAAATTTTTAATTTTTTAAAAATAAACAACTTGAAAAAACTAGAAAAAAGAAAGCGTCCCGCAAAGAAGGAAGACACGGCAAACTTTTGAGCACGTCAACCACACGCCACGCAAGCATAGACCCACCACTCTTTCGACAACTTTTTGGATCCCTGCGCTGTGGGCCCCGCGATGGAGGATGGCTTGGGACCACAAATGAAGAGATCTCCACCGGAATTAATCTTTTTCTTTTTGTTTGTCCATAAATGGAATTCTGCGAGCCCCTCGACTCCACAGTATCCTGCAGTGGACTCACAGATACCTGATTCCTCCACCGCTGACATGGCTTAGGCGACAGCTGGTGATGGCAACCCAACCGGTACACGCAGTTGCAGGGAGTGGGAATTGTTAAGGCAGACGAAAGTTGACAACAGTGCAAGTCACTATGATCAACTTCTTCAGGTCAAAAGAAAAAAAAAAAACTTCGACCTTCTTGCCTCCACGTTGCCTAAGCATCCGCAAAAGTCAAAACAATGCATCTGCAGAAAATGGATTAGTTCCAAGGAAAAAAAAAAAAGAGGATTTGGGTTTTCCGTTCATGCCCCAAACCTACCAATAGATTTAGACAAGATATTTTCCTAAACGTAAATGGATGCAAATCAAGGTAGTTTTGACTCTATGCATTCATAAACCGTTGCTTTTGTCTTGAGGCAATGGCTTGAGGGAGAATTCATGTAAACAATTTTATTCTGAGGAGAAGTGGAGGTTGGGTTGTGTATTGATAGTGGAAAAGAATAAAGTACCATATTCAGAGTTGAATAAACCATTTAACTGATGAGTCAACATCCCTTTAAAGATAGAAATTTTCATCAGACAAATTCATCTTGATTCATAATATTTAACAAGTGCTGCCTGTTTTGAAAAATAGAAACTTGAGACCAAAACAGAGAGAGAGAGATGTGTTCTCTGTGGAAAACATCAATAAAGGCCTCAGAGATATGAAAATGTAGTGAGAGAGCCATAGCTTCAAATTATTTTAAGGGTTCAACTACAACATAGATGGGCATTTTGGACAGAGTTGAGACGCTGTTGATTAAAATACAACAAGACGTTATTATATTTTTTGTTGTCCCGTTGCTTTTTATGTTGTATATTTAGTAATTCTTTTACAGTAAACTTAAATTTAAATTAAAAAATAATAATAATTAGCTTACGTCAGCATTTCACTGATATTTTAAACCATAGTATGAGGAACGTCATTCCCATGACATAGCTGATTGACTTACTGATTTTATCCAGCACCCGTCGACCCCTTCCCCCCAAAAAAATCAGTGGAATTTCGAGCGTATATCATATAAACAAGCGAACTAGGTATGAAGTATGGCATAAGCCAAAACAACCCTGGTGAAAGAACAAATATGTATTGTTTATTATTATTGTATCGTAACGATATTAGAAGGAGTTGATAGGAGTCCTTGTATTAAAAAAAGAGGTAATGGGTCAAGATTTACTTTTCTTACATATGTACGAAATAAAAGAGTGACTTTGTTTTTTTTTTTTTTTCTTGCGAACCAGTGGCATTGGTGCGAAACACTTTATAGACACTTGAAGGGTAACTATGGATTGCTGTCGCATGTAAACTCAAACAGTGACAATTAATTATTGTTTGCCTTTTTCAGGAATCATATGATAACGAAGAGCCACTAACTTTGTAGTTAGTAGCTTGCGAAAAGACCAAGATTCCAACTAGCGTTGTTCCGTGTTCAAAATCAAATCATGGAATACATGTTCCCATGCTGGATTATTCTGGTCCACTCTAGCATATCTTAGCATTTTATTGTTTTTTTTTTTTTTTTTTTTACTTTTTCCAATTTTGCCAGCCTTTATATATATATATATATATAGAGAGAGAGAGAGAGAGAGAGAGAGAGAGAGAGAGAGAGCTTAGAGCATAAGCATTATACATGATATAGGGCAAAACTATTATTAGCTAATTAAGAGAAACCAACTCATGATTATTAAGAGGGATATTCCATTGAGTTCCATAATATAAATATCGTTAATATTATTTACTCTAAATATAGGTGTAAATTACACTACAATGATCGTTAAGTGTGTATTTGTTGCTTGCATTATTCAATGTGCTCATGCTAACACAACATGTAAGTCATCATCTAAAACGCGCCCAATTCATTACTTCTAACTAACTTTTTGGAATCTAATTACCATTGTTCTACTAAGTCAACTGTATGTTTTGACTCGTCCACATTTGCCTCATGCAGCTTGTCACTAAAGGAACGCACGACATCATATTGTGTTGAATTGTTGATTAGTTAAAGTTGGTTTTATCTATGATCATAAATCATTTAATTTAAAAACTCAAGCTATTGAGTGAGGCAATTACATGTTAAAGTTTAATACACTTTCTCATGTAAAAGTTCATTAGATTAAAAATATAAACAATAAATAAATTTATTGTATTTATAAAAATTCACGATTAAATATTTTAAAATATATTTTAAAAATAAAACTACTCTATTTATAAAATTTTAATATTATATTAACAAGTTATTCAATTTAAAAATTTAAAGTACTGAATAGAATTTATGAATAAATCATATTAAGAAAATGAAAGAAAGTAAGAGAACAAAGAAAAATAATAGAAAAGCAGAGTTGATCGAAACAGTTGAATTGTAACATTTTTCAATTTTATGTGCCGAGAACATTTCATTGTGTGAAAGTTTGTTAGATTGAAATTGTGAAATGTGTTTATATAAAAATTTATAATCAAACATGAAAAGGAAATTTGATCATAAAATCACTTCTTAACGGCAGATTAAACGAAAAAAGGAGGAAGAGAAAGAAAAATATTAAAGGAGTAAAGTTGATCGAAACAGTTGAGCTCTAAGGTTCTGTATTTCAAGCGTAGAGGCTTGCCTGTCTTAGGCTCGCATTCCAAACACAGAATGAACTAAAGTGGAGGTCGCCGACAATAGCGTAACTTTGCAGCAAACCCAAGCATAAGCATTATTGTAGGTGGATATACGTCACCGTCGCATCCATTTGCAAAATGCCACGTGTTCCTTTTTCTTATTGGGGCCCAACAAACTTGAGGCTCAAAGAAAACGAAACCCCAAATAAGGATCACAAGGACGGAGAGAGAGAGAGAGAGAGAGAGAGTCCCACGTTCACCATCTCTTAGCTTGGACTCATCCACAAAGCAATTTCAAGATCTTTTTTAATACTAGGCTAGCTTTCGCCATGATGTGCCCACAAGCCCAACAGCCATGCTTTTGCCCACGCATGTCTGGGATTTTATTCCGTACTGCAGAACCCATTTGGAATTTTTGTGAAGGGTGCAGGGGACCCCAAGAAACTGTACAAGTTTTTGATAAAAGCTGTTTGCTTTTTGGGGGGTTCCAACCATAATTCCCCATCCCCCATCCCCCATCCCCCATTTGAATTGACCAAAACAAATGTTTTCCTGGCGACTTCTTGTGGCAACTCTCGGCCCATCAACCCCCATTCCATGTGAATCACACGCTTCCGTTTAGGCTTTGTGGGGCTCACCGAATGTTTGGGTAAGTGAACGTTGGGGCCCGACCTGGATTCTCCGTACAGTATTCAGCTCACGATCTGCAAGCAACCCATCATTACCCTCAAGCATCTGTGGACCAGATTGCTCTGCGTTAATCAGATTCCCCGCTTTTGGGTGTTAATGAGTTGACATATTTTATTGTTCAATACAGATTTCGAGCTGTGTGGGCCTTTTGGCATTTGCATTCCCCAATGGTAGATTTCAGCCATCAATAAGAATGCGAGATTTTGTATCTGCCACGATAAGTTTCACAATTTTCAAGATGCATTCCCCATGAAACTGTGCAGAACTCGTTGTGTTACCAACAGGCAACAACGGATGCGTGGACCGGGTCCTGGTTGAGGGGGTGTGGTGGATCGGGTCTATACAATAAGTCGGCCTTGTTAAAGGGTTTGTTGAATGTCAGTAGACCAAAGCCCAAAAGGGTGTAAAATAATCGTGAATTTATATGGGCCCATTGGATGAGCCCATGTGTCCAAGCCCAACAAACCCATACATTGATTAAAAAGGCTAAAAATTAGTTTCAAGTGGAATTAGAGTACAACATAATCAAAAGTGTAGTCACATTGTAGACTATCATTTATTTTATTTCTGTTGTTACATTGAAACTAAAAGGTGAAGCACTGTATTAATCAAAAAATGCAATGCCATTTCAAACACCAAGATAAGAAAATATTATTGTTTTTCCTTTTCTAAATTTATAGATGGGATTGTGAAAAAAAAAAAAGAAGGAAATTTGCTCTTTAATTAAATAAATTCTTCAAACTTTCCTCATTTTTCGAAAATCAACTTTGGGTTGACGAAGTGGCGGAGCTGACAAATTCATTTTTTGTAATAAAAAAAAAAATTCCAAAACTTTACTATTTTATAAATATTATTTTTGATGTGAATATCACTAAGCAAAAATATCAAATACGGCATCGTGTAGCGTTAGGGCAAATTAATTAAGAAAAAGAACCGTTCTCGAACTTCGACTGCTGGCGGGCCGAGCCGAGCCTTTCTCTTTTGAACATTCCCTACTGCTGGTTTCTTAGTTCCCTGGAACTCCTCCGAAATTCCTCTACTAACAATACCAGATCCAGTCTAGGGTTTCGATTTCCTGTTTCAGATTTCTGTTTCTTTGATCACAAATGGCAGTTGCAGCTCAAACTCCGGACATTCTCGGCGAACGCCGGTCCGGCCAGGACGTCCGCACTCAAAATGGTACTCTCTTTCTCTCTCTCTCTCTCTCTCTCTTGTTTTCTCTGTGTTGATGTTCTTTGTTAAAGTTGTCTGAAATCTGACAGAGGTAAATTCGTTATGCTTGTGTGTTTGTCGTGTTGAAAAGTGGTGGCATGTCAAGCGGTTGCCAATATCGTCAAATCTTCACTTGGTCCTGTCGGACTCGACAAGGTATCGTTTTTTGTTTTTTTCCATCTTTATATTGTTTATGTGTGCCGGCATTTCTGGCAACCTCTATCAAGGAGCCGTCTCTATAGCCTGAGTAGTTTTGTGTGGCGTTTTAGTGATTAATTTCAAGAATTGTTAAGTTTTCCAGTGACTTTTAACAATAAGAATAAACATCAAAAAATGACCGGAAGCTGTTAAAGATTATTCAAAATTTATTTTCTGTGTTTTTTCGTTGCGTGTCCATAGCTTACCTGGACTTGATTTTTGCTGACTTATATCATAGATGCTGGTGGATGATATTGGTGATGTAACAATTACGAATGATGGTGCCACAATTCTTAAGATGTTAGAAGTGGAGCATCCTGCAGCAAAGGTGGACATATACTGTTATGTACATATTGTATGCCTGATGACATGGTTTTCGTGTTTGTTCTGTTAATTCTTGTGTAGATTTCAATTTTGTTGTTGAGGTGCACAGGTGCTTGTGGAGTTGGCTGAGCTTCAAGACCGGGAAGTTGGAGATGGAACAACTTCAGTTGTCATTATAGCAGCTGAGTTGCTCAAGGTGATTGCATTTAAGTGCTTTTTTGGGCTTGAGCTACTATGGTAATTTTATTAATCTATTGGCATATGGGTTTGTACCAAGATCTCTGATGTTCATCAGGGGTCTTATGGCATTAATCTGTTGGATCATTATCTTTTTGCAGAGAGCAAATGATCTCGTGAGGAATAAGATTCACCCAACATCAATAATCAGTGGATACAGGGTGAGTCCTTTCATTTTGGGGGAAGCAGGGGGTTAAAGGGCCATGTGCCTTCAATTCCCCGCTCATCTTTTGTGCCCGAGAGATGTAGCATCTTTTTATTGGATTAGCTCATCCATTTGCTTCTGTGACTAAATCCTGGCAGCTTGCTATGAGGGAAGCATGCAAGTATGTTGAAGAGAAATTGGCAATGAAGGTATATTATGCTGTTGTTAAAATGCTGTGGTTTTGATAATCATTCACTTGGTCAATGTAAGAAAATATATTGATCAGTCACCTATGCTGTGTCATAATCATTCTCAAATGTCTAGGTTGAAAAGCTCGGAAAAGATTCTCTAGTAAACTGTGCAAAGACAAGCATTTCTTCAAAGTTGATAGCTGGTGACAGTGACTTCTTTGCAAATTTGGTATGTTTCTCTTTTTTCAACGGAGTGATGTGATGCTAGTGTTCCAACTAGATATACTCATTGGTGACAATATGGATGAGAATTACACAAGCATTGTCACTTGTCATGGTTGATTGCATCAAGCAGGTTTTAGTTCCAATACTTTCTTCCCTTTGCTTGATTTTTCTTTTCTGTTCTGAATTAGAGCATGTAGCTAAAATGTACTCTGATGACATTCACCTCTTTCAAAATGCTGCTCTAATTTGCAAAGTAAATGGTTCTGCTAAAATAACTGATTGGACAACTATCAAAATTGTTTTTATTTGCTACTTTGTTTTGAAGCATCCTTTATAATTTTCTTTCCTCTTACATGTAGGTTTTCATGTTACAGAATTCATTGGCAAATTAGTTCATTTCATTTTGCATGGCCAAAGGATTTCTCTTGCATGTGGCTTGCTGGCTACAATTTATATTATAACTTCTGGATTGAAGAACTAATTTATTATGTTCCTTAAATTCTTACCTCTTGCTAGAACAAAAAGCTTGACACATTTGTCTATTTAGTTTGTGATTAGTGTACTAATATGTGGTGAACTTCTCAACAGGTTGTAGATGCTGTACAAGCAGTAAAGATGACAAATGCAAGAGGGGATGTCAAATATCCTATCAAGGTTAGTAGGTTGCATTATATATTTTATATGAGAGGTTCTTGTACCTCATTGAGTAATGAGAAAGAGTTGAGTTTTGTTGTTTCTAGTAATTTATAGGTCAGCTATTCTGTTGACTTGTCATACCAAACTTAGCAGTATATGAAAGCATCCTTATGTTCCCCACTGCCCTCCCTTCCAATCAAAAAAAGGCTCTTCTGTTTTTTTTTTCTCAATTTTTTAATGGTTGTATTTTTATTCTTCCAGAGCATAAATATTTTGAAAGCTCATGGAAAAAGTGCAAGAGAAAGCTGCCTTTTAAATGGTTATGCACTCAATACCGGTCGTGCTGCTCAAGGGATGCCTATGAGAGTTGCACCTGCAAGAATTGCTTGTCTTGACTTTAATCTTCAGAAAACGAAGATGCAATTGGGTATACAAGTCTTAGTCACTGATCCTAGGGAGCTTGAAAGAATTCGTCAAAGGTGATCAAAAAACCTCTAATGCTTTGAAAATTTACATTTGCAATTTGGGTTTAGATTTTTTCTTGTTTCTTTTTAATTATGTACAACAGTGATTACATTTTTGAATTTGATGATGATACTGCCTCATGCTTTGGAGGACCATGTTGGTCTTTGAAAGCAAGAATTATCACATTATACTTTGTATTGCTTTTGTTGCTGTAATGCTGGTGATACCCATGTCTTACAGAGAAGCTGATATGACAAAGGAACGGATTGAGAAACTCCTGAAAGCCGGAGCAAATGTTGTTCTAACTACAAAGGGAATTGATGACATGGCACTTAAAGTATGTCATCTGTGTTCATCTTTCCAATTGCTTTTGGGTCTGCCATAGGCCTCACCCATGGTCTACTCTATTCTTGAATTATTAGCATACGCACATGGCCTTTGCTGCCTAATAAAAAAAAAAAAACACGAAAGAAAAAGGAAAAAAAAACCATTGCATGGTGTTTTGCTTGCTTGTAAAAGTTTAATAGTCATGCCTTTTGTGACTGGAACCTGGTGGTAATAGCTATTGGATAAGGGAGAGAAAAGGTTAAATTGCATCTAGGCGGTCAAACTAGGATTGAAGGTCTTTAGAAGAAATTTTTTCAATCTTATTAAATCAGTGTTGAAAAGCACTTTTTCATGCCAAAGGTGCTTTAATTTATGGATGGATAGCATGGTCAAGCTTCATATTGGGCCAAACTGTCAAGCTTTAGCTTTTTCTACATGTGGGTTCCTGTATAATATTATTTAGAAAGCTTATCTGGGTGATGCTTTTTTCATCTATCTCTTTGTGCTTTTGGCTGTGGTTTCAGTACTTTGTTGAGGCTGGGGCTATTGCTGTGAGACGTGTTCGGAAAGAGGATATGCGCCATGTTGCCAAGGCAACTGGTGCAACACCGGTATATTCCTAGCACATATGTTGGAGTAATCAGGGTGTCTTCCTTGCGAATTTTTGGCTATGAATTGATGAATTTTCCAAATTCCACTCTCCAATTTCAAATAAAATCTGCCCAACAATCAGCATTTGCTTCATCATATTTTGCATAGCTTTTCTGAAGATATTGGGATTTCCCCATCTCCTCCCCAACCAACATTTCTACCTTATTATTTCTATATTCTTGCAGTCCTATGCTTTCCTTTGTGTGCTAAAATTAACATTATCTTAGCTTGAGTGGCTTCTCATAGTTTGTATTTTTCTTGGTTGTCTGAAGGTTTCAACATTTGCTGACATGGAAGGGGAGGAAACATTTGATTCATCACTGCTTGGATATGCTGAAGAAGTTGTGGAGGAGCGCATTGCTGATGATGATGTGATTATGATAAAAGGGACAAAGACTACAAGTGCAGTGCGTGATTTACTGGGGATATTATGGATATGGATAATAAAAACATTTCTTCTTCTTGTTTTTTAAATCCAAACTAACGCAAGATTAGTAAATGAGAAGTTTTATTGCTATGTTTTAATATGTTAATTAGCAGATGATCTTTGACACTTGGAATAGTCTCACTGATTTTCTTGCTTCATTAATGCATAGGTTTCCTTGATTCTTCGTGGTGCAAATGACTATATGCTGGATGAGATGGAGCGAGCCCTGCATGATGCTCTATGTATTGTCAAGAGGACCCTTGAATCTAATACAGTAAGCTTCGATACCTGTTCAATTACATCCCCATGTTGTTTATTTAGAGCTTTCAGAGAGTGTTCCCTTTTCATGTGTGATTTTGACATGAAGTTGATTGTCAGTTTATTTCTTGTACTTGAGGTGAACCTGTGGTTGTTGCTTTAGGTGGTAGCAGGTGGAGGTGCTGTTGAGGCTGCCTTGTCTGTGTACTTGGAGTACCTTGCTACAACTCTTGGGTCACGAGAGCAATTAGCAATAGCAGAGTTTGCAGAATCTTTGTTGGTTATTCCTAAGGTCTGGTATATATTGTTAGTGGATTGTTTTTTTTTTCAATTCTCGCATTTTTTTCAGCATGATTGTGTTAACATCATCTCATGCAGGTTCTTGCTGTCAATGCTGCCAAAGATGCCACTGAGTTAGTTGCAAAACTTCGGGCTTACCACCACACAGCACAAACAAAGGCTGATAAAAAACATTTATCCAGGTATATCAGAAATGGATGTGTTTCCCCATTTTTCTCCATTGGCATACTTACACCACTGACACTCATCTTCCCCCCCCCCCCCCCTCCACCACTCCAAAAAAAGAAAAAGAGAAGGAAAAGAAGAGGGCCTTCTCTCTCTGTCAATTTCCTCTACTTCAAACTTACTTCCCCATCCCTTTTGCTTTACAATTAGCTTCTCAAATTTATCGCAGCATGGGACTAGACCTTTCAAAGGGGACTATCCGAAACAACTTAGAAGCCGGAGTCATTGAACCTGCAATGAGCAAAATAAAGATAATTCAGGTAAGTACTGTGGAAAATAGTGGATTTGTTACTGGTTGGCTGTCAAATGAGCTCATAAATCGTAATGAGTACATGTTTTCATTTCCAGTTTGCAACTGAAGCAGCCATAACAATTCTTCGAATTGATGACATGATCAAGCTTGTCAAGGATGAGAGTCAGAATGAACAGGAATAGATATGTGCTGTTCTACGCTGCCTCCATTTTGTTTTCAAATTTTGTCCCTTGCGAGCTGGAGGGGGGAAAGGGGTTATGCGGTGCTTTCAGCGGCATGGTGTTGAAGATATCCTGATCTTGTGTGGTTTCTTGCGCTTAAAATATATTGTGCTTTTTTGTATACAGTCATCCCTTTCTTTGGTTTTTTATATTGAATTAGGCACTATTTTTGTAGGTTTCAATTTTTCAAGGAGCTCGCGGCCTGTGTCCTTTTGGGTAGGAGTCCATCCAAACGCTATTTATTGCTTAATGCCTTGAGCTGTTTCTCGACTATTAGTAGGCTGGTAGTTCTACCATGTTCTCATCTCAATGAAAAAATGAGATCAAAGAGTCTTAAATTTGTACTTAGTGCACGATTCATTTCTGACAAGCATAAGCCTAGGCCCTCCCTTTTGCGCTTAACAATTATCATAGGTCGCTTAATCTGGACATAATAGCTGTCGATCTTCTACTTGTTACAGGTAACCATGATTAAGAATCTGATGCCGTTTCTTTAGGCTACAAAATTAAATGACTTCTAGTTAAGCTGCTCTGCTTCTGACATGCTAAACTTACATGGCAAATAACTTTTTATCGTTGATTGATAAGAAAAGTATGGATCTGGATCGTTAAGCCTAATTCTCGCCAAACCAAGTGTCTAGCTTTTGAATTTTGTGGAGTTACTGAGAACTGAGAAGAAACTTGATGGCTCAAAGTTCAATCTTCTGAACAAGAGATCCATCTTCAAAGCAACGCCTCCTAGTGGGCCATCTATAGGAAGGATGGTTTTTTATTAGACAGCGGTGGACAATTTCTTGTTGTGTAGCCTGTAGTTCAACAAGTCTTTAGGTTGACTAGTAAGGCTCATCCCATTTTTTATTGTTAAGATAATTACCGACTACAGCGGCATGTGAATCTTCCATGTGCCATTTGGGCTCACTTGCATTGCCTGGCCAAATTATAGCAGGAGTTGGCGTGCTACTTTCCTTTCAATACTTGGATTAGGCAAGACGTTTTCCTGAAATTCCTTGCAGGATTGAAGAATTCTTAAGAGATCTGTTTGAAAGAAAGCTGCTAACAAAAACATCCCGGCAGATGTAAAAAGGGATAAAACATACAGCTTTTGCTTATGCTTGCACCATAAGATAGAGAGCAAACCACTACATAACAATTGAGACAAATGCAAGGATAAAAGAACAGTAAAATAATTTTTTTTACTTGTAATTTTATTCATTTGTGACAATAACAAATATATAATTACTTTAGAATTTTTATATTTATCATATATCTCACTAAATATTGCAAATTGACTTTCTTTCTAAATAGATGCCAGCTCCAACCGCCCTTTTTCAAAAAATAAATGAATACATAATTAAAATTAAGAAAAGAAAAAAGTGCCGATAAGGTTGTTAATTCTATTTTTGACTCGTTGAGAGATTCAAAACATTTGAATTGACTGGCACGAGCATTTTCTCACATGATGGCCTTACCCCATCCAGGCAGGGACGCCTTTGCCATCAAGCAGCTGCCTTCAATTAATCTAATATAATGGGTCCCACGGCCCATTTCCACCGACACGCCCCATTAAATGCATGCATGTGAATCGTCCTATGTCAACGGTCCCCGAATGCGACTTTTTTTTTTTTTAAAAAAAGAAAGAAATTAACCATAATTTACTAATATGGTGGGTAATCCCATAATTTACTAAGGTTAATATGCTGTAATGATTAAGAATGCATGATTTCCAAATTAGAGATAATAAATTGAGTAATGGCACGTGGCAATTTGACGTGCGACATCCTACCCATCACTATGCTATCATTTAAATTTCTTCTTTTTTTTTTTAATAAAAAAAGGTCTAAAAGCACTTCACGTATGCATTCTTGGGGGTGAAGGCGGACTGAGTGGACCCTTTTATTGAGTTCCATGGTGTGTTGGGATCCCAACTTCCATGACATAAACAGGAGTTTGAGAAAAAAATCCTTGCTGCGCTGCAGCTTTCATTGGTCATGAACAAAGGGTTCGGAGCACACGTGGGTGGGTGAAAAAACACCATTATAATTATTGATTGCTAACTTATGATTTTGTTCTCATTTTTCACTATTAATTATAATTGTGCATAAAATAATTGTAAACCTAAAAATAAATAGTTCTGATATTGTAGGTCTGCATTTGTTCTGAACTATGTAGCATTTCCATATGGGCAAACCAATTTTAATGAATGTAATTAATTTTATATTATAATTTTACACTTTTATACTATAATATTCAGATTTTTCTAATAAAAATTCATAATATCTTAGTTTAGCCAAAAGGCCCCAGCGGAGGATCGCATCATATCAATCAATCAACCAAAAAATCCCAAAGAGCCGTCCTACATCTTCAACTGAGGTGCACTGTACGGTTAAGTACTTTTGCAAATCTCTCCCATTCCCTGCACGCATCACAACGCCAGTCCCCCACATACCCACACCCCCCGAGCCTCTATCGTCGCAAATGCTGCACGTGCTCCGAGTTCTCCTTCCTGACTGTAATAAAAAAATAAATTAAATTATTACTTAATCGCACTTATTAAAATATATAATAATCGCAAAAAAAATATTAAAATAATTTTTTTTACTTTCAACTTTTTATTCTAAAAAAACAGTTACACCTCGAAGCATTGCCGGCTGGATCCAGATCTAATCAGCAGTATGGCGTCAGCTTTCGTCATTAATATCAGCTCCCCAGGGGCTCTCTCTCTTTTTCTATTTGCCGTTGCATTTGACTTCCATGATACTGATTTTTTTTTTTTTAAAAGGTATTTATTACTCTAATCCACCCAATCATTTATCCAGATAGTGTTATTGTCTTAAAAAAAAAAAAAAAAAAGTCCGGTTCTCTGTTCTCTGTGTCGTGGTTTCAAAGTCAGACTCGCAACCATTCTTTGACTTCCATTGTGCGCGAGAGATTTAAAAATTCAAAATATAATAAATTTAAATAAATATAATTAATTTTTATATAGCATAAAAAAACAATTATATTGATTTAAATTTATTAGTCAAAGGCTACGTCCATGCACAATTTCCTGCTCTCTTGAGCCAAAGACTAGGTAATCGATGCAAATTCAAGATGCCTATGCATCAACGAGTGAAGTAGAAGTTGTAATAATTGTTAGCTAAAAGTACAACAAAAGCCGAGGCTGTCTTCGTAATATGCCAATTCACATTGTTTCTTAAGATCTCAAAAACCATAACAACATACCATCTTAAGATTTCAACTGACAAAAAAGACGTTAGCACTCAAACAATCAAAAGCCAGTCACAAGTGTGTAAGAAAGCAAACTAAAGAGAACTAAAAGAGGGGAGTTTCGGATCTTACCTTGTCCTATTCACGGAGTGCTTCCGCCATTTATAGGCCTTTGAAAAATACATGTATGCCCTTCAGAAATGTAATCTTGGGCGAGGCAGAGGGGACACTGGATGAATTAAGAAAAAGAAAAAAAAAAAAGGAAAAAGGAAAAAAACCAAAAATACAGGGCCATGGTAGTTGATGCATGTGGAGCCACGTGTTTGATTAATTGCATTGCAATGCACTTTGCCGTCCAAGAAAATCACCCTGGTTTTTCTACAGCAGTTACAGAATCACCAGATCGTATGATCAAAATACCCGTCATGATTATCGTTACCTGTGTAACGTGGACTTTAATTCAACGGTTGTACACTGAGCACATCCACACTAAATCACACACTCATTACACACAACACATTTACATATCCACGCCTTGGAGGCTTGGGGAAAAGAAAAAGAGGTTTTCTCTTCCAGCTGCCTCATTCGGATTTCAGAAATCTCTCGCTGTGCTGCAGGCACTGTCAGTCTCTGCACGTTCCGCTGTTCACCTTTTGTCATCAATATATATATATATATATATATATATATATGTATTAGCATCACTCTCCTTCTTGCCACCCTCCTTCTATCTGTTTCCTTTTTAGCCGTTGAAGAGACAGAGGAGATACAAAAATGGACGTTTACCAGCAGTACTCAACGCCGGACTGCTTCCGCATTGACGACCTCCTCGATTTCTCCAACGACGACCCGTTCTCCTTCTCCTCCTCATCTTCCTCTGCCTCTCCAGCCTCCACCGTCGTCCACCACCATCTCCTCCCTCCTCCTCCTCCTCTTCCTCTGGCTTCCTCTGAAAGCGATTTATTTTACCGTAATTGCCCCTCCTCTGCATCCTTTGACCAGGCCGCTCTCTCCACTGACTTCACTGACAATCTTTCCATTCCCGTATGTCTGTTTCTTTTTTTTTTTTTTTTTGTTAGGTTTTCAGAACTATGAGAGGAATTTTACGTTTTACTCATTCTTTTTTTTTTTTAATGTATTTTTTTTATCTCGGGTTCTATAGAGTGATGACGTGGCCGAGCTGGAGTGGCTGTCGCAATTCGTAGACGACTCGTTCGCCGAATTTCCCCCGAATCCACTCTCCAGCAGTCAGCACTTCCTAACTGACGAGCCATTGTCAGGCACAGTGCGGAGCAAACGCTCGAGAGGTAAAGCAACCGACACTGCCACCCAGATGTCGGCGGCAACGGAATATGAATCTCCGGCGGCTGGTAAACCGAGAACGAACAAGGAAACGAGACGAGCGCCGTCGTCACAGGAGGAGGAGGGAGGGGTGCGGAGGTGCATGCACTGCGCGTCGGAGAAGACTCCACAATGGAGGTCGGGTCCGATGGGCCCCAAAACTCTATGCAATGCGTGCGGGGTGAGGTACAAGTCGGGTCGCCTGGTGCCCGAATACAGACCCGCGGCCAGCCCAACATTTGTGCTGACCGAGCACTCGAACTCCCACCGCAAGGTAATGGAGCTGCGGAGACAGAAGGAGATGCTGAGGCTGCAAAGGCCACAAGAAATACTACCAGACGGTCACCAGCAACACAACATCTATCATCATAATCATAATCATCATCATCATCATCATGAGGACTTTCAAGTATGCTGACGTGTCACAATCAGGAAAGCCTCGGCTCTAGTTTTTCCATCGGGTTTCCTCCTCGCTTACTTATTTCCCTTTTTTTTTTTTTTTTTTTTTTGTTTTGCTTTTAAATCTCAAATGGTTAAAAGAAAAGAAGGAAAGAAAAGGGAAATAACTGCAGCCAAAGCTACTCATTAAAACTCGCCTTCATTGTTGGGTTTTTAATAGTTTCAACTACCAGTTGCGTCGTTTTTAAACACTCGTTTTTGTATTGGATTGTTGCCATTCAAATCCGAGAGACAGAAAAGAGGATGTTAACTTGTGTATCACGTGACTAGCAGATGAGTCCAAGTGAATACGCAGCACTGTCTCTCACTATTTTCTGAGCCCAATTAAACCCTTTCAGTGTGTTTTATGGAGCGATTGGGTGAACTTAAATTGCTACGAAAATTGTAAATCCCTCAGGTTCGTCCAGGTAAGTGTGAATTTGCAGTTCTCCTGTAAATGATGGGCTTAATTATGAGCTCCGAGTCTGGCTCGACTTCCCTTGCTTGCCCTTTACTAGAGGGGGACTCCTTTCTGGGTTGGAGGCCTATTGCCACCAACAATTATTGATCTAAAATGATCTGGGCCGGTGGGGGACTCATCAAGGGAAGGTCGCGAGGGTGTGTAACCCATATATGCTGTGATAGATGTTGATTATGTAGCGAACAGGGACCCGATGCTTAGATAGCTATTGT
The DNA here is from genome assembly GCA_037832385.1 of Rhizophora apiculata. Classification (NCBI taxonomy): domain Eukaryota; kingdom Viridiplantae; phylum Streptophyta; class Magnoliopsida; order Malpighiales; family Rhizophoraceae; genus Rhizophora; species Rhizophora apiculata. The sequence continues at coordinate 12,293,862 of CM075430.1, forward strand.
AAAATTTTTAGCTTATTGAATTTTTCAGATCTTCTTGGGCGCGCTAAGATTCGAATGGTCCTACTGTTGATTAACCTCAACTCTCAAAACTTTTTTCTGGGAAAAAGGGGAGTTATTGGCCCAAGGTTTACAAGATCAGGCTTTAATTTGTTTGTTCTTTTGGTTTGTGGACCACTGCCCTTTTCGTGTAATTTTCGGTAACGCGCATCAATCCTTTCACATTCACAAACTGTAATTGAAGCTTGCAATCAAGTTTCTTCCTTGATCAAAGGTATCACGAGCTAGCGTATCATCAAGTTCCAAGTTCCATTGTTTCACTAGTGGCGAATGGAAAGACTGGTTCTTGTTTTTATACGTCACAGATCTCTCAGCTTTCTGCTCCTCTTGTCCTCCACCACTGAGATGACATGAGAAGGGAGTGCTGCCATGAATTAACCCCTCATAATAAAGTAAACTGAAATATCTAAAATATCGTTAGGAGTCACTGCAAATGGACATGTTGCCGTTCATCATCCACTTCAATGCAATAGTTACTCACGAAATGCATTGAGAAAACCTATAGTAACAGTATTTGAGCCTCATAAATTGTGAGTCAGCAGTTGTAGTGTAGTCCATTCATATCTACTTATTCAAGAAACGTACAGATTCTCTAACAATTACAATGGAATTATGCTTTTCGCTCTCAAGAGAGCTTAAAAATCAAAAGTTGGAACCTCTAAAGTAGAAGCCATCTGTTGCATGTTAGGCATGCAACAATGAGCAAACAGAATGCTCAAACTGAAATCCCATAATTACTGATTTTTGTAACTTCCTTGGTCAAGGCATTCCTTTCTTTCCTAGCCTCAGAAGCCAGACCAGAGACCTGCCAGCCAAATTAGCCCCAATAAGTCAATTTATTACCAGAAAAAGGACAAAATATATAGCATGGTCATATATTTTCCTACCAGTGCGCAAAACTATAAAAGTCAGTAGACATTCTATAAAATGGCAGTTCAGGACATGCAAGTTTGGTCAGTACAAACATCAAAAAAAATAGTAGCCGAAAGAACTATAAAACAAAGTTCCCAAGGGGAACCTTAAGAGAAAGAGCCTAGACATCTATCTTGTTAGCCTTGGGCTCAAATCCATTTATGGGAAAGGGAGAGGTAACCTTTGTTTTGTAGCTTATGGCCCAATGGATACGTTGATAGACCCAAAAAGAAAAAAACGCAGAACTATATATTTAACATTAGAGATCCACCCATGCCTAGCCTTAAGAACCATCAACCAATGAAGAAACAAAACTTCAATCTGTTTCCTTTGGTGGAGCTATCCCTTGTTGTGTAGCTCACAGCCCAATAAACTTGTTGATGGACTGAAAAAATCAGAACTATAACATTAAAGCTCCACCCATGCCTAGCCTTAGGAACCATCAACCAATGAAGAAACAAAACTTTAATCAGTTTCCTTTGATGGACATGCAGCTCAGATTGCAGTGAAGAGCGAAGCTGAAAGAAGGGGTCTCCAACTATTCTGATTCTTGTAATTATGTGTATTCCTATTAGCCTTTTACTTCATGCAACACAGCATAAAATATGAATGTTTTTTTCTTTTTTGATAGGTAACAACGTAGAAAATATTCCTGGCACATTTTAGAGTAGATAAATAGGATCTCCACTGAATGTAAGCCAAAGGTAGGAATACAAGTCTATAATGTTGTGAAAACTTACTTCTGAGCGAAATCTAGATGCTGCTCTACTCGGCAGTTCCCCAAGGACATCCTTTAAACCTGGGGCAATAGAACAAACAAAAACTGTGAGAAAAGTTTATTAATGAAAAAGGTGAAAAGAGGAAAAATCCAAAAAGGCATTCAAAGAAGGGCGATAGCCCAGCTACCCTAGCACTAAGCAGTTTAAGAGTCAGCATAGCAGGGTTGTCCACAAAGTTCACAAAACATTTTGGATTTCCATCCATACGAGATAAATGTGTCCTATGTGAACAATACGAGAAAAAGCACTCCCATACCAGCTGCTTGTCTTTCAATCTTATAAGCTGTATGAATCACACCATCAATCTGCTTGCCGGCTTGTCTGCAAGAAGAGACAAAACAGGATGAATGGCATAGCTCAACCCAAATGTACGTGGAATATTATCACACTGCCCATTGTGAGCCACAAACCTGAGTTTTTTCCTTCCACGGATAAACTCTTCCTCAGCTAATAATGCCCTCCTCTGCAAAATTATAGCATATTAGGGATTGCAACCAAAGACAGATTGTAAGAAAAACAATATGTGATGCATAAGCAGATTTATCACTCTATCTACTAGCAAATGTTGTTAAATTCAAAGATAGCAAACACCTTAATGCATATTCCAGATACCTAAATATACTAATGTCCTTTCTCTCCATACATTAGACAAGGCACCTGTTTGAATATAAAAAATTGATGGAAGTGCAGATGATTACCTCCAACTTGTCACTTTCAGCCTTCAGAAAGCTGACTGACTGTCTCAATTCCTTTACCTTAGCATCAGCTTGGGTGAACAAGGACTACAGCCACAAAAAGCGTTTAAACAAACAACACAAAGCCCTAATTCCAAATTCTATTCTATTCTATTATGAATTAAGATTGGAAGAGTGTTTAAAGTTAATTCCTATTGATGCATAAGGCAAGAAAGAAGAGGAAAACTAGACTCACCTCTTCACTCACAAAAAGCCGCAAAGTATTGTAATACAAGAAGCGTCTTGGCCCTGCAGAATAAATTAGACCAGTAACAATTATTTATTATTCAACTAATTGACAGAAAAGCAACATGAAGGGGAGCAAAGAACAAAGCTCCTTTTTGTATATTGGTAATCTCATTCAATTCATGACATGAGTCCATTATAGAACATAGCAAACTATCTAAAATGCATTCCCCAAAACCTCCATTGAGCTCCTTCTACTAACACATTTTGATATTAAAAACTTCATCACAGACTCCTAATTTGAATCCCATACTTTTAAATACCACAAGTCCCAAGCCAAAAGCAATCCCGCCCGTAATCAATGGACGTGAAGCAGCAATTTGAACGCCCTCTGCATCGAAAATTTCAAAAGCTAAGCATTGCCAACAAAAACAACGGGACAAATTAAAGGAAGAAAATTGTTTCTCTGATCTAATTCAACAACAATTACAATGTCACTCGATTATATACCTTTAACCTTTCCAAAGAATATATTCTCGTAAACACCAAGCTCAGACTTAACATCTTCAAGAGAATTCTACAAGAACCAATCAAATAAATAGAGACAAAACCTCAAAATATAGTACTATTTTCTCGGGAACCAAACAGAATGTGGAGAAAAAAAGAACGAGGTAACGATAATAAGCATACGATTGTTTGCTGCAAGTGCGCGGAAGAAGTGGATGTAATTTCTGAGAAGCGAGATCTGAATGCTTTAATGGCGGCGTCGAGCGTCTCTTGCATTGTCTTTTGGTAAATAAGAGCTTGTTGCGCTGCGTAGTCGATCCATGGCGCGGCTTCTTCTAGGGCTTTGGATTTTATTGTCGAAGAGAGGTCGTTTGGTGGTGGTGCGTTGGGCTTCTTCTCCGATGGCTGTTCTGCAACGGCCGCCATTTAGTCGGACGTTTCTTGAGCAGTCGACGTTTCTCTGTGCAATATATATTCCTACTCGGTTTTGTTGAGTTCGGATTTCCGAGCTCCAATGCTCGACCGGATATAAGATCTATTGTACAATTGTTTTTACCATTTTTTTTTTTTAATCCTTTGTCTTTATCAATTGTGCAAAATTTAAAAACAAATTAAAAATTTTATATTTAATATATTTTATTTTAATTTCATATATATATATATATATATATATATATATATTGAAAGGAAAGGCCGTTACACCTAAAAATAAAAGAAACAAAAAATCTCTTTATTTTTTTTATTACATATAAAATGCGAATTATTACCGGACAACGGACAAGTATGTTAAAATTTAAAAGTTTCAAACAAATAAATAATATCTAAGAGAAAAGGAAAAAGGAAAATAGTATGATGACGTGGCATGTGCAACAGCCGAGACCTGTCCCGTTACAGAGAAAGAAAGGCCTGTTTGTCTTGAAAATATAAACCATCTTAGCGTTATGTTCACCCCCTGGGGGATCTTCGAACCCACCAAAAGCATCACTTACAAGTGTTTGCTTCTTTCCGTCTTCTTCTTCTTCTTATTATTACAGCGATGCTGGAGTTATCTTCGACGCCTCCGTCTCTGGTTCGGTTGTTGATTCGGAGCTTGAACGAAGCTAATGTCGACTTGGTTTTGCGAGAGCTCTGTCAGGTGGTAGTTGTCTTATATCTTTTTTTTCTTTTCTTTTCTTCTGTAATTGTTGAATTCTTCGCCAACTTTCTGTGTTTCTATTCTTTTCATCATCAAAATGTTTTTTGTTTTGTTTTGTTTTTTTTTTTTCTGGTTTTCTTTGGCCGTAGTTATGTGAATTTTTTTGTTTTTTTGTTTTTTTGTTTTAAATTTAAAATCGGCTTCGGTTTATTAATGGTTTTTCTTTTCTTGGGTTTTCCTGCTTTTCTTTCTTTCGTTTTCTTTTTGTTTTCTCTAATTTTGAATCATTTTTCTATTTTTTTAATCATCAAGAAACCCTAAACTACCCGCTTTTCTTGCATTGGTCCCCTGACGTCTCAGTTTGGCTCTCTCTTTATTTATCAAGAAACCCCAAGTTTAAGGTACATTTTTCTTTGGCTGCAGTCATGCTGATTATTAGGTTTTGTTATTGGTTTGGGTTTAATGATGACTTTCTAGTTTCTTGGGATCCTTATTATTTTCTCTCTTTCAATTTATTTTTCTTCTTTTTGGTTAATTTCTGCGGGTTCTGTAAACTTGTGTTGGGTGGATTTGCTGGAATGATGATGAGTCTTTAACCTTTTTTTTTTTAATTTATTCTTTATTGGTTTTTTTATGACTCTTTTTTATTTTAATTGTATAGTTACTTTTCAAAATCAATTGTATGGTTCGGCTTCCTGTTTATTTGAAGTCAACATTGTTATATGTAAATAGTATGATTTGATTGTAGCGTGTTTAGGGAATTGGAGATGAGGTTGGTCAATCTATGTGCTTTTGTTTTTGTACACAATTTTGTAGGCTTCGTAAAAGCTTTAACAAGCTTGGCTTTCTAATGCTATCTTTATGGAACTATTGTACAGGCAATTCAGGAGCTTCAGGCTAGAACACCTCATGCACAGTCAATAGGAAACTTGAATGTGTAATTGGTAGATGCTGCTTTGGATATCTACCAGACCCTAGCGCCGGAGCTGGACACCGAAGGAAGATTCCTTTTTCTGAATGCTGTTGCCAATCAATTGCATTATCCCAATAACCATACACATTACTTCTCTTCTATCCTTTTGTACTTATTTGCTGAATCAAATCAGGTAAGACGATTTTTCTAAGCTTAACTTAATGTCACCTTTAGATAGCTTAAGACAGCTCATATGGTGTAAAGAAGTGTATTGGATTTTTTATGCAAAAAGATGCAGGGCTTAGATGCTGTAGTTGCTATGCTTGCATCAAACTGTTGTTGCCGAGTTTAATTTTGCTGTGGTTGATGGGAAATTATCCAGGAGCAGATCACGAGAGTTACTGGAGCGCTTGATTGTTTAATTGACTGCATCCATGGGGCCTTATTATTACTTTTATTGAGCTTATAAAGCTGACTGCTTTAGGATTCTAATTCGCTCTTCTTTGTGCAGACTAATTTCTCTTTCTGGGTTTATGTGGGCAGAATTGGAGATACGATTGCTGGAACCGGTCCTTCATAGGACGCGCACCAGAGAAAGAAAAACTTTCTGAATCGGTTGCAAGGTCATGCGGGGACTTAAAGTCCATGGATGAAAGTATGGACACAGGTTGGGTTTCTGAGGACACACACTAAGACTCTGGCCTTGCAGTGATAAGATGGATAGTTGATAACAGTCCTTGAATTTTGTTTGACATTGTCATGCAGCAGCAGTCGTACTATTTAGATGTCTTGCGTTTTATTTATTGGATAAGGTTAAATTGAGTTCTTGATTCTATTCTACAGATTTTTCTATTGGTTGAGCTGGGGCTAGCTTCCTCACATAAAAGCACAGGGGAATGCGAATGGAGTCAGCTCACCTTCAATGACTTATGGAACATTGATTCTTTTTGATCAATGACCTAAAGATGCTTTTCTATTGTTCATTCATTTGAACATTGAAGAAAGGATTAAGAGTAGCCGTATTACCATCAACCTGTTAATGATTTAGTGGCTCTGCACCTTTATCTTTAGGAGACGGATTAAAACAAAATGTCCCCGTTGTGGACAAACCACAGGGACACAACATGAACGAGAGGAAGCTACAATTGTCGCAACCATTCACTTGTTATAACAGTATTTCTAAAAAGAAAACAAAAGAAACAGATATCCATCACTTAAAAGAAACTGATTGTTGATTCAAAATCCGAAACTTTCATATAACAGAGCTTCCTCTCATTACTCTCTGCGAACCAAATACAGCTTACCGACAACATGAAGTATAGCAACAAAAGCTATGAAACCAATGCTCATAATAAGTACAACATTGGGGGAGATCTTGAGCCCCGGAGCATCATCAGTGTAGAACTGGAGCATAGTCCCAGCTGCTCCTGCCGAGGCCCCGCTACTCGTGGTTCTCCTCCTGCGCATACTTGCAGCCGCCGCAGCGGTTCCTCTCTGGGGAGCTGCTCCGCCTAATGCCATTTCTGAGAGACTCACAGCCACCAAATAGTTCAGTTCCCTGTACAAATGCTCGTATCTAAACGCAAACTAAACACAAATGCCAGTACTCATGTTTAAGATATTTCCATTAGCTTCCAACAATGTCACGCCGCCAGAACTTCCAATAATTGCGCAAAATGAACAAACAATTGAGGCGATTTCAATTACACCCAATAGAATTACACAAAACAGAGGCCCTTGCCCTTGCAGTATCAAGCAAATGGAACCTAATAAGCTATTTACTTGTAAACCGTAATACATATACGCAAATGAGAAAAATAATATGAAAAACAACAACAACAAAAAAATTCAAAAAAAAAAATTGTTATGTTAACTATAATCTCAATTTCAAAAGAAAATAGGAAAAAAAAATAAAACAATTCAGAGCAATTGAGTCTCAATATGTAATCGATTCTAGTAAAGATCTAAACGATCGGATGAACAGAATTGGTAGATCGGATAGCTATAAGGTAGATTAAACACATAGATCCAACTAGAAAAGGAAAAATAAATAGAAAAGGTAAAATAAAAATGAAAAGGAAAAATAAGAAAACTCGCCTGAGTCGACTCGAAGAGGTCGGCTATGTGGAGCAGCCGATGAGAGAAACCTTGGATCGATGAACTTTGACTGGAGATGTTCGAAGGGTTTTTGTAAAATCTCCGACTCCGGCCTCTTAAAAAACCGCCTTCCGGTTTAGGTGTTGTGCTCCCCAGTTTCTCCACGCATATCTGGCCAATTAGTTTCTTCCACGTCGGATCTCGAACGCTGACTTCCTTTTCAAAAGTTGGCTCTCCCGGATTGTACGCGTAAATGCGGTTGGGTTTGTGGGCTATTGGGCCCAATACCGTCGGTTTGTGTTTCGATCAGGTGAAAAAAAAAAAAAAAAATCTCTTAAATATTAATTTTAAATTTAAAGTTTGATCCTTGATTCTTATAAATAAAAAAAAAAAAACAAATAAAAGTCTAAAAAGAAAGAACGCACGTGCGACAATGAGAAGTAATATAAAAAAAATTGTTAAAAGTTAGTCATCGTATCATAAATACACTTAATTGGACCCATAAATTAAAAATAAAAGATTGATTCGTGATTTTGTGGCTTAGGAGTACAAATTGGACAAATAAAAATTCTCTGAAAAAAAGTAAATATTATAATAAATAATATTAAAAAATCTTAAAACATATATTTTATATTATTTATTATAATATGTGTATTTTTTACAAATTTTACTAAAAATATACATTTAAGTGGCAAAATTATGAATTTGTCTAGTTCGACCCTATGTTTTATTAGTTGAATAAATAACAATCTCATCAATCACATGATACAAGTTCATTAATGACTTGGTCTGTCATTGAGTGGTTCAGGTGCTTGCCATAGTATATATGTATGTGTATATATATATATATATATAATTTTAAATAAAAAAATTATTTTTATTTAAATTTTTTATTTTCTCTCACATTTGATATTAAGATAACTTTACTTGTTTAAAATACGAGATGAATTAAAAAATTCCACTAAGTTTAATCTCATTTTCATGTTATTGAATATTAATGATATGTACGATAAAATCGTTATATTTTAACAGTTACGAAAATTTAGCATTGTAATGCTACAAATTCAAATTTAAATTCAAATTCAAATTCAATGGTAATATTGAACCGTTAATTATAAGTTCAGTGATAATTTTTATTTTTTTTTATCTGTTTCCAGCCTCCTCGTTCAAAAGCAGTAGCCCATTGAGAAAAGATTTTTTACTTTTTTGGGTCCAGTCAAGGTAGCTAGGCAAGTCAAACACAAATAGCGTACGTATCATTTGCGTGGTTGTTTGCTTCCCGCGCTTTTGCGTCTTTTTATTTCATTTTTATTTTTTTTCCCAGCTACCGCCACAATTATTTTCTTCTTCTTCATATGGTAGCTACAACATTTTACACAAGTTCCCTTTTTGTCTTTGAAATCGAGGAGGATTTTATTTTCCCATGTACCGAAAAAGAAAAAAAAAAAAAAAAAGCACAAAAGATTCTAACTTCATTAGTTTTAGGGCCATTTATTCCAATTTAGAAAATCTCTTGGAGCCGCACCCAGCCCCGCAGGCTTCTTTCTCTCACAAGTTATTTAATACACAATTTTATTGTCTCTCGAGTAACACACACGAGATAATACGACGGTAATTTGATATGATTTTTTTAAAAAAAAAAAAATTGGTTCAAAGTTACTAAATTTTAAATATATTAATATTAATATTAAGTCTGAAAAAATTTATTTAAATTTAATAATAATATTTAAGTGATGATTTTTTTTTTAATAATACTTACATAATAATTTTTTATAATAAGTTTACGGGAGAATTTGAACGAGAGGAGAGGAGAAGATGATGAGTAATACTTTTCTATTTTTATTAAAAAAAAAACATAGATGCAGCTCGTTTAGTTGCCTCTCTTGCTTCCGACTCCAATCCCACATAAGCATGAACTGATAATAACTTCTACTTCCACTATATAATTAAATTTCATAGTTCCACCATAAATTTCTGCCAGTATACCCATTAGAAGGCCTTAGAAAATGAGTCAGTGTGTTCCCAATTGGGATCTTGACGACGATTCTGCTCCACCTAAGGTCTCCCTTCGCTCTAATTCCAATTCCCCCATGTACTCTCTCTCTCTTTCTCTCGCTCTCTATCTCTCTCTCTCTCTCTCACACACATCCGTTGCTTGTTTTGTAAGAATGAATCAACGGTTTCAACTTACAACTAACCGACATATGTGCTTGTGTTGACGCAGGATGGACTACGAAGTAGCAGAGCTGACATGGGAAAATGGGCAACTAACCATGCACGGCCTATGTCCGCCGCGCGCGGCTGCCAGACCCAACTCTCCCTCCAAATACACCTGGGATAAGTCACGCGGCCCGAGTGGCACCCTCGAGTCCATAGTTAGTCAAGCCACTTGCTTGCCAGGAAACAAGCCAATTTTTGACAGCGCCGGATTAGACGAGCCGGTTCCATGGTCGGCCAACCACAATCACCCCCACAGCCTCCTCCCCGGAGCCTCCTCTTCGGCCTCAGCCGCCATGACCATGGACGCTTTGGTTCCATGCTCGACGGAGAACATGTCCCACGCGGCGACGGAACCCCTGCCAGCTGGTGAGTTGGGCACTCCCTTGGTGGGATGCTCCGCTCGCGTGGGTTCCTGCACCGGCCCCGCCGCCACCTCCACCGCCACCGCAGACGAAACCGACCATCTCCCTCCCGAAAAACGCGCGAGGGCGGCGCGTGTTCAAGTGGCGCCCAGCAAGGACCAAAGCGTGAGTGGCAGCGCCAATACATCTGGAAGGGATAGCCAGCACGTGACGTTGGACACGTGCGAGAAGGATTTTGGGTTCACTTCTCCTTCGTCTGTATCTCATCAGGAAGGCAACAGCACCGTCAAACCCAAGACAGCCACCGGCGACAACGAGAATGACTTAGTTTGTCACAGCAGACCCCCACAGGCAAAAACTAATTTCTCTTATTTTAACGGGTGTTTTTCTTTTTTTCTTTTTTAAAGGTTATTTATAAATTACTGAAATTAAATGTTTGATTTATTTCTTGTGTTGCGTTAATTAATTATTTAAATTAATTAAAGAGGGAGACAGGTGACGAAAGGGACAAGAAGAAAGGAATAGGAAAATCATCTGCTTCAACTAAAAGTAGTAGGGCCGCTGCTGTTCATAACCAATCCGAGCGTGTATGTTCTATCCTCTCTCTCTAAAATAGGAAAAAAATTGGTACTTTTAATTGGCTACATAGATTCGTGGCAATCCATGCGGATTGCGGAGTGGATATGATCAATCATATAATTTCCTCAAAATAATAATAGCCGTTGATGCGCCAATGATTGGTCTGGGACCTGCTAGGATAACATGCTGAAGATTGGGGCATCTTCCAGTCATTAATTTGTAGTAATGGTTTTGGGGTGGACTTGAAGACCATCAAAATGTGTAAAAAGGGACTCTGAAATTAGTTGGATATTATTATTTTTATTATTATTCTTATTTTCAAATCAAATTACAAAAGTGGTTGTTGGGAGTTTCTGGCTTGCCACCGTATGCTATGGGAATTTTAGAGCTAATTTTAGTTACGTAAATGTATTTTGGAATTGAAGGGTTACGCTGAAAATATTTTCCTTAGTTATGTTCACATATGGCGTAAATAATTTCCACGAATTTCAATGCAGAAAAGAAGAGATAAGATAAACCAGAGAATGAAGACCCTTCAGAAAATGGTTCCCAATTCCAACAAGGTACGAAACTTCGGTAAATTTTATAACATTTTTTAGATATATCCCTGCTTGTTTTTCCTTTCACATTTATTGAACATCGCTTGATTGGCATCAATTCTGCCGTTAAACTCCATTCTTTGTTAATCTTCTCTTTTACGAGGTGGATTCTACCAAACATGGGAGCAATCTGAGATTTGCAATTTTAAGGATAATGCTTTCACAGTTATATTTTCCTTCTTTTTTTTTTCCTGATTTACGAGAAGGGCAATGAGTGGTGACAAATCCCATTCACTTGAACAGATATACACCGAACAATCGTTGATTCCGACCTTTGGGGAAATGGATATGCATTTAATTTTCTGGTTCAGTATCTTTGCTTGGTAACCGACCTGTACATATCCTCAGTACGTAGCCTGCTTTTTTTTCGTGGACTTTAAGCTGGAAAATGTCACTTTTTAGTGAATATTATGAACTGTACATGAAATGTGATAGATTGTGACGTCACATCCCACTTGACAGAGTATCGGCTCTCGTCCGAGCTTAAAGTTGCCTTTTATTCTCTCACGAGCTCACACGTTTACTAAGGCAAAGTCTATTGGGGAACTTTTTAGCACTCATTTCATTCCACTTGCTGACAAAAATATTATCGAAATGTAAATTGCAATGCATATAGCTATTGGTCATGGTTCAAGTTGCCAAAGACAATTTCTTTTGTAGACCACATAGATGCATAAATGTAGTAGATATTAACATTTATCATGGCATTGATAGAATGTCCAATGGAGGACATTGCGGATAGATGATAGCATAAATGTGGTCCAAAACTCTTTTGTGTTGAACTGGCTATTATCTGTGTGGTGGGGCTGATTCAGTAATCGTAGCCCACATACCCATTTTGCTATGGGGTCGACTTGGCCGAAGGTTGTTTGCTTTCCAGACAACCCGTCGCTACCACATAAATTCCTAAAACATTGGGGCCCCGATGCTTCTGTTTTTATATAGTATAAGATACGTTTATAATTTTTATAATAATTATTTGCAATTCAGCATATAAATTTTCTTCATTCCATTATATTTGATGTTGAGTTGACTCGATTTTCTTATAATAAAAATTAAATTAGAGGACAATAATTTTTTTTATTAAATTTAGACAAGTTACAAAATGATATGATTAATTACAAAAGTTGGGACACAAATCTAGACTTAAGGTCAGTGATTATTTAATTATCCTTTAATTGATTGATTCATGGATTTTGCGACAGACGGATAAGGCGTCAATGCTCGATGAGGTGATCGACTACTTGAAACAATTGCAAGCTCAAGTCCAAATGATGGGCAGAATGAATATGCAACCCATGATGTTGCCAATGGCCATGCAGCAGCAACTGCAAATGTCGATGATGAGTCCGATGAGCTTTGGGATGGGTATGGGTATGGGTGTCATGGACATGAGCTCAATCGCCCGTCCAAATGTAGCTAACGTCCCTTTGGTTCTTCACCCGACAGCTTTCATGCCTATGATTTCCTGGGACGGCTCCGCTGCCGACCCTCGGCTACAAGCCACTTCTACTCCACTAATGCCCGACCCATTATCCACATCGCTTGCTTCTCAGTCGAAGGTAGCATCAAATACAATTAGTATTTGAAAACCCTTTAAGCTAAAGACACAGGCAACTTTTCCCATGATAGCATAAGACATTGCCTATTTTAGTTAATTCCAAATTGATTTTTTTTTTTTTTTTGCAGCCAATGAATATGGATGCTCACAGCAGAATGGCTGCAATGTACCAACAGCTACAACAACAACAACAACAGCAGCAGCAGCAGCAGCAGCAACAGCAGCAACCACCTACTTCCACTTTCAAGAGTTAATAAAGTTATGCCCTATGCCCTTTGCTATCACGTTCTTCACTTTTCTACAACAAATTCTCCTTTGCTTGCTCAAAGGGTAAGCGCGTGGTTTTATCTCGGCAACCAAGAGAGGGAATTTGACCAATGGTAACATGTGGATATTCCTTCTCGTTGAGGTAAAAAAAAAAAAAAAAAACCCACTACCATTTTTCTTTCTGTTTAGTTCAATGCTCCTTGCAATAGCTCATCTGTAATTTTTAGCTTATTTCCATGGTAATAAATTAGTACTTCTGCAATCTCTGTATTCACTATATATGACATTTTGAAGCATTACTTTTGCGTTAGTCACAGCTGTTCCAAGATCAAAATATAAAAATTTGTATTTTATACCTTGGCCAATCATATTCTTACCCTACTTAAGTACTGGGTTAGAGCAAGGTACAAGTGATCTTATCCCTTCCGTCTCTCTTATCTAAAATAGGTTTTCTTGGTCATAAAAAGAAGTATACTTCAGGGGTTAAATCACATCTTTGTCTTAGATAACCGAGGTTATAAACCCCCCAAAATAAAATATAACTTAGGAAACGAAATGTTGAAATTAAACAAAAGTTAAAAGAACATTGACTAGGTATTTGAGACACCTAATAATTGCGTGGGTTTGGAGCTATTAGAAAACATAGAAAACCAATCGAACTAATTACATGTCTTACCGATCGTCCACGCACTTTTTAATGATCACCATCATCCAGCAAATCATTTCGAAAGTGTCGACAAGCTGGTCACCGGAGACATCTAACATGCTAAAGTCCGCCAAGAGATGCATATAGAAATGACTGGAGGCTGAACCGTCAACTTGGGCTAAGGAATCACCACACGTTTGTCCATCGTACACTTCACATAAATTTCAATGTCTGCGGGCCTTTTGGCCTATCGGCCTGTCTTTCTCTCTCTCTCTCTCTCTTTCTTTGTTTTACTTAAATTGTATACAAGAAAATAAAACAAGAATTAGATGATTGTGCAAGGAACACTTGGACCACGAGAACACCACATATTCGTTCTAGCTCAAAGTCTAGGCTCTTTTGTTTCTTAAGGAATGGCCAACTTCATGCTCAATAAGTCAGTCACTATAACTATTTGATATTGTCAAAGCGAATTAGTATTATTTCCGTTGAAATATGTTGGTGTTTCTTTCATACGAGACATGACTACACTGATCAAACTCAGTCGATTCTAACACACACACACACATTCTCTCTCTCTGTCTGTCTCTCTTCCTCACTCTTGCACCTGATCCTTGGCTCTCATCTCCCTCCATTCCTTTTTTCATCTCCTCTTTCCCTCACAACACCGGCAACACCTCCCTTCTCCTCCTTCGTAATCCCCATCTCCAAGCTCTATCACCACCACAGTCATCTTCAACCTCTTGCGCACTCTCATCTCTAGCTGACATCGAAAATGTTCTGAGACATTTGCTTAGGATAGGCCTTATAGGCGAAGTACGGATAGGCATTACCGAGAGAGGGAGAGAAAGCAATGATCGTCCCACAGTAACACTTTTCAATCAAATAATTGGTAATTCATTGGTGAACTTATCTCAATCTCATAGAAAAGTCAGCCTAAGATTTGACGAGACAAGCTGCTGGGAATCTCATGTTGATACTTTTCTTTAACTTATTTGGACAAACTGAACGTTATTGTCTTAATTTAACCAAATTGAATAGTTAGTGACCCCGGGTCAATTTATTCCACTTTACGCCATCCTAATCCAACTTCTGAGAGTATGCCATTTCTATTTTCCTCTTGACAGTTTTTTTTTTTTGTGGGAAATATCTGACCATCAAACTAGACTTTATACTAAGGTTAATGTCCTAATTTGATTTTTAATTTGTTCAGGTTAAAAAATAATAAATTTTTTAATTATAACCCCCCCAAAAAAAAAAAGTGAAATGATGTCGTTTTTGTCCCTTCATTATTAATTTTAAAGGAATCTGAAAGGTGGGGTGAGATTAAAACTTTATGAAAGATGAAGCGTTTCAAAGAGTGTCCTTATAATCGAGTGAAACAAAGTGTTTTTAAAATCAAGGGAAAGGCAAGAGGTGTTTGTGCAATTAAGAAGAAAAAAGAAAAGGAAAAAGAAAAAGGTATAAAAGGAGAAGGATGGGGAAAGGCCTAATTTTGGCCCAGCTGTGCCTAATTAAAGGTTTATCTCCAGATGAATCTTGGACAAAATTGGGACGTGGATGTTATTGCAGTTTGGTCCAGATAAGTTATTGAGCCTGCCATTTGAGCCTCTTTAAATGTTATTGCAGGCCGGCATAGCTGTCTTGACTCGAACCCTCTTGTAAGAAGATAACCTTTCTCGAGTTTCTATCGAGGTTTCAGCAAATCTAAACATATGTCCTCACAATTTGTTCCTCTAATAATGCATAATTTTTCTTGATAGAGTTATGGGGTGCTACCCCACTTTCCCTTTTTCTGTGAGCGAAAAACGAAGATATGTTTTTGGTGGTCATCTGGCTTATACGATTTTTGGTTTTTCCATGGTCCCATTTTTCTCGGCCGGCTAACAACAGCCAGAATTTTCCCATCATTCTGTTTTTTTTTTTTTTTTTTTGGGATGGGAAAATGGACATTGGATGGAATTACAGTTGATGCAAACTTAATGTCAGGCTAGAACTGCTGGGGCTATAGGGCCCAGTGGCCACCCAAGTCTGGCTTGGGAGAGAGTCTGATGTTTGAACCCAAGTTTATCCAATAAAAAAAAAAAAACTCTTTTTCTTTCAATTCGGCAAAGGAAAAAAAAAATGTCCTTCAAAGATATTCTAATAATTAAAAATTTAAAATTTTATCTTTAATATTTTAAGTTTTTTTTTTTTTTTAAGACTAATTTTTAAACTGAAATCGTAACGCAGGGTTACCACATTTCCAATTGATCAAGTGCTTTTGTTATGATAGTCAGATACTGCCTTCTTAGGCAACAACCTTGCGCCCTCCACGATGGCCACTTCCATTTTTCCCTTCTTTTGATGATTTTATGGGATATGATTGAGGACTTGCACTACAGTTGGTAAGAGAAGAGATTTACTGTCCCTTCTAATAAATTAGAAAAGAAAATTTTGACTAAAGACCTCGCCCTTGGGATATGGACATGGATATGAAGGGAATTACGAGGTCATGTCACCCATTTAATAAATAACTTATAGTTCAACGAACTTTTAAAAACACTTAAAAAGGAAATATGTAAATCATATATATATATATATATATATATATAGAGTTGTATTTGAACTGAACTAAATGCAGAATCAATGAAATTGAATCACAGAAACGAATAAGAATCATGATAGGACTAAGTACAATGCAAATTAAATACGCAAAGGAACTGCACAGCTTTTGTGGTCCTGGTTTCCGCCCATGGAGAACCGGAAGGAAGGCCCTGCAAGTTGCAAAGCCAGGGAAGCCAGTGCACGTGTGACCAGCATTCAGCAAACACACAACCGACTTTTGGGTTTTTTGGCCGCTTCCTCGAGCACAAATCTCAATGCCAAATTCAATGCCGTCTATTCTCGTGGGTCCAAAGCATCCAACCCAAAGGACCAACCGGCCACCAATCTTCCACCACTCCCACAAAGTCCCGATCTTTAACCCTTCAAAGCCCACTGTCGGTGAGCCAACGGGGAGATTTAAATGTAATTAATCGAATTAAGCAAAGCTTAGCTGGTGTGCTTGTACTTGTGTTTGCAGAGAGAAACCGGGAGATTCGAATCTTATGATCTTTTATTATTATGTTTGCTTCCACCCACCTTCCAAATGGCCCAGACCATTGTCGTTTTCTGCATTTTTTTAATTCCTTGTCGCGGGCACCGATTCTTTATTCATCATAGCACACAGCTAGAGTATCACAGACTAGATCCTTTTCTCCCACTTCTCAAGGACAGGAAAGCAAACAGCACAACATAAAAAAGACACTTGGTTGTCGCCTTCGGAATCCTCCACTAGAATTTCCCCCAAATATAAATTTCTCATAAGCCCTCATCATTCCTATCAATCAAATAACCAATACCCCATAAGACTTTTTCTTGCTTTCTCTCATCTTTTTCTCTAGCACGTGTTGTGCTGCATCATAATTGAAACCTTTCGGCTTGGTGTAAATCGGCTTTCGAAGAACTTCATTTTTCCACGACAAAAGGTTCCAATCTTTCTGTCAGTCTTCTCAAGAAAATGGCTACATCTTCTTCTCTTGCAATTTCTCCAAGAAAGCTCCGATCAGATCTGTACTCGTATTCCTACCAGAATGACTCAAACACCCCTCTTGTCATATCCGTTCTGGCTTCTCTCATCGAGAGAACCATGGCAAGAAATGAAAGAATCGCCAAGAATTGTTCGTGGGCATTATCAAGAGATATCAGGACTCGGGTCTTTGATTGCCATGAAGCACCAGACATGACAATTCAATCCTATCTTGAAAGAATTTTTCGATACACTCGCGCTGGACCGTCGGTTTATGTTGTTGCATATGTTTACATTGATCGGTTTTGCCAGTCCAATCCAGGGTTTAGAATCAATGCAAGAAATGTGCATAGACTTCTCATCACAACTATCATGGTGGCTTCTAAGTATGTAGAGGATATGTAAGTTCTCTGTCTCTTTCTCTGTTTTTGTTTTTTAATTTTTTTCTTCTCTCTTCCTTTTAAATCTTATCCTGATTCTGGGGTCTTCAATGAATAAAAGATTGCTTCAAATTCAATGCCCCTAATGTTTGCTTCCCTTTCCTTGAACAGGAATTACAGGAATTCTTATTTTGCTCGAGTTGGGGGTTTAACTACAATTGAACTGAACAAGCTGGAGCTTGAATTTCTGTTCTTGATGGGTTTTAAATTGCATGTCAATGTGAGTTGTTTTGAGAGCTATTGCTGTCATTTAGAGAGGGAAGTTAGCATTGAAGGAGGTTACCAGATAGAGAAGGCTCTGAGATGTGCAGAAGAGATCAAATCAAGGCAACACGAACAAAAAAGATATAGTCAGATTGCTCGGATCATGTTGTAGATTCTTGGAAGGGGAAGCAATTTCGTCCTGGCATTTCTGCCGAGTTAATTCCAGGGATTCTTTTTTTTTTTTTTTTTATTGGGGGTTAAGAAGAGAGATCGAAAAGCCGGGAAAAAAAAAATAAAATTACGAACGCAGAATCAAGAAGTTCCAATCAAGTATTCTTGTAGTACAGATTTTGTGTTTCTTGGGGGGCATTGGCTTTTTAACTCGGGCAGTGAAGCCATGTACAGAGTTTATGCATTGATTTTCTATTTGGACACGTGGAAAATATTCCAAGCAGTAATGTAGCACCTTCGGTATTGAAGATCATGTCCATTTGTACGGAATGAGAGGGAAAAATTTTAAAAAATAAAAACTGTGTTTTTAGGGGTCTAGTCTAATCACCTAAATTATAAATTTTCAGTCTCATTTTGTTATGTTGGAAGGCTAAATCTATATAATATATGAAAGGGTGACTTTTTATTGGTTGTAATTCAAAGCCTAATGCTAAAAGGAACTCTAATAGAAACATTGAAATTCTAATGCGGTTTCGTTTTGAATTGTGTTGATTGAGGCGGGTCAAGTGGTTTGAGCTGCTTGATCAACACACCTAATGCCTCTTGAGGCCACTGGAAACCAAAAATAGATACCAAGTCTCGTTATTATGGCTCTTTCATTTCACGGCTAAATAGCCACATTTGTGACAAAAACGTCCATTTGGTGTATAGACACTACACTATTTTTATTTTCCCTTCGTTCGGGATTCTCCGAGTCCTCAAAAAAATTTTGGGTAAATGTGTGTGCATACAAATGATCACACGAGTCCTTCGATCATGCTTTATTTAATTATTATTATTACTATTATTACTATTTTGAATGAGCCACCTTTCGTCCGAACAGTTATGCCCATTCTCACAAAAACCCAAACCAGAAAACACACCCCGTGGCTACTGTGGGAGATAAATGCGTAGGCTTCCCAAGCCATTTGCTCTTCAAAGCTGAAACCAGCATTGAGATGTAAAAAATTCCTTCTAACTTAAAATTTTAAATTATTTGTGAGATCCAAATGTGAAAAGTATCAACAAAAGAAATACTCATTTTATTAATAAAAATTTATAATTAAATATAAAAATAATATAATTTGATATAAAATTTTGATATAATATTAAAAAATAATTCAATTCAAAATTTTAAATTATTATGTATTAAACTTTAACGAGAGAGCTGATACCCTAAAGCACAAACTCAACTTGGGAAGCGCCCCACCAAAAAGAAAAAAAAAAAGAAGGAAAGAAAAATCTTAATTAATTGGCTTTACAGAAAAATTAATTGAACGGAAAGTACCCTTATTTTGGAAGATAGGCCCGGACAAACTAATAGTATTCCTGATATTTTAGCTAAAATGGTAACTTAATACATCTACGAGCCTCGTAGTTTGGTTGTTAGTGATAGGTATTGCCAGATAATGAGTTCTAAGCAAAACCTTTTTCTTTGGAGTTTTTTAATGGCTCGAAAGTGAATAATATTTTTTCCGTTCCAAGAGAAAAAGAAAAAACACTTTTTTTTTTGCCCGAAAATTTATTGTCCTATGCGATACATAAATAATAATATTGTGATTTACGTACATCACGGAGACCAGTTTCAAATTATATATTCCAACTTTGGTTTGATTTGGTTGTTTAAGCATATGATAAGGACGAGTCTTGGGATTGCATTACAATTAACCATAGTTGGACAAATCATAACATAATGCCAATAATGCATTTCCAACGGAAGACATGTCTGACGAAGGAAACAGGAAGGAAACATGGAGTTGAGTGACACGAGACAACGGGTGATTCGAGAGGCATTTGGCCTTTTTTTTATAATTGGAAGCAATCCAATAATTCACACGATAAATAAATAGTTTATGCTAGCCGGGGACAAACATGTGTTTTAGCCAAGTCTTCCCTTTGCTTCGTTTCTAGTTCTGGCCGGCCTTAATTTAAAAGAAGTGGCCGCATCACCCACCGACCAACTGCCTGGCTAGTTTCGTGCAATCGGATTTTCGGCGATATGGATTTGGTTTTTTGTACCAATGTATGTCACCTCTACGTGTACGACATTTCTATGATTGGTTGGCTGCTCTTTCTTGCTTGCATGGCACTCTACAATATCGTACCTAGTACTTGTCCCCTTCCATTACATTGAATTAACATGGTCATCGTGACTTGACAACAATGCTCTTTCCTAGTCAATGGACTTGGCTTACCTCTACCGATGCCTTTCATCTTTGCACGCGGGAGCAAGAGAAGTTGAGTTTTATCAAATTCAAAGAGGTTAAGTTGTTAAGTGAAATGATCACGTATTAAAATTTAACATATTCACAACTCACACACAATTTGTTGAATTAAAATATACATAAAATTTTTCAAAATAATAATAATAATAAAAAAAGAGTCTCATAAATATTATATTAAAAAAATAAGAAATATATAATTAAATATAAAAATAATATAATTTAAATATTATGTTAAAATAAACAATTATTCAACTCAAGACCTTCAATTGTACTGCAAAATACAGCACACTAATAAGTAACAAATCTAACGAATGCTGGCCTTTTCACCCTTAACAAAGAACGCTTTGTGCATTTTCTTTGGGATAGAAATTAGAAGGATCCACCTTAAGATACTGCGCGCGGTTGGTGAAAGAGAGCAATTCTCTGTCCAACTTTAGTTTGTTGATCATGAAGTACAGATTACCCAAATGTTCATAGGAAGAAAGTGATTACAGGTGGTAGAAACCTTGGTTATGGGGCACCCATCAATTTGTAAAGAATTTAAATGGAATAATGACTGCCATCCAAATGGTCCTTCTTTCACAACCTTAAGTCCTGATGAAAACACATTTCTAGCTAATCCTCGCAACACCAAGCATAGAGTCTGAATATGGGATCTTGGAATCAAATTCCAGACTTTCGTTTTTTTCAATTCAATTTGATAAAAAAAAAAAAAAAAAAGAGGGTGGGGGGTCGATCCTCAAAAATCGCAACTAGGAAAATAATCCAATGCCCGTGGCCTCGGTGCTTGAAACCATAAATAGAATACTCTATTCTGGCAACAAACTAGATTAATTAAGGTAAATAAACAAAAAAAGCTGGCATCTTATGTTTATACTTTTTATTTTCTATTAAAAAATTTTATTAAGTCACAAAGTAGTTATTTTCATTCTCATAAACTTTATCCTCATTAGATTCTAAAGTCTTAAAAATAAAAATTTTAAATTTTAATCATTAAAATATTTCCTGAGCTACCCATATATTTATATTATACATCTAGCTAAAGTTTGCAGCTGGCTCAAGACTTTAGGTGTGGTCATTGTCTGAGACCCTTTCATGTGTAAACAATTTCAAATTCTAACATCTTAATTTCTAACCAAAACACGACTAAGATTGTCGGCTATCAACCCCGCGCTTAGATTCTTTGTTCAGAATCTCTCAGTTTCTTTTTAACATTTTAATTTACTCGTTGACGATGACATGGCAGCCATTAGCGAGAAAGCTTAACTTTTGCGGTGGCTTCAATAATTGGGTGTATCTCAGCCATAGTGGTTACTGGTTTAGCTTCCCAGTGATGTGCTTTCCTTCTATTACCTTGTCTTCGTTGCGTACATTGTTTATTTTTATTGACAAAATCCTTTCATTAATTCTAATATTACAAACGAAAGAGCATTAGCAGCCAATAATGGGACCTTATCTCAATATGCATGTCAACCTTGTAGGTTATAGATAATGTAATCCTTAGGAATTGATTTTACAGACAAGTTGTCACACACTGAATAATAACACATAAAAATTATTATTATTATTATTATTTTGTATACATGTGTTTTTCTCAAGTTAAACTGTTCTTAAACGTATAATATCAAAAACCTTTTTTGATCAGTTGTTCATAGTTCGTGCCTCAAAAAACTCATTTTTAGCTCAGTGAATTTGGACATGAGGGCACTTATACAACAATGTTCTATGCTTTCTCTGACAACCTTTTCGATGATACTTCACATTGACTCTTAAGACAATATCCCATTAAATATCTTTAGAAAGCGGCTGAAAATAATAGGCCAATTGCATACATCAAGCTTTAAGATACCAATTCAAGCGGCCATCGAGGATTTATAGAAAAAAAAAAAAAAAAAAAGAAAAGGTCAACAAGATCCCTGTTTCTTCTATATTTATATTAGAGTTGAGCTGGCGAGTTGTGCGGGTTATGAATGACGATGAGAAGCGTTGATATAAGTTTAATATAATACGTGCTCAAATGAAATCTTATTGATAGGTAGGCAAAAATAACATAAAACTACGGAGACAAGGACAACGACTGACAAGTCATTTAATCGCGATAATCATTCAACAAGCCAGCAGGAGAAAGTCTCACGTGTAATCACTCCAGAGAAATGGACATAAAACTGAAATTACAATTATTAAAACGGGAAAAAGTGCACAAAAAGTGACGCATTTCACCCAAACTCCTTATGCACCACTTGTCATTATACTTAAATGGAGTTAGTAGGTCACATGTCAATGTTATTTATTAAGTTAGAGATAAGGATGAAAGAAATTAGGTCAAATTTTAAACTAATATAAACTTGTCTTAATATTAAATAAGTGATTCTTATTATTATTATTATTTTAATATTATTTTTAGGTATTAAATAAATTTAAATTCTTTATATAAATTCTTTAGGGAATGTTACTTTAGAACATCTAACCTTGAATAAAAATAAAGAATTTTTTCTTGTAATTTTATTACAATTTTTAAAATTTTTGTATTATTTAATGAATTTTAAATGTGATGAATTTACTTTAAGTATCTATATCTATCTTTAATAACAGTAGTTTAACCTACATTTAAGTTTAGTCACACAGCAAAAAAACTTCTTTCTAATTTTTCTAATCTAACTTATTTCGTACTGATATTTGCAAATTTCCATAAAAAAAAAAAAAAAAAAAGAAAGAGCTGAAAAGAGGCAGGGGGGCAAGAACTTTAGGGATGAGCGTCCTACGGTTCACTGGTACAGGTTCGATTTAACCAAATCACGTTGCTTCATCTTTAATAAATACGTTGGGCAGACCCGACAGAGTTAGGTTGATTTGGATTAGACTTGGAGAGAATATTGACTGATCAATAACTCTCTCGTTATTATCATAAAAAATAATTAAAACATTAATTTTTGGAAGCTTGCCTCATCAGCTATATCTAACTCTAAAATTAAAGAGATGTAATTTCAAATATATAAATACTATATTATTAGGCACGAGTTTGCTTTTTTTTTTTTTTGAAAATTATTAATATTAAGTTTGATATCTTTTTCTTGATTTTTCTCAAGTAATAAATATCAAAGATTTAAATTTAGAGTTGATTGCTATGCATAAAGACATTAAGAATACAAATTAATAAAAAAAAAATGTCAAAATAGATTGTAAACAAGTAATTTATTATCTTCTCTTCAAAATTCAAGTCATAGGTTGAAGTTGTGACATTCACATCCATTTTCATTGTAATGCAACTTGTGAGGTGTAATTCATTAACTTAACAGAAAAAAATTAATTTGAATTCTTAGTTTTAGATTTAATGTTTAATCCTTAATCTTTACAAATTGAAAAATACAAAAAGAAGAAGACTAAATCCACAATATAGATATAAAAATAAACTAAGATAAACTAATCCTTCTTACATTTTTGAATTCTATTAAAGTTAACAATGGATATCAAAAACAATTGTATTTAAAAAAATTAAAATTTAAATTAGACTTGGTTAATAATAATTAAATGAAATTAAAATATTAGAAATTTATCAAAAATTCCCTTATTTATTAAAATAAAATACTTAAATTTATAAAAATACTTAAAAATATAAATTGTAGGAAGCTTGTCACATTAACTTCTTAAATTTTCTTTTATTTAAGCAAATATTATATTATATAGATATAGTGTACTTATGCTTAGTTTTTTTTTTCTTTTCTTTTCTTTTTTCTAAGTTAGTTGGTTCTAACTAAGTTTTGAATTCAAAATTTCTAATTTTATGGACTATTTTATTATTAATGAGTTATAACTCAACAATTCATGTTTGAGTTGAATCATATTATTGTTTGAAACGTTCGTTTGCTCTTCTTTTCTTTCATTCTTTTGTCCTTCTATTGTTTGACACGTTCCTGATGGGCCAAAGTGTCATTCCAAACTTGGCTATGCCCTCCAACGAATTAATGACTAGTTCCGGCTGGAACTCGGTCCACAGTTCCATTTTCTATTCAGAGGCCATTTGTGCTGGGCCACAACATGTGGAAGATAATCAGCTGAAACCCCAGCAGTAGCGTAAAGGTTAAAAGTTGTACCATGGCAGCACGATCATGGAACAAATAAAACGGTGACTTTGTTATTTGACAAAGTTACCTTATCATTTACTTTTTTCTTTTTTTCATCTTTTTTTGATCAAATTTACCTTTTTGTTGAACGTGCCATATGACACTTAATCAAATAAGAAAATAATTTTATTAAATAACAACAAAAAATAAAATATATTTATTTTATCCTAAAATAATGTGAAATTAAAATTTTCTATTTTTTATACAAATTAAAAAAAAATTGAAAAAAGTAATAAAAACATATCTTTTTTTTTTTTTATTTTCTCCTATATAAAAAATAAAAGAAAATATTGTTTTGATGGGTAACAAAGAATTTCTTGCATGAATTGCAGCTAATTTAATTGGTTCAAACTTCCACAAATTCCTTTCCCTTCAATAAGCCAAATATATAAGCATGAATGTATGGGGGGAAAATAAAAATCGCTTATAGAATTGCAAGAAACGCTGACTAAGTCACACATTTGGTGAAGTGGTAGGAGGTAATTATCAATTAATTATGTTTATGTACCTTGTTTAGTAAATGGTCTTAATCATCTAGCGCGATTATTACAGCTCAGAAGAGCATAAGTTCTGGATTACTTCAAGGTCTTTTAGTAACCAAGTGAAGTGAGTTATTTGATTATCAGTCATCACTATCACTAATTAACTAGTTGGCTTTGTGAATGCTTTACATCGAAGCAAAATAATGATAAATTGATCGATTACGGACTAAGCCCCATGGCAATCATAGAAGCATTGGCTTTGCTTAGCCAAGCGTTAACAGACTAATTGAAATATAGTCAGTCCAACTTCATTGCCCAACAATCTTCTAAAGGAAAGAATTGAAGAAAATTTCTGAAGCATAACCGTAAGCGCCTATTTCTGTTTGATTGATTGTAACGTTGCATATACAATTTGAAAAATGATTAAAGTTCATACCCATTTGGGAAAAAACGGCAAATGTATACAACAAGTCCAGTCCAGCGAAGTAAGCTTGACATATATAATGCGACATCGTTAGTTTGCTCTTTTGATGTAGTGGGGTGATCAATATTGTAAGTTGATGATACTCGTGGTGGGGTTTTCCAGAAAATCAACAAATGCAAGTGATTTGGTATTGAAACATTGCGGGTTAACATCAAGCATCAATTAGATTGATTACATTTTTGTCTTTCTATTGTCTGCAAAAGCAATCTGGAAGTCATAGGCCGGTTGATCATTCTTTCCATTTTTCTTGATTGTATTGAGCAAGAGAAGAAAAGCATCATTTGAACTGCGATTGCTTGGCCACCATGAAGTAGGTTTATGAGCTATAAGAGGGTTATAATTTGTATTGATATCGTGTTATTCCGGTATCTCATACACGAACTACAGATATTAAAACAGAAGTTAGCTTCTCACTCGCCCTTTGGACTGAGATCAAGTAGACCCTAAACTAAGCCTATTAGCATTGATCCCCCAATTTGAAAACCTGAGAAGGTGGAAGTACATGGTTAAATTCGTTCATTAGGTGAATCAAGTTAAAGGGGGAAAATTAAACGGGAATGATTAATGACAATTATGACTAATTTTATGCATAATATATGGGTGGAAAAGCAGCTTGAACCAACCGACAAACAAGGAGAAGCATGAGTTAGTTTTCTTGGCTTGGAATTGAAGGGATATGAAGAGTTATGGAAGTTGGAACCACTCTCTTCCCTTTCACTCACTCACTCACTCACTCACTCTCTCTCTCTCTCTTACACACACACACACACACACACACACACACAAACTCACACACAACATTAATTAATACACTGGACGTACGGACATCCGTTCATTTGTTTGACCGGCGGCGCCATCACCGCAAAGTCGTAGAAAAAGTCTCTAACCATCTCCCCCCCCCCCCCCCCGCCACTTGTCACCGCACTCTCCCAACTCTTATTTCATTCCTATCTCTCTTCCCACTTGATCCACAAAAATTAACCATTACTGTATCTAAAAACTAGGACTAGTAGTCTCGTATTCACCGTACAAAGCCTACAACAGCTTGCACCACAAGAACAAACTCCACCCCTTGTTGTCTTCCATTCCCACATGTGTTAATTTACCATCCCACTTCCATTAATTTCATTTACTTTCTTTCTTCCTGGTTCGCTCTTTCCTTTTCTTTTTTTTTTTTTTTCTCTTTTAAATTTCTTTCCCCATTTGTATGGCTTTGATTGTGGATCAACAGCCAGATTACAAGCATTTTTGTAAAATTTGCAAGAAAGGATTTGGGTGTGGGAGAGCTCTGGGAGGGCACATGAGGGCGCATGGAATAGGAGATGAGAGTGGTCACCTTGATGATGAAGACCCCGCAAGTGACTGGGAAGATAAATTAGGAGCCGAAATCCCACCTAGCAACAAGCGCATGTATGCATTGAGAACGAACCCGAATCGATTCAAGAGTTGTAGGGTTTGTGAAAACTGTGGGGAAGAATTCTTGTCTTGGAAATCGTTTCTTGAACATGGTAAATGCAGCTCCGAGGATGCCGAGTCGCTCGTTTCCTCCCCGGGTTCCGACGCAGAGGATGGTGCGACAAGGAGAGGCAGCGGTTGGTCCAAAAGGAAAAGATCACTTAGAGCCAAAGTTGGTCATCTTAACTCGAATTGCCCGTCTAGCGAAGAAGAAGATCTCGCAAATTGCTTGATGATGCTTTCCAATGCAACCGTTGATCCATTGGTGGCCGAGCCGGAGGAGTCATGTGCCTCGGCTAGTAAGGAAGTGGAGAAAAGAAATCCAATGAATTTCATGGCCCCTCTAGCTTGTGGGGCGCCACTAATGGACAACAAGGCCAAAGGGGTTGCTAATAAAGGAGTGTTCGAGTGTAAAGCATGCAAGAAAGTGTTCAATTCTCATCAGGCATTGGGTGGGCATAGAGCTAGTCACAAGAAGGTCAAAGGGTGTTTCGCGGCTCGCCTCGATCAAGGCCTAGATGATAGTGTAGCTGATGAAGATGTTATCACACATGAAGAGTTCTTTCCCACGAAATCGACAATACAATTCGACCATGGCTCGAGTGCATCATGGGGCTCTGCTTCCAAAAGGAAATCAAAAGTGCACGAATGCTCAATATGCCACCGTGTGTTCTCCTCGGGACAAGCTTTAGGTGGCCATAAGAGGTGTCATTGGATTACTTCCAATTCGCCGGACGCTTCATCTTTGGACAAGCTCCATCAGTTTCAAGATCACATGGAGCAAATTCAGCAAAGACCAAAGTGTATCAACAATCCTGAGACACTTGATCTTACGCTTGACCTCAACCTTCCTGCTCCGGAGGACGATCCTACCGGAGTAAGGCAGGACAACCCCGCAAACCCAACAAGCTTGGATATTTCTACTAAGATTTACTTACAATCTTGGACAAGAGTTGATGCAAAAGAAAAGGATGACAATCATCAGCACCACCGTTTCCAAGACCACCAGAACGATGAAGATAATGACAAAAACAATGACAACGACGACCACGACAACAACAACAACAACAAAAACAACGTCAATAACAACGACTGCAATAGTTCGATGCAGAATATGGATGATGAAGCAGACAGTAAGGTGAAGTTGACAAAGCTTAGTGAACTAAAGGACATGAACATGCATGGAAATTCATCTCCATGGTTGCAGGTTGGGATTGGTTCAACCGCCGGTGTGGCTGCTGACCCTTAATTAAATTAATTTTTGTGAATACTATGGATCCTCTCAATTTTCTTTTTCTGATTTTTTTTTTCCCCCTGATTTGATTTGTGTATTTCAAAAGTGTAATTATAAACTCACAGGTTTATATTTATAATTTTACACTTTTTATTGTAATTTGTTGCGGAGATCATGAAAACTCCCATTAATTTTAAATGAAAAAATTTATTAGCAGACACTCGGTTACTGACAGTGTTGGCAGAGTCTTCAATCTTTCACCGTTTTACTTTCTTTGTATCGACTCTCTCTCTCTCTTTTCTCTGCCCCTTTTTTGCAAATACTGGCTGTTTGATGCTTCCATCCAAAGCCTAGTATAGCGACTAGTCAAGGCTTGTCACTCTTGACCACAATTTCCGCATTGAGTTCTCTGAGAGACTCAAAGGCTAAAGATCTAGTACATAAATAATTCTCAAGAGAGAGAGAGAGAGGGAGAGAGACATTTTTTAATTTTTAAAACTAATTTATAGTCAAGGGAAATTTAACTAAGGTTGCTATTTGTTGTTCCGGAAAATATTTTTAAATATATATAGTCTGTTAATTTCTAATTTAGAAACAGAAAGAAATGTGAAATAAGTTTACATTCCTTTTCAACATTTTGTTGTTAAAGAGTAATAAGATTTCGAAGTGTATGGTTTGGCGTTAGTCAAAAAAAAGGGGAGTATTGTAAGATATTAGTTGTGAGTTTCAACCTGAAACTGATTGATTTATGGCTAATTTACCTGGCCATGAACCTTTTTCGAAGAGGGGGGATCAGCCATTTTGTCGAAGATTTTTAATGGGTCACCCGACTCAAATCCTGCAGGTGTGACAATGGGCCAGCTCCTTGCGCCTTCCCTACGTGTCGAGGTGTTATTACACTACAGAAAGCAAGTTGATATATATATATATATAATAACTTACTAGCCGTTGGGCCTAGCCCATTTCCATTGGTCCATTGATGGGGTACTGGGCCTTGCTTGTTGATTGGGCTCCAATTGGTTCTCTTATTCTCTGATTAGCGGAAACGATAAAGCCTCTCAGCCGAATCACACGGTTGCGCTTGCGCCGTATAGAACAATCGAACCTGCCGGAGCCGAAGAGATGGAATCATGTTGGGAAGAGATAAAATACCATTCCATCACTCTACAAGGACCAACCTCGCGATCCACATCATTATATTTGGGTCGAATCTAAGAACTTTAAGGGAAACGGGAAACAAAAGTTGGAGTAAAACCAACACGTCTAATCCTGCTAGTTGTCGATATTTGTTTTCCCACTGAATCACTTGACTTCCTAAATATCACAAAGACGCAGATCAAAAAAATACAGATGTATACATTACAATTATTACAATTTTTTTTAAATATTTATTTTTAACTTTTCGATGTATTATTACAAGTAATGGTAAACAAATAATTGTACGTGAACTTATATTTCTGTGCAACTATAATTGCGTCACAATTGTTTTGACGTTTTAGCATCCCAATCCTGTGGAAAATGCTGGAATTGACTTGTGGGTGCCATTATTACAATAATGAATTGGTGACTTGTTGACACTAGAGATAGCAAAGTTAGGCAACCTTTTCTTACACCCCTTCATCGGTGACAGACCAATTTCAATTATACAGACCGGGACGTGCGGGAGTCTGCCCGATACGTGTAGATTTCTGACTTAAATCGGTTCACATTATTCGTGCCGCGTGTGCGTAACAAGAAATTACAATAAATAAAGGAAAATCATAAAACTACAAGACTTCCAAATATTTATTATTTTATGCCAAAAACAAATATTAGGTAAATATTTGTAGTGGTTCGATTCAATTCAAAACCAAACCAAACCCAACTGCGTGTCACGGTTTTACTAAACTGACATAAACATCCTACACTTTTTTAAAAAAAAAAAAAAAAAATTGTTCGACGATTTGAGCGGTTTGACGAAAACGATAACTTTGGGATCGATACTTCGGATCTGACTTCAATTCATCCAACGTAGTTAAGACTTTTTCGAGCATCCTTAGAAAAATTTGCATAGTAAGTCAAAGAGAAATCTTTATATTTTAATATTGAGAATGTGGAATGAACTTTAATTTTTATGTGTCAGATTCCCATATTAGTAACATTAACATGAGCGTGAAAATAAATAGAGAGAGTAACATAAAGAATGACTCCGAGCTAAAGTTTGCCATGATTTCTTGGAAATGTAATAGATAAAATAAAAAAGAAGAAACAAAAAATTGCTAAGGAAAATGAGAAAAAAACAAACAAAGAGAAAAGCAACAATCCAATTTAATATCTGAACATGTTAAAAACCCCAAGAAGAAAAAGAAATAAAACGAGAAGTGAAGAGCAGAAAATGTAGCAATTTTTTAAGATTTATCTCTTTGAAGAAAAAGTATGGAAAGGAAAGGATATCACTATTCTTACCAAATACCCATTTACGCGTTCTTGTTAGAGAAATGTTCTTCAATTAGTAATTCTCACCACAATATGTGAGCTTTCAGTAAATCCACTTCATCATTGAAAAAATACTTGTACCAAATAAAGAAATTTAATGTATATATATATTTTTTAAAATTTAGAATTTGTTCTAAATAAGAGAGTAATTTTAAATTTGAATTCTAAAGTCAATTGAAATTTATTGTCATTAGACCCAAATTGAGTTCTATTATACAGTTAATACGAAACACAACCTCAAAGAAGACACAAGTGTTTCTTTGGAAAGTGGCATCGGAACATTGGAAGGACCACTCCTTGAGGATCCCATGTCTTTTGTAAGTTTCAAAAGCTTAGATTATTACAACAAATACCCAGATTCTCATCATCGACTGTCTATAATTGGTCAATTTGTGGAAATTTCTCTAGCTTGCTCACTCTTGAGCTATGAGCACAGCAGAAAGCTAACCTAAAGGCACCGATAGATGGTTGAGACTTGCTTATCAATTGCTTTCTTTTTTATTTCCTTTTCGTCAATTTGTTTCTGAAACTCAACTTCACGCTTCTAATTTTAAAGATGACCATACTACCATTAAATTAAAGTTCATCGTGTTCTTGCGGTGAGTCCAATTCATGGGTGAGTGTATGCCGCGTGATATACTCATCACTAATCATTGCTTCACTTATCACTAATTTGAAGATTGAAGCATTTCTCGAACAAGAACAAGAACAAGAACAAGAGCGTGTAAATGGGTGTTATCCACATGGACCGCGCTTTTTAGAATCAGAATCAAATGGGTGGCACTAGGACCAGGACTAGGTCTACTGATCCCTAACTAAACGGAACTTGCTACTTCCCCATAGAAAACTCCTTTCTCAAAGGCGAGGTCGGTTAGTTTCCTACTCAATTTCCCACCCTTCGTTTTGCCCATCAGACATTTCAACGAAAGATCCAAATTTAAAGGAAAGGTACCCCGAAAATTGTTTAGAACCTAATAATTTATCTACTTAATTAAAATAATAATAATAATAATAATTGACGGTCAAAAGGCAAAGTAGCCGGTCCAGCCGGCTTGCCAAAGCTACTAACGCCGGCAATGGCCTCATTACGACCGCCGAAAACAAACAAACAGAAAAGAATCGGCACAGAATCTGCACGTTAGCTTTCCATGAAGTTTGAATCGGCACAAACAGTGTGGAGTACTGTTCATGACACGCTTCGACACGTGGACAACCTTGGTGACGTGTACTGATTTGATTGGATTACTCTAATGCCCGTCGTGTCTTTTGTGTCACAACATGGGACATGTAAGTCAGTTGGGTCCATCGCTAAATAGAGGGCAACCTTGGTGGGTTCATATTGTATTGCGCTTTGTCGTTACAACAAACCTGGCAGTTTTCTTGTCTCGTGCAAGTAAGCCGCCGGCGGTCTATTCTGGCAACCTCACCGCCATCCCTAAAAATCACCCCACTCCCCAAACCCAAAAAAAAATTACGGTTTTTATATGGTTGCAGAAAATAGGAAATTGACATTTAAAAGGGAACACCATAAAAATTTACCATTTCTTTCTTTTTTAGGAAAAAGAATATAACAAACTATTTTCTTATTTTACACCATTTTGTGGAAACCAGAAAAGGGTAGTATGGGAAAATTAAGGATTGGTGAAAATAAAACTATTGTTGTTGTTGTTGTTGTTGTTGTTGTTGGGGGAATAAATTCAGAAACGGGCGAGCCTCGCATGTTACATGTCGCTCTTTCTCCTCCCCCCATGCATTCGCTTTAATTAAAGTCTAATTTATTGTTGCCATGACGTTTTAAAGAAAATCAATTACACCCCAAATCAAAGGACGATTTTCTTTTTCATTTTGTGATTTTTAACTCTTAAAATTCCTTTTTTTGTTTTTTTTTGTTTTTTTTTTTCCTTTTGGGTATCTCGGTATATATTTCGTGGTGGGGAGAATGTTTGTTACCTACTCCTTTCTTTAGTTTCCACTCTCAACTTCTTTGAAACCATTTTGTGTTTCTCCACAGAACAGAGAAATCCCAGAGCTTCTAAACTTTTATTTTTTCGGGTTTGTGACTGTTCTTTGCGTTAATGGAGAGGCATAAGTGTAAGCTGTGCTTGAAGAGTTTCTCAGATGGAAGGGCTTTGGGAGGTCACATGAGGTCTCATTTTTTGAATCTTCCAATTCCTTCAAAACAAGTTCGAGAGCTTCCCATTCAACCGGGTGAAGAAACAGAGTCGGCTTCATCGTCTTCATCTTCAGAGGAAGAAGCTGAAGCAGAACAAGAAGGAGGAGGAAAAGGAGAAGAAGGAGAAGAAGAAGAGAAGGGTGGTGTTTATTATGGATTGAGAGAGAACCCAAAGAGAAGCATTCGTTTGGTAGATCCCGAGTTTTCTTTTGCTGTTGATACTGCGTACGTTGTTCTTCAAGACAGAGAAAGCGAGACCGAGTCGTCGAAGAACCCAACTCGGAGACGATCTAAACGGGCCCGAAAATTGATGGAGAAGAACCATCAGCATCACCTAGAGAACAACATAAAGAAGCTCAATTGTCACAAACTCAGTAACAAGACCGAGTCTTCATGGGCTGAGCCTGAGCCGGTGAGTTCAATTTCCGACACAACCTCCGAGGAAGATGTTGCTTTTTGTCTCATGATGCTTTCAAGGGACAAATGGAAGAGGAAAGAACAACATAATTATCAACAAGAACAAGAACAAGAAACAGAAGAGGAGGAAGCAGAAGCTGACAAGTCTGAGGAGGAAACGGATGAATCAGACGAGTTCAAAGCTTGCAGGACTCGAATTCGAGGAAAATATAAGTGTGAAACATGCAACAAAGTGTTTAAATCCTATCAAGCTTTGGGTGGACACCGAGCAAGTCACAAGAAACTTAAAGTCATTAGGCCACCCAAAGAGCCAGAAAATGCAGCTACTTCCAGTTCTATACTGGCAGAAAAGAGAATCCATGAATGCCCGTATTGTTTTAGAGTCTTCTCATCTGGGCAAGCTCTGGGTGGACACAAGAGATCTCATCTAACTGGTGTAGCAGCATCGCCAGCTGCCGGAAGTTCCGCGAAGTTCGGGGATAACTTGAATTTGATAGATCTTAATCTTCCTGCTCCAGTCGAGGATGATGATGCTAGCCAAATCGAGCTCTCCGCGGTTTCGGATGCAGAATTTATGATGGACATCAAGAGGTGAGTCCTCCCAATTAATGATCCAAAAGGCCAAACTTTTTGGCGACTCTGATGTTTTTGCGATCTATAATCATGCAATTCTGTTATCTTCTATTGAATTGTGCGGTTCCTATTCGTTGACAGACCATTTCTTCGTTTGAATTCTAACCGTAATTCCTCAATACTGATCAAGTGTTCTGTTTCTGTAACAAAAACTGAGTTGGGACTACCGTGGATGATGGACAAACTGATGAAAATTTGCTTTAAGTGAATGTTTAATTTTCAGTAGAACTTCAACAGTTGCATGTTTTTATTTATTTATTTATTTATTTATTTTATATAGATTTAAAGTTCGTAGTTCTCTATTTTTCTTTCTATGATTCTTTCGAAACTTTTTTAGATGGTCAATTGCTAAGCATTCTTGTTCTTGTTAATGGGTTCTAAATTCAAGGTTCCAGCTGTTGTTTCTTGCTATTTCTTTTTCATTACCGGCCCCCTTTTTTTTTTTTTATTTTTAATATTTATAAATGGTCATTCTCGAGAGGGTTGATCAAGACAACTAAATAGAAAAGTAACTTCCACCTCCTGCCCGTAATGACTGGCATTGTCCACTTCATGCCGGAGAAGCCAATTCACCTCCTCATTTGCAACTGTTCCATTTCTTGTCTCTCTTCTTTTTTTCTTCTCTCTTTGTATCTCTCTGTTTTTTTTTTTTTTTTCGTTTTTTTGGGTTGCTTCCCGGACTGTCGAGCTTCACTTACAGATTTCGCTAAACCACAGAGATGGGAGACAGAAAAGAGAAATAACATTTATTGACTTGAATAAATGTGCAATCTGATTTTACATTAAAACTGAATTGCCAGACAACAAGCAAAATCTCTTACTTTTTGGTCTGAGAATTAGGTGTCTTGTTTGGCGTGACCAAGTTATCCCGACTGAGTCATGGTCAGTCGACATATGACGAAATTTCAGCCACGTTCATCAACTTTGCAATAAATGATAATAAGAGGCCGGTTGTCTTTCCACTCCCCCCCCCCCCACCCCCGGGGGTGTTTTGGCCGGTTGCTAGCTTTATTTAATTGTACGAAGTTGGCTCGGTTGACAACATTGCTGTGCTCCGTGACTCGATTCCCCGGTCTCAATTCCTAATGCCAAGCTGCAGAGCAATAATTCCTCGTAAATTTGTGAATTTAAGCATATCTGGACGGATACAAGAACTAGTAGACCTACTTGAGGTGTGGTGTGAATCTCACAATAATATATTCTTGTTCTTTTCCCAGTTAAATTGAAGGAGAAAATTTTGATTACAAATAAAATATAAAATTCGAATATTACATCTCACTTTAAATTTTATACTTCCCAGTTACAATAAATTTCTGCGGGTGATTAGCCCTAAAAACACGCTTAAATGGCTGTATGACTAACTGGCCGTTGAATGGGTGTGGTTGGTATGAGTCCCCTTGAAGCAGGGCCAACATGACCCGGTGGTTGCATTTCGACAGATGCCAACAAAAGTATGGTCCCCTATCAAAGTCAAGAGCCTTCTTTCAATATGCTGAGGAAATATCTTGAGGAAATATCACAATTCATGGAGCATCGCTAGAAGTGCCAATGGCTGGAGTGGAACTTTTTATTATTGGCAGTATGCTTATGCGGACATATAGGCTATTTGACGAGTCTTTTCATTGCTTTGATTTATAGAAGGAAAATTAGAGTGAACTTTGCAACATCTGCGAGGCACAAACAGGAGGTTGTTGGCTCAAATCACCCAAACTGCTTAAACCAAACTGTTTTAATTCGCCATCGCTAAAATCGGAGGCACTTGATCTAGTTTTGGATGTCAAGAATTATTTAAAAGCTAAAAAAAAAAAAAAAAACACTCACAGTGCGATTACAGATTGAGATTAGAAACTATTTTATCCGAACCTATCCATCTATTAGATATCAGTTTTCATTACCTTTATGAGTACAGAGTACGAGACAAAGAGCAGTTCCTTTGTGGAAAGTACTAGGCAGAGTCTTCGCATCCACCATCGTAGGGCATTGGGAATGGCAATGTATTTGCTATAAAATAAAATCAGTCCTAAATTTATTCTATTTAAATTTTTTTTTTTTTGGACAAAATTTAGTCTGACGAAATATATATTATATAAAAATATAAAATTCTATTAAAAATAGACTCAAATAAAATAAAATATATATGATAAAATAAGAAATTAAAAAAATAGTAAAACTTTTCTAAAATAATTTTATTATAATTTAGGCCTTATTTATAGCATATCACCGAATGCATGTCATAATCGACACGATCAATATAGCTATAAAACTAGGTTTAAAATTATCATACTAGTATCCTTAGAAATCCCCTCTTATAATATTCC
Organism: Rhizophora apiculata; assembly: GCA_037832385.1. Lineage (NCBI taxonomy): Eukaryota > Viridiplantae > Streptophyta > Magnoliopsida > Malpighiales > Rhizophoraceae > Rhizophora > Rhizophora apiculata. Next base: position 12,329,837 of record CM075430.1, read on the forward strand.
CATGTGTTAGTCCTTTTATTTCTGAATTCTAGAAATTCCCTTTTATTAGCTAACATCAATCTCTCCACATGTGTCAAAGCCAAGGAAAAAAAGGACAAAAACACCAAGGAACAGGAATCGAAATAGGGGAAGTTAAATTAGAGGTGAAGAAGCTAGGTAATGGATCTGTGATGCACATTTCTTCGATTCGTTTATAACCATCCATATAAAAAGTACTCCTGATAGAGGTCGAGTGGATTTTAGCTTGCAATCAAGATGAAGAAGTACTCTTGATTCCTTGCCCATTTTAAAAGGATTTGTCCACTTACAAGAGGAACTTTCCACTGGGACTTTCGAGCCCATCTCTGGAAAGAAAAACGTGTTTCCATTATGTACATCTCTTATTCGTTTACTATTTCACGATGCTTCTTAATATTGCCTTCAATGCTGACCTAATCAGCCAAATAGATCGCAGTAACTGTAGGAATAGGCATGGCCAGTACAGCTTAATTTGGTTGGTTGGGGTGGCATATTTAGTTGAGAAATTGATCGAGCCATACGGTTGGTCGGCCCTTGTTTTTATTCGGATCAAAAAGGAGTAGCCTGACAAGAAAAGCAAGCACATAAAAGAGTAGAGGTAAGTGACAGGGAGAGGCAAGGCTTTATAAGAGTGAGTGCCACTTCAGGATCTACCTCCAACTCAAAGTGGTGGGGATTGTGTAGAGTTTGACTGATAAAAGAGGAAAAAACCAAGATCCCACCATAATTTGCCGGCTTCTGGACTCCAAAAGACCACCGAAAAACCAACAATGAATTTGAGTCAACTGTGTAATCTTCTACACTCCTCTATTATTTTGTTCTATTATTCATTAATTAATTATTAATATTATTATTATTATTATTATTATCAAAGAAGAAGATCCAAGTTTTATTTCTTCAAAGAGTTTCCTTGCATCTTGCTGAATGAGAGAGAATAATGGACATAAAAAGGTCGAGCTTCATATCCTATAATCTCTCCTCCACTGATGATAGAGCTAACAACGACCTTGGCTTGCCTACCACCAACACGCTGAACATCATGACTCACGAAATTAGATAATATTCCACTAACATCCTCCGCTAATTGTCCATTTACGGTGAAATTCGAAGGTCTAATCAATTTCGTGTACGTTGAAACTACTGATGCCATATTTAATTTGCCAGTTCCGTGAGAATGAAATGTCTGTAATGGTTTAGAATATGTCTCTGATAAATCGAGGAGCCATCATGGTCTTGCATTCTTGGCCACTGGCAAGATTGGCCACAAAGCAGAAGAAAGTCAAACACAATCACTTGCATGTGTTCTGTTTGTATGTATCCTCAAATTTGAAGTGTTACCTAAATGCCACTTAAAATATATATTGAATTTTATTTGGAGGAAGAATTTCGTTCTACTTTTTTTTTTTATTATTATTTTTTTAACCTAACACTTGACCATCGAGTCCCCCAACTGCAAAGCCCAAAAATAAATAAATAAATATATATATATATCTATATACACACACACACACACACTCTTATATTGGCAAAAGTTCGATGCGTTGGCTATGTGTCGAGGAGACTGAACTTGGATGTGTAAGGACAAGTCTCGAATATGAATTCTATCAATATCCGTGACCTGCGACTGCGATTATGATAACAAAGTCTTCAGTTTTTTTCTGATAGAAAGACGGTGGACAATTTGAGTGAAAAGAAAAGGTCAAATTGGTGATGCTCCTTCGAAATGAAGTTTAAGGTCCAATGCGCGCTTCGAGTCTTTGAGCACTTTGCCGTAACTTTACACGACCACGCCGTGATGGAAGGAGCGATTAAATAGAGAAACTCACCATCAAAGATTACATTTATTTTTATACATATCGAGAATGAACTGGGGCCAAGAGGGCAGCAGAGATGATTTCAAATTTGGCATTATTTGAATTTGGAATATTTCGGACTACGTTGAGTTGGAGGTGATTTTTAGCCCGCATGCCAGTGGTGCACAGGCCGAAACCAACCACCAATGCCACACCATACATGGGCTCCATGTGTTTAGCTGCCTTTGCTGATGCTTATCCCTGTCGTTGGGCCAACAAAACAACAATAGTTTGGGGACTAGTAGGCCCAATATTCCCACAAAAAACTGATCTGGGCAACAGTTGGTCCAAATTAACTCGACTATTGGTGCGTGGCTGTGACTTTATTTAGCAGCATTTCACCGATGGTGTTTTCAGTATCCCAAAACAGTATTCGCGTCACCGCTGAGGAGAGCGATAACTCGATGCCTATAGCCCTGACCTTGTGTCAGCAAACTTTCATCTTCCATAATCTTACTATGCTTGCCTTTTCTCGGTGTGGAGATTCAATGGATTATTAGCTTCAAATTATATGCTCGAAATGGTTTGAATTAGTTCACTCAAAGGCCTTTAGAAAGATCAAGGAATGCTACAAACTTTTGGGGCCAGTGATTTTCAACTCCCATAGCTTTGCCTCTTTTCCTGCTAGCTCTGTCACCATTATTGTAGCTTTGATACTATTATTATACTCCAATAACTCTAATGCTACTATAAGACAATTATATGAATATTTTTATATAATTTTAATAACATAAAATAAATTATATAATAATTCATGTTTAAATATTTAATTTTATTTAAATAATAAAAATTTTAATTAATTTAACTTATATTTAAAAACTAATTAATTATTAATCTTGCATTAATTTTAACACTCAAAAATTCTCTTTATATAACATTCAAGTGTGAAATGTACTAATAGTGAGATTCTTTCTCTTGAAATATGCGAAACCCGTGAGATTCTCATCTTCGTTTGCATTCATCAACTAGTCAAATGATGGCTGCAGGATTGCAGGTTGTATCAACTTCACCATAATCCGCTAACTTCACTCGTGATGCCTGACATTATATGAGAGATTAAACAAAAACACGGGTCAATTTTAAGTATACCCAAATGCTTGGATTACTTGATTATGGTTCTCTTGTTTCATTTTGACCCAACCACCTTATAGTCACCATCTTTGTCGATGGTCATCGAACTCTTTTGTCAGGGGCATCATCGTCATACGATCTAATTCACGGAAATGCATTGACCCTTCCATGCCATCATCTTTACCCTGGCGATGCCAGTCCATGTTTTGCGTTTCGGTGTTTGACAAGATGCCACAGCAGCAGGCCGTCTTCCTTGTTCAAGTAATGCAGCTCCTTGTTGACGTTGTGTTTGCCCACCATTGTCATCTGCATCAATTGACCCCAACTAAACAAACCAGAAAACAGAGTGTTTTATGAATCAATTTGCGAGAAAATTTCAATGAAACATATTGAAAACAGAAGCTTTGTTATGATATTCAAATATTACAGCAGAAGTATGTCACCTGATAATATCTTCCACCAAGCTTCTTAATACCATAACCGAATTGTACATTTCCAAAAGATTTTAAATCAGTAAGAACGCCATTACTACTCTGTACATGTTTTCCTACTTGAGCTACCAAATTCATCAGTGTTCCTTCTTTACCTCAAGTTTCAATGGTAGCATACAATCATAAAGGCACATACTTCATCTTCTGCTTTTGTCACCTGGAACCGGTTCACCAAATCGCTTAACCATTGTTACTTCAATTAAACCGAATAACAAACACTAGAGGCCAAATCCGTACTCAATTTGTTCTCTCAAAAGTGAATGCTTAAAGAATCTCAAAAGGAAAATGGTGGGGGGGGGGGGCATACAGGGCCAAAAGGGATCAAATTAGATGCCAAAATGAAAGCGAGAGTACTAAAAACAATTTCTAAAGCAAAGACATACAAACAAGCTGAAGCAAATCCAAATGTATTGTTTTGCACACAAGCCTAGAGGCTGCCGATGGTTAGACAACACATCAGTGAACTAGTGATGAATAAAATGAAGGTAGAAGTTTAGGGAAAACAAAACAACAGCACATAAAGGCAGCAGTGTGAAATTTTAGTATACTAGTTACCAACTATTGGTTCGATTAAGCATGGACATTTTGATCCCATTCTGTTTCATTCTTCTTTCTTTTTCCGCAAGACAAAAAGGCTAAAAACAGAAAAATCCCATTTCTTTTCTTTAATTTCTGCTTCTAATCAAGAAGACAAACAATAACATAATGCTAAGAATTCAAAATCTGGGAAGGTGTCTGCTCAAAATCGAAATTAAAATGTAGAAATTGAAATTAACATGTAAAATGTTATCATTTTCTCCCAATTAGTTGTTGAGATTTCAAATATAAGTTATATAGTTAATGAAGTATTAAAAGTAAGAACCAAAAATAAGTAATGGAAATAATTTATAAATTTTGAAGATTTTATATTAAAATATAGTGTTAAATATGTAAGTTTATTACTTATGTATATCTTATTATTATATTAATTTTGAAAAGAGAGTAAGTGTGAATTAAAAAAAAAAAAAAAGAATGATACCCAAAGCATTAAAATTTAAATAAAAATAAAGTGTTGATTTGATGAATTCCGATTAATTATCACTGTTCAAGGAGATAGACCACCGTCGATTCCTAGATGCTTTGAACAGCACCAGAAAGCGACCGAGAAGAGTTTTGCAACTTTGGTTTCTTAAGCCTACGCATATTCGGAATTCCTATTCGTTTTTCTTTGCTTTCAATTCTTTAATCCATGTTGCAAGGATGTTCAGTCTGATGCTCCTGGCATAGTATTCCTAAAAGGATAATTAACTTCTCTAATAAAACCAAAGAACATTGCCGGTGAAAATCAATGTATTCTATACGTGTATAGTATTTCTGCATATAGCTGTTTGATAAGATTTTCATACACTTCAGTCACATTGCATCTATACCTTAAAAATTGGTTGGAGCATTCCGATGTTTCATCCTGTTCAGGTGGATTTCTTTTCGCCCATTATACAAGATTTAATGGCAAAATTAAGGCTGCTTTGCGGCCTTAATGCTGTAAGGTTAGCAAAAATAAATAAATAAAACGATAATAAAAATAACAGTACAGGAGAGAAATTAATGGACAATGACTAAGTTGTTAAAGAAAGTACAATTGTATTGATATTTATTCAAGTTGAGCCATTTTATACGTCATTCGAGCTAATTGGGGTTGTATTATAAGTGAAACTCAATTAGTTTAACATGTACTTAAATATACCACATTAGCAAAGTAACAGATAAAACATGAGATTCAAGATTATATAATGTTTGATTTATTGACCCCACAGAGTCCGTCCCATAGATCTTAGGTGGAATAATTACTCTTAATTTACCAATAAATAATGAACTTTCTCCATCTCAAAATGAGAGGATGTCAAACATGACGCATATGGTTCGTTTAGTTCTGAAATGATTTTGTACTATTATCTACGACTTTTTTATTTCTTCTTTTTCAAATTTTCTGACATGGGGGTTTGATTGTATTTGTCAAAGTATCTATATTGTTAAAGGAAAAAAAAATTATAACCGATAATTAACCAAGTGAACCACTTTGTGCTCGGCCCAGGAAGCCACAGCGACTATGTACAGTTGCTTGGAAGTACGACTCTCACCAATTGTGGAAATGCCTAGTATTGGTTAGGTCACATGTTGTTCTGCCAAATGGTTGAAATGGACTCACACAGGTTATCTTCTCTTGTTAACCACTAATTATTTTAAAAAAAATAAAAGATATATTTACTCTAATTAACTATTATTGTTCATTGAGATAGTGATCGCCGAATAACCAGAAAAGGGACTGCCCAGAGTTTTGCAACTTTGCATTTCCTAATCCTACGAATATTCGGAATTCATATTCTCTTTTCTTTTCTTTCAAAATAAATTCTTTAATTTATGTTTTTAGGAAGTTTTATTAGGATTAAACACTTGTTATCACACTAAAAATTTTAGTGTTAATTAATGTGTAATTTTATATTTTAAAGTCACATCGATATTGTCTAAAAGAAAGATTGATAATATTAACCAACAATTAATTTTGTTCTAATATCAATTGTTATGATTAAATTATTACCATCACCCTAAAAATTTAAATTATTGATTGAAATATAATTTTATTTCCTTAACCCTTATTAGAATCGCATCTAGCGTTAAAGTACTCCCCCCCCCATTACAGGGTGTCATGCACCGGAATGTTAATTTCAGAGCTCAAAAGAATCGCCGACCTAATGTGCCGATCGGCCAGCTCAGTTGGATGGGCCTAGCCTGATCTGAGAAGTGCTTATTCGGTTCAGATAGACTTAATTCAAGAAAGTTCAATGTGATGCTCCTGGCATAGAACCCGTAAAAGGATAATTGACTTCTCTTGCTACTTTCGTACATAAAACCAAAGATTGCTGGTGAAAATCAATGTATTTCTATATATATCTGTTTGATTTGAGGGTCATACTCTTCGGTCACAGGTGCAAACAGAGAGCAGCATTTTCTTATTAAGCAGAGAAAAAAAGTACTTAACATGCACCATGGAATGCGTAGCGTGGATCAAAGCGGGATTTTTAAAAAAAAAAAAAAAAAAATCTAAAATGGCAGAAACGTAACGTCTTCTAAAGAATAAACGCAATGTAAAGTCTCGTAACCTACGTTGTAACGTGAAATTTACTTGAAGTTGATGATTTTTCAACAAATTCTAAATACGTGCCGGCCTGACACCTATTCCACGTTTCATTTTAAAGGCTTCCATGCTAAAGTGGCTACCTGTGGCCTACAACTGTTTTATATATTCGGAATAAAATTTTTCCAAAAGTGAGATAAATCATTTATGGTAAACAATCTCCCCATTTTCCGCATAAGAGATTCCGAGAAGATTCCTCAGAGTCACATGCTCCCGAGACTCCATTTTATTGCCCAAGTACCCCACTCCCGTGACACGCCTTTCACTCACCTGCCCATCGCATCCCAATAAATTGGACTAGGTCCCACTTTATTAAACCAATAGAAATCAAGAATTAGCCGACACTCACGTCGATTTAGACCCCATACGTTGGCCTAGTTGCCCCCATTTTGCTTGCAATTTAATCCACAGTGCCCGGCACGCTGGAGAAGTCATTGGTCCAAAACCTATGTGTCTCGGTATGACAATAGTAAACGAATATGCTTTGGGATTTCTCTTACTTTAAACTACTCTTTTGCACCCTTTTCTAACCGTCTCTTTGTCACGCCAAGCATATGCTCCCTAATATTCCAGCAATCTTTCGCTAATAAAATCCTCTCCATTTCTTCTTCCCAGTTCATTGCCCTCGCTGTTACAATTCGCAATTTTGATTTTTTTTTGGGTCTTTTATTTCATGTTTTTGTTTTTTTCTTTCGTAACCTTGAGTTTTTAAGTATAGTGTAATGAAGTTTGGTAAGAGACTGAAGCAACAAATTCAGGCAACGTTGCCGGAATGGCGCGACAAGTTTTTGTCTTACAAGGAACTGAAGAAGCTTGTTAGGTTGATTTCATCGGCACCGCCGTTGTTGAGTGGGTCGATCGAGCACGAGAAGGCGGAGGCTGAGTTTGTGTGCCTGTTGAACAATGAGATCGAGAAGTTCAATGCTTTTTTCATGGAGCAAGAAGAAGATTTCATAATCCGGCATAAGGTACGAAATAAAGCATCTTTCATTTATTTATTTAATTTATTTGTTTGTTTTCTCTCTTGAACACGATCTCCTGCGTAGTTTGGCTTGTTTTCTGGGTTTTGGTTTTTGAAGTTCAAATTGGTGATAACATTGTGAAAGAGGAAAATTAAGGGAAATGCACGGGTTGACTCAGTTGACTCGTACTAACTCAGTCAGACTAATGGAAATGCATTAAGCTTGTTGCACATTTAAGATAAAGTATACGTGGGTCCCACACTCTTAGACCTTAAGCAAAAGAACTGTTATTATTATTATTAAATGTTTCGGGGAGAGGGTGGTGGTGGTTGAAAATGGGGTTTACACTACGCTCAAAAGTATCTAATGATCTCATAGTTTAGACTAATAATTATTTTCAGCAAATGACTCTCACTTGTGAAATTAAATAGATATGGAGTTAATAGCGATAACACTAGTTAGCAAAAACAAATAAATCCTGTTAATTATGGTAGAAAATAAAAATCTCGGTCCAAGATTGAATTTGCAAGGGTCAGGCATGTTCGCGAAGAATATATATTATATATTATTTCCATTATGTTTAGGTTATTAGAATAATAATATCGGGGCCAAACTTGTTAATTTTCTTTTCCCTTCTCGGTACATGTTTTTCGGTTTTTAGTTTTTCCAAACTTGAACCAAAATACTTAGTATTGGTACGGCCCCTAATTCGATTTTATCCGAATAGATTATCTCTGCAATTCAAGTAACTTCGATTGCAGGAATTGCAGCAGAGGATTGAAAGAGTAATTGAATCTTGGGGCCCAAATGGAAGTCAACCATCTGAGACACAATGTAAAGAAAAGATGGGCGAGATTAGAAAAGATATTGTGAATTTCCACGGCGAAATGGTGCTCCTCGAGAACTATAGCAATGTTAATTACACAGGTATTAAAACGAGACTGGGTAGACGACGGTCCTCCTTGCTTGGAGTGGGCTACGTGGCTTGATGACAATGGTTGAAATTCAAAGGCCCAACTTATTCTCTTTTCTGATCCTCAAAGAGAGAAGGGGTCTCGACTCCTCGAGGAAGGAAGGGTTCCTGACTCTTCAAAGAGCGAAGGGGTCCTGACTAAAGTTTTGCGTCAATTCTGTCAATTAGGTTAATTTATAAAAAAAACAGCCCAACTCATTATAAATGGTCGAGACTTCCAGCATGTTAAATGACAAGCCTCACGAAAATTTTGGCATATTTTTCTGTTTAAAAGCCACAGATTTTTGTTAAGAAATTAAATTCCACCGTTGGAAAATGAAGTGTTGTGACCTATTTTGTAGGATTGGCAAAGATATTGAAGAAGTATGACAAGAGGACCGGTGGGCTTTTGCGCTTGCCATACATCCAGAAGGTGTTGCAGCAACCTTTTTTTACCACTGATCTCATATCAAAGCTCGTCAAGGAATGCGAAAACACAATAGATGCTGTGTTCCCAGTCGAGGAAGAAGAAAGAAGTGAAGAAGGAAAGGGAGCAATAACAGCAGCGGGAGAAGGAATATTCAGGAACACAGTGGCTGCTCTATTGACCATGCAAGAAATTAGAAGAGGCAGCTCTACCTACAGTCAATTCTCTCTGCCTCCTATCAATTTGCCTGACCCTGATCTCATTCAGTCATTGCAAGCCACTTCCCCTATACCCATCCTGTAATGGGACTTGAATTCATAAAAATCATGTTTCCACGTGGTAGTAGTTCTTTAATACTTCATCTTTTTCCATGGTTTTGTAGATACATATTATAGTCAAATTATTGATATGATTCCTCTTTGGTAGTCAACGAATAGATGCTCTGCGAAATGATTTATATGTTAAGCTAACAAATTGTTTGGGTTCCCACTGTCGGATTGAAGTGTCTGAATCAAAGAATCTTGGTTTGTATGTTGTCTTTAAGGAAATTCGCATGGTATGTAAACAAAATCAATTATTCATAAAATTATTTATGTCTAAATCGTATATTTAATCTCACCAATTATTCAACCGATGATTGTGGAACGAAGATGCTCCTTGCCTCACTTTTGGTTTCAATCAACGGTTTAGGTCTCACAATATATAAGACTAACCAAAAGACAAATGCATCCTCAACCGTTTATACTGTACGCGTCGTCAGCAATGAACGCGGGCATCTCTGTCCCACGTTGTTACTTTACTTTGCTGCTCTCTCTCTCTTTCTCTCTCTCACACGCACACACACAGACACAGATCCTCAAACTACTGTCCATTCTCTAGATTGTTGCTGATCTCTCTTCGTTGTATCCACGGCGGTTTTCTAGCCGATCTCGTGGGAAATGAGTGCTGGTGAGCTTCTCGATATCGAGCCTCAAGAGCTCCAATTCCCATGTAAGCCTTCCGTTGCTATAAATGCTTGCTTCACACTTTCCGTTCGCGGATCAATTTTAGTTTTTTTTTCTGCTTTTCTTGTTTTTGATTTATGTAATTGTAATATACTTTGGTTTCAACGAGAAAAAGTTGAATTGAGGAAGCAGATCTCGTGTTCCCTGCAATTGTTAAACAAGACCGACAATTATGTAGCTTTCAAGGTATTTTACACAATGTTTTAATTCAAATTCTGTTTTTCTTTTTGGGTTCAAAAAAAAAAAAAAATGAAGTTTTCTTTGTGGGAATTTCACACGAATGTTTTTACTTGTCGGTTCTTGAGGTTAAAACGACAAATCCAAAGAAGTATTGCGTTAGGCCCAACACTGGAGTCATCTCGCCGAGATCCACGTGTGATGTTAGAGGTTAATCTCTACCTCCTTGCCGTTGATATTGTGTTCTGTTTTGAGTATTAGGGCTGCTGGTTTTTGTGCTTATCAATCAACTTATGATTATTCCATTCTAGGTTGTATAATAATCAATTGGCTAATTATTTCAATCAGTTACAATGCAAGCACAAATGGAGGCTCCTGCTGACATGCAATGCAAGGACAAGTTCTTACTTCAGAGTGTGGTTGCAAGTTCTGAAGTCTCGGCAAAGGATATCTCTCCAGAGATGGTAATGTAAAATTATCAATATGCATTTCTGGGACTTGGGGTCCAGTCAACTAACATTATTGACAAGAAGGTGTTTTATCGTGTTGTAATTTCAGTTCAATAAAGAGGCAGGAAATCAAGTTGAAGAATGCAAATTGAGGGTTGTTTATGTTGCTCCACCTATGCCACCATCACCAGTTAGAGAAGGGTCCGAGGAAGGATGTTCGCCAAGGGCTCCTGTTTCAGACAATGGCCATCTTCGTGCTTCTGAACATACAGCTGTGAGTGTTAGTTGTACTGAGTTTCAAATTGAATTAGGTTTCCTTTGATCTTATTATCATTTTTCTGTGTACCAATTGTGCCAATAGGTTTCAAGAAATTATGTTGATACTCAGGAGCTCGAAGATAACTCATCTGAGGTAACTTCTTCTTCATCATTGTTCTTATCCCACTCTTGTCATTGTTCTTCAATATTTTGGCCTAGCATTTTGAAATGCCACTCAGTGGTATGGTTTTAACTATAAGTTCATTGAAGTTTGAAATAGTTTTCTGTCAATTCCTTGGCTGAAGGACTGGTCACTGGTATAATGCTTTTTCCTGAGATGAAAATGGAAAAAAAGAAAAAGATAAATTGTATGCTTGAGAATCACCCTTTTTGGTGACATTCCTACCTTCCCTCGATCCCCATGGATGAAAAACATGTGGGGATTTTCTTTGACATGAAGAATGGCCCCCCAGTCTTTTCCTTTAATTTTGACACGTTTGTGGCAGGAGTTGCTCTGCGCTCCATTTTCACTGTAGTTCATAATATTTTTGATACATTCAATTTTCTCACATTGGTCTATGATCTGTTCCCTTTGGTCTTAATCGAAGATGGATATCTTATTCAAATCAACTTGTCAGCTTATTGGACATCTTATTCATTAACATTTCTGTAGCTAGGATCTGACCATTTACGTGGCCACCTTTGTGGACTTTTGATTTGGCATTTAAATGACATTAGCATGATATCGACCTTTTAAATTTGCACTTTGGGAGATACCTCTTCTGCCGTCATTCATCTTGTTCACACCCATGTTCTATACTCTCTCTCTCTCTCTTTTGTGTGGTGTGTTGCATGTTTGTCTGGATTGTCTCCATAACAAATAAAATTTATAGTACCTATTGAGTTTTGCTGTAATTTCAGGCCACGGCTCTAATTTCCAAGCTAACCAATGAGAAAAATTCAGTTATTCAGCAAAACAAAAAGCTTCAGCAAGAACTGGTAAGGCACTTGTCATGTCATTAATCATGGAAAGTTTTGGCTGTTACATTTATCACTCGGCTTTAGTAGTTTCATATCTGTTTATTCTGCTGTAACATTAGGTATGTATAAAGCTATAATGCATTGCTAGTTGGATAGCCTGAGAGTCAACGTAATTTGGCAATAACTAGTGACAATAATGCAGTTACTTGGATGGTTTGATTTTAACATTTGATTGACCTAAGCCATTTGTAGTGATAGATTTGGTACGTGTATATACACATTGATAAAATTAAATAACATCCTTTACTGTTAAATTATATTACAATGTGAATATGTTCATTTTACACGTGAATGTGGGCCAATTTTTGCAGGAGATGCTGAGGCATCAATCAAGCGGGAAGAGCAGCGGAATACCATTAGTATACATTATTCTCTTTGGCTTGGTGGGCTTGATTTTGGGGTACTTCATAAAAAGGACTTGATCAATGGGGTAATGCCAGAAGTTTGACCTAATGTTATCAGGAAAGCTTAAAACAGAGTGTTGCAGCCATCAGTCGATCCGGTTATAGGTGCAGATCTTTCTTTCTTCCTTTTTTTTTTTGGTCACTGGCCAATGAAGTCCCTGGGAAGCACCTCAACTGCGACTTGTAATTGCTTGTTGTATTAGCAGTATGAGTATTAACGAGAACTGTAAGGAGGATCCACTTGGTTTTAATTGCACATATCAATATTGTTATTGTGGAGTGAGTCTAGCTCTAGTTATTTCTTTTCAGTCATTGACAATGATGGACGACATCTGTCTTGATCAATTAAGATTTTTGTTTTTGCTCTTACATATATATATATATTGTTATTGTGTTGCCAACCTCTCTCTCTCCCCCCACCACACACACACAAATTTGTTAGGTGGTTAGAGCTCGGCCCCTTTTTATCAATAGTTTTCTGCAGCTCCTCGAATCATTTTGCGTCCACCAACAATCTTTTGAAAGTCATCAAAATCAATTTTTTTTAAAAAGCAAAGCATAAAGATAGTGAGATAATTACATCCACCGAACTCCTCATGTAAGCATAGGAGTGTACCAATTAGACATCAATGCATCAAAATGGAATATTGGAAAACTAGTAAGTTAAACAGAGCAGGAGGAAAAGCAAAAACTAAGTCACGGTGAATGTGGGCTAAGCTAATCAGGAGAGAGGGAGAAGGTGGGAAGGGGAAGCAAACTAGACACGTATCTCCCAGAGGAGAGTACTGAAGGGATGATATGACACGGTGACAGACTAAAGGAGCACAAAGTAGCAGCAGTAGATCAACAAAGAGTTGGGGGTTGAATTCAGACTAGGGTAGTCAGGAAATCTTAGACAATTTACATGAGTTCCTGATATCTTTTACAGTACTAGACTGTTCGCCGTTATAACATCTGTAGTTGCACAAAATGACTTCTGTAAAAATCAAGCAAAATTGAATAAAACTTGTAAAACGTAAGAGCTGACCTTCCTATCACTGTCAAAGTAATAGAGCATAATGGCAAACTCCTTTTTTGTCCGAGTGAAGTCATGAGCAGTTTCCATTCTTCTTAGATAGCTTAAATTTACAATTCCTTTTGCTGCTGCCTCTACAAGCCAGAATTAGCCAATTAATACTTAAAACAATGCATAATGATATGAAAGAACCAAAACATGCTCAAATTGCAAATGTGAAACTTAAGTGACAAAGGAGGAAAATGGTGATTAAATTGAGCAGTAAAAGACTGATAGTTGCTTATTTCTTCAATTTTGAGGACTAGAAAGTCAGTGAGTTTGGTGTATAAACTGGGCTTAAATTCATGCTCCCCAGCCAATATTTATGACATCTCAGATGTTAACTTGGACCCGATGGTCTCAAGTGTCTACTTTAACTTTTAGGCTAAAGCTCAAGTCCCTTTAATACATCTCAAATGTTAGCACTCACTACTGTCGGCACCAATGTTCTAATCAACGGCGGTCGCCGCACTGGATCAAACGTTGGGACTTCAACACATCTATGTTGGTGATAGAAAGGCCTGTCCCGGCTAACCACTTTCAACCAATGTATTCAAAATTGAACTGGATTAATCAGCCAATAAAATTAAAATTTAAAATTTAATCTGATGATTGTTTTTTTTTTTTTTTTAAATTAGTGATTTCAAAAATTAATATTTAAATCAATAAACTAATTAATTAAATCATAAATCAATAAATTGATTACAAATTTTTAATTCAATTAATTTTAAAAATTTGTAAAAAATCAAAAAAAAGTATTTTTATATTTATTTTTTAAAATAATAATTATATCATTTTATATCATTTTTAAATCATAAATTATAAAAAATAAAAAAAATATTTATATAATATATTTATTTATATTTTAACAAAAATATATAAAATTATATACTATATTATATTATCAATTTTTTTAATATAAATATCTTATTTATATTAATTTATTTTATTTTTTTAATAAAAATTACATAAAATAAAATAAAAATATTATAAATTATTTTATATTTTATATTAAATTTATTTAACTTAAATCACTTATATTTATAAATACATCATATTAATTAATTTTTTTAAATCATATTATATATAAATTATAAATATATAATACTAAATTATTTAAATAATATAATATAATATATAATAATTATTTTTTTTATATATTTAATATTAAATATTTTTTTATTAATTAAATTTTAGTTAAAATAGTTAAATTAATTAAATTTTAAATTTTTAAAATTTTCAATTCAATAAAGTGTTTGATTTTTAAAACCTTACTTTCAACAACTTACGCAAATTTTTGGTGTGTAATGGTAATGAAATGCTAAGTCCGACCATGCTTTATAACTCCACTCCACTTCTTTGTGCTTCAATTTGAATAAGGTACTACTTTGTTTCAATTATCAAAGTATCCTTGGTGCACCACTAACCATGTAGTCCGATAATAGAGTAGTTAAATTTTTTAAGTTTCGGTAATTAGGGTTCAAATTCTAATTTCAATGGACCCCCCCCCCCCAAAAAAAAAAAAAAAAAACCTTTGTGCCAATGTTATGATTTGCAATGTCTTCCTCTGCCATGTGTTTACGAAATTAATAAGTCATAACTCTGCCGTAGTCTCATTAATTGTATGGATTCCTCACATCTGCTTCATTCTTTGTCGTGTGCCTCTTTACTAAACTTGAGACACGGAGACGATTTCATAGGAATGAGCCAAATTTCGCGGTTAATGTTTTGGATGACTCTTCCGCTCTGGATTGTTACCTCATGATTCAATGCTGGCCTCATGTCCATTTATATTATCATTATTAATAATTTCTGGTGATTGTGACAATGAGCTTGATATTACACAAACATGAACGTACAAAATATCGATGGCCCATTTCTCAATGGGACCTGACCACGGTTTAAATCGTACTCAATTGGTTGACCACAACAAAACATTTTCATGTCACCATTGAATTGACCATAAGTATGGCTCCATCCAGCCACGCAAAACCATGATCCGAAAAGAAATGTCCACAGAACAAAGGCACCTTCTGGCAGCCTGGCACTCGCGAAGAGGCTTCCGGCTGCTGAATCGGGTTATCATTACTTGTCTGTCTTTCATTTCCGACTCGAACTGTATAATGGTGGACTTAAAACAAAAAAAAAAGAAGGTCATTTTCTTATCCTGAAACCGAAAGCAACTGTTATAATTAGAAGAAAGTTGCCTGTAGCCAATCAATTATTTCTCGAGGCAATAGCCACCTGCAGACATGGACCCAACGTAGGAGTAGCAAATTCTTGTAATTTCACGTGGACTTGATAGTTTTAACCCTTGTTTTGGAATTGTTTATTCGTCCACTTACGTAATCCAATACATCAAACTATCATGGCATGGGCCACCTCTAATAAAATTCATACACCTGTCTGCAAAAGTCATCCGTTCAAAATATTTACTTGTGTATAAGAAACCAAGATATATAATAAGGGTTGAATTCAACAATGGTTACATGTACTTCATAACTGGTTACATTGGATTGACAAAGATATTCATAATTCACAAAAGGAGGAGAGTAGAAATCGAGTAGGCCCATTAGCTGATGAAACCTTTGATGTTAATTTTACGACATTGACAAGAACAAGGAGACAATTGAAGGTAACTACATTTTACCTAGGTTTGGGTTTTTGGGGAAGCAAAAACAAAAATTATAAAGGAAACATGAAAGGGACATGGGAAACGAGTGTTGGGTTGACCTTGACGGGATAAACCATGAAACAAAAAGGTGATGATAAGAGAAGGAGATGAGATAGAAAGGGAAATGAAACTGTGGTATTGAAACTCGCCAACAAATCCATGCAAAAGCGTTGTGGAGCCTAACTCCACAAAATATATATATGAGACAAAGAGGCTTGTGCATGGGGTCATCATGTTTTCTCTTATTGGAGGCCCACACAGAGGTGGCTTTTTGACAAGCATGAGTGCTTACTTTTTGGGTTTTGGCACACTAAGATGGGAAATGTGAATCAATTTTGTGGGGTGCAAATGAATGCGTTGTTTCTAAGCTGACTAAGAAAATGGAGAAAGAAAAGGATAAAAAGGGAAGGAAAATAATAAAAATAATTTAAAAATGAAGGAAACTTAAAGAAGAGTTGGAGAAGACATAGTGGGCAAGGGAGGCATCTACAAAAGTCTATGGAGAGAGTGAGAAGAAGGAAAGGATCACATTGAACTTTTCTTACTCGAGTCATTCTAATCCAAGCGCACCCCTGCCGGCCTCCACCTACACCTATTTTGTGTATTTTTTTGAAAAAGTTAAAAGTGATGTACGTGTTACATACCGGAATTTGACACGGATTTTATACCTACACACTTTTAATTCGTTGGTTGTATTTTTTTCATTTTTATTTTTTGATGTATAATTACAATTAATAAACAAAAATTATAAATATACACTTAACAATTCTAACGAAATAATATTAATTTATATTTAATTTTATATCTATACTTGTATTTGTTTATTCAAATTTATTTATTTTCTTTCCCTTTTGTCTGTTTTTAATATTTTTGCTACCCCATTTGCCTCGGATGCTCTCACCTTTGTGGGTTTGGCAGACTATACTTTTTCTTTTTATGGGTAAAAGTTGAGATTTGAACTATTAACTATATGGATGCAAATCATTCTATAATTTTTTTTTCCTATTAGTTCATCTTTATTTTTGGTATGTGCGATTATGGATAGAACCGTGTTTGCAACGAGTATCGTTTTATGCGCATGAATATACCGTGTGAATGCGTCATTGAATGAGATAATTTCAATATTACTAACACTATAGATTTGTATGATCCAACGGTCATGCATGCATTTGTACAATGTCGTGCGACAAATAGGGCCATCTTTATATAGTATACAATAATGTGTGTGTGTGTGTGTGTGTGTGTGTGTGTGTGTGTGTGTGTGTGTGTGTGTATATGTGCACACACACAATCAATAAAAAGAAAATCTTTCTTGGGCCAAGATCGTTCTATCAATGGCTGGAAGAGGAAATAATTCACGTCGGAGCGGGAGTTCTACTCACCGAGTCAAGCCAACAACCAATAACAATTAATAGAACTTACAATAGTAAACGGGTAGCCCCATTGTTCTTAAATTATTTTCATTAATTCCTTAAAAATAATAATATTTCGAGTACAGTGTTTTGGAGACGATAACAATAACACAGTTCAACGTGTGCATAACCGGGTGAATCAGTCCATGGCCTTTTGACCAGCTCCTCTAGGGATTTGTTGACACCAAACATGGAGAAGACTGAGAAGACAATCGTCTTGACCAGCTCCTCCAGGGACGTTTGCAAAGGCAATTGTCTTCTGAACCACTGATGCTTATTCTTGACAGTTTGCAGAGACATTTGGCTTCTAGACTGTTGATGCTCTTGGGAGTTTGTGAATGCCAACACTTCCCCGTTTGACCCCTTTTTTCTTGTGTTCATATCTTTAATTTGTTTGTTAGTCATTGAAATTGATCTTCTTAGTTTTCCATGGACCGATGATTGAAAGACATCCCATCTGACCTTATCATGTTTTGACTGTGATCATATTGCACACCGTTTTGTAGGCCGATTGCTTTTGGTAGCGACAACGACTCAATTCCTTATTAGTAAATTTGGTATTATCACAGGTTATCTAAACTAGTAAGTTGTGGAGTCTGCTATTGAAATTGTTGGCATGGAGAGCAGAAGGAGAAAATCAAGAAGACATCCAAACTAAACAGGGTGCCCCTTCGACCCCATTTAAGTAAAAAGATTTAAAAAATTAGAAAGGAACAAGGTGAATTTTAGGGACACAATTCTAGACATTGAATCATTTATAACAGTTGAAAATTTGTATTTTTGTTTAAAAAAGTTTTATAACACTCCTCATTTTATCGATAATTATAAAAAAAAATAAAATAAGCTTATTTAGTTCAGAAACAATGTACAGCGAAGAACAAAATCTAATTGAAGACTAATGATTTAATAGAAATTGTGTTTCCTGAAAGGAGTAGATCGTCGTTTTTTTTATTTTTTAACTCGCTTGCTTTGTGTGCTTTTTGGCATTCATCTACACTATCCACTATAAAGTGGTTTTTGACTCAGAAGCGTCCCATTTTCCTTTATTATTATTATTATTATTTTGTTTGTTTTTAATTAATGGAAATCTGATTAGGATGTGACTATTTTTAATCAGAGAATAATTAAGATTAATTAACTTTTATATAATCAAACGTTAAGATTTATAACTTTTCGTTATAACCGTAGATTAAATAGAATTTTAATACTCTAATTTGTCGGTTTGTCACTCTATTCAGAATTTTACGATTGAGTAATTTTTTTTTTCTCTAAAAAAAAAAAAAAGCCTAACCTATCCAATCAATTCCAACTTACATTTTTCATCATAAATTTAGCTTTTATTTGGTTCCAAATGGAAGCAATTGGCCGTTTAACCAGTTGGGATTTTAAACGAGTGACCCACCCAACACAACACACAAAGTGCTTGAACTCTGAAGGGGACAAAAGCTGGGGGGGCTACGTGGTATGAGTCTTTAGCATACTTTTGTTCTTAAAATTGAGCTGAATCCCTCACTCCTAGGAGGCTTCTCCAAGACAAAAGTGCTTATCTCAGTTCCTTGATAAAAAGTTGTTTATCATTAAACTTTTCATGGAAGGTTGATTTTCTTTAGAGCTTCAAGAAAAAAAAAAAAAAAAAAAAGCGTTCAACTTTTGTGGGGTTCCCCATCTTGCAGATGCTTCTTGCACTCGGTGCTCTCTCTCCCTCCCTCCCTCTCTCTCTCTCTCTCTCTCGGAGAATCTGCTTTCAGCCCTTGAATTGACTAAAGCAACAATTAATGGCAGCATGTCCGTCCAAGAGGGGTTTGGATTTTGGTATTTATGAGAATGATAATTCATTGTAAGTGAAAGTCTCTTTTTCAACACATTTGCTTCTGTTCTTTCCCTTTCATCACTCCAAATGGGCCTCGTGTAAAGGTAAAGAAGAAAATCTGCACTCGCTAGCTACATCAAAAGATATACATTTTTTTTGATAAATCCGAATTTGTGATTAACAAGAAGAGGATTGTAGTAAAGAAAGCAAGCGCCCCAGAAGATGAGGCTACAAGATATTGTCCTTTATAAGTGTTTTTTTTTTTTAAAAAAAAAAAAATCACAGACATAAATGGCATATTCTCAATGAAATTAAAGATGCGATGCACTTGATTAGTCGATACATAATATTATAAGAATAACTCTTATTTCTAGATTGGAATTTTCGAGACTTGATATTATACAATTTGAAATTAGGTCCCACTGTAACCCCAATAATAATAATAATAATAATAACCACAATAATGGAAAATTATTTTCGGAGATAAGGAAATTCCTTTAGTTACTAGACCCTAAACAACAGATGGACAAGAAAATTATAGTCTCGAACTTGGATACCATCGACTTTGCTTTATGTCAGCAAAAAATAGTGTTCGAGCTTCAAACAAATATTATAAGGTCAAGTTGCACTCCAAGAATACTGAAACAGTAACTTAGCAAGTAGGTTCCAAGTCTTCAATGTTAAAAAAAAAAAAAAAAAAAAAAAAAGGCAATATGCTCGGCCCACAAGCAATTTTTTTCTAGCATTTGTGCAACTTCATCAAAATTGAGAAGACGACAATAGTTCCAGCTCGCTCAGTGGTGCACATTCCTTAAGACATTCCCAGCTGGAAAATCACTTTGTAAATGTCTATTGCGGCTTTTAGAAAGCTTATTTTAGACCAAAAAAATTCCATTTATTAGTATAACATGTTACCAGTTGTCCAACTCATCCGCGTAGACTTTTACACATAGACGATGTTCTTAATTATCTTGTCCGGCATCTTCTCAATAATTCTTTTTTTTTTTTTTTTTTTTTTTGTTATGGTAACAAAATTGAAATTTTTCAAGAACTCTACGTGTGACAAAGACAGAGGGAACAATTATAAATTTGCGACACTTATCTAGTAGCTGCCAGGATGCAAGAATTAGTTCCTAAAGAGTCGTTTCTTAGATAATGGGACGTTTCTCGATAAAGCAATGTAGGGATTTTACATTTACGTTAAGCATTTGCGTGTAAAATTAGACCATTTGGTAATTGGTAGGCTAAACATTGAATGATTTTCAACGACGTCGAAATCTCTCATGTTTCGTCAAAATGCCAATTTAATCTGATTAAACAAAATAAAGAAATCTCTAAATTTTTAGAATCCTAATTAAAGAAAGAAATCTCTAAAATTGCGGGGAATTAGAGAAATTTTCAAAGACTTCAAATCGATGTTGAGGTATCGGCGTGAGTCATACCCACTAGAGGCCGCGTAATTAATGGTTACAATTGATCAAATCCCTCTAAAAACTGGCAAGTGTTGCCACACCGTGCAAATCAATGAGTACGAGTTTAAATTAAAACTCTTACAGCTTCTTATTTCTGATTGATACATAAAGAGATTTCCCAGATTAATAGTTTATATGTACTTGGAAAATATCTTTTTATAAGCATTTTATCGATGTACAATTATTTTTCTTTTCTTTTTTTCCCTTGCCCTAGTCCATTGGAAGCCCACTGAAACGTAAAAAGTAATAGTTGTCAACTATTCTAATTCCATCCTTCCTTAATTCAATCATATTGAAATACCAAGAAGAAGAAGAAGAAGTCTAGTTGCGTTGGAATGATAGAAACAACATCTAATGTCCCTTGCGTTCAAAACTTCTCCAAGTTTAGAAATTGAAGTTTTTCGAAGGTTAGAATAATAATTGTGAAACAATGTAGATTAATAGCCATAAGAACCCTAGACTTTCTTTAACGGTGCCTTGATGGTGGTGCAGATCCAAATTAACCTTCCAATTCTTAGTAATCATCCAAACCATTGCTTTCAGTCCATTGATTTACTTGACATGGACAACTCAATGTTAAGCGTACGAATGAGAAGTGAGAATAGTGACATATGCCACGGACCACCCACATACGTTCATTGCGTCTGAACGGCAAAGTGGCAATCAATTGACACCAAAATTTAATCGCATTGTTTTACATATAGAATTTTCAGTTATTAATTAGTTTATAGGCTCATACATTTCTACTGATATGAAAAATGAAAGGTAGGTAAACTGTACTCATCACATGCATTTTGAAGAGACAAAGGAGCCTCCACATATGTCGGATACCATATGTTACTTATGATAAAGTCTCTTTGTATTTTTTTCATAAACATACGATCAAATCTGACCCCATATAGAAGGGGAAGATTTATGAAAAGAGCAAGGGCTACCCCATATTGTATTCCAATGCCTAAAGGGTATTTTGTTTGACCAAAAAAAAAAAAAAGTCATTTTGGCTATTAACTCCATGTTTAGGAATTAAATCCTAGCAACATCAAATCAAAAATTCTTTATAATTTTTGGAAAAAAATATTTGTTATGGTGAATAAGATTTGAGCTAATTAATTTTGCAATATACCAAAAAGAAAAAAAGGAGTCCCCGTTGAGAGATCTAAGATGATTATGTCCAAAAGCGGAAGGTTTAAGGAAAGGCAAAGTGAAGACATAAGCCCATGGTAAGACGGGAAGAGAACAGCTGGTGTGGTAAGTGAAAAATACCAGACAATTTGTTGATATGGGCATCTTTGAAGCAAAAATCCAAGCTAAATAGCTTGTGTTGAAAATGGAGAAAATGTGGACAAATAATTTTCAAAGGTTAAGTTGTCCGTTATTCAAATTTTGGATTTGACAATGCAAATAAACATTACAAAAGTGTCACGGGCATGTAGGTGATGCGTGCTGGACGCCACCTCACAAAAGTTGTCACTCACTCTGTTATAACTGGTAATGGTATATTTATAGCTTTTCAATTTATAATTATAATTAATATTTAAAATTATAAAAATATACTCAACAATTATGACCACGATTTCATTCAAGTCTGACTGTATCACGAGATATCTACGTCTATGTATTAAAAGTCAAATGTATATTTGGATGCACGTGTAAATGGATTAACAAATAAAATGATACTTCACTTTTCTTATCCATAGAACCTAACCAAACCGCAAAGCCCACACAGCAAGAGGTAAACGAGTTCGAACAACGAAAGGAGTGAAACCGTGAAAGTTCAATTTTTTTTCCCGTGCAAGGGACTGAAAGCGTTGAAGTCGCACGTTTGGTATCAGCTACTTTTGACCAATCACATTTGGATCTTCCCAAAACAGCAACAATCAGACGGTCGGATTTCACTCGATCTTGACGTTTCATGAGTGGGGACTAGTGTAGCTGATCGGACAGAAAATGTAACCTGTTCCCAAATTGAAATTACTAATGTCGGGGCAGAAGAGTGGGGGCCACGAACTGTTGCAATTTCCCCTCCGCAGGTGTCTGGATCGGTGATCATCAAAAGTGTAAGCGTACGTGCATCGTCAAGTCCTGTTCCTGCAAGCGGACCGTACACGTGGAATCGTGTTGGATTGCGACCACTCAGTCATCATCTTTAATGGGTCCCGGTTACCTAGTTGCTTGAGGAAAGAAGATGTGATTCCATCCGCTCGTCTTTTACCCCACTGCAATGGCAACACACGAGACAAGAAGTCACCATCGTTGGATCGATGTTCGGTACGCTAGAAGAGGGAGTTTCTTATGTTTGGGAGAAGTAGATCGCGGACCCCACTTCATTTCTTCCACTGCATTGTGGCCACTTGTCGTGAAGGCCGTTAACACAGAATCCTTCGCTGCGGGCATCGCCGGTTAGCAAACCTCATGGTTAAACTGGGCACTGCAAAACACAGTCCTCGCAATGTTTATAACCAAACGTACTGGGAGCCGGCAAATAATCATAACTCACAAAAATTATTTATACCATTTTAAAAATAATTTATATTTATTATTATAATTTTTTATATTATATAAAATATAATTTATTAAATATAAAATATTTTATATAAATAATTTTTTATAATCATATATCTGCAAAATATGTATATATTTTTTAATCACAACAAATAATAAATATTATAAATTATTATCGTTAAAAAAATATTTTTAATTAAAAACATAAAATATATGTGTGGTTTAAGGTTATTTTAATATGTTTCTTCAAAAAAAATTAAAAACATAAAAAAAATTTATTATATTTATAAAAATTTATAATTATTTAATGATATAATTTTAATATTATATAAAAAACATTTTAATAATAATATAACGTGCATGTCGCCAGCGAGACACCGAATTGAATGCTGTGGTGGTGAAACTCTTGGCATGTCCACCCCGCCTACAAGTTTCCTTGCCACATAGCCATGCTGTTGTGACCGAGACTCTAAACGTGCTGCTACGTAATGGAAGCTATTTTAATTTGTCTGGCTACCACGCTTCAATAATGGGGTGCCCCGTCTCGGTAGTGGAAAGAGAGTGGTGGTGGTGGTGCCTTCCAATTGGACCACCAAAAATTGGACCACGGGATGGCGGGTTGCCTGCTAAGGGTACCAAGTAATCCCCATAAGCCATAACTGTTGTTACTTTACCTTTTTTTTCTTTTTCTATTTTTTTTTTTTTTTTAAATTTCCCAATAATAACTCCGCTAATAAGGGTGTCTGCCTTGCCAATTAGAGAGCATTTCATAGAGAGGCTCGAATCCGAGACTTTGTGGTCTTTGACAACAAGTACTTCTACAACTTAAGCCACATGATGGGTAGTACATTTTAGGCTTTCTAGTAATAATAAAAAAACATGTTCAGTACAATCTTTTAATAATAGAGCTTTTCTCCTCTCAAACCAATAAACAGCGTCATTTGAGAGCTCTTCCAAGTTGCTGAAAAAGAAAGCCACTAAAATGGATGGCTCAAAAGTCCAATGATACAAGACCCATGTGATCGCATGAGGAATGCTCATAAAAAAAAACCAACCAGAACATAACAAATTCAATGTATTATATTACAAAGAGTTGATGTATTATCTTACAAAGAGTGGGTATAATATAAATACCATTATACACATTAGTTCAAGGAAGATAGCCATATATATATATATATTTGAGAGGTTAATGGCCTACTGCGCCCGCCGTAACAGACATGTGGTAGACAATAAAATAAACATCGATTAAGTCATACTAATGCATGTTTTGGTGTGAATCCAGTCCGACATCCCACCATTGAGACCTTAAATTGCCATTAAATCTATGAACCCGGAACCTCGTAATCTTGTCATTCTAACCTAATATCTAACTCACACGGTCAGAGCGTGGTGCACCATAGACTTAAAGCTCAAGCTTCAATGTCCCCTAAAAAAATTTTAATCCTATAGCAACTAGAAAACAACGGCCAGGGAATGGCAGCTACACTTAGTAGAACAGAAATTTCTTTACCCTATATTGCATTCTGGGCTCAAAGCATTGTACAGAAAGCTAAGGCCAACATTAACTTTTAAGCTAAGGCCACTTTTTCAAAGTGGCTTTTAAATCACAGCACCGAGCGAAACAAATTCTGGTTATTAACTCACTAACGATTATTGGGTCCTGAAAGGTGAGAAATAATTGGAATAGCAGCTGATATAAACTAGAGAATGGAGTTCAGTTGTACAGAGAGATAGGAGTTACTATTATCAGACTAGAATTTTGAAAGGTTAATTCTATCAATCAGATCTTGCTTTTGCCGTGGTGTCAAGTGTATACAACAAACAGATTAGAGAACACCTTAATCAACAGAAGCAACTTAACAGTCGCCCACAATAACATCCAAAACTGACAGAAATCAGAAATTTCTTTACCCTATATTGCATTCTGGGCTCAAAGCATTGTACAGAAAGCTAAGGCCAACATTAACTTTTTAAGCTAAGGCCACTTTTTCAAAGTAGCTTTTAAATCACAGCACCGAGCGAAACAAATTCTGGTTATTAACTCACTAACGATTATTGGGTCCTGAAAGGTGAGAAATAATTGGAATAGCAGCTGATATAAACTAGAGAATGGAGTTCAGTTGTACAGAGAGATAGGAGTTACTATTATCAGACTAGAATTTTGAAAGGTTAATTCTATCAATCAGATCTTGCTTTTGCCGTGGTGTCAAGTGTATACAACAAACAGATTAGAGAACACCTTAATCAACAGAAGCAACTTAACAGTCGCCCACAATAACATCCAAAACTGACAGAAATTAGATGGAGACCTATGAACAGCCATCCAGTTACTAAAAATGTTTGCTTCTTTGAAGGGGAATAATAGACCTAAAATACATGACAGACAATTGGCATACAAGAACCACAGACAGCAAAAATAAAAAAGATCAGAAATAAAACCACTAAGTTATGAGGCACCTTAGCAACAAAGATTAATTGGTCCAACCAAATGTTCTGAAACGCTAATTACCATTCCGTCAGCACCTCCAAGCGGACACAGAAACAAGCTCCTTTCGCTGCCAGCAAAGAACAAGTGAAGACTGCTTCTTTTCAACATGAAATCCCTTGACGGGAGTTCGCTGGACCAAACATTCAGCTTGTGATTCAGTGATGTTACTGAATGTCAAAGGGCTGAACCCAGACTGCAGAAATAGACTCCTCCAAGGAGGACTCCTATCGGGGCAACGTTGGCGACCCAGTACAGTTTTTTCAATGCCCGGTTGGACCAAGAACCTCTCGATCTTGTGCAAGGAATCTGGGTTCATATTCACTGCATCGAGTGATTCGAGAAGGCTTGAATAAGATTGAATAGCTTGATTTACATGGTGAGCAAATGGAAGATCGGTTCTCTCACAGCCCCTGTCCATAGAAGCTACAATCTTGGGGGAGAGCTGCTTTACAAAGCGTAGAACTAAAGGGAGTAATGTCGGGAAACTTGAAAAGGACCCAATCGGAAGATTCACCGCAATCGCTTCTTTCTCCAACACGTGAAGAGGCATTGGCCAAGAACCAGAATTCAAGGATTCAAGACTCAGAATTTCGAGCTCAAATGGCATGTGGATTTCACGAGCAAAAATTCTTAGATTTTCCTGAGTGAAACCGAGCTCAAGTTCACTGTGTGAAGAAGGGGAAGCAAAGGCTGTAATCTTAAGAGAAGGGGCGCCTCCACTCCTCAAAGTGAGCTCTGGCATCAGAGAAGCCCATTGCCCGCCATAGCCAATATCAAAATCCACAATATGAATTCTGTCAAAACCTTCAAAAGCCTCAAGGAGAGCCTGGTTGCAAGTAAAATTGGCAAACTGAAGGATAGGCGAGATTTCGGAGAAAGATTTATAGGCCCCAATCTTGAAAATAAGACTAGAAGCAGAAACAGTAGAGGAGTTGGTGATGGTGTTCGTGTGAAGAAGCAACTGCAAGGCCTCCTTGAAGTAAAATGCAACCCTATGATAAGGCTTACCAATTGGAAGAGAGAGCTGGTGATTGAGCCGCGCCAATATCCCTTGCGCGAGTACCAGATTCCCGGTTTCGATCAGCTCCGCTGCCTGGCATATTGGGTTTATTATCGCTTGCTGATGAAGCTGCGGGTTCACTAATTCGTCGGTCACAAATTTCTGCTTCATCATTGCTGGCCTCTGCTGGTTGAGGCTCGGCGTTTGAAGCTGATGTTGCTGCTGCTGCTGTCTCTGTAGAAAAAACTCTGGCCTAGGATCAGAAAAGGGGGCCTTTTGGACCTGACCGTTGGCTCCAACCGGCCCCGGATTGTGCCTTTTCAACGGAGGAGGCGACAATAGATGGTGCTCATGCAACTGGGCATATGAAAGTGGCACGAACATGGCAGGATTTTGGGCAACCTGGCTTTGATTTTGGTTGATAATCATCTGCGTGTGGAAAATCTGTCGCTTCTCATCAGTAACGTCAACTGCTACTTGTGGCTGTTGTTCTTGATGTTGGAACATGCCTGGCAAAAGACTGCAGTTTGCCGCAGAAAGTAGCGCTGCTGGAATTGGGCTGGGGTTTTGATCCATGGTTGGAGCAATCCTGGCATTGTGGCTAAGAAGTGGAAAATCAGAGGATTGTCCATGAGGAGCAGAAGGGTCAATATTAGCGCTACTCAATGAATCAAAGCCAAAAACTTGATCTACGACTCCAAAACCTGCATTGAACTCCATTTCCTGAGGCCCACTGCCACTAGGCAGAAGCTTGTTTAAACCCAAAGACGGGTCCTCAATTAGCCTCAAAATAGACGGTTCTTGACTAGGAGACCCAGATAACACGCTCTCCCAATCTTCCATTCCCAGCTGCTGCTGCCCCCCACATTTTTCAGCAACGATATCTGCAGAAGGGTTGCCGCAGACAGCAGCCGCAGCTGCCACCACGCCTGTAGTGGTGGTGTCGGTGGAGGCGCCGCCGCCACCGCCACCGCCGTTAGCACCGCCTTGAGAAGAAGACAGTGTTGAGGATGACGTTTGAGGACTAGGACTTCTTATTGTGTCGAACACTGATGTGGGCTCACTGCCCACAAAGCAGCAATTTTCTTTTCTGTTGCTGTTTTGCCACTTTTCTTGTACCTGATTTTGTGGTTTCTGTTGTGGGAAACAATTTAAAGGAGAAGAAGAAGAAGAAGAAGAAGAGAACCCAAGCACCCCCTTCCCTTGACAGTCCTCAAAGGGTTGGGGCATGGCCTTCATATAATTTAGATCCTTTAAAAAAAAAAAAAAACAGAGAGAGAGAGGGAAAAAAAAATCAAGAACAAGAATGGTAACCAAAGAACCAGAAGCCCAGGAACCAGAAACCCTCCAGTTACCACCCCAAATGTCACTTACAAAAGCAGAAAAGAAAGAATGGTTAGTTTGTATATAACAAAACAAGAAGTAGGGCTTGGTCTCACAAGAGACAAAAGCTTCAAAATTTGATGGATAAATCAAATCATATTTCCTATAAAGAAGGCACAGTTTGGTTTAAACTCACACAGTAAGTCCAAGCAAAACCCCATCTTTCTGGTCATTGCGATCTCTCTCTCCCCCCTTTCTCTCTCTCTAATGTCTTGTTCAACACCACAAGAACCATTTTTGGTACCATCTCTCATCTCCCCACCTTTTGTTCTGTGGTTTTAACTTTGGTGGGATATCTTCTTTTTCTCTTCTCTTCCCTTCTTTTGGCTTTTGTCGTACTCCCTCTCCTCCTATTTTCTGCTCATGGATGCGTGCAACATATAAAAGTAGGAAAGTGCTTGCCTTCCCTCTCTCTCTCCCTCTCTCTCCAATTATATATATATTTTAATTATTTTTCTTTTCATTATGAAGATCTTTTTTATGTGGCTTTTGTCTGTCTGCAGACATATTTATCTCCCTGGTTGGGTTTCGTTAACTCTAACCATGCCACGCTCACTGGCCAGGCGCGTGCGAACACTCAGGTAATGCGCAAAGTGGGGAGAAGTTTACGATCCGCAAAAGCGCGTGATCTGTGGTCTACTTTTTTAATTATTTTCTTTTACGGAGACCAACGAGATAGAGAAAAGGTCACCCGGGTCAGAATGGTTTCGTAATTTGCTCTCTGTTTCCTATAAAGCCCTTAGCACCACGCCTTGGTCTATCTTCAATCTGTTGTCGGATGGAGGGGTATTATAGTAATCATGTTGAAACAGCCTCTGTTGGCCTGGATTTCGAAACTGAATCTGGCGACGCGAGATAATGAGTGAGGCTTTTTTGCGGGGTTTGAAAATACCGAGACAGTGTAGACGGTTGAGATTTGTTCTGGTTTGAGTTGTAAAATGTGCGGCTCTGATCAACGCTTTGCATTTTCGCCAATGTTTCTTTCATTTCATGTCGGGTCCAGGCAGGACCATCAGTTTTGAGTCTGTTATCTCAATTGCGAAGAAGAGTTGGCTGCTAAAGACAAATGATTATGTCATAAAAGCAGAAAAAAAAAATTGATGATGTGATGTTTAAATCAACAACAATCAACTTGATAGGTATAATTAATAATAAATTAATGAAGAAAATAAAATTATTAATGACACAAATATAAATAATCTATTTTAAAACCAAAAAATAAAGTGAACATGGAGGGGCGAGCGAGCGAATCCAAGTTGCTTTGCGCTCACAAATCTCCCAATTCCAGCCAATCCTCTAACAATCGTCATTTAACAGGGCCATTAAGAATTAAGGGGAAAAAAAGACTCACGATGTTAGATTTGCATTGAGTTCGATTGAACTCCCTTCTCCCTTCATAATCCTAATTAACCTGCCAAGTCGAAGACAAGTGACATAGGAAGTATTCCTTCTCCCTTTTCTTCTTGTTCCTTGTTTTTATTTTTATTTTTATATTTTTTGAAAAACTATTGTTATTTCTCGTAACAGAATTATTTGAGTCTTGATAAACAATGTCATGTTAAAATGTTACAATATTAAAAGACTCAGGAGTAATTAAAATAATATTTGTGAGTTTAGAAATATAATATCTTTTGCCCTTTACTAATACTACTGTCTAAAAGAGTAATACGTGAGACACGAATAAAATAATTAATTTAATTTCCAGCCCAACCAAGAAGCAAAGTATATAATTTATTAATTTTCAACCAACTGGGAATTTATAGATTGCTTTAATTTGGTGCCTTTTAGACGAGGGATATAAACAATATCTATTGAATTATTGTATACATGTTTAATAAATGGGAATTAAAGACTAAGAATGACATTAGATTAGAACACTACAATCATGTGGGGCGATTTAGGCGTAGCCTTTCGGTGAATGATAAAATACAGCGTGAACCACATAGACTCCTCCAAGAAGCAAACGATCGAAATTTTGTTGCTGTCAGTCAAATCAGATAATACCACAAGCAAATCCTTTAAAAGCGTGGAAAATGGTACGTGTAACACGCAGCTATTGCAGACTTTGATTGCTTGCTGTATCTTTTTCCCATACCATTGAAACATGCAGCTTAGAAATTGTATACATTTACAGCGCCTTTGCCTTTCTCGAACATGTTTTGCCCGGAGGTTGCTTTCAACTTTCTAGGTTTTCTCACCGAAAATGTAAGGGTCAATGGTGGGTTCACCCTGGATTTCTAAATGGGCAAAGCCGCTACTTGCTATTAGACTTTTTCTTTTCTTTTCTTTTCTTTTCTTTTTCCTTTAAAATAAAAACTTTCGGGTAATTGAAAATTAAAAATTTAACATATCTTATAACATTTATAAATTTTATTATTTATAATCTTAAATTTTTAAATAAATATAAAGATTAAATGAATTATTTGACATGATATTATAATTTTATTTATTCTTTTATTTGTACTTGTTATCTAATAGTATAACTATTTCCATGTGTTGAATATATTCGATTTCTTCAATTTAGTTTCAATGTGTTAGGAGCTAGTAGTAAAGATGAATGCCAGACTGTGTGTTGGGACCTATAGTCGTATGTTTCTTTATTCATTTTTCTGAAATCAAACCGTGAAGCGATTAAATAGAAACTATGGCTTGTCTAACTAGTTTTTTCGTTAATGGAAGCAAAGTTTATGTGCTTGGAAACCTAGAATGGGGTATCATCAAATTATGAATTCTTGCAGAAGGTCGATTGGTTGTCTAGGTAACAAGATTTAAATTTTTGGGATGTTGATGTGGAGCTTGCGAGGAAGGGGGTGACATGCTTAAGCCGAATTGTTTAAGGGAAACAATGCTTTGGACATGTCAGGGAGGTGCTTTGTTTATCCCTTACCACCCCATGTGAAAGGTGGCTAACAACCACCAATTTCTCCCCTCTCACTCGTATATATGAAGTGTAAAGGGACCCAATCCCTCGGCTCAAAAACCCACTTTACCACCCTCTTCCTAGTTTTCTATTAAAAAACTCAATTTCTTTTTTATGTCCTCTCTCCCCCTCCCCCCCCCCCCCTCTCAGCTATTAGGAGTGGTCACGAGTTCTTTTCTCTCTTCTCAAGACACCCACACTTCAAGCAAAGCAAACACCAAAAAGTTTTGCCTAGGCTATGCAACCATAAGTAATAAAGCTTGAAGGATAATTTGAAAGCGCAAAACCATGACTTATTATTTATTAATTTATTGGTCTCGTTTGTTGCATTAGGATTTCAATGATTAGAAAATAAGATATATATTAAGCAATTATTTAAGAGACTCTACCATCCACTCAAAAGCTTTAGATGGTTTGATAATACTATTTTGGTTTGTAGGGCTGACTATATATATATATATATATATAAAATTCTATAAGAGTTTTGCCTTTTAAATTAAAAAAAAAAAAAAAAAAAAAACAGTCTAGCTAAGGCTGCCCATTCACTTAGCTTTGGTTAACTGTTGTTATTAAAGTGGCATGATCGATTTAGTTCAATTTTTTTTATGAAAAAAACAAATAAAAGTACATCAACCTTTCTCACAGAAAAATACTGTTAAATAAGAGTAAATTTTTTTTTATATCTAATATCAATATTAATAAGTCTAAAACTTTATTAGTGTATGACTAAAATTTATTTTTCATCAAAATGAACTAGAGTACATATACTCAAAACTTAAATTAATAGGAAAAAAAATTACACATCAATCACAATTCACATTAATTTCTATCCTTTAAGGAATTTGAGTTCACATAGCTCGATCCAATTCAACCCGCCCTTAAATATGCAGGCTTTAAGTCCGTTCAGTGATTAGACTGAGTTTGGATTTCAATTCTCGGCTCAGTCCCACTGAAATATTATTTAAAAAAACCGACCCAATGTGTACGTCGGATTGATTTTGAACGTAACAGAAAAGACATCGTCTTGACCCAAGTCCAAAAGGGACCGTTAATGGAGGTCAACTTCGGCCTGCACCAAAAGGAGTTGGGTCGTATTTCAAATTTGTGGAGTCCAAAGATAGCGACCGTGCCGGGTAGAGATTGACATCCGGTGTCGGGATTGGCCATATTTCAATAACCCCAACTCGAAACTGACTTTACCAACTGGACCTACGTCCAATTTATACCCCAGCATTTTTTAAATAAAATCTCACAACTGTTTCTCTTGAAGCCTGAAAAGCTTTTTACATCAATTATTTGATCTTCCACCTCGACGCATTCAATCTTCGGTATTACAATTGAAACCTACGTTATGTAAATAACATAAATATAATTTAATGATATTAAAATCATTTTCCAAATTAAAAATTTTGAATTCGTGATCGAGCTAATTAACTAAAACAAAAAAAAGGGGCTCATTGGCTCGCGGTTGCATTACGCAATTGGGTAATTTCAGGGAAGAGGACATGCGTGAATCATAACGCAATTGCTATAGAACATGAAATAATTGTGTGCGAAGTATGCCAGTACCGTGATCGTTCTATTATATGACCACCAAACCTTGGTGGTCACATAATCGCTATTCGTTTTTGGCCTGAGGTTAGCCTTGGCACCGAACTCTTAATAAAAATTTAAAAATGGTTGTAGGGTTTATGATTGTTTTGGGGCCTTTGATAGGCAAGTCACATGTTAGGAAAATAAATAAAATATATATAGAAATTGCATTGGTGAAACATAATAAAAAGTACAAAAGAATGTTTCAATTGAATAATAAAATTTCTTATCTAATTATATTTGAGACAAAATTAAAATTTGAGTAATACATTACAATAACAAAGAAGAGAAAGAAAGATATAAGCAACTTGAATATAAGTCAAAACGACTGTTGAACCCATCTATAATTGATTTATGATCTTGCATTAGCTAAATGGAGTCACAGAGTAAAAAATAGCGTTAAATTCAATAGGTTTACCAATCCAAGAGAGACACAAACACGGCAAAGTAGAAAGAAAAAATTCAGCTACTGTACATTTTTGGTTTTTTTGTTTTTCTTTTTCATTTAAAATTCTCTAGCGCTCTACATTTTACTTAAAAAAAAAAAAAAAACAACAATTCCGGACTGCCTGGACTGCTCGACTGACCAACAAATGCTTTACTGAGGAAACAAGATCGTTCTTCTTAATACACTGGGAAGAGCTAGATGGACCTTATATTTCGTGTTTCTTTTTGAGTCTTGGAATTACACGTTGACCTAGCGTATCCATATTGTTATTTTGTACCAAAAAGCAAACATTTACGCTACAACCGCGCGACAGAGTCAACAAAACAATGAGCGAAATCTGGCGCGTAAGCCAAGGAAGAAGAGACCGTCTGGTCTCTCTCTAACATGAGCCGAGCAGATTTAATCTCCGATGCCGTGGGGACAACGAGGCGGGCGGACCGAGCCTGCTCGACTTTGACGGGACATCACACCACCCCGTCGATCCGGTTCCCAAGGCCAAATCCGAATCCCCAGCTGCCTCGCAAGCCGAGCCTGTCCCGCCAGAGAAGTTGAGGACAGGAACACATAAACAAACAATGAAGTCTTGGAACTGTTGTTTTCAAAAATTTTGAATCTGATGGTGCTTTGCCACTTGAAAAATTCATGCGTGGTAATTGATTTCCAACGTTCTAAGACAAAGATTTCTAATCCTTTCAACTACTAGAGTTCGACAAACGGGAAGAGCACCCAAAAAACAAAGAAGACTCGGAACGTGACGTTGTTTGTGGGGGTTCGGCGGGATTATCGGAGGACCAAGAACATGGGTTTTGGCGGCCGCTGTGGACCTTACCCACGTGGCATTTCATGAATCGCATGTGTGTCTACCACGTGTCGTAATGGCCATTATTGACGGTCAGCCCTCTATAAGCAAGGGACGGTCCATACGGGCCTGTCTCCTCGTGCCCCCTTCCCCTCTCAAATTCTACAGGGGGCCCGCGTGTGTTTACTGTTGGGATTCCCATCTTCAATAATTCACTTCCAATGGTTGAAAGTTTCTTTGACCAGGCCGACAGGCTAAGCTCAACAAAAAAAAAAAAAAAAGAAGAAAGAAATGCCTGTGAGAAAATATGTATCAAAAGGCACATTGAGTTAAGGAACATGACTTCAAGCAACAGATTATAAAAATTATAATTCCTCGTTAAAGACAGGCCAACTCTATATATATTCTTTTGTGTTTGTCCAAATCCCTAGGATGCAAGTAGGACGAAACATTGAGTGAGTCGTCCCAGACAATCCTAGATGCGCATCACCATATCTATCAATTTTGTAAATGACCTTTGGATTTACATTTGTATTTTATTTGACTTGATCAACTACAATGGATATGGAGCTAGTCTATCAACATTTGGATTTAGATCAACATTTCCAACATGCAACGAATGTTTGGCGTCCACCCAATTTCTATGCATCTCTTTAATCGAGTAAGATGTCATTATAAATGACAGCAAAACGAATTGATTAAAGAGGTGTTTTACTTTTCACTAATACTTTACGATGCGATTAAAATAATCATAGCAAGGTTTTCAAGATAAAAACCGCAGGCAAGGCCAGGAAACAAAGGATGCAAGGACAAGGAATAGAATTTCCTTTGGTAGAAAACAAATGGGATGCACTAGCTTCCCTAAATTTGTCTAACGTTCAACTTTTCATGTAGTACTCTCTTCTATGTGCCGATTTTCTACAATTTCTTTAGGGGCCGGCTAGCAGGACGGCCCCCATGGACTGGCCCTGATGTGCTGAGCTGGCTGACATGGGTCAGCACAGGATCCAAGTGCTTTTTGATTTTTTTAACAAATATATGATGTGGAACAAGTAAGACACACCATTTTTTTTTGCACATTTTATTATTCATGGTGCATATTATATTTTGTCCTATTGCATATCTTATGTTTTTATTCTATTTTATTTTACTTTTAAAAGTGTATAGACTCACAGGAGTACTGACACAATCTTATCCGATTATCTTTTCTGATTTCTTTATGGAATTTTGAGACAAAAGATCTATTTTTGAACTCTCTCCTTCTCTCCCCTTGTGTCTAGGCTCTAAGCTTGCTGATTTCTCTTTCCTTGGCTGGGTCTTTAAGTCTTGGGACACAACTGATTGGAATGTGAAAGAGGAGGAACAAAAAGAGACCGCACCACCGTATCTTTATATTTTCTCCTGGCTTGTCCTCACCCATACATGTGCATGTTCTCCAAGATTGTGTCTTTCACACCTACTTCAGGGATTTGCATTTAATGTTCTTACTTCTAAAACCACTTTCCTAACTGCTACCGCCTCTATATATCTACAAAAACTTCTGTTGTTACTAAGATTAATCCTATTGAGCTAGGCATCCTTATCAAAATGCCATTAAAAAATTTACTTCTTCTTCTTCTACTACTTTTATGCCTCTCCTTGCGTGCATGTAATGCCAGACGAATTGGTACCAATCACAGGAAGCTTGAGAAGAAAATTCAGATTCCTAATCAGGTTAGTGCAAGTTTTTTTTTTTTTTTTTTTTCTGTGTTTGCATATATGATAATCGTCTGTACTATATAGCTCCATATCTTCAAAGACAATTCTTCCATTACTTGGCACATCATGAGAAATAAAATAAAAGCTTTTTAATTACAATGGTGTGGGATGTTGCACAGAATGACGGGAAAGGACTTTCAGTTACACTTCCCCTAAAAAATGATCATGAAGGCGCTGCAGCAGAAGATAGCATGGCAGAGACACAAGTGGATGACCATACCCAGAAGCTGAAAGAGTCAAAGGCCACTACCAGACAAATGCTGCTCAAGGACAACAAAGCAGCTGTTCCAAAGGAGTCCGTTGTTTCATTTTCCTGGCGTGTGCCTCAGAATAAACACAAGGAAAAATATCCGGTTTTCGACTCGGATTACTCACCCCCAAGGACACACCCTCCTTCACACAACTGAATTATATTGCTCTTTCTTGACCTTCAAGTTTTATACACTTCTCTTCTCGTCCCTCTCTAATTTATAGGGTTTTCTTGGGTCCTGATCGTCAACAAAATTTTCAGGAACTCCAGAGCAGTGAAGAACTTATGGGGACTTATCTAGCCATATATATATGTGTCAATTTCAATAAGCATCTTATATATGTCTCTTCTTCTCTCTCCTATACAACAGGTTCTTCATCGCTTCTCATCATCTACGAAGTTTTCAAGAACTCATGGGCGATAATGAAGAACTTTATGGTTATGGGGTACAACCTAGCTACACATATGTCAAGCGTCAACCCTATAGATTTCAGTTATCCTTCTTATTGTATCAAAGCTGCTTAACCTTAATTACACGAGATTTTACAGCACAGAGAATTTAAGGAGCACCGTCTAGCTTTGGTTGGTGTACATCAAAATACTAACCTGCAAAGTTCAATTAGCTATCGCAAGATTGTCGTGAGCTTGCAAAGCCAATATTTACCTTACAACTTTGGTTGGTATATAATTTCTGTCAAAAAGGAAAAAGAATTTAAAATGGTTGTATAACTTGTGTGTAGTACTGTAATGGATGGTTATTGTTCAATGTTTTCAATTAAATTTCTCGCGGCTAGGATTCATCCAACCAGAGCAAATTCACACAAACAAGGAATGTCTCATGCGTTGTTAATTACTACTTTCTCTCTATCAATGCCTTCACTTGAAAGAGCAGAAAGTAATATATAGTATGTAGGAACTCCATCTCTCCATACAATGCAAGTGTGCATGGGCATGCTGTAGGTGTAACATTGAATATGGACATCAGTATAGTTACAAATGACATGAGTCTTCATGTAGAATTCTCTTGTTCGTGCACTACCACAAACTCTTCAGATGAACTTAAATCTCAAGCGAATGGAAATAATCAATTTGCCTTATTCTAGACACCCACTTTCACATTATACTATAACCATTAATTGTTTGTTTTCAGCCTTTCCATTCATAATCAATAAAGATTAAAAACATAAATCCGGTGTAATAGAGTTTTTGGAAATACTGATACGAGTAAACGAAGGACAGGCATGCATGTGAGACATTTATGGGCAGGGATATTTGCGAAGTACGGTTGTTGATATCCTTCGTCAATAGGGGCAGTCTATTATTTATCACATCAATTGACTTTTTCTAAATCCTGTCCTCACATGGTATTTGGGATTTTGGTCGCTAGTTGGATATATGTTCACATCGTTGTACGCAGAGAGTAGAAACATTGCCAGAGCAGCACCTGAATTCATCGTAAAGAGGTTGACAATCAATTTAATTGGCTGGCTGATCAAAGCTTTCAAGTAGATTGTTGAGTATAGCATTTTTTTTTTACCCTCTTTCCGTCTGTTTAGATTAGGATTTGAACCCATGAAGTAGAAAAAAAAAATAAAAAAGAGAGTTCAAATTTTACTGCCAAGTTAGCAGTTAGTGATGTATATAGATCATAAAATTTATTGGGTATTAATAGTTGCTTGAAATCAATTTTTCAATAAAATTAATCTCGCTTCTTTATTCCCTCTTCTCTTGGCCCTAGACCCTCCAACCAGATTAAAAAAAAAAAAAAAAATCGAAAGTTCAATTCTTGGGCTAGAATTTTTTTCAAAGGATCCTTGTACGTTGCTTTTGGGTATACTTATTTTTAAAGGATGCTATTAGAATTTAATTCCATTAATTCAGTAATTGAACCATAAAGTTAATTTATTATTTGATATAATTATAAATAAAACAATTGAGTTGAACTCCCTCTTTTAAAACAAACACTTTTTAAATGATAGAATCCAATTGCTTGTATCCATTTACACTATTATTCTTATTTAAGAAGAGTAGCGTTATAGCCTATAGTCTCATCTATCTTTGTGAGAATTACTAGTTGTAACTTTTAAAATGCAAGAATTTAATTGAATTGTTGAACTTTAAAATTTTTGATAACAAATAAAGATATTAAGAAAATTAATTTCAATTAAATCGAATTAATAAACTTTTTCCATTCCAAACGACCTGTAACTCCATTCATTGAGTTCTTGGCTACTTTCCTCTACAATTCCCATTTATGGGCCACCGTGTTTTTTAGTTTTTTAAACTTCTACCAAAAAAAAAACACGATGGCCGTACCGGAAAAAAAATGCACAAGCGCACACAAATAAATGCTGTGCTTAAATTAATGTGGTTAAGATGACTTTTTCTCTTTTTCCCCATTTTCCTTTTCCTTTGAATGTCGTTGAAATGGACAGTGTCGTGAACCAAGTTTCAAATGATAGAGACAACCGAGATCGCCATTTTCACCTTACACATTTCGTTTAGCTTTTACCCGATTCATGGTTAACTGTTCCAAAACGACACACATGTATATAGGTAATGTAATCTGGCTAGGCTCTAATGTTATAATGTCAAAAAAATTGAACCAAAAAATAATATAACATTTAGTAATTAAAAATTTATGCATCTGTAGAGATTTCAAGTTTGAATTTCGGGAGAATATTGAAATTTATGAAAAATTAATAGCTAAATTATATTCTGTGTGTCCCAGCCCGATGTGCCCTTAACCGGAAAAAGAGAACATGAGAGGCGTTACACCGAGGCGGCCTCGGAAACTAACAAGAGACACGAGATTCGGCAATTCCAAGGGTGTCTCCAAAACTAGGTTAGACACTTTTAAAACTATTGAAAAAATTGTTCCCAAAAATCACAGTGACTTAGATACATAAACGATCCATCAACGCACAATAAATGGTAAAGCTAAGTAGGAGGAAACATTGCCTAAGTATTCCCAGACAACCTTAGAAGCGCATTACCATATCTATCATTTTTTTTTCTTGGTCGAAATATCTATCAATTTTTCATATTAACATTTGGATTTACATTTGTATTTTATTTGAATTGATCACCTACAGTGGATATCGAGCTAGGAAAAAGGTTAGTGGACGGGGTGGAGGACAGGGTGTAGACAGAACGTGACTCCCCCATCCTTTTTCTTTGTATTTTATTTTTCAGAAATATGTAATTTGTATATAATTAAGGTAAAATATGCAAATAGGTAAGGTAGAATGTGCAAACAGCTATTAAAAAGTTCTATATGCCTAAAATTAATACATATTTGTATATATACCTAAATTATATGCACATATAATTTGCTGCATGTATATTTTATCTTGCTTGAATATACATCATAATTTAAAAAAAAAAAAAAAAAAAAAGTGGGATTCATATAGATTGACCCCGTCGACAAAGCCTTGTCCCTGTAGCAGGGTCTATCTAACTATAGATTGAAGAAGTGTTCTACTTTTCACTAATACTATTCTATATCATTAAAATACTCACAATAATGTAACCGAAAAGAAAAAAAGGCAGGCAACAAGGACACGGAATAAAATTTCCCAGGGTAGAAAACATATGGGATTTGCTAGCTTTCTTGAATCTGTCTAAAGTTCAACTTGTCAGGTAGTACTCTCTTCTATGTGCCCATTTTCTATAACTTCTTTACGGAATTTTGAGACAAAAAATCTCTTTTTGGACTCTCTACTTCTCTCCCTACATGTCTAGGCTCTAAGCTGCTTATTTTTTCTTGATTGGGTCCCTATGTCTCCGGACCCAACAGGTTGAAATGTGAAATAGGAGGAACAAAAGGAGGCCACCCAGATGTTCATATTTTCTCTCCTCGCTTTTTCTCACCCATACATTTGCAAGTTCTAAAAGATTGTGTCTTTTCACATTTACTTCAGGCGTTTGCACTTGTTGTTCTTGCTACATATACTACAATGCTAGCTACTTCAACTTCTATACATCAACGGAAACTTCTGTTGCAATTAAGAAATCATTGAGAACCTATTGAGCTATAGCCTTCCTTCTCAAAATTTCAGTCAAAAATTTTCTGCTTCTTCTACTTTCATGTCTCTCCTTGCGTGCATGTAATGCCAGAGGAATTGCTACCAACCACGGGAAGCTTGGGAAGAAAATTCAGATTACCAATCAGGTTAGTGCTAATATTTTATGCAGGTATGGCAATCTTATACAGCTCCATATATCTTCCAATACAACTCTTTCATTTTTCTTGCGGTACTTGGCGAATCAAGAGAAATATAATGAAAGCCTTTTTAATTACAATGGTGTGGATGTTGCACAGAATGACCAGAGAGGACTTTCTGATACACTTCCCTTAAAAAAAGACCACGTTGGTGCTGCAACAGAAGATAGCAGAGATTCAAGTGGACAACCATAACCAGAAACCGAAAGAATCAAAGGCCACTGCCACACAAAACCTAATCAAAGACAAGAAAGCGAAAATAAAAACAAAATAATAATAAGGGGTTGCTGTTCAAAGGGAGTCTGTTGTTTCATTTTCTTGGTGTGTGCCTCAGAATAAAGAAAAGGAAAAACATCCTGGTTTGGACACGGATTATTCGCCACCAAAGGAAAGCCCTCCTTCACACAACTGAGTTATATTCCCTCCTTTTTGACCTTTAAACTTTATATATATATATATATATATATATATATATCTCTCTTCTCGTACGTCCCTTTCTAATTTAAAGGGCATTCTTGGGTCGTTGTTGTCTACACAGTTTTGAAGAACTCCAGAGCAATGAAGAACTGATGATGGAGACTGATCTAGCCATGCATATGTCAACCGGGGATTCCAATGACCATCTTATACATAATTCTTCTTCTCTTTATTTGATAAAAGAGATCCGCATCATCTACAAAGTTTTCAAGGACTCAAATTTAGAACATATGTGGGAATGATCTCTTAGAGTATTTTCAAAAGAAACTAAAGAAAGGTAAGGAGCAAACCCAAAATATATGTAATAAATAAAGCCCATAGTTAATAAGAATTACAAGATGCGTCCACTTGACGTTAATGGGAAACATTGTGTAGTGTCACGTACACACGCCAAGTAAAAGGATAAGTTCAATTAATTTAAGTGTTTTGAAAAAATTAGTTGTGTCATAAAACATTATGTCAAACTCTTATTGCATTACTTCTGTTGTGACTCAGATTCCATCTAATTTTTCTCATATAAACCCTTTGAAATCTTCGTTTTCTTTCAATGTGAGATTTGGTTTACTCCCTTTTCTGAAACAGCTCTGACAACCTGGACTAAACACAACTCTTCCAAGCCCACGGATCATCGACGCAGTCCACACAACAGAATATTGACCAAACACTTTGGTTGCCACGCTCTCAAAGGTCCTTTTTTAAACTTGCTGGGTCCAAGCCCATCAATCCTCCCAAACTAGGATACTGAACAGAGTTCTCCAGATCCCAGAAGCACCAAAAAAGAACTGGTCCCTGCTTGCAGAACAAGGTCAAGATTATTAACGTCTGTTGTTTGTATCGTAATTATGGTTAATTGGCTTTATTCTGAATGTTCATGATTCCTGTAACATCAATTGTGACCGCAATGGTTTATTGCCAACATTTTAAGATAGTGAAGAATTTCACCGGGAGCAATTTTTTTATTTGCCATGCATGTCGCAAGAGCGCAGTAATTTCTATCCCTGGATGGCATATTATCTTAGTGAAGTTAACGGCACAAGAGGACAACATATGTACCGATTAAAGAAACTTGAAGCACACGGGGGAGAGAGAGAGGATTATAAGTGCAACCCAATAAGATATTGAAATGCTCCGAATAACGGAAAACTAAATGACATATTCTCCAAGTCACAATATAGTCAGCCATCACATGTTCTCGTTTAATTGTTAATTTGTTCGTAGGGACGGTATATATACCTTTCATTCGTACTTTTAGCTTATAAAATTTTTTTTGGCCTAAGATGATATATTAAAATATAATATATAATTTATATTTTAATTATTACATATTAATTAAAATTTTAAAATAAAATAATTTTTTAACATATTATTAAAATTATAAATTTTTATATAAACGTGAAATTTATTATTATTTTTTTGTTAAATTTTTAGGTAGAATAGTTTTTTATATCCATTCTTTTAGTTTAACAAAATTTTGCATAAAAAAATATTTTAAACAATTTAAATTTTTTAAATAAAATATTTTTTTGATATATTATTAAATTTTTATAACTAAGTAATCTTATATTTAAATCATGATTTTCACATAAATACTATGAGTTTGCTTTGGTCTAATTAAAAACAAATTCAAAAGAAGTGTTAAAATATAATATATAATTTATATTTTAAATTTTATTTATCAATTTAAATTTTAGATAGATTGGTTTTCTGACATAGTATCAAAATTTTTATAGACAAATATTCTTATATTCAAATCACATTAATGTCATATTTAATTATGAATTCTGGGTAGGTACAATGAGTAGGTTTTTCATTGGGTTTACCCAATAGGGTTTCATGTGTAAGAGAGTGTTAAAATTATTATATATGATTTATATTTTAAATTTCACCTAATAACTTCACCTTTTAAATAGAATGGTTTGTCTTAAGTGGATTAGTTTCTCTTAAAGTAATAATAATAATGCATTGGTCTAGTTGCAATCAAATCCATAAAAGACTATCTAAATTGATTCTTTTATATCAATATGCTCCAATTATATCATGAGAATTTCAAAAAAAAAAAAACACAAGTTTTTGTATTTTGTTATTATTATTGTTAAGTCATTCATTTAGGTAATTTTCTTAATAATCTGGATTATACCTATTTATATAAATACCTTAATGATTTCTGCTTGTTAATACATAGAGTATGATTGTTCAAAAATTATAAAAATATTATAATTTTATTAATCTGATAAAAGTATAATATATAATAATTAAGAAATAAATACATAATAATATAGATAATGTTATTTTATATAATTACAAATATTTAAATTTATATAAATAATCAAATTTAAATTAAATTTAATCAAATTAATTTTTCTTATAATAAACTCTTAGATTGACATCATGTTCCCATTAATTTGATTTGGTAATATTCCTAATCTAGCATCTACTTTAACTTGATAAATGCTTCAATTTTTAATAATTTCGTAAGAATATTAGTTTCTTGAACTTTAAATTTGTAATAAATTAATTCATTTTTTTTTATCTCCTCGATTAAAAAATGAAAACAAGTATTAACATATTTACTCTTTCTATATGTTATGAGATTTTTGGTCAAATTAATTGCAAAAATATTATTATCTCGTTTTTAACTTTGTTTACACTTTGTAACCTTAGAATGACATCATTAAGGTATCTCATATCTACTTTAATGATTTTTTTATGTAATGTTTTTAAAAATTTCATTATTCATCTTTGATGAATGAAATAAAATGTTTTTTGATCATTCTTTTATAACTCTCAGTGAACAACACTCTATACTTTTGTGACATCTGTTGTAAATTTTGTAATTTTATTTCTCATAAAACTTAACAATTTATTATAGTTAAATAGGAATTGAAATTGAAATTGAAATCATGCCGTTCAGATTGAAATTCATGGTTTTTCTAAATCAATACCTAACTTTCTTTATTTTTTAATATGACCCCCAAATTTTGTTATTTTCAATCTATCTCCATAATGTTTGTTATTTGCAATTAGACTCCTATACTTTTGTTGTTTTCAATCAAATCCCTCAACTTTGGTAGCATGACAAGAGGGAGGAGTAAGCTTTTTCAATGAAATAACAATGCATTAATGGGTTAAAGAGGT
Source organism: Rhizophora apiculata (assembly GCA_037832385.1). Classification (NCBI taxonomy): domain Eukaryota; kingdom Viridiplantae; phylum Streptophyta; class Magnoliopsida; order Malpighiales; family Rhizophoraceae; genus Rhizophora; species Rhizophora apiculata. The sequence continues at coordinate 12,373,519 of CM075430.1, forward strand.
AGAGCAGCGCACTTTGAGTGGAGATTAATGGGTTTTTAGTGGAAATAATCAACATTAATGATCTAATTAATAATGGAAGATAACAATAAATTTTCAAATTTCTATAGATCTACAATATTTGGAGCTTCTCTAAGGCATATGGTTGCCAAATTTAGGATTATCAGTGTCCAATGATACTAGAAATGTCCTTTAATGATGAAAACAATGACTATTAGCGGTATGTGGTAGTTGGTGGTAGTGTTGAAACTCTGGTGAGTGACAGTTTATGTGACTTCTATAATTTTAACAACTTTTACAATGGCTCTAGTGGCTTCTATGATAATTTTAGTGAGACTTATATGTTTTCTCTCAGTTTGGATAGAATATACTCGTTTTAATACTACTCTTATAAAATTGTAATGTTCCTATAATTGACTTCTATTATAAAAGATAAAAAAAAAAAAAAAAAAAAAGCTCGTAATATGGATTAACATTAACATATCTTGAGTTAGTACTAAAATGGGATCTTCCATAACTAGAGATAAGGAATTCATATGAGAAAATATAAGTAAATGAATCTCTATAAACTTTTACATGAAAGAATATATTTAAAATATTATATATAATTTATATTTTAAATGTTATTTAATAGTTTGGATTTTGTTTTTTAATATAATATCAGAGATTTTATAGTTTAGTTGGTATTACATTTAAACCACACTATCCTCACATTTAATTGTGAATCTCTACATTGATACGGTGAATTTACTTTTATGTTGTTCATTATTTCAGCCCAACGAATAACAATTCACATGATAGTTCATATGATCACCTTTTATAATATCTAATTCTTAGCCAAATTAACCAAAAATTCCATCTATAAAAACCACCGTCCCCCAAGTTAGTTCACCATAAGCACCACTCAACAAAGAAAAATCTTCTTCAAGCCTTTGTTGTTAGAAATTGTGCAAGTGCTCCAAAATGGCTTCTAACAAAGCTGTAGCAGCACCTGCTCTTCTTCTCCTCTTCAATCTTCTCTTGTCCACTTTGGTTAGCTCGCATAATGTACCTTATCCTTCACCACCAACACCAGGGACTCCAAAATACCCAACACCACTGGCCAACGCCGCGTGCCCAAAAGACACCCTTAAGTTCGGTATATGTGCTGACTTACTCCACGACTTGCTCCATCTTGTCATTGGCGCTCCACCAAAAACACCATGCTGCCCTCTCATTGACGGTCTTGTTGACTTGGAAGCTGCCGTATGCCTTTGCACCGCAATAAAGGCCAACATTTTGGGCCTCCATCTTGATATTCCCCTCTCCTTCAGCTTGCTCTTGAATTACTGTGGGAAGAAGATTCCAGAGGGGTTCCGGTGCGCATAGTGATTCAATGTTGCTTTCTTGGTTACCTAGAAATATTGTGTCTTTCTTGGTTTGTTTGTGTCCTTTCCTCTTATTTGTGTGTCGGCATTTTTTCCGTATTCTGAACCTTCTTCATGCGGGTGTATTGAAGAACAATCTAGATTAATAACGCCAATCCATATTAATTTCTACATTGATTACTTGCTTATTTATTTATTGCTTGCCAATCCATATTAATTCATAGCGCCAATTAGATCCACCGAGTGTGGCCATATCAAGTATAATATTTGTTTAAACAAAAATGTTAGATAAACACAAATAAATAGATATGAATAGATACAAATTCATAAATATATAATTATAATTATAATTATAATTATTAATTAATACATCTTTTTATAAATATTAATTAATAATTATAATTAAATAATATAAATTTGTGTCTATTTTTATTCATTCATAGGTATCCTAAAATGAAATTTTTATTTAAAATGAACTTTTGTACCAAAAGTTTTTCTACAATTACAACCTTTAAAAAACTAAGTCTATTGGGAACAGCGCGGAACAATGGATTATGAAGCAAGTTAAAAATAATCACCGCGACCCTTAAAATCGTGTCTCTTTGCGTTTTACCATTCGATGCTTAGAAATTCAAGGATACTAAGTACATAATTTGATTTTTAATCAACATCTGTTATACTGAGATCATACGTTCAAATTTATAGTTCCAAAGAAAATTAAAAATTATTAATCTACATCATGTATTTTACGACATATTTTGTGGTGCATTTTAGTATCTATGATATAAAATTATTAATACTTAAAATTATTTTAATATCTTATCGATGTGCCCCTGGTAAGGAAAACTAAGAGAGGCTTACATCCGGCAACACAAGGATCAAGGTTATATGTGTAAATAACAACTTCAGAAAAAATGGATTCCGATCCTCCATATTTTACTCAATCCGTTACAGAAGTATAGTTGAATGTGGAAACGTCAAACAAGAGGACAGAAGGTACACACGGCCCCCTCTTCACTCGGGAAAAAAAAAAAAAAAGAAATGAATTAGTATATAACTAGGAGTTCTAATGTACGAGACCTTGTGACACCTGCCAATGACACCGTATTGAGAAGTATTACGCAGAAGAAATCAATTATAGCCCTTTGCCAACAAGCAACGACAAAAGGAACAGAGGCAGATGAGAACCACAGGGAAAAATCTTGTCTTCTCTTTGTTTAAATTATTTACCGATAATCACATCATCCCATGGGACAAGAATGTCTGTATCATTCAAGGTTGTAATCTGCAACTTAATAATGAATAATTCCAGAATCACAGAGTATTTCGACGGGGTTACAATAGGTGGATTGGAAAATTGATCAAATGTAGTTTAATTTTTTTAGCTCTAAACAAAAACAAATCAATATTTGAGGTAATTATTTAATTTTAAATTACACTTAAAATAAATTTTTTTATAAATTAATATAATTTTTATGAATTTAACATTTATCTAATGTCTATTTTTTTTAATTATTATTAAGATATCGATTAAGTTGTAAATTATATTTTTGAATTATAAATTACATTATGATGTTTCTAATTTTTCAAAATTTTATAATATATTTTTAAAATTAAAATTAAAAATACGTGAGATTTAATCTTTCATCTTTGCATTGGAAAAAAAAAAAAAACAAAGAAAGAGGGAATTCAAAGAAGAAAGAAGTAGCGAGCGTTTGCTTATATTTCGCCGAAAAATAAATAGAGCATTGGATTGGGACATACGGTCCTGAAAAGACCAAGGAAAGTATCGTGCTTCTACCCACAAGGCAAAGCTTTAACAGAAAATTAGAGATTCACACGCACACACAATCGTGTGTGTGTGTGTGTGTGTGTGTGTGTGTTTGTGTGTGATGGAGGGAGAGAGAAGCTTCTATGCGCATTTGAAGCCTTGAGGAACACTCTTGCCACAAGCATTAACAAGCAAACTAACAGCAACCGGCAATTCGAGCTTGATAACTCCAAGAACATTTGCCTTGATGGCGGTGCATAAGCACACGGCCGCTTCAAGATCCGCCAGACCCTTGATAACAGTGCAACATTCTTCACTAGGCTTAGTCCCAATAACCTCATGAACCAAGCCTAACCAGCTGCCGCAAACACCAAATTTTAGTGTGTCTTTGGGGCACTTTGCCGGCGTCTTTGGGGCCGAGGGATGCGTTGGGCATGGCGGTAACTTGTTATGAGATGAAACACAAGAGAATGATATGGCAATGAGCAGAATAACAACAGCCAATCCCTTGGAACCCATTTTTTCTTTTTCCCTCGTAGAGGAAGAAGAAATCCAAGTACTGAAAGCAACAGGGAAATGGGTGGCTTATTTAAAGCCTTTCAATGTGAGGTCATGAATGGTGTTGGAGCTGGATTTTTTTTTTTTTCTTTTTGTCAAAACTTGTGAATGGCATTACAGAGAGGCCAGAGATGGATTCTGTGTAATAGCAGCCAGTCGTGTATGATTTGAATTGTACCCTTCAATCTTTTAGACTTAAAGAATTTTGTCCGTGCTGTATGCGGAGGAATGGAAACATCCAAAAGAGCTTATGGGACCAGGAATCTTATTGTTTTAGTTGAACATTGCTCTCTTTCTTCCATGATATTTCTGATCAAAGTTGGAGGCACTGCCTTCAACCGCTGCCGTAAAGCCGGGCCTCCAATTTTCAACATAGATAGACTTTCCAGGCACTTTGGGCCACTAAACGAAAGAATCCCAAAACTATGGAATTTGGGGGGTCTACGATTATATGATTCATTGGGTCGAGAATCTAGCCTGTATTTTTGTGAAAGTTTAATCCTTAAATAGACACAAAATAAATAAGCAAGACGCCAGGCGGAGGGCCCAATCTTATGCTCAGAATGCTCCCTGATTCAAGCCTTGTCATGCCCCAACAAGTAGAGGAAGCCCAACGTAAACCCAACAACAAGAAAGCGAGCGACAACGCATCTGTCTGATAATTATGGCTGTTTTCTCAAAGCCTTGAACCGGGGAAAAGCCTGTGACTTTAGCTCCATGTTTCTGCTTTCACGTACAAAGTTAAGCATCCAGCACGCACCATCTTCAAATTTACAAATTCATGTATAATATTTGTACAATTGGGCCATCACTCATCATAACAACTGTGATTCACAGCATCAATGGACAAAAGGTACTGTCCATATGTTTCTGGCAATCCCAACAGTGTAAGAAATTGAATCGAGACCGTATGTAAGGAGACTTCGGAACCTCAACTTAATGACCACACTGATGCACGTTCCCAAAGATCCCAAAGCAAGGCTCCAGTCAAAAATACAGAAGGAAGCTCTTAGACTTCCAAGGAACCTAAATACCCAGGAGACGCATCGGCAGTATGCTAAACATTTATGAGTTCTCATGCCAGACTCCTGCCCGCCATCTTGCAAACCGGCAAATTTTGGTACAGGGAACAGGGTGGAAAACAATTACATTATGTACAGACCGAAGTAATGACATAATGTGAACCGTTGGATTGCCAATATATAATTGCACATCAACATATTGCCTTAATAAAAAATTATTGAGCTGATTGAATATACATACAACAGATTACGATTTATTATTGGTTGACCTTAATATTATCAAATAAATTTGATTATAAAAAAAATATTACACAGCACCATAAAATATATGTTTCAAAGATTTAAATGAACAGTAATATGATAGTATATTATTAATATAATTACATATAATTTAAATATTTAATAATAAATAATTATTTATTTAAAAAATATTAAATTAATTATAAAATTTTATTTATTTTTTAATATATTCTTATATTTTTTATTTTTTATTTAATTAATTTAATTATAAATATTTAAATTTTATTTTAATTAAATTTTTTTCTTATTAAAATTTAATCTATCGATAAAATATAAAATATATAAAAAATAAATAAATAATTTTATTAATTATAAATTTTTAAATATTTATTTAACGTGACAATATATTTTTTTAACTTATCTAATTTAAATAAAAATAAATATACATCAAAATATATATATATATATATATATATTATTTTATTTAAATTAAATATAAATTTTAACTGTTTAATTATTTTTATTAAAAAATAAATTTAAATTAAATATATATAAAATTATAAAATTAATTATAATTTATATAATATTTTTAATATTTTAATATATAATTAATTAAATTTTAAAAAATATTCATTAAATTGATCACATCTCCTTCGTCATCTAATTTTAGAGTTTGGTATTTAATTAAACGTGTCTTAATTCAATGTATATTTTTTGAGAAGGAAAAAAAAAAACCATCTCCTCCCACACTTCATTGATTTGCCTTGCGACGCTTACAGCGTAGGGGGGCACCTGCGGCACGGTAATCCCGGACAATCACGCTTGAAGTAGGATCGGTCTTTTCAAATAAATCCTATTCGTAAGCAGCGGCGAATATAGATAGTCTTCTCTCCTAACCATCCCTATCGCCGCTGCTGCGCACCATCTCCTCCAGCTTTTCCACACACACATTGCCGGAATCTCCGTTTTACCCTTCCACCTACTGATTTGACCCATTCACACTCCATCAGTGATCAATCAAGCCCCCCGATGCCTCTCTTCGAAGAGATTGAAATTTTCGAGCCCACCTCATGTCTCTACGTAGATTTCCCACTATTGTACGAAGGACTCGAATCTCCTTTACTTCTCAATGTTTCTGACGCAATCTATAGCCCCCTACACGCCATTTATTCGCTGCGATTTGATGTTTTTGACAGAAATTTAGACGTGACCCATATCGCGAGAACTTCATTTTCGTCGGGGTATCAGAGGGCCCGGCCGGCTTCCAGTTTAGACATGTCTTCGAGGAGCTTCTGCGGTCCGGTTGATGCTCTCGGGTTGTTATTTGACCGGGTTAAGGTAGCGGGTAGAATGTACACGTGGTCGGCTGAGTTAAGGTGTTCGGAGAAGATGTTGCATGGCTGGAATTACAAACTGACGGCTGGGATTAAGGGTCTGCACGAGCTTGATCGGAAATACGAGTTCAAAGCCAAGATTGGAAGTCCGGAAAAGAGTGGTGTTGTTAAGAAATACAAATGGACGGTGGGGATTAAAGCGGGAAAGCATGAGGCGGTCCAGAATGCAATCAAAGGGAAGCACAAGACTGTGGGGATCGAGATCGAGGAACCCTCTGATCCCGCGGCCCTCATGATGAGACAGGTTAGTCAATTATAAGACACGGTGTCGTTTTCAACCGATTCTATTTTTTTTGTCGTGTTGATCACCGTAGTAACGTTAAAGTGACGCCATGTGATTCCGAGGACGATAAAGAGAAAAATGTGATTTGCTAATTAATGCCCGTAACATTTTACACTGATACTAAATTCAAAATATATAAGAAATTTTGTGACAAAAAATCATCGAATATAAAATGTGTGACGTTGAATCTGTAAATGTATCATAGGGGAAAAAAATATATGCAATTAGTGGCAGACTGCATCGAGAATGTATCAAATTGTTGTGTATCTGTAATGAAGGTTGGACAGAATGCTTAATTAAGAAGTAGTTTATGTGTGCTTGAAATTTGGGAGAAGGCTTTTGCCAAGAGAGCTGGAGCTGTTGCCAAGGCAAAAGGGAAGACGAAGCAATTGTCGCCGGTGGATGCAGCATTGGCGATACAGGGTAGTTATAGAGCTCATTTGATTCGGCACTTCGGTGTCTGCGTGAACTTGCTGTTGCCAAAGCCAAGCGGAAGGAGATAAGGTTTCTGTTTAACAACTTCTTCGCCTATCGGCGACGCCTAGCCCGTGACACAGAGGAGCGCAAGCGCTTCTTGGAGAGCATTATAGCCCTTATCCTCACTGTTGATGCCATTCAGGTATTTTACCGGCTTTCTGATTATTTTCCTTTAGATGGGTTGTACGAACCCCTTTGCTTAAACATTTGTGCATCGAAATTGGAATAGTTTTTTTTTTTTTTATATCTTTTTCAACATTTAACTGTTCAGGGTGCCGATCTTTTGGCTCGAGCGACAAGAAGGTCAAATGCTGGATGAGCTGAAGGCCATGCTTGATGCAGTAGACCCTCATCAGGTTTCTGGAGAATTGGGTGGAGCCATACAACGGAGACGGTTTCATTTGAATGAGGCGGCCAGTAGGAATGAAATCGTGGCAGGAGTGTCTGATGTTATCCAAATGCTTGATCAAGCAGAGAAGTTCGATAACTCCACATTTGAAGTTTGTTTGCGATGGAAGGATCCGCTAAATATCATGTTTTGCGCTGCTGTTAGACAACTTAGTTACGTGTTCTGATTTCTATGCGGTACATGAACGCTGTCCAAAGCGTTATGGTATTTTTGTCTAGAGCTTTTATTTTGCTGTCCATTTTGGTATTTTAGTCAAAATTTAATGCAACTGCCAGCGAAAATTAATTTTAGATAATTCATGGAGGTATGACCAAGAAGAGGAAAACACGTACAAAAATTAGCTGGAGGGCATTTTGCATTGTGGTGATGTTGTCAAGGGGATATAGTTTTTTGACTAAACGCCGTGGTGTACGAGAAACGAACTACAAGAGATTTGGAGTTCAAGGGTATTTTAAGTATTTTGCGTCGGTAGGGGCTGCCCCTGTAACTGCAACCTCTGGATGGTACAGGACGCTTCCAGATGGAGACAATGCGAAAGGCAAGTGCCAATACCTGCCAAGCAAGCAATTGTCTATATGTCAGGCAAGTGATTGCTCCGAGCCCGCGAGGGTAAAAACCTCTGATTGCAACAAAACATTAAGCTTTTTCACAGCAGCTGCTGCTGCTGCCTCTCAGTATGCAGTTTGAAGTATGACAAACACCATTCCAGGCAAAACCAGTCGCTGTGACAACGTTCCGATTGCCCTTTTTGTTCAGTTATAGGAATAGGAGACTTAATTACAGAAATGGGGTCGCAGAGGCCATGGCATGGGTTAATGTAGAGCATTCTAAAAGAAAAAGATAATGGCGTATGCTGGATGAGTTGCTTTGAAAAAATATTTGGTCTGTGAATGAAGGCTTTAAATCTAATATACATGCAGATTGGTCCACAGAATCCTGAGGGGCAAATGTTCATCTCAAACCCTTTTTAGAGATGTAACCTTCAGGGTAATAATCAACTCTTGGGCATCAAAATTTGGAGGATCTCAAACTCAAACCAATTTACACAGACATTCTTTTTTCATCCGGGGGATGTGCATATTTTTCCCTCAAGAGTAGCCACAATCGCTGACCTATGTTCTACGTCGCAACCACCCAAGTGATTATACCAATTGATCATCTTTTAAAGCACCAAAAGATAATGTAAGCAGGATTTAAAAAAAGGCAGTCATTTCCCCGTAGGCTTGGGAATATTTTATTGTTTACGGACAAGTGCTTGCCCTGTTAACCTGCTTGAACACGTTGGGAAGGTAAACTGAAATAATCAAAAGAACAAACCCATCAAAATTTGTCCTTATTCTGTCCTAGGGAAGAAGAAAAGAACGCAAAGGGAAAAACGTAAAAACAAAAGAGCACTATCTTGTGTACAGCATGCTTATCTCGGTAGCACAGCTGTTGCTTGAGCTGGTTAGAAATATCCATTCGCGGCCCTAGAATTTTATTGTGTTAATTAATTCGTTATATTTCTTTAGTGCGTATTACATAAATCAATTCGTCACGTAACTATCCCCATCACCATCACACTACCACCGGGTGAGGAAACAAGACATGAAAGAATTCATTTAAAAACTGTAATTCACAAGTAGATATATAACTTAGCTTCAACTATCATTATTTTACATGATACCTTTTGGATCGATTTTTTAGATTGTCTCCCATTCAACAACACTTAGGTTACATAGTCGCCATAAAATTCACATATTTCAAACATCCATTAGTCTTAATCATTTGCTACAATTTTCTAATTTTTAGATTCACCATCACAATTAAACATCATTAATATAAATTTAACAATCACGATAATATAATAATCATAATCGGATTTGAATCAAAAGAAGTTGCATAATATGACTCTTGTTCAAAAAAAAAAAAAAAATGGTAGCAATTAAGAGCATAATAACAGGACAAGATAATTGAACACATTAATGACAATAATCACCGCATCAAAATGTTGACACAAGGATCCTCTTGTCACTATTAACTTACTGTAAACTCTGTAATTTGCCATAAACCCAAAGGTCTCAAAGCCGCTCCTAGTTTAAAAGGCTAGAAGAGAGAAGGGTAAATGGGAGAGATTGCATTTATTCCCAAATTACCCTCCTGTTAACAATAAATTACCAATCTTAAGGGCAACCGTCCCCTTCCGCCTTCCCGTCTTGTTTCTTCAACGTCCGTACGAAATTCAATAAAGCGGGGCCCGGCTGGGAGTCTTCTTCCTCCGGTTCATCAAATTGGACGACATCTCGGTTATCCGCGGGAATATGGGCCGGCACGACGATAAGCTACTCCTTTTCTTCCGAACAATCTCGGTTGTAGCAGTGGAAGCAAGTGTCCTGCAATCAACCCCACCGTATCCGCCTGAACCAGAAGATGTTCGGGTCGAAACGGCAGGTTCGAGGACCGAGTCTGGGGTAAACAAACCGTCTTCTGACCCGGATTCGCCGAGAGGCATGGCCTTGCAGTCAAGGAGGAAACTCGAGAGCCCACTTTCGCCTTTTGACCTTGTGATGTGATCAAGCTGAAGAAGTCGGAAAGCCAGTGAGATATCAGAAAGAAACGAGTTGGGGAAGTAAAAAGGGGTTTTAAGACGAGAGGCGTTTCATAAATAAAATGAACCTTGCAAGAAAGAGAACAGAAGAGATAAGGGTCTTGAAGGTTTCTGTCACAGGTGCTGCAGGCGTTGCCGGAGCCTCTGAATTGCCTTGTCTGCGGCCTTGGGTTTATGAAAACCACCTTTGCACTGTTAGTCGTGTAGGACTGTTGGCATCCAAAAGAAAAGAAAGTCATAAATGGTCATGCACTCTTAAGTTAGCTCATCTGGGTGCATCATTAATTGAATTATGGCGTTGAAATTATATTCAATTATTGCTTACTTGAACAAGGGCACAGTCAAGTAGCTTCTGAGCATCACCCAACCTTATAACATCGTGGTATACGTATCTTCTTATCTAATACAAAACAGGAATTAAAGAAGATTTTCAATAATCAAGCAATAATGGGGTTTTGGGACTTCTAATTTTGCAGGAATTACCTGCAGGAGTCGGTGAGAACTGTGAGGAGACAAGCAGTGAGGGCAGATACTGATGCTACAGTCCAAGCAGAAAATATTCTTCTCATTTTTCCTCAACTCCTCGTGGATTATACAAGCGTTGAAGAACTTTTCTGTAAGAAGGACTTGAAGCCAAGCCGGTAGCAGTTGATGGGAATAAACCAACTATTCACGACAACAACAACGACAATGGAAACTGTAACAGTAAGAAGCGCAAAAAAAGCTAAAAGAAAAAAGTGACAAATTAAAGGAGATGAATTCAAAAACGAAATTACATAAGAAACCCACCATCCTTTCTGCTTTCTGCTGTTATTATTCGAATTTTGATGAGAGAGACAGAAAGAGTGTGTGCTCGGTCGTTGTTTTTGAGATAGTGGTGGACACTAACTATTGTTTCACAGAGAGGGGGAGAGAGAGAGAGAGAGAAGAGAACGGCGCCTGGCAACTGATGGTGCGTTTGCTGGTGTTGGGGGTACTGTTACCAATGAAGGAACTGATGAGACTTGAGAGAAAGGGCTTTTTTTTTTTTTTTTGGGTTTTGGACAAAGGTGAGAGAAACCTCAGGCGACCATTTATAAGCGGAGTCAGTGTGAACATATATGTCTGTCGCGTTTTTTCTTTTTCTTTTTTTTTTTTTTAAATCTTTTTCTACGCTAGGTTTATTATTTATACGCAGATGGCTATTCTCTACTAAATTCTGGTGTAATCGAGCCTAAAGTAGACAAATTTTTTTTAGATGGAAACTTGGAAAGTATATAAAGAAGGCTCAATCGAAAATCTAAACTTTCCTTTTTGTATTTCTGTTTACTAACTAGCCGGTCTCCCCAAAACCCTAAACCTCCCATCCATTTGATTCTTTGTATAATGTCTTTGGACCATATGACTGACTATGCCGCTCCCTCTACTGTGCCCAAGTGCTAAAGGACAAGACTATAAACAGCGACTTTTCTCAGTTCCCGGTGGAAACTAGGAGCTCAAGATGAGGATGGGAACCGGCAAGTGAAATTTTGTTTTTTAATCTAAAACGATGTTATGGTTAGTCACCGGGTATAGGATCAATCGTTGGATTTATGAATTAACTTTTTATAGAAAAGTCTCATTATTTAAATAATAATAATGATTTTTTAGTAGATTTTTTTTATATCATTAACATAAATTTTTAAATTTAAAACTCAATAAAACATTATTCACACTTCCTCAATGTTTTCAAATAATACTTCATCAAAAGAATTTAAAGTTTTGAAAATTACTCTCTTAATTCAAGGTGTGAAAGGCGACAATTTGATTAGTGTGTGTAGGGTTGACACTCATTTAAATAAAAATAAGTTTAAGTGTTTACATATGCCATAGTAAATTTTAAAAAAAAAATAGATTCAATTTAATAATATTGAAATGATGAATTTTATTTACAAAAAATTAAATAAAAATGATAATAAAAAAATTTAACTTCAATGATTTATAATTATATAAATATAATAAATAATATAATCCTAAAATTTTATTTTATTTTTTTTAAAAAGGAGTGATGCTAATCAAGTGGGAATTTTTGTGCATTAATCTTTAAAAATCATGGGAAAAACATAGTAATGTCATGTCGGGTACCAAGTATATTAATCCATATTGAGGTGTGACTTTTTCTTATAAAATGGATAAATTAAGTTGTCAACGTGTATATTGGTTTGAGCTACGGGTGATGACCCATTTGTTTTTTTCACAAAAACAAGTACAAGCAAGCATTCAATTATACGCAACGCCAGAAACCAGGATTACGAGTCCATTCAATTCCCATGACCGTACAGCTGTGTTTAAAATACTCCATAAATAAGAAATTCTTTTACAAATTCGATACGTATTGCTCGTACTCCATGATTTTCACTGTAGTGAAATACAATAACAGTGATTTAGGTGAATCATTGTCGGTCATTTATTAATTTCAACGATCCCATGTGCAGCAAAAGCAGGAGATAATAAACATAGAAGTCCATTATAATAATATATATATATATATAAACGAGAAGTCCATTCTAATTGCTTGGGCTCAGTCCATGTCATAAAATCATGTTGCCTTGCTTTGGACTTTTGGATATTGCAAAGTCAGACATCAATCAAGCTGCTGTGGGTCATCGAGTTAATTATGACACACTTATGCAGTTGAAAATCATTTGTTAGAGGATTAAATATTTTTATTTAATTATTTTTATAAAAAAAAAAAAGACTTAAAATTAAAATGTTAATAAGAGTAAGTGAAATTTCACTGCAAGCGATTATAAGTCAGTGCGAATACTCAGTTTTTTTGTCGGAAAAGTGCGCGAATGTAGGAATTCAAATGTGCATAAAAACACCGTCGACTGATCACTAAGTTCCCAATTCGAATGGTCACATTGCCGATAATTATGAACAAAGAACTTCAGGTTGCATGCTGTGCTAATTGGTATGGGCATGATCCCTCCTTTGCAATGTCCAATCACCGAAGAGAGGCTAAATGCATTGGGACGCAAAACAAAGAGATGAGGGGTACAGACAAAGAGGGATAAGCGAGCTGGCAGCGTGAGGCATCTACGCCGTACGGTTTAGCTGCTGCAGATTGAGATCAGCAACGCTGTAGTGGCTCAGACTTCTGACCACAGCAGCGGCAGCCTACATGGCTACACTCCACGCTCCCAACCTTGACTAGCCAACAAGCAGACACCTCCAGAGGAGAATTATCCGGATCCTCCTTTATTGCATTAATGAATTGACTCTATAAAATTAATTATATTTATTAAAATTTATTATTTTTAATTTTTTTAAAATATTTTTTTATAAATTATATATTTTTAATTTTTAAACATAAATAAATATAAAAATAATAAATATAATTTAAAATAATTAATAAAATAATATAAATATTATTATAATAATACAAAAGTGAGTTGAGGAATTTATTCGCTTGCATGTTTTGATAGGCACTTTATTATCGTTGATTAAGTAACAAAATTTTTTATTTAATAATTATTTTAAAAAAATTATATTATTTTTTAAATAATAATATGTATTAAAAAATAATAAAATTAATTTTTTTTCTTTAGAGGACGAATTAGTATTTAATGGAACAATAAAAAAGATACGTTAGATTGGAATAAAATACTTATAATTTAGATTTTTTTTTTTCTTTTGAAACCACTTATCATTTGGAGTAAGTATGCAATTTCCATGTTAATTGAATTGCAGGCGTTTACTGGGAAAGTTCGATCGAAATTTGACTAAACTTTGTGTTTGCATTACACAAGAGAAACATATGCCCGCGTCTCCACATGCAAAAATGGGAATGTTTAACGCAATCCCAACAAAAAAAAAAAAAAAAAAAAATTATGTCGTTCTAATTTGAAATAATTGGATTTATGATCTAAACAACTATAAAAGTTTTTACCAATGCTCAAGATAATATCGTATTATTGGCATCTGTGTTACGTCAAAATGGTCTGCATCATCTCAAGTGACAACGCGACTCACCTGCTGCTAGTCCTAGTAATCGCAACCTAGCCGCCTCCCCCTCGTAGGCAGGGCAGCCCGAGAGTCAAGCCCCATTTAAGGTCCCATAGGCCAGGTACCTATCAGTCGCTTAGCCGCCCGGGACGACACGAATTTCGGGAGTAAATCACAGGCGGATCATTTGCTTGAATCGCCATAATCCTATACTTGGTTAACCTCTGCAACAGTCGTAAATCCTATTTTAGAGACAGCCACACGAGATTTGATTAATATATATGAGTTTCTATTGTCGTTATTTGATTAATATAACAACAATTAATGTTGGGCATTAAAAAACTAGTAATAATGCGAACATCGGGCTTCAAGGTTCAAAGTAGGCCGTATCAAACAGGATAATAGAAGCAAAGGGGATATCTCTCTAGCATCTTTAGCAGTTGGCATTGCAATCAACCTTGATGTTGACCATGGATGACTAAGAACCACTAAAGGTCTGCGCGCCAGACAACGATACAGTATAGAAGTGTCCCTAGGGCTCTCACAAGTCAACATAGCATGGCAACTAAAGACAAGCGTATTTGTGGTTTTTGTTTGTTTTCTTGTTAACATTGCTCGTGCCAAATCGCAAAGCTTTTTAACAATATCTTCGGAGGAAGTCGAGTCCACAACTAGAACCCTGCTTCGGGGTGGGGGGGCAGGAAGATCTTGCATTTAATGAGAAATGATGCAGATAAATAAAAAGACAAGAATAATAACAGGAGCAGGCTGCGACAAGTCCTTTTCTTCAGCAGTAGCTCCCTGTCACCATGAATCCTCCTCGGCTCCATTCTTTAACTTGCTCGTACTGGACAAATACTAAGCCACCGGCTCTGCTGAATGATCGGTAAATACATACATCTGGAGCTGGGACAATGGAAACAAAGAGATGCAAATTAAATTACACGCTCATAGTTCAAGATTACAATATGACATTCTTTAGTCTCCGGCATAAAAGTGTTCAAAAGGGTATTATTTCCCAATAGAACTAGAAGGGGACATATGCCCTAGAAAATACTAACATCTAGACGTGTATCCAGAAGGGCTGGCTTGAATGTTTCTGTCTCAACAACTTGGCCACAAACAATTAACAGATGTTACCGCTAAAGGTGCGTATAACATCTATTAGCCGCGGGGTTCAAGGCGCTATATCATAAAATGGTGCTTCAAGCAAAGAGGTATACAGAACTGATAATACCATTTAATTACAAGGAGCGAGACCCCACCGAGATTAAATATCTCTTGCTCTAGTACCACTAAAATAGATAAGACATAATGGCAGATAAGAGTTTTCTAACGATTATCACAAGTTTGCAATCCTTTCACAAGCTACTTTTAAAGTATGGCTGTAAGTCCATAATCCCAGCAGCAAAGAATTCCGCTGTTAGCATAATGATGCAGTTAAGCAAAGATTGCTCAAAAGATCAGCACATCTTTGCTTGCCCATGTTAGCTCCCCGCACATTAGCAAGGAGAAAACGGAAAAAATTTAGTGAGACATGCCTTAAACTGACAAACAGAAAAAACAAGTAGTTGGTTAACAAGAATATCTTGCCAATCTGTTCTTCCCTATCTGACAAATTAGTGATTACAAGGTCAACAGCTAACTAGTTATTATTACGTAGTGTTGCAAAACTGGCATGTTATATTGTACCAGCCATACCATAGATGTCAATAAATGTCATGCTAAACCCTCTGTTCTTCCACGGGCTTTTACCTTTGCTAAACTGTAAACCACATTCCTTGATGAATAAGCAACACATAATGAGTTGGTCACAGGAACATCTATTTCTATTCAGAAAAATATTATGGAAGAATATTTTGGAAGAACATCACGGTTAGAGATGCAGGAAAGGTAATGCTATTGAGCTTAGACGACATACTCTGTTATACAAATTAATGGAGAAGCATCCTCTGTCTACATTGATGTATGGCGATAATGCGATTCAACCTAATAGTGATTGGAAGAGCTCTCAGGGGCTCTTTTCCATGCTCCACAAATGTCTTCTTCTTCATCCCATTGATGCATTGCAACAAACTGAGCTGCCTCATTCTGATACCCAACCACTTCTTTTGTGTCATCGATCTCACATTATCCAAATTTTTTTCCTCCTTCTCAGCAACAGACAATGCCTCTGAGAGCTCTGAAAAGTCATAGGAGGAACTATTCTCACTCTGCTTGTTGACAAAACTTTTAGTATCTACAGCTGCTTCATTGGACTTCCCCTCCTCAAGATCAAGGGCCTCGGCGAGTTTTTTCAGATCAAAGCAAGAATCACTTCCACTCTTCTTTTTATGTTGGAATTTGTTAATCGTTTTAATTTCGCGATTCTTCTTCGCCACTGGCTTCATGTCACAGGCGTTATAGACTTACAATCACATGAAAAAAAAAATTGAACACAATGCAGTCAGACTAAAAGACATCCATAAACCTAACCCAAAACATACCATGAAGATTTGCCTCACAGTTAAATACAGGTTTTGCTTCAATAATTTAGAGTACATATATATAGGGGCACGCTGAATTCAATTGAAAATTGCCATGCTATAACAAGCCCTATTTGAGCTGCGCTAAAAATCAAACTGTTTACAAATCATAAAAGAGAGTTAAATCTACCCTTCTACCACCACCACCACCACCACCACCACCACCACAACAACAACAACTTAATCTCAAATTTAATCTAATCGGGGCGAAAACCCGAATCTTTTTTTCATTGTTTCATTCTATTACGAACTAAGTTTACTCTTGTGTGAAATCAACTCGTTCTAAATCACAAATTTCTCCAATAGACTGAAAATCATAATCGCATAACTAAAATCTTTGACCCACATCCCAGTTAATTTTATTCCTGATCACGGAATTATTTTTTCCATTACTACATGTCAAGAAACGATCAACCATAAAATACAATGAAATTTTTGACATGATGATTTCTATAGGGTTTTCTTTCTTCACTTTCTCGCTCAATCAAACAGATTATAAACAGAAAATTGAAATAAATAATAAATTAAATTAAATTAAAGAAACTAAACTACCTGATAACTTCTAGAAGAGACGGTCGAAGCCGATCGGTCGGCGAATCGAAATTCCCAACTGTGTTTAACTGTTTGGATAGAGGCTTTGAGAAGAAACTGGTTGACTGTTTGGATGGAGGCTCTGTATTACAGAGCCGAGAAAAGGTGGCACGACAGCGTTTCAAACCTTTTGATCATTCCGTTACCATTCCTATTTTAAGGCTTTTTATGATTTGTCGGTTAATGACAATCCAAATTCTGTTCGGAGTCTTTTGTCTCAGTTTGCGTAAAATCCAACCCGGCTTAGCGGTCCGGCCCACTTTCCAATTGTGTTCCAAGGGAAATTTAATTTAAAAAAAAAAAAAAAACACACAAAAGTGAAAGAAAGCTCGATTTTGCTGTCTTTTTTTTTTTTTTCAAAGAAAATGAAGAGAAAATCCTTTATTTCCCCCGCCGAATCAAGACCTTCCGTAGACTGCTATTGTCAGACTAGAAAGGGGAAAAAGGCTTCCAAAAAAGAGTTTAGCTTTGCACGCCAACTCCCTCTTCCATGGGAAAAAAAAAACAAAAAAAATCTATATAGCACGTAAGACTCATATTTGCTATCGCCAAAGTTTTAAACCTAGAAAAGACATAGTAACTGGCAAATATTCCGATAATAAATTTTTAATTAAAAAATTATAAATTATAATATTAATAGGTAATTTTTTATGTAAAAAATAATTATATTTTGCGATAAATTATTTCACGGGTCTAGGTGACTTAGTAGAACAAAATTAACACACGTCATAACTTTTGAATTCAAGTTAATAAGTAATTCCTATTTTTAAGAATTAATCTTCAATGCATAGGTCTCAGTAGCTAATTATTATAAGCCAACCTATGTGTTAGTAAGTTTTTTTTTTTTTTTTTAATGGTTAAAACTTTGCAATCCCCTGAAGGTCATTCTTAACTCTCAATATTTTGTTTGGGATTTATGGGCCAAACATTGAAGGCCCATGATATCCAGTGATTAAATTGAACTCGTACGCATTTGGGGCCGAATGCATTCCGCAGGAATTTAAGATGAAGAAGATAACATTTAAAGGACGAAGCCTACTCGAAACCCATTCAACAAAAGGAACAACCGTGGTTCCAATTCGGCACCCATTCATGTTACCCTAATGTTTAAACAAATTATGACTATTGGAAAACAATTAACTAGAATATGTTGATTAATGTTATGAGTTAGTGTTAGAATAGAACTCTTCTAAATAAACTAGTAATAGTTCCAACCTTATAAGTACCAATAAGAAGAACAAAGAGATGGGGGACCTTAACGCTGCTCTTTGAAGAGAATCGCTTCCTCTTCTCACGGTTTCTTTTATGCTCTTTCAAGATCATTTCTTTTTTTTCTTTGTTTTCTTTTAATTGCATCGTGTTCTTTTCTTAAAAACTATTTTCATGAAATTATTGTAATTATAAATTTGGATTGTATCGTGGTTACCAAAAATATCTTAGTATGTTTCGTCAATTGATTTTCTAATTGTTAATTGCTCTGCCTTCCATCAAAATTCTCACCCTCGAGCATTAAAATTCCAGCATGCTTTAAAGGAGCAGAATCCTTGTGGGGATTAGGTGGTTGGGACAATTGGAAAAAAAAAAAAAAAACTTGTCAATTGATTTTTTCATTGTTGTAGATTCAATGGCTCATCAGTCCATTTACAGAAGACAATTAGCAAGTAGTCTGAGGCTCTCCTAAGCTGACATAACTTCAATGATCGAAGTCAACTTGTGTGTTTGATCTCAGAACAAGAATGCAATGACACCATCTTAATCCCTTTATCAGAATCTGTAACACAGAGCGGACAGCTTGTGTGCGGACAGCAGGAGGGCCGCAATGATTACGAGGATAAAATTACAGAACAACGAGTCTTTGTTTCTTCTTTGATTTTTATGGGATACATGTGGCACACGCCACGCTAATAAATGGATTATTAGGTGATAATTAACAGTCCAATTGACATCCTGGCAACGTGATTATGACAGCTAAACTACTTGCAAAACGGCATCTTTCAATGGAAATTACCATGTTATTTGTAGAACCAGTTAGTAGGATGCGTGATCTCTACTGCAATTTATGTCACAGCAGAGAGTCTTGTGCACTAGTTTGGCCTTTAATGCTTCGGAACTAGAATGTGAACTTTTTCCGCATGGCTATAAAAAAGTGCCACCCCCCCCCCCCCCAAAAAAAAAAAAAAAACTGGTGTCATTATCATTTTGAGGGTGTATCTTTCATTGTCGACCGTATGGTCACAAGCTCACAATGTCATTTTCTTTTTCTTAGTGATTTAGGTGCCCCATTGAACTTCAAAAAACCAAACCTTAACCTACCCTGCCCACGGTGGGCCCGGCTTTTACCAAACTATTTTCCTGTTTGTTCTTTCTCTGTGCCAGGGTCAACTCTCATCAGATTCAAGGAATCCAATCTGCTTCTTGAAGGGGTTTCTTGGTTGTTAGGTTTTACGCCAGACGAAGGCCCACTCCTCCCTGGAGATAGAGTTCTGTAATTCACAATGCTTCAGCAAATTAATCGTTCATTTTTCATTTTTTTTCTGACACTCTTTGCAAATCATGCTTCGTTGGCATCTCTCCTTGCCCTCAAATACGTTTCAATACAATTTCAATTGGCTACAGTAGTAAGGACCGATTGAAGAGGCACGGGATTTGAGAGCATAGTGAATGTGAAAGCTTTGCCACTAAAATCTGTCAGCTAAAAGCAGTTGGCATACCAATTATAGGTTTATAAATCTAGCAATGACAGTACTTCTTTAATAAGAATCAGCAAGGTTAGTGTTGTTTGGAAGGCATGTAATGCCAAGACACTTTGCAGGCAAATTTGACTCTGGCTCATAAGCACTGTAAGGATTGAAACCAAATAGAAACTGCCCTTAACAGGCAACCAAAAATGATATCCCTAACCAGAAAGAAGAAGTACCAGAGGCAGCTCTGCTTTTGCATGATAGGGACCGAGTATTAAAATCTAAATTCAGTCAATATACAATAATGCAGGACCCGACTGGGCTAGGTTATATACATATATATATATATATATATTACACAAAATGGACACGATTAATATGACAATATACGTCAAACAGTAATCATCATGCATTCAACGCAAATGTGCAACCAAAAGTTCTTGAAATAATACAATAATAACAAATATGAAATGCTTATTGAAATATGTAAGTAACAGTGATAATCATTGATATAAGTATGCTCGAAGAAAGATATACGCACACACATAAATTTAATAACAATAAAAGCAAAACTATTTAAATATAAAATTATGTTATTATCGAATCTACAAATAAAATTTAGTAAAAAATATATATAATAATATCTCAGCGTATCAACATGAAAATTCTTTGTCAAACCTCAAAAATTTATATTGAGATCTGTCAATCAAATGACTAATCATCTAATCCCCCAGCTTGTGAATAGGTTTAATGGAGGCATAGCTTTTTCCTTTTTAGTTGTCCTACCATGGACTTTGATTATCAACGCTGTGGTGTGGCAATGTTGCCTACTAAATAATTGAACATTTTGACGGAAAGTAGCAGGGAATTTTATAAGGTGAAATTAATTAATGAGAAAGTGATGTTTACCTAACTTCATTTATATTGGCTTCATTATGTACAACCATTTACCGTCCTATTCGTTGAAGGTAAGTAGTCAACATTTCAAAACTTTTGTAACGATATTCTTCGCAGTTCACATTCTTGTGTGGGTTTAACGCGCTCGTTAATTCTGTTGTTGGACGTACTTACTCTAAAGAACTTAACCGGTTCACTATTTGGCCCGGATCCAGTATACATAATGAATTAACTTAATCGATATATAAATTTGATACTTTAAATCATAATAAAATACGTTAAAGAATTTATATAATTGGTTTTAATTAAATTATTAATCAATAAAACCTTGTGATGAACTTCACATTTTACTTCATCCTGCTTGAAGGGGAGGTTGACAATGTTTAGAATAATCACATAAGATATATTATAATCTATCTAATAATTTTTTATTTTTCCAATGAACATTTTACAGGTGACGAGTCTAGTTCCTTGAACGGTCATTGAGAATCTAGCCACCGCCAGGTCGCCTTTGACTCTTGTTTCACTTTTTCTTATCTAATCTGCGAATTTCACTCTTTTATTATTATTATTATTATTATTATCTTTCTTAAAATAGAAAAAAAAAAAAGGTATTTCATAGTCATGCTAAAAACAATTGCCTTGATGGCACTGCATACATTTCTCTCACGTTTTTAACTCACTCACTATTTATTTGTTATTAATTAAATGCTTGCACCCATGTCATCATTTGAAGAGGGATTGTTGAATTTGAAAAATCACCGTATTCCATCAAACCTACAATAAGATCAAAATGTAGTAGAAACTCAACAAATTCTCAGATACTTTTTCTTCTTCTTCTTCTTCTTATTAGCCTATTCTTAATCTGCATTATTATCACCGTAATCTGGGCTTCAGAGAACAATCACATGACTATTTTAGCAGACATAATATTACACCCGACTGGATGAATCGACGAGGGTTTTACGAAGACAAATGAAAATTTTATTTAATTGAACTTAATCAAAATTTTAACTAATCAAACAAATCTCATAACTAATTAACTACATCCCATAAACCTTTTTTTTTTTTTTTTTGGTTTGGTTATAATTTTTAGTTTTTAGTGATAAAGGTCGCCTTACTTGGCCCTAATTAGTCACGTACATTTAATTAGTAATAAAACAAAGAATTTATTGATAAATGTACTTTTTAAATTTTGTTTAAAATTTTAAATTTTTGTAATTTATTTTTTTAATAAAAAAATAATTAAAGTGAGTATTAAAAAATTTTAAATTTAAGATATTATAAAAAAATTAAGATAAATATTAGTAAATTTTATATTTAATATTTTATAATTAAATTAAAAATAAATTTATTTAAAATTATCATTAAAAAACAATAAAAATAATGACTAACATGATTATTATTACAGTAATTGTAATTGTTTTAGTAAAAGACAAGAAAAAGTCTCCAAAAAGTTTAGCTGTTTCCCTTTCTTACCGTTGAGACTATAATAATCCACAAAAGTCCGCCTAGTGAGAGAAAGTCAAGCTCATCGATTAACCCAAAAAAAAAAAAGAAAATCATTGCAGAAATAGAATATTAATGGGAACATAAGAAAAGCCATGAATGCCAAAAACCCAACTTGCCCACACAAATTGACAATACCTTCCTTCCAAGACACCTCTAACTGTTAAAGGCACATCCCAGAAAGGCAGTGGCACGCCAAGTATTCTTTTCTTCTTCGCTTTTTCTCCTTCACTTTCCTATCAGATCTTTTACACGCAGAGCCCGAGCCTGAGAAAGCTAGAAATCCCAAGAGCCAAAGTGAAAAAAATTGAGAACTTAAGTTTGTGTGATTTGCCATGACGGAAATGATGGACCGCACGCCCACGACACCGACGAAGCCTCCACAAATATCAGAAATGTTCCAGAAATTCGCCATCGCTTTTAAGACCAAGACCTTCGAGTTCTTCGCCGACGAGGCCGCCGCTGACGACCCCGCCGCTGATATCGACGGTTTCTCCCTCCTCGACTCCTCCGAAGATTTTATTCCCGACCAGAAGGTCATTATCCTTAAACCCGACCAACCAATCAATGAAAATTCAGACAAAAGCTCTCCGCCCAGGTCCAGTGATCCTCCTCGACAATTACCCCGACAACAATCGACAATCGTGAAGTCTACGGAGCAGACCCAGCTCAGGCCGACCAATGCCCAGTTTGGGAAAACCTTAATTTCGTCGATATTTGCAGCGGTTTCTTCGTTTGAAGCTTCGTACTTGCAGTTACAAACTGCCCACGTTCCTTTGAGCGAAGACAACATTAAATCGGCTGATGAATCTTTGGTTTCTCATCTCCAGAAACTGTCTGATTTCAAGCGATTTTATCGAGATTTGAGTAGGAATCCCGACATTTCTCGTGATTTGCCAATTGGTTCTTGCTTGGAAGCTCAGGTACAAGAAAATCAGAGCAAGCTGAGAGTTCTGGGGACTTTTTCGGACCGGCTACAAGCAGAAATTGATGACAAGGACAACGAGGTATTGGCTTTGAGGAAGAGATTAAATGATTTGCAAAAGTTAAATTCAAGGTTGTCTAAGAGGTTAGCAAAGAATTTGAATTCGATTTCGAATTTCAATTCATCTTCTGGGGTTTTGCTTTCCGTTAAGGTTTTTGAGTCTGTGTTGAATGAGGCTTGTAGAGCAACGCATAAGTTCACCAAAGTTTTGATTCATTTGATGAAAAAAGCTGGGTGGGATTTGGATTTGGCGGCTAATTCTGTCCATTCTAGCATTGATTATCTGAAGAAAGGACATAACCGGTATGCATTTCTGTCATATGTTTGTTTGGGAATCTTCCGAGGTTTTGATTTAAAAGGGTTCGGTCTGGATGGAAGTGAGGCTGGAATACCCTGTAATGGGCATGACCAAAATTTGCTGAAGACTAATCCTTCGTTGAGGAAATTGCTTGAGCATGTGTCTGCTAATCCCGTGGAGTTGTTGAGTATGGATCCTAGCTGTGAATTTTCTAGATTTTGTGAAAAGAAGTATCAAGAACTTATACATCCCACAATGGAGTCGTCAATTTTCTGCAACTTGGATCCGAATGAAGTTGTTTTGAGTTCTTGGAGGTCGCTTAGTGTGTTCTCTGAGGCATTCCTTAACATGGCTAGTTCTGTATGGATGCTTCATAATCTGGCATTTTCTTTTGATCCTGTTGTTGAAATTTTTCAAGTGGAAAGAGGGGCTGATTTTTCAATGGTATACATGGAAGATGTGACAAGAAAATATACTCTGCCAGCTAAAACGAGGGTTAAGGTTGGTTTCACAGTAGTTCCTGGTTTTAAAATTGGGAAGACCATGATCCAATGTCAGGTTTATTTGTGTGGCTTGAATTGTACAGACTAGGTGCTTATGGTTGCCTTGCAGAAAACTAGCAATGAGCAACATAACTTGTGTTCTGGTTTCAGTTCGAGTTCTGCGCTACAATTTCTAAGGACTTGGGTTGGTAGGGAGACAGCAGTGTCATTGAAGTCCAAAGGATTCAGGGCAATGTCCTAATGGATGCCTTAGCTAACTACGGTAAAGGAAAAATATGAGATATGGCCACTCAGATAAGCTGGGTTCATCACACTGTTCCACTGACAGTGGGAGCTAGCATGGTATACAATGTGTGGTCAACAGTTATACATCTTCTTGATTGTGAATTTATCCTTTTACTCTGTTTATATTTACTTTCAAAGCTAAAACCCTGTGTAAAAATGGTTGTAAAGCTTTCACCCTGGGTTTTCCTATTGGACTTTGTTTGGTAGCTCTATTCTAACAAAAGAATGTATTACAATCATTGTGTGTACCAGCTTAGCTTCTGAAATACATAAAACTGACTTTGAATGAACAGTCAGGGTGCATTGTTTCAGTTTATGCTAAATAGCATTGCGAGCATATTTGCTAAATAGAATTTGCTTTTCACATACAAACTAGTGACTGGACGAGTGTTCTTATTTCATACTGATCGGTGATCAGTCAACAATTGGGCTTTTAAATGGGAATGTTAATGCACTATGGCTTGCAGTTAGCTTCGGAGAATCTTTCCATTCTTTTGACTGAGCTCTTAATTGGGTTCCAGACATTTCAAGCACTAATTGCCATTTTTGATCGATTTCATTTTAGTTTCTACAGATGTTCAGTTTGATGCATTTTAATATCTCTGCCCCTTCAATAATTTGCTTGCTGGTTAAAGCAAAGAAAACTCCATCCAAAGAAATTGTTTTAGGATATATGACGCGACATTCGAGTTCCTTGTGGATTGTGGTGATCCATTCAGCCCATAAGTGCGTTCCACTACACTCTGTTGCCAATAAGTTTTGTCCTTGGGCACATGAACTCACGTCTCAATGCATATAGCCCCCACCCACCTTTTCTCTAGTATCTGCCATACTTGCTCTTGGTTGGCAATGGCGGGAGCCTCTTTATCTTCCTATAATCGCATCCGTTGCTTTAAGGTTCGGCAGCATTCGACCTTGGGCTTTTTATAAGCAGACGAACCAATGCTAAGCTTCCATGTTAGGTTCCTCTGTCTTCTGTTAATCAACTGCCGTGCCAGAGTTCAAATCAGTGCTATACAGTAATTTTGCAGATTGATCACAGCTTGAGCAAACCAGCGCTCAGAACTGATGGCAAATTGCTTTATCGTCGCTTTTTTTTTTTTTTTTTTTGCACATATTAATTGGTTCTCACTGAAACTCAAACTTGAAAAGACGGGTGGAAAAGAACAATTAACATCAAAGTTTCTGATGTTAATTGAACCGAGCTGGGCCTTTTGTGGTCCAATTGATGTTTGTTGCTCGGATCCACCCCATCTCATAAAAACCGGGTCGGAGGTCACGTTGATGTTCGATCCACTAGGAACCAATAGGCGGCCCTGTCCACTTACACAACTTAATTAATTTTGAAAACTCTGATCCCATTAAAAGAAAAAGAAAAAACGATGAAACTCCTTCAAAATTTATGACCCGAAAATCCAAAAAAAAAAAAAAACTCGAACAAACGGTTGAGGGGGCAGAGGGCATCACACCGCCAAAAATGGGTCTGAAGGAGGACGCCGTCGGAAACGTTCGCCCTCCGCCGCCGCGCTGCAAACGTGTGGGGCCAACGGCAAGATTTCTCTTGTGAAGTAAGCTGTTGATGATGATTGAAATCATCACTTGTTCTAAGATCCAGGACTAATGTTCAGCGCCAATGGAGGCACATTCACTATTTAGAGATCCAATGACAGCAATCCATTAATGCTGTCAACCCAATCACTCTCCTGCACCGCCTGATGTGTTCGCTTATGGAAACAAATATACATTCGGTATAGCATGGAATCCTGAATATAAATTGGTTTGCAGTTATGGAGGCTCCTGTTCAGGGCCTCAGTTTTGTGTTCAAACACTTGGAATTGAAGGCATATCACTAGGAGTAGGAAGTTTGAGCGTGCATACTACCAATGAAAGCGTTCCAGTTTTACGCATCCCACATGGACTTGCTACTTGAATCACGTACCTCAGGATGGGCGGGGAGAGCCCTGGAGCCTTGTGCCCAGGCGTTTCTAAGGATTGTAATTTGTGTATCGCTATAAATTCATTCACTTATTTTTTTTATTTAAAAAAAAAAAAAAAAAACCCCACCTTTTGCATTGACACATGTCCATGGGTTTCGTCGTTTCCACTATAGAGATAGCAGCCTGTATTACTGTGCCCGTTGTAGATCCAAATAAAACAACTCTTTTCAACGAACTAATTTCTTATGCATCCAACTTTTCCCTACTCTACTTGGTTAGGCCTAGCCAATTTGCTACCTTAATTTAACTTTGTTTCATTGATTAGTTGACTCTTGTGGAAGGATTGCGACTTTTTCTCTTTCACTTATTATAGGCTTTTCATTTTCTTACTTTCTTTCGGTAAGCACGGGAAATATTGGTGGAATAAATTGCAAATCACCTTCTTGAGGAGCAAAGTTCCTACTACAAATGATTCCATTTCCAATCAAGCTTTTGCCTGCACAATGTTTCTATAAGGCTACTACACCTTCAAAGGGGTGAAAACCAACAAGCATCCAAACAATGGACGGGCATGTAATGCGATCCATTGACATCGAAACGGCATAATTATATTAGTATTAACATAATTCAAGAGTACTGGTCGTTAACTCTCTCAATCAAAAGAAAAGTACACGAATAGAAGACCTTCAATATCTTTAATAGTTTTAAGGGGATGGTAAATTAGCGATGACAGTTATATATATATATATATATATCCAAGCTTCAAAATCCTCTTCCAAACCATTACTAATATAACCAAACACCATACATGCTAGGAGTTGAGCTTAGAATAACAAGGAAGGGTCCCCAATAATAACAGCTAATTAAAAGATGGATGGATGAAGAAGGAAGTAACTTAGAAACCCTTCTTATTTCTTATTAGGGACTGATACCCACATTGCGATTGGCATGAGCGAAGACCCCATCTTTCGTGAGCACGTCCTCTTCTTCCTACGCAAATAAAAAAAAGCATTTAAAGCCAAAAGAAAAAAAAAAAAAAAATCCAAGCTTGAGAGGTTCTTTTTCTTAGATATTAGGGTTTCAAAAGTACCTGTTGGCGAATATTCGCCTTCTTCTCGGGTTGATGATCAGGCGTAAGTCCGAAGTGAATGTGTGGGAAGTGGGCCCACTGAAAGGAGCAGACAAATTGCACCCACAGAAATTAACAAGTAATTAAACTGAAATCAAATTGGGGACAATTAAATAAAAAAAATTAAATCATATTCAGATACTAATTATGGGATCATCTCATGGAACTTAATCCGTGAATTCTAAGCCCTGAGATGGTATAAAAAAAAATGAAATTATCTCGGATCTCACATTCTTAGCAGCTGCACTAAAGGCCTCTCTGTGGCTTATATCAGGGTTTGTAGCTTTGATGCGTTGGATCTCGTCTCTGAAAAGATCAATGAAGTCAAAGATCATTCATATTGCTCTTGAAATTTACATTTACATGATGCAGTGAATTTGACGCGTTACATATGCTTTTAATACGAGTACGCACATTGTGGTCAATGCAAAACAATTGTTACTCATACAACGATCAATCCCAAATATTTGGTCATTATATTATACAAATGAAAATTCAAGTCTTTCATTGAGTGATGTTGTCTCCTGGGAAACTGCGAATAATTTAGTAGATTAATAGCATAAAGATGAAGATTATTATGAGTGTACTTACTTGATAAAGCGGTTGTAGGCAGATGGCACTCTTTGTCTCTTCTCCGGAGCTGGACAATGGAACACAAACACCCCCATAGCAAAGACAGAGAAACGGACAGACCACATTAAATCACTTCGCTGACTTCTGTGTAAGATTTCTGATACATTAGCTTTCTCTCTCTCTCTTCATCATAACCTCATCATGATCTCTAACGATTTCTCAATTTATCAATTCATGGATATCCCCCCTCCCCCAAGTCATAATAATTCATGGTACAACTCGTTTCTTTATCACCTCTCTCTCTCTCTCTCTCTCTCTACATACAATTTCTACGGTTAATATATATTTAGATCTTCTACATCTTCCTCTACTACTCCTCTTTGTAAATTTTGGGTTTTTTTTTTATATTAATTTCCTTGAAGAAGTAATGGTGCAATTAGAGCTTGACCTTAGCCTATATGCATATCTAGAAAGTGATGCAACTCAGCAATTAACTTATAGGCTATATATATAGCTGCAGATCTGCGGTAGGCTTTCTGGGAATAGGGTAAAAACAGAAGGAATAACACGAAGAAGACCAAGCAACGAGATGAGGATGTCACAAAGATTCGTTGCTACTCAGAAAACAAACCAAGAAATTTTAGGAACTGTTGATCCATCACTAAATGCAACAGGTCAATAAGCTGGCATTTTCTGAAATTTTTCTGTCAAGTAGTTAAGAGACTACTGTATGATACAAAGCGCAAAGCTATGTTTGACATTTTAGAAACTCTCTCGAAACTGTAGAAGTCAGCCATTGACATAAATTATGTCGGCCTCGTGGTGGCTGCCGATGATACTAGGGTAAATTAATTAATTAATTGATTTATAAAAAGTCCGTGAGGAAAAAAAAAAAAAAAAGAGGCATAAATGAATTAATTAATGGTTGAAGAATCTCACGTCTATTAACAGCAGGTGGTTTTGGGGTCTCCTGATGATGATCATGAACTCCCCCTGGAATTGCAGGCATCATCGTGGTCTCATTTGGGATGTTAGGGACGTGATGATTCATCAGCAAATTCGATGGTGCCGCATTCCGAATCTCCTCCTATCATTTATCCCAATAACCATGATCAACATCGGACTTGCACCACCACAGAGTCACTCAAGCATACAACTTTGAATATCTTTTTTTAATTATTTTTTTAAAGTGCAAAAGTGGGGGGTTTTTTTTTTTTAATTACAAACGGAAAGTGAGCTTTTGTTAGAGAATTTCAAAAAAATTCGGTACATATTTTCTACAAATTAGACTTGGGAGTTTCCAAAATTATGAACTCACAATCCTATGTGAAATAAACCAAAGTTCAACTTTGAATATAATTTATGAAAAACAAAACTAAACCCTTTTATAATTAGAACCTTATGTAATTTGGTAGTAGAAAAGAATGTTGTATTTTATGCAAAACCCTAATCGTACATTACTTCTTCATGATATCTTGATATAAGCAATTGTACAAACCAGGAGATTCTGAGGATTGCAGAAAGGATGGCCCAGATGAAACTGGTTGGCGGCAGGAACAAGCAGGCCACGCATGTTTACTGATAAAAGGTTAGTGCAATGACCGCATCGAACCGTGACAGTCTTGAACAAGCTCGTGCAAGGAACACTCACCTATATATATATATATATATATAACAGAAACAAATAAGATTAAAACATATTTAACAAGCCCTAAGAATATTAGCAGTTTCAAATTCAAAATATATTTGGAGAACGAGTAGAAGAAGAAGGAGAAAGACATGAGAATATAAATGAAAAGGAATCAGAAGGATGACAAGAAGATAAAGAAAAGACAGAGAAAAAAGATACCGCGAGGACAGTGTCACAAAAGTTGCAATGGACATAGCAGAGCTGGTCGGAGGGAGAGAGGTGGTCCGGTGAAAAGGCAGCAGATGAGGAGGACATCTTCTTTCTTTCTTTTTCTCTTTTGTTTTTTTCTTTTTTGTTTTTTTGTTTTTGTTTTTTTTTTGGTGGGTTTGGTTTTTCTTTGATCGTTGAGTGATTTGATTGATGGGTATGATGGAACTGATCAGCGGATATCTCTGATGAACAGATGAAAAATGCGCTTCTTGGATCTGATCTCCTTGATTGTTGTATTGTTGCTATATACTAAAAGATGTGAAGGAAGAAGACTAGGAGAGAGTGACAGAAAGAAAGAAGGACAAGGAAAGAGAAAGAAAGATTCACTTATTTTAAATCAGGAGATACTGCTCAACCATAAGTGTATTTTGTTATTATTATTTATTGCTAATTTTTTAGTACAAGGAATCATTTCTAACTAGAGAAATACTTGCTGAACAATTTACACATTGTTGGACTCACCGTCCACAATTAATGAAGTAATAATTATTTTATTAACATACAGCAGCAGAAAAGCCATTTTAAGACCCGTTTTTAATTTCTCATTTTTTTAGTAAATGTATATAGTGTATCAGACAAAAAGGTGTATTCATGTGGTCATTTCTTTCTAACAAAGTCTGATGTACCAATGGGTCAGACACCAACCGTCACGGTTCACTTATTCCATAAGATATACTTGAGAGAATTGGAGCACTAATGTGTTATAATTTTTTTTATATATATAATTTTTTTCTATGATTTTAATTTGTAGTTTCTTTCTATAAAAGTTGCTGATGTATCATAAGCAGGGCCACACGATCATAGAGGGAGGTGAAAGTGATAAATGGCTCAGGATAAAGAGAGGAAGCAAATGAATTGTTGGCATTCCCAATGGATGTGTACGTGTATGTGTATGTGTTCGTGTTTGTGTTTGTGTTTTAAGCGAGAGAGAGAGAGAGAGAGAGAAGGCAGAAGCGGCAGAGGTGGGGGAGAGGAGGGGTAGTGAGAAAAGGACGTGTGCATGGGCTTCGGCTCATTCACCTGTTGTTTTCACAGTTAAAGCATTTTCCCCCTCGGTTCTCTACACAATTCCATTGAGCCTGGCTTGCTTTCCGAGAGGCCACCATAAAGTAAAAACCCGAATTGGTAGCTATCCCCTTTTTCTTTTTACTAGTGAAATATTTTCAGAAAATTAGTATATATTTTGTTTTATTTGATGGCTTTCTCTTTGTAGGCCTACCTTAGTGTATATATATATAGTCATTGATTCATAAAAGAAAAAAAAAAAACAGTGGGTAAATGAAAAAAGTTTCGGTCTGTATATTTCATTTGATTGCTCTCCTTTTTATTAATCAATTACACGTGTTGAAAATATGACAAATTAAAATATTTGTGGCATTATTATTAAAATTGAATATATAATTAATTCTCCAATTTCACCTAACAACTTAAATTGTTTGAATTAAATGGTTTATCCACAGCGATTATCAATATGATAAAATTTATGATTTTTGCTGAAAAATAATTTCTTTTTATTATGGTAAAGCCCCAAATGGCGGGCAGCTCTCCTTTGCCCCACCTATTTTGACTTCTACACCATGGGCATTGCGGCCCTTGCCGTCCCTATCCCTGTCTCTGCCTCTTCACTCTTCTTTGGTTTCACAAAGTCTTTTCAATGATGTACTCCGACCCTTTGTAGCCCACTTGTCAGTTTAGTTTCCGTTGGATTGGAGGCTCATGTATTCGGATGCATGCGAATTGTGGAACCACCGTGTCCAATTAATTAGCCATTGGCAAAAACCCGTGCATTAGCAAATTTCCTAAATAATGCTCCCCATTTTAGCAAAATGTATTAGCAATTGCTGACCAAATTATACTGTTTCTTTAGTGGAAACCTTGCATTTTTTATGGATTTGACCGCTCGCATTTCTCTCTCTCTCTCTCCCACATACATTGTACACGGGCACGTAGTCGTCAGAGGACACCCCGAAGAAAGAGATCCGTCTTAAAATTTATTTTTAATTGCTTTCATTTGTCCTGGCCTCCCAGCATTTGCATAGATTTTCGACTCTCTTTTCTTTGGGGGCTAGCCTGGACTTGTATAGTTTAGGTTTCTACCTGTACCATATATCAGTTGCATAGAGGTTTCTCTTTCCGTTGCTAGATGGGTGCAAAGTAAAAGCAGCCCTATCTTTCTCTCCAACAAGTCCTGAGGACTATCACCATCCAAAACCCCCTCATGCGTGCAAATGGCTTTTCTTTTTCCCAAAATGGCTCTTAAATGGTAAATATCTGCCGCCCAGTTACATGTGACAGACGATATGGATAAAGAGTAAAAAAAAAATATATTTTGTTTTTTCCCCTTATTGGATGAAGATATACTCCCGAACAATAATTCAAAATTGATAGTCTCGGTGTATGATATAAATTAATAGGCGTTTTACAACACAAGATCCATTGTAATTAAATGATAAAGCGTAAAATATGTATATATATATATATATATATATATATATATATATATAATAGGGATAATAAAAAAAATGAATGAAAGTAAATTTATATGAAGCTGCTTAAGTGTTGACACTTTCCTTTCTTTTTTTTTTTTGTTTTTTCCTAAATGTATCTTTTTATACTTATTTTTTTTTTTTTTACATTCATTAGAATATTTATTAGATTTTGAGTTACATTAAAAAAAAAAAAACTCTTTTTAAAAAAAAAAAAAAATTTATACATTGCTTCTTAAAATTTGAATAGACGTTTAAACACTTAACTATTACAGTGTCCTCTTAAAGATATTATCAACCTGGAGTGCCTTTTGAAACTATTCTAATTACGAAATTACCCATACCATTAATAATTAATATATGTAGTTACAGCTTAAAAATTCTAAAGAAAAATACTTTACGTGTAAACAAATCATCTTTAAAAACGAGTCATAAATAAATCAAACAAAAAATTTCACAAAACCTAGCAATGATTCTATAAAAATTATAGTACACCAAATATACCCATAAAATTTGTTAAATGCTATTTTTACATGCTGATCTGCTAAGCTGGATTAACGTGTTGACAAGCGCGACCTAGTCTATAATGAAATTGATATTTAAAAAGGGAGTTATTATCAGTTAAGAAATTCGAAGGCCGTTTGCGAAATATATAATATTTACAACTAATTAATAAATTACATTATTAATATAAATAAAAAAAAAAATCCCCGGTTGACTTGAACTACCGAGTGACTTTGACATTGGGGGTCACTTGGAAAGTACATGCCATTATCACGTTCTTCATTTTGCTTTCTTGCTTGACAGCTTACAGCCTGACTGCTTCTGTCCTTGTGATACAGAAATCAAGCTCTTTTCACCAGCGAAAAGAACACAATATCAATAGAAGATAAAATTGCAAGAGGCCCACTAACATTTTCAGGTAGCAAGTAATTTGTAACACTTGAATAGATATGGTGGGAAATTTAAATTTTCAATTACAAGCTTTATTCCATCAATATATATGGTATTTGGGCTGAGGACACAAGACATTATGTGGAAGATAGATCACGACATATCAGCGTATTTGTACTTTCATTTTTTAAATCGTGGCATACACATTTGGTGGATTGACATCAGAATTGGATCCACAAAAATTGACCAAACCTAACATGAAGACCTTGCACGGCAATGCTCTTAACTCCCAGTACATTTTAATTCCTCTAACCTTATTTTCTCATGAGGTCCACGACAAGAGATTTGACGGTTGTGAGAATATTGATGTTCCAATTGTTTGTTCCTTCACTGGATCTTCTCTTTTGCCCCTTTTTGCACCGTAATATTCCCCATCAATCTAATTTGCACTACTGATTTACCAAAAGAAATTGTTTGTTCTTTCACCTTCCCTTTGCATGAATTGAAGATTGTTATAGTTTGATATATATTACACTCTTCTTTTATTTAGGTTTTTAATATTTTAAACTTAAATACGAGTATTTGTGTTAAAATATAATATATAATTAATTTATGAATCTCGCAAAATAATTTCTTTTTTCTTTCACTTTCAGCTTGCAAAATTCCCAAATCATTGTTGCAATAATATAACTATTATTAATAAAACCAATCTCCGAATGTTAATTTTCATAAATTGCAGTCTCAATTTATCCACGGATAGATGTTCAAAAAAAAAAAAAAAAAAACAAGAAAAGGGTTGTCCGCGGAAAGAGAAAAATTTTATAAGATAAGAAAGGACTATTCGTGCTATGTTTTCTATGAATCGACAAAACTCTTAGCAAATAAAAAGAAAAATGACAAAATCTAAGTACCCCAGTACCCATCGCAAGAAGTTCAGGTGGGATCTCCCCTGCATCCTCAAATTTGTTATTGCCAATTCATCAAAATAGATGTCTCGCTCGGTGGGGGCTAACAGCTAATACGAGCATGTGATGGCTAAGACAAGATAATACAAAATTTAAATTATTAATTGATTTTTGATGGAACAGAATGAGAAGTTTTCAAGCTTCTAACGAAAGTACTGGCAATTTTTGTCGGCTTGTGTCAAATGCTTGGAAGAGTCCTTTCGCTTTGTGCCATCTTACGTCAACACTTTAAAAGTAAGCTATTTTTTCCGGGAAAAAAAAAAAAAAAGAGAAATTATTGAACTGATTCTTGTGTTTCTCCTTTCTCTTTTACTCTTTTCTTTTCTTTTCTCTTATTTATTTATTTGTTTGTTTTTTCTTTTTGGTTGTATGACGCAGCTCGAAAAGATCGTTACAGCATTAGAGTTAAACACTCAAACTTGAAACTAACATATTCTTAATTAATTCAACTTTTTCATCGTGTTGCAAGTACGAGACTTCTTTCTCCCCCTGTGTTGTAGGACTGGATTTGTCTAAGAATTTAAGCTAATTTTAAATATTATTTTAGTTTCAATAGGCAACTGTTTTGCACTAATAATTGTAATTTCTTACGGACATAAACCACACGAATTAAGCATATTTATTATCTATAATGAGTCAAAGTCAACCCCAAAGGGTCCATATTTCCTTATATTTATATCTACTTGTACTATTTCATCTAAAAAAAATGGTTTGCACGAATACCCGAAGGCACAGAGATAGATGAAATGCTGTCACTGTAAATTGTAAAAGCCTGCGAGGGAAACAATCTCTCTCTCAATGTGGGGTAGACGTCCAATAAAGACGGCATTTATAGGGCTGTGTGGTTTTTTTTCTTTTGGGCAACAGAAGCTCTGTTGAATAGGTTGTGTCATGTGTGTATGGAAGTTGTAGAATTTCACGGTGAAGCTAAGAACTTGGGCCGGGGAGCCTGTTATACATAGATACCCACCTTAGGCTATTTCTCAGGCTATGACCTGCAAAACAAGACGTGGAAGTAAGTTCCACTTCTTGTTTGTTTTTGTACAGGGCTGCCACGCCTACTGATTCCCCATTAATGGTACAAATTGAATTCAGCTGCTTCCAGTCATCAATCCAACACCCAGGAAAGTGGCTAGTTAGAAAAACATACAGTCCTTTATTATCTTCTTTCCCCTTGTCTCCCTCTCTCTCTCTCTGTGCTTAAAATTTCCTCTAATTCGCTGGGGAAAAAAAGGAGAAAATTTTGCTTTTCTAATCCGACCCATAATTTTTCAGATCGTTTGCCAATGTCCTATGAAAAATTATCAACTGAATTTCATGGCTTTGGTCAAAAGTGATACTCCCAAGAAAAACAAAAGGTTTTGTAAAAGACATGAAACAAATAGATTTATACATTGTATTAATTATAACTATTAGTTACATATTTTTAATTATTCAATTTATGATTATAATTAATAATAAAAATCACAAATATATGTTAAATGATTATAACCATACAATCTACATCTGGAAAGCATTAAGTTGCCTACATTTGTGCAACCAAGCTCTCTTACAAATACAGATTATCTTTGAATGAGTTTCAACGTCATGGGATTAATTAGCATATATTTGTGATACTCCATGCCCGCGTTTTCCGCGGGGTCGGAATTCATTATGTTATAGTCAAAGAATTGAACCAGATAGTTCACC
Organism: Rhizophora apiculata; assembly: GCA_037832385.1. Classification (NCBI taxonomy): domain Eukaryota; kingdom Viridiplantae; phylum Streptophyta; class Magnoliopsida; order Malpighiales; family Rhizophoraceae; genus Rhizophora; species Rhizophora apiculata. The sequence goes on from CM075430.1 coordinate 12,409,437, forward strand.
AGGAATTTGTTCAGGTTCTGGGTGTTCAAGCAGATCGAGAAGTAGATTTTAAAAATCTTTTAAAAACCAAATCGAAATATTTCCCGCACATCGTTATCCAAGAAGGCAACACAAATTACCAGCCTTTCAGGCAAAGAAGTGATGCTCCAATAATGAAGGGAAGCTGCCACCGGCTATTTACAGCTGCAAAAGAAAGTGTAGCTTGCCTAGGCCTCCAACCAAGCGATTTCAACCATAACCATCTGTATTTCTCGGCATCGAGTTTCAGTGAAACTAAGTTTAGCGAACATCAAACATGTTATTGGTCAAAAGGGGGTTGTTGCACGTGCAAATCATAATTTTGCTAAGGGACTAGGAAGCAAGGTCAGGGTATCTCGAATTAGGCTAAGAGCTGCCATCAAATGAGAAGTTGACACGACAAAGAAGCACCCGTTCTGAGTGATGATTGCAAAGACAAAAATTAGGAACTTTGATTCCCATTGTTAAAATCTAATGCTCTAGTGACAGCTCAATTGTGCCATAGCACGCCTAAAGAAAGCAGGTCTTTCGAATAGCAATACCATGGAACAGAAAGATACAACTTTTGAATAATGGTATCAAAGCGACACCATAGACTTCCATTAACAGAATCCAATCTATCCTAACAAATTACAGAAGCAAAATTTCTGTCGAAAAGTACCATCATTTAATATTTTCTGTTACAATAAATAGCATTTATTTGGAGAGCCAATAGATAATGAGAAACAATGTACAGGCAGCAATGACAGCAGACAGAATAAGAGTGTCTCGTGATCCGCGCCTCCTTATGGAACCTTAAAAAAGATTAAAAAAAACAACAAAAGGAACCACATAAACAGTGAGTACTGAGCAAACAAAAGAAACAAAACTTACAGACAAAATGCTTCATAAGTACCAAGTATGCCTCGGATAATAGGAAACTTGTCCCTTAGAAGTTTCACTTTTCCTTGAACGTCTCCAAACAGAGTCCTTTGAGAACCCAAGACAGCCCTGGTTGTCTGAGCTTGACTAATCACATCATCAATCTGTGGACAGATGAGAGTGAATTAAATCCTATTGTGTGAGTGGGAATGCTCTGTGTCTATTCATCCTTCAATGTACATGAGAGAGCAAGTGCAGCCTAGCAGCTAGAGTAATTATTATCTACTTTCAGTCTTCAACAAATAATGGCAGCCTTTGGACAATGCTAAAAAATTACCACAAACAACCAGGAACTTCATATTAGCTGGATAGCAGAACAGCAAATAGATGAAACTAGGTAGCAAATTGATCATGTGAGCTATGGATAGATAATACTCAATTTTCCCTTGAAGGTCTGTATTCAAGTGTGCAACATTTTCATCTACCTCAAGTCCCCAACCTCTTCACTAAGGATCACTATTAATTCTACTTTTCATATATTGCTGCCTCTCCATTTTGGCATACACATTTCAATATCCATTGAGATATATGATTGTGATAATGCATAGGTGCAAACTTATTTTTTGATCGTTGACAAGAAATATGAAGAAAAGGAGCAGTAAGCACTTACATGAGCAATGCTTCCATGGATTGCAGCTCTTTCCCGGAGTAACTGCATTCTTGGGGACATACTTCCAGATGCCTGCATGGAGGCACCTAACAAAAGGTCACCTTGACAAACATGAATGATTTTATAAACAATAAATTTACATCTTTGGATATATCCAACAAGAATGTTGGGAGTATCTGATGACGCTCACCTTGTATTCTGTTATATCATCTCTAACAGAACTCAAAAGCTCTGCATGTTCTCTCATTGAGTTTATGTTTCCCTTTATTCGTCTAAATTCCTGAAGTAACAAATTTTATTTGCTCAATGCGACAGAAGAAATCAGCATAAAAGTTATTAAAACAGCGGCAAAACAAGCTTCAGAAACTACGGATTTTGAAGATAATTGTATGCATGGTTCAGGTTTTTGTAATTAATTCTTCAATCAGATGGTTCAACCAAAGCCACATGACTTAGAGGCAAAGCGAAGGAGAAAAATTCAAGTATGTTTGCGAATGATTGTAATTAAATGAGAAAAGCCTGGTGATCTGGATTTGAAGGCATTCTTTTTAGAAGATTAATACAAATTCATCACTTCTAGCAAACTGATGGCATATAACAAACTAAACCTAAAGAATTGAAGTTTAATGGTAACTCACCTGGGTAAACTCATGAAGTATGTCCCGATGCCTGGCCAGCTTTTGTGTGACCGAAGTAGTCGGTACAGCAGATGCAGCACATCTACTCATTGAATCATTTACATCCAGTAGCTTCTCAAGCAACAATTGGATTTCCATTTCCATGGACTTCCATGACCTGCTCGAACCAACAGTTGGTGAACCAGAATCTACATAACCTAAAATCCAAGGCACACAACATAAGGAAAGAAGATACAAATTCCAGCAAAAATCATCTTCTCAAAAGATGGTTTTGATGGAAAGCAACACTAAAATGATGAAAGCCACTGCAACCCCAAACCTCCACATTACAGTGAAACATACTCGTGGCCGTGACACCACATTTCAACCCAAAACCTAAATAAGCTTGATTTATGATTCTCCCTCTCTTGTACAACGCGCGATTTCCTAACCACACAACTCGAAATCTGAATTAATTTTAACCAAATATTCCAGATAATTCTTGAAACCAAATCACCAAAAAGAAAATAGAGCCAAATGCAAAGGCAAAAGGGCAAGAGAAAAGTACCCCCGCGGGTGCCGAGCTTGGCATAAGAAGAGAGCTTGACGTCAAGATCTCCCTCGATCTTCCGAGCCTCTCTCCTCAGTTCTTCCCAACCCGATTCCTGCAAGTCCAGATTCGGATCAGCCATTTCGGATCTCACCCAAACCGAATTCCACTGCACTCCCCTCCTCTCTTCTCTGTACTTTCCGGATCGTTTCTCTCCTTGTGCAGTTGTTGCTTTCCACGGCTCCGATTCAAAGAGACCATCAGAGAGGGACAGACATGGCGGGTCCATCCGTAATCCTTATTGGGCCATTAAAATCTAGAACTTTGGATCATGGGCTTTATTTTGGGCTCAATTAATGGGCCAAGATATATCATAAGGGCTTCTAGTAAAGGGCGATCCATCTCTTTTTTCAGCCGGGCCATCAAGTTCTCGGTTTCTGTAAAGCTTTAAGCAAACCGCAAACAATAAATTTATTTATTAGACCAAAAAAATATATAAATTATTTTCTTTCCAAGGTAACCGAAACAGATAATTCAAAATCATTCAATTAAATTTCGGTTTTTGTTATCATTTTTATTGATTTGTGTTATATAATTTGGTAGCAAATTTCATATTTAGCCCAAAACATCAAGTCAAACGATGGAATCTGAAATAAATAAATATATATATATTCGTGGAACGTGCAACAAACTGATTAGAAAATAGTACTTGAATAGAAATTGTATAGGCAAATGAAATGAACCTTTTATTATTATTATTATTATTTATTGGTAACATATATAGGAAAATGAAATAGTTTGAGAGAGTTTAAATGTAAACAAAGGATATGAACCATGCTCTCCTACCGTAGTTTGAAGCTTCCTGTTCAATGCAAACACTTCATCCATTAGGTTAGATTTTTATTATTATTTTTTTTAATGTTACATTGCAAACTACTCATTTTCTAGTGTTAAATTACAGCTCAAAGACAGTAAGCGTTCTAAAGAATAGTAAAAATGACAAAAGGTGAAAGCGTAATCAGGTAATTATTTTTCAGAAAGTCATACCGGTCCTGCAACAATGTCGTTTTATTAAACTTGAGATCAGAAAAGCTTTAAACAAAAATGTCAACGTGTACTACAAACTAAAATATTTGGCAGCCAACCGTTCCTGATGTAAGAAATTGAAAGTTAACTGCAACTCTGATGTCTGATTAGACATATGTAATAAAGTGCCACGTAACATTAGCAAGTGGATTTTCAGGTAAGGACGGGATAGCCGTACGGACAAACGACCCAGAAAAATATTAATTATTATAGTTGGCGTACCGGAGCCTCGAGGAAATTATCAACAAGTGTTCGACGAACCGGGAGACCATGGCTTAGCGGACCACCAACACTGATGTAATTCATCTGGAAACGAAACTTTGAAAATGACTTTGAAGGAATAATTAATCAGGGTATCATCTCATCATATGACACAGCTTAACATGTATTGTTTTATTATTATTATTATTATTATTATTAGTTTAATTGATGAGGAATAAAAATTGAATTTAAAACTTTTAGTTCTGTAAACAATTAAAAATTGTCTAAGGGTCGGCGTGGTAAGTGGAGCATGCCGATGACCATTAAGTCTCGTAAAGCTCACGGTTACCTACCCGACTTCTTTATTATCTTCCACGTAGCGATAGAGATGGGCCCACAACGGTGGAATTTAGTAAAAGCACTAGGCGTCAGATGGCTCCACTCTCGGCATCAGCATTTCCCTGGGCGTACATCCAAAAGTACAGTGTACGGTATACGGAGCATTTGAGTTTTCCTGCTTGTGCCGTAGCTTCTTCATGATATTTTCCAAGAAACTTTAAACTATTATTATAAGTTTTCGTTTTTATGACGAGTTTTCGCTCGAAACCCGAATTTTAGGGTAATTAGTAGAGGTTCTAAGAGCACCCCTCGGCATTTGTCCCATGTTCTTTTTACTTTTATTAGTAAATATGATACTCTAATTTCAAATTGACCATTAATTAATTACATTAAACACTTTTACTCATAAATATCTTTTATATTAATAATTATACAAACTACTTTAATATCAATTTTGTTAAATAATAAAATATCAATTACAGTGTAAAATAATATAGTAAGTTTCTAAATTATATATTAAAATTTGCTAAATTAATTTAAAAGATTTATATTTGTCTTATAGGCACATATTGCCTTCACGTACATATATTTTCTAATTTTCTGACGATTGATATGTTCTTGAATCTATGTTATGCCCTCATATCCGCATGTATATAATTGAGTTAATAGAGAATTTTTATTTTAAATTTTATTGTTTTAGTATAATTTACTCATTATCCTATATTATATAATAAGTAAATTTTATTTAAAATAATAATATAAATTTATATATTAAAATATTGTGAATAAGTTATATTAACAAGCACTCTGTTATCAACGGTAATCAGAATTTTTGTAAAAATAGTCTGTTGAAAGTCAGCATATACTGGAAACTAATGTACACTTCATTTTTATAATTTAGCCTAACAATTTTGTTCCACTTTGGAAGATAAATGCATAAATTGTTCAAGATAATCAACAGCTCTTGATTTGCCACGTTTGCATTCTGGAAGATAGCTGGTCGCAGAAGTTAGGGCAACAACTTTTTCGAAATCAGAATTCCCATGCCTGCCACGTGCCGAACACACGGATGACATCAGGATGATCAAACGTGGTGCGCGCAGTTCCATAAGTAACCACCTTATGCATTGGTCCTTTCCATTGGGTACGTGTCCAATTCATTCAATTAAAATTTCTTGGAAGCAACGTGCTACAGTTGATCTTTTAATAATCCGAATATTGCCGAGTTGACGTGATCCAGGCCAAACTCATCGGACGGACAAAGCGGGAAGTCGAGACTACAAATCAGTGGGCCGTACTGAAATTCGTGCGATTCACGCCGAAGCCAACGCTATGACAAAAAAATCTGACCGGTTCTTTTCCTGACTTTTGACCTCCACCCGCACCCACACACTCGCTTTATCTTCCTCTCTCTCCATATAATCAAACCCCATTATCCACAAAATGGCGTGCCGACAGTAGCGGCAGGCTCCGTCTCAACCTATCGATTCCTTTTGTTGTTTTTTTTATTAAATACTTTGACCATAAAAAATAACAGGAAAAGTCCATCAAATCTCCGAACCATCGCGATATATAAAACGCGCTTAGCATCCCAAAAACTTCGCTGTTTTGCCTGAAATCGTATTTTACAACCGCACAACAGCCACCACCAACAGAAGGAGATTGCTGTTGTATGGGGGAGGAAACGTTTAGATTGGATGAAATTCTCAATGTTCTTCGGCGGAAATAAAGATTTCACATATACCCATCTTCACTCTCTTCCGTTTGGCCATGTCCATAGCCGACCCATGGCCCTTCTCTTCAGCTCAACCTCACTCTAACAAAAGACCCTTTTCAATCTCGTTTGCTTGAATAAAAAGAGACCAGTTCTTGTTTTTCGACATTTTCTTCTTCTCAATCAATGAGAAGGATGAGAGGCTTCAAGATTGGAAAGCGGATGATCCGGATCTCCGGATGGATCTTCCGACGAACCAAGAAACCACCCGTGTACGGCAGGCTTGGCCCACCAGAACCAACTTGCAAGTCGAAGCCTTTAGAAAAACTGATCAATTGGGGTCGTCGGCTGACATCTAGCGCAGCCAAATCGCTATGCCTCGTGAAACCCAGGTCCGGTTACATACGCTTGGGCCACGAGCCTCTCAGTGTAAAACCCGGGACCGTTCCAAAGGGCCATCTGGCGGTCTACGTTGGCCAGAAAGACGGCGATTTCCACAGAGTTTTGGTGCCTGTGATTTACATGAACCATCCTCTGTTCGGTCAACTGTTGAGAGAAGCAGAGGAGGAATATGGATTCAATCAACAAGGTGGCATCACGATTCCTTGCCAGTACTCGGAGTTCGAGAGCGTCCAGACCCGAATCGCCTCCGGTTCGCGTGGCAGTAGGCCGACCTGGAAACGCTACCACTTCTAAGGTCGTTTACGCAGATGATGATGACGATAATATTTTTCGGATGATTAATTATATTTGGAATTTTAAATTGATTAGCTAGTGCTTTTGCCTTTTTCTTTTCCTTTTTTTTTTTTTTTTCACTTTTTTTACTTTAGTTACGGCTTTTTGGTTTTCACTCCTGTCTTTTATCCCTTTAATCCAAAATTGTACTGGGTTTTGGATGTAGATTGATAGAGATTTAATCCTTTAATTATGATGTCCGTGCATGTTCGGTGGCAAGTTACTGGAGTAGTAATTTTGACTGTGATGCTCATTTTCCAAACAAACAAAAAGCACTCATTAAATACCCATTCTATCTATTGGTTAATTACGTAACATGGAATTTTTATCTTCAGGTCTTACGGGGCATTTATTTTGGCACGGGGAATTCAATCTTAGGACGATTTTACGTCTATAATTGGGTCGTTTAGTTCAAACAAAGTAGGCTAATGCCAATGATGCCCTGTTTCTTTGTCTTGGTCCTCAACGGAAAATTTTTACTTTAATTTGAATTGCACAACATCGTGCAGCTACTTGGTCCGAAGGATGGCTTGGTAAAACAATAGCTAGAGGTAATAATAATTAGATTCATCGTTATAAAGTCTCAGACTAACCTCAAATTTTGGAATAATTATATTTTGGATGTTTCCGACTTTCAATTCAAACTTTAAGATCTCGGATTAATGTTGTTCAAATTTTAAGTAAATTTTAATTTAAATTATTATTATTATTATTATTTTGTTTTGTGAAAACCACAAATTGAATCTTAAATCAAAAATTAAGAATGCAAATATCAATATTGTTGGACTTTGTAGCTAATAATACATTTCAAACTATTTTAATTTTGGGTTACAGGCCAATGTTATTATTATTATTATTATTCAGTAAATTCACGTTAAGTGAGCTCACTTCTAACTTTAGCATAAAAAATAAATAACAAATTTAAGATTCACGTTCACCATTTAGTTAGAATTCTGAAGGTCCGTCTAGAATTGCGTTAAAGCGTTAGGTACTTTAGTCCTACGCGATCTCTCAGGTCAGAGGTTCTTCTTTTGAATTCGGCATTTTACTTTGCCATTGCAAAGTATGTACGAAAGCCTAATTTGTCATCTCTGCGTAACCATTCACCGTAAGCGTCCTTATCAGCCATATTGGATTCGAGTGGTAGTGGAGAATCTAATTCCAATGATGCAAATCAGCTTCGATCTTGGCCTGCAGTGCCGGCCACTATTTGTGGTAGATAAAAATAAAATAAAATAAAATTAAAATTTATTTTTTACACTATAATAATTTTTTCATATTATGTAATTTTTTTAATATAAATTTTAAAATTATTTTTTATATTAATATTATTAATTTAAAATATCTTTATTTTTATTAAATTTAATACATAACTTTAAATTAAATATTATATAAAACATAAAATATTAATTGATATAATTATAATATTTTGTTAAAATTTAAATAATATGTATAATTAAAAATAAAAAATATTTTAAAAAATTATTATAACATAAAAAAATAAAAAAACATTTATTGATTTCATTCATAAAAATATATATAGTTGTCCCCTGATGCGGCCATGGCCCTGCGCCACAAGAAGGGTCATGTGTCAAATTGCTGTTAAATTGACTCGCGTCGCAGTATTTTGGAGGGTAAGTTGGCCCAGGCCGCGTTTTCCATGATTAGCCCGTTCTTCAGGCTGACCGTAACGTTGAAGGAAATACAAAATTGGGGTGAGTTCCTCTTTTTTAATTTTTGAGTTATAATTTTTAAAATTAAAATATAAAATTTATAAAAATTAAGAGAATTATTTTTATTATATAATTTGTAATTTAATATTTTTTAATAAATAAAAAAATTAGAATTACATTGGTGGCATTTATAAAATATTTATCTTAAAAATAAAAATTATAAAATATAAAAATAATTTTATTAATATGATATATTAATATAAATTAATATTTAAATCAATCATTTCAACATTTAATAACAAAAATAAGTACAAATTCATTTATCTTTTCAGCTATCAACAACAAATATAAGTAATTAATGATAATGATAATAATAATGTGCAACACGACCTTGAAGATTGAATTGAAGTTTCTCTATTCAGAGGAAAAACGTGGAAGAAAGCTGTACATGAATATCCACCATTTGCGGTGAATGGATGTGCTAACAAATGCGCGTGCCGGTTTGTATGTATGCGTGTCAATATTTTACCAAAGTTTTCAGCTGAAATTATGTCAGTCTTAGACGGCAAGGTAAAATGGGTCCAATGAGACGGCCGGCTGACTCTTCTGGGTCTCGCGTTCAAAATTTCACTTAGATATATACATACATAACAAAATCAAGTAAAATGTGTAATAATTAATATAGTAATTAAATTTGTTATACATTTGCATGCAATAATTGTATATTTTACATTAAATGATAATTATTATACATTTACGCTATTTAAATTTTATAATATTTCCTATACATATTATATTTTTTTCAAAAAAATTTTTTAAAAAAAAAATTGCGCTGTCGACGTCCCGTTCATATCTTCAAGTCTACTTAACATTTTCCAAAAGGACCGTTTAAATTCAATTGAAGCGGTCCATGGTTCGGTTAGGGCCTTCGCCCTTGTACTAATCTGCATTAATAAATAAATAAAAACAATTCCGAATCTTTAAAAATTACACTTTTTCTTAATTTTGGTGTGAGAATCGACCCTTTTGTGAAAGGAGAACGATCCCGTATACAATTTATGGGATTGTTGCTAGCATCTAAAAGGGGAAATGCAGGAAAATTCGTTTCCCTTATTTCGTGCAACTGCTGTCAAACGTGGGGGGTTTCTTCATGGATCCGTAAGTTCATAAAGCAGGCTTATGTCTGCAATTATGTTCAATTCATTGCAGGGGTTCGTTTAATTGACCACAAGATGTTTGGCACAAAGTGGAGGCTACTATTCTTAGCTCTCTTCAGCAAAGCTCAGGTTCTAGTGACCCTACAAATCCAAATAACTCTTTCGTTTGCGATTTTGACGAAGATGCACTTTCTCGAAAGGTTCTCAATCCTGTATTTCTGTTGCGCGTAAATCATATGCCGTTGGATATTTTCGTCCTCAAACAGTCAATGTTTTTTTTTTCGTTTTTTATTTATATAAAGTACAAGTAGATCTCGTGCAAATCACGTGCTTCAGACTTTTCTATTTTCCTCTCTTATTCGCCTCGTCGGGGGAAGAAACCGTTCAAGATAAACTGGTGTATACAAAGAAAAAAATAAAAAAAAACTTCTGTTGGTGCCTTTAGGAGTGTTATGGATTTTGACATCACATTATTAAATACTTAAATTAAAATAACATAATATCTGATTATATGTATTATTCTGTCAACGTATTAAAAATTTTATATCTATTTATTTTTTAAAAAAAAAAAGATAGATATAAAAATTTGTTTAATGCAATTTTAAATGGTATTTTACGATAGAGGTAAATATAAAAAAAAAGGGGGGGGGGAAACTGTTGACTGTCTGCATGGTTATTACTATGTTCTCTGATGGAAGTGTCAGTCTTGCTTTCAGATTTCAAATTGATGTTTCACAGTTGGGATTCCTAAGGATTAACATCCACCTTTGACAAAAGTAAGAACATAGCGTCAATGCAATTTAGAATATCACTTAGCTTGTAGTTGCTTTTGAAGTCCTGGCTAGAATTAAAAGCAATGGAATATGCTGATCACTGTGGCTATTTGTATAGGAAAAAGCGAAAAAGTTAGAGCAGATGATAGTGTCAATAAGGCCAAATGGGCAATTTTCTTGGGGGGAAAGGCTCCAAATGGTTGTTCAAAGAAAACCCAAAAAGCAACCTCATTCTCTATCTCTCACCAATAGAACAAAAGGACACAAAACAAAAACAAAAGAAGTGAGAGCCAAACAGGAAAGAAGAACTAGAAAACACAAATGTTGAGAAGGCTTCAATTTCACTCCACTCGGAAAACAATCCCCGCTCTGAGAATTATTGTTTCACTCTTTTTTGCCATGTGTTCTCTCAGAAACTATGTCCAAGCTCATATCTTCATATATGCAGGCTGCTCCCAAGAAAAATTTGAACCCAACTCTCCATTTGAAAGCAACCTCAACTCTTTACTAGCATCAGTTGTTAGCTCATCCTCTGAAGCCAATTACAATAGCTTTGTCATTGGAAACGGAACATCAACACCCCCAGAAGGAATCGTTTACGGATTGTATCAGTGCAGGGGTGATTTGCAGACTGTTGACTGTGCGAATTGTGTGCAGAACGCTGTTCACCAGATAGGTTTGGTTTGTTCATATTCTTATGGGGCAGCTTTGCAACTGGACGGTTGTTATGTAAGATATGAAGAGAATGATTTCTTGGGAAAGCTTGATGTGGGTCTGAGATTCAAGAAGTGCAGCAAAAGTGTGAACAACGATGTCGAATTCTTTAGGCGAAGAGACGATGTTCTTGCTGACTTGCAAACCGCTACGGGGTTTAAAGTCAGCTGTTCGGGTTTCGTCGAAGGTTATGTGCAGTGTTTGGGAGATTTGAGCCCAGCTGATTGCATTTCATGCCTCGCGGAAGCTGTTGGGAAGCTGAAGAGTTTATGTGGATCAGCCGCAGCAGCCGATGTGTTCTTGGGTCAGTGCTATGCTCGTTACTGGGCATCTGGCTACTTTAACTCCCCTTCAGGTGAAAGTCATAAATCTCTCTCTCTTTTTTTCTTGCCACTTGGGAAGTAGGGAAATTAAAGAAAAAAAAAAACACCCTTTTTCAACCATCAATTGCAAGTTATATTGGTAGGGTCACTTTGGCACTTTGCAAGTTTAGGCGAGCATAAATCTCAGCGAAGGAACAAAAAAAAAAAAAAGTGGGGACGGAATGAACTGCATAGCTGCATTGTTATTTGTCTTTTTTTTCTTTAAAATTGGTTATTTTTAAAACTCTATACAAAAAATGAACACAGTCAAAGAAACATACGAATAAAAAAATACTAAAACTAAATTTAATTAAGATGTGTGCATATTCATTCAAATATCAATTTAATTTTGATTAATATGTTCTATCCTTGAGTTCATAATTGGGCTTCTTTTTTTTTTTTTTTTTTGCCTTTACTCGCCGACTAACATGTAATTGTCATTTTTGCATGTATATTATTTATTATTATTATTATTATTATTATGTCAATATGTATTGAGTGTTCAAGACATTTTCCTATGCATAATAGTGACACTGCAGGTCTTTGCGAACTTTTATGTCATACGCGGATCCTGTAGGATTACAACATCTAGGCATTCAGCTAAAACCAAATTGACCACTTTAGTTTTACTGCTTCGAAGAGGTGTTATGGGAAGCAGGAAGACCATATGAATTTCATTCCCCTCCGCCCCCGCGTAGAAAGGAGTCAACAAGTGTTCCTTTTCATAAAGTAGAGCATTTCGAGGGACGTCAGTAAGGGCTGGAGGTGCTTTCTTCTGGGCACTTGACCATTTCTTAAATTTGAATTTCCTCTTCTTTCCACCCTCACCTTTCTAGCTCCCACCTTCAATTTTATAGTTGCTGAATTCGTCCTATATGAATGAGTAAAGTTGTTAGATCCCACAATTCAACTATGCAATTACTGTAATCGTGTTTTGATTTGATTCATAAAATTACATTGTTGGCTTATAAGCCAAAAAAAAAAAAAAAGGTGCCATGCTAAGTCATATTATGTCCATGTAATAAAATTCTAAAAAGATTAGGCTAAAAAAAAAAAAGAGGACGCTTAAAGATAACAATCATTCTATGTGCTAGTGTGCATGCAGCTTTGTAGTACTCAGTGAAGCCATTTGTACAAACGCTGATTGCACTTGCGCTTTTATTTTTTTCGTCTAGATTCTTCCAACCAGGATGACATGGGGAAAACAGTAGCCATGACCGTTGGTATACTAGCAGGGATAGCCGTTCTAATTGTGATTCTCTCAGTTTGCCGGAAAGCAATGGGTAATCTTTTCCTTTTCTTTTCTTTTACTAGTAATTATTTTACCTATAAAAAAGATAAATGAAAATAAAAAAATGCAATGCTGATCGTGATTTTGATTGATGATCATATCTTGTGTGCAGGTTGACAAGATATAGAGACAGCTTGTTTTTTAAGGGATTTTTTTTTGGGGGGGGGGGGGGTGGTGATCGTTAGATACGGTCCACGATCTTTGTTTAAATGTCCCTGCTATGGTCTATCTTCAATTGCTTTTGTCTACTCCATAAACAAAGATTCTAAAATGGTTTTCCCAACCTAAGTTACGAAGAGTTGCTGATGCCCTTTCAGTTGCTGTCCCACAATAACCCATCTCTCTCTTCTATGGCTTTAGTTTATTCCCATGTAACCCCTGCTTATAAAGCTTAAAAGCTAGCCTAGATGTCTAGATAAGTTTTGGAAATTTTGGGTCGATTCTGCAGACAAAAAGAGGAATAGAGATCAAATTTTTAATTCGAGTATTTATGATCAAAGCGGATGTTGCATGTTTAGCTGGAATTATTTGGAATGTTAACTCAATGTGAAGATTTTCTAAATGATTTCCTTGTCTTTTAATATGGTTTCTCAAGTTTCAATGCATATTTAAACGAAGAAAAGAGGTTTGTTGACTATAAAAGCAAAGTTTTTGGAGAGAGATTTGAATTCAAATCTCAACTTCCTCAATTTTTTACAAGATATAAGATTTAATTCCAAAGAAATGAACTTCTCTATATATATTTGTTGGGTTTACTCAAAAATTTTCCTGTTCAACATTATGTTAAAATATTTAATTAGAGGACGAATCTGACTTGATGAAAATGATTGTTCAGTTAGACAAAAGAAAATAATCATAAAGTCCATATTTGTAAAATCTGTCTATATGTGAATCATTTTCCTTTTTGAAAAACTACAAAAACACACCATTTAAATATAAGTAACATCTAGATATGATATGCTCATTAAGAATCCGAAAGAAGAAATCTCAATTGGTAAATGTTCTTTTTAAATATATTTAACGTCCCCCCCCCACCACCCACCCACCAACCAAAAAAAAAAGGTGAAATCCTTAATGAAATAAACTAAATTTTTTTAAACTCAGATTTTAATATCCCAAAAAAAAAAAAAAAAAACTCTTGGAAATGGTATGCACGACGACATTCACCATCCAGAAAAATTAAGGTACTGCAAAATGGACTTTGAAGTCGTTTATTGGGCGTCGGCTTCATCGGCGATTAGTTGAACCATCCGCAAACAACTGGTCCAAGACACGCAATGCCCAAAAGAATGGCTTTGAGTTGTGGGCCATATTGATGAAGATGGTGTAGGTAAGGTACGATCGAATTGGACCCTCATAAGAAGTTGAGAATTTGAAATCCAAAATCATAGCCTTTTTGCAGGATAAATAGGAAAACAGAATTTCACATTAGTTGTCTCAAACCATACACGAACACGATGAACACGAGATCGTGTGCCTCCACATATTTTATTTTCTACTATTAAGACACACAGTGGGCCAATGTGATATGGTAGCTTAAGATTCAACGTATTAGAATACTAAAACTAAAAATAAAATTTTATTCTTTTTCACATATTTTATTTTTTTCATTCTTACTTTATATATTGACATATTACGATACTCTATTATGAAATAAATGTCTAATAATAATAATAAATTATTTACGATTGCATGACTTTTCAATTGATACATAATAATCATAATTAACGTACATATCAAATAAATTATAAAATGGTTGAATATGAGAAGAACGATTTAAGGTGACAGATCTTTCTGATGCGAAAACTGTTCGTTCCATTCACTGGCACTTTGCCACGAAGGTTTAGGAAAAGCAGGATGCAAAAATCAGATGTGACTAATTCAAAGAATAGGCAACAAGAGATAAATATATGCCCAAAAAAATGCTCCATGTACACTGCCACGAAACGCAGAGCTTCATTGCAGCAAGGCATTCCACTTGAGAATATCGAGCCTAATGTGTCATGCTCTAACGTTTTATTCTCAAGACCCATATTTCATTCCAAAAGACATTATTATTTAGATAGATACGCAATCTAAATTACATCGCACACCCAAAATGAGCGCCTCGCCCTTTCGTTTCTGAACATTTTGGGCCGGTGGCCAATTTATTTTTGTGCCACTTTGAATTTAGGATTTGCTCAAAAATAATTTATTTCTATAAAATGTTTATTATATATATATATATATATGTGTGTGTTTGGTGCACATGTAAAAATAAATTAAAAAAAAACTGTAAATTTTTAAAATTCTATAGTATAATTTTATCTTTCTCAATTTATTATACAACTTAAGTTATTTTAGTTATCGAAGATTGAGGTTCCCACAACCAACAAGCACCAAAAAATCTAAATGGACAATGAACTCAAAGCTCCATTAATCCTCGCCAACTTCGGATATACAAGGTTACAAGAAAAAGCAGACCAGATACTACAAGACAAATAGCCATTTACCACCGTTCACTAGTCGACCCTGCACAAAGGACCATCCATCAAACAGAACCCACCCCAGCAGGCCCTGTACAACCAGGTTTTGGAATTGGATGTCTGAAGAGGATTCGGGCTCAGCAGCCTCATCGATTTTATCGCTGTTGGTAAGATCTCCACCCCAAGCTAGGCTAAGCTAGCTTGCTTGAGAAAATTTATGAGTGAATTAAGGAGTTTGCCTGTTGGGACCAGTCGAACTGATGCAGGGATGAGAAAAAGAACAAAAAAATAAAAGAGGATTAACTTGGACGGCGATGGAGTATGGCGGCGACCAGCGGCGCCGACAATAGTGAGGTGGGAAGCCGGCGACGACCATGTGGCAGGCCGATGACTAGTTAGTCCGAAAACGGCGACCCTCCTCTCTTAGCCTTCGCTTTTTTTCAGTTGACCAAAAAACTATTTTTCGTAGACGGGACATTTTAGAAATAAATGACAGAAAATGAACTAAATGTTTTCCTGTAAATTTTACGCGATTCCTAGATTATTTAACACTTAAAAAGAATAATTTCTAATAAAGTTGACACACCTTAGTTATAGCCCCGGGTTGAAAGGCACGCTGGTCGGCGGCAACCAAGAGTTACCGGCAATGAAATTGGCAACGGTGAATTGGGAAGCCTCCGATGGACTAGTTATCACACGGTAGCCTTTCCAAGTAACTCTTTTTGCAGTGGCTGAGCCGGGGCCGGTGTTCATGTACTCTCCGTAGTATAAGGTGTCAAGAGCAAAATTGCCGCTCCAAGGCATCCAGCCTGCCGGGTTGATTAGGCTACCGAGAAAAGTAGTCATGAAAATGGTCCTCGAGTATTTTTGCCATGGCCTACCAAGGTACGTGTTAACGGAGCTTTGGACCGGCTGCAAGTCTGAAGCAGCCGTGACCCTCGAATTGTGAATGGAAATTCCAGTGTTTTGATTAGGGTCGGTCCTGCCTTGAGCCGTAACCGTATTGGTTTTGGCTGGAGGGTTGCGAGCTTGAAGGTTGCAGTCCTGAAAAACGACGGCTGCATTGCCAAATATGAAGTCCACGGTGCCGTATATGTCACATTCTCTGTAGAATTGTCTTTGGCTATGGACATAGAGGGTGTCTTGGTATCCTTCGATGCTACAACGGTAGAAAACCGATTGGTCGGCGCTGCAACGCACCGCCACTGCCTGGTGGTTTTGTGGTCCGGCGGTGTTCCTGAATGTGACGTCCCGAGCAATGAAACCATCTCCATCGACAGCTGCAATGTATTATTAAAAAAAAAAAAAAAAGTAAAATGAAACTCGCAATTCGTAAGACAAATTAATTTTGCATATTATTATTTTTTGACTTTTCAGATTATTCTTATTTTCCGTCATTAATCTGACCAATTCTATCTAGACATTATTTTTACAAAAAATAAAAAAGTAAAAAGAGAGGTGAAGAATACAAACTCAATGTAATATTTAAACGCAGCCGAGCTAGTGATGTGAATGTTTTAGATTTTTCAAAGAATTTTTATGATATATAATAGAAGTGATCTAGAAGGTATAAACATGAACACGTGGATATAACATACAACACAGCACACACGCCTAAATATAAAATAATTTTAATAAAAATTATTAATATAAGTTTAAGTAAAAAGGTTATATCCTGTAAATACATGATATAATTTTTTACTTATAAAGACAACATAAATATCTTGGACATATCTTTTGGTATGTCTAAATTATATTTAATTTTATTTTTCAAATATTTTTTTGAATAAATTTACTTATATCTGACGGGAGTCTATCACGTGTTTAACAGGTGTCTATATTCAACACATCTAAGGCAGAACACACTCCACTAACATATGGTGTCCTTGCTTCGGACTTAACCTAACTCAAATAATTTAATTTATTAAAAATTTGACTTAATTTAATTAATAATTACTCAAAAATTAATAAATAACTTAAAATATTTAAACGTTAAGTAACTTAAAAATTTTAAAATTTAGATATAATAAACTTGAGACTTTGTATATTTAAAATTTAATATATCTAAAATTTTATACACCTAAAATTCGATTTATTTAAGGTTGAAAATAACCCAATTTAACCCGAATTCGATCTTCTTCCTTCACCATTTGCCGCCTCTATACACAGAGAAAGAAATTTTTGGCTTTTGGATGGGTTCAAAATCATAGCGGATACTTTACCATAAATGGCTGTATCATTGTGCTGACAGTATAATGATAAAGACACATGTAACATTATCAATCAATCAATTATTATTATTATTTGTATATCAGGACTAATCTCTATTGTCAATTAAAGTTAATTTTTTTTTCCATCGTTAATTAAAATTATTACCAAGGCAACAGCGATCAAAATGAGAGTTTTCCCTTTGTGGGCGACGCTCTCGAATTAGGGAAACATATGCCCGCTGATCCCATGGTTTCAATTTTCAAAGAAGAAATTTAAGTGCCTAATGGGCCGTCCTAACCCGGAGAGGGAAGGACCACCAAAAGCTACGTGTAGATTACACAGGACCACTGACTCAGACTCGGCACGATTTTCACGGTGTTGCTGGTATTCTCGCGCAAACCTAAATAAGATTGTGAGTGGTTATTCTCTAACTAGTGAAGCCAACTCCCCGAAATAATTTCTCGTGCCAGCAAGCCTAGTCAAATTTTGCAAAATGCAGCTGTCTTAATAATAATAGATGTTTTAGAATTCCTATAAACCACAAAAATCTCAAGTCAAATCATCAACTTATGTTCTTTTAACACATTCTAAGTATTGGAATCTCACGTGCTCTCATGCCCACAAATTTGTTGAATTATAAATATGAATAAAATATATAAATTTACTCATTTATTTATTTATAGATGAAAAACATTAAAGACTAAAACCCCCTTGTTATAGAGAGGCTGGAAACTTTGTATCTTAGAGGTACTTTGGCTGAAATTCACAATTGAAGGCATGGTAGAATTTTGTGTGACAGCATCGAAAGAGTTGAATCGCTTACCAAACGTGGCTGAATTGAAGGTCGTGGAACCTCCCCCAACACTCCTACTCCCGGTTATAATAGTCCTCCCAATACCGTCACCCACCAACATAATATTGGTCAGGCTTTTCGGTATCTCAACATTTTCATTGTACGTCCCTGCTTTGACATATACCACAAGCCTCCCACTCCCTGACCTTTTTGATGCAGCGGCTACCGCCTCTTTGATTGTCTTGTAGTTCCCCGATTCGTCTTGTGCCACCACAATGTTCGCCCGGGAGGCCGGTGAGGTTGCTTGCAAGAGTTTCCGGTCCCCGGGGGTGAACCATATAGGGAAGCCACCTTTCCCTTTATAACTAGTCTCAAAGGCTGCTGCCACCTTGTTAATAGCCAAATTATTGCTAATTAACTCGGACACATTGTTTGACATCAAGGGCAATAGATTGTCGGTCACCCCGAGTTCAATGAACCCCGTTCGGCACGTTTCAAGGTTGGTCAGAGCCGTGCTGAGCCATGTTTGTGCATCCAAATTGGTGCATTTGGAGCTCAGGGTGCGGTTGAGGCTCAGGATGGTGAATTCATAGAGCCTAAGGCAATCCACCCATGCAGCCTTTTCAAGTTGGTTTCTGCATTTTGGGCCCAGTGAGTAAGCGTTGGCTCGTGCATGCAGCGCTCGCTCTAATGCCAATTCCACGGAAACCCAGAGAAAATCGGATTCATGCTTAATTGGTGCATTTTTGGGGCTGTGGCTCAGGAAATACTCGCACGGTTCGGGGTTGGGCATTTTGTTGCACCATGCTTTTACTTCGTACCCCAAGCTGGTGGGACATAGAGCAAGACTTACGAGTAAAACTGTCAATAGAACGCGAAGTGCCATAGAGATATGGAAAAATGCAAAATCAAATTATGGAAACAGACCATTGAAAATGCTATTGCTGCTGGGTTTCTCGTTTGAGTTTGCGGGGTTTTAATTATGTCCTTGGTTGGCTACCCGTATATATACACAACACAAGCAATTGGGTCGTTTCGAAAAGGGCAGCGGGCAGTCATATTGGTCACCACTTACTTGCACAACCTTCTCTTTTCTATGTTCTATACTTTCGTATCCTAATTAATTGTTAAATATATTTTAGTGGTTATTATTTCCCTTTACATACAAAAAGAAACAAGAAAACCTAACTGTAGCATTCAAATCCCAAAATGCGAAAAGAAATTGATGGGTTGTACTCGTATTGGGGGATCTTCCAAATCACGCACTTAGAAGTACGATTTCCATTGGTACCCAACTCGGGCTTTAAAACTTTTCGAATGAACAGGAAAAAAAAAAAAAGGGGGAAAAGGAATTTGAGACCTCTACGATATCTACATACTCACCACACAAAACATCAATTATTTCTTTTATTATTATTTTTTTTTTGTGTTGATTTATTTTGATCCACTCAAAAAAAAAAGAGAGTAGTCAAGTCGATTAATTATGGCATGTACAAGGGGGAGGCCTAGTTGATCAAGTTTATGAACCACAAAACATGTCATCCCCTCGTAACCACAGCAATCGCTCTTCCCCCTTTTGTCTTTTTGTCTCCACGTTCGGCGTCTGCTTTGTGAAAATTTTGAAATCATCGTACAAAGAAAGAAGGCGTTCTAAGTTGTAATAAGGGCGTACCTACGAGTGTAATGGCTTTGCTCCATAATTGGAACATCTTAGCTATTCCACGACTGGGGCCAGTGGATCAAATTATTGCACAATTATGAAGGGCGGTCAGGCTACGCGGTGGAGTGCTTAATTTTAGTTGTTGTAGACCATTTTGCCAGCTGAATATAGCATGTCATATCTGACTGCCTACTGGGGTAAATCATTCAATTTTGACTAATTAGCTTAATTAAATTGGAATGTAATTAATTTACATTTTGAATTTTCCTCCTACAAGCTCGTCATTTACATCGGGGTCAAACTGCAATCCACACCGTAGGACATGCACCTAACACCTATGAAATGTAGCCCGTGGTCATGGTTCCGGAAAATTTCCAACAAGTTTGTTTCAAAATCCAACAAAAAAAGATATTGGTAAAACAACTCGATCTACACATGGAAGGCCATTTGTTTTCTTTGGACCTTTTATTAGCAAAGGCGCTGAGAATCTGAACTTATACCGGCTTTTGATATAATGTAAACTTATTTTCTTAATTTAATTTAGTATGTAAAAATTGTTTGCCTACGACTTAACATTGAATATATAGAAAAATCCTTTTATTTTTTATTTTTTGGTCATGAAAATATTGGAAGGGAGGAGACCTTTTCTTTAGAGGGTGTGAGTTGAATTTTAATCCAACTATTTCCACCTGCAGTTTGGCATTTGTTCCACTCCATCAATTCAGCAGAATCCCAAACAATAAAAGTTCCATTCTTTTATATATATATATATATATATATATAATCGATAATCAAAATGAAACATACATCGAAGGAGAAAATGAACAGTATCGGCTTATTTCGGGGAACATTTATTAATTGTGTATTTTGCATATAATAATAATTTAACAAATTATGGAACCAGATGAATGGACAAAGAATCATCCTGAAAGATTTGAAATTTAATATATATGAACTCAAAATTCAATAAATCGGACATACTATAAATAAACCCGAATAGGGGAAACAGCTTGGTCCGAATTTGATACAACTCACCCAGTTGCCATCTTTAGGTAGATACTTCCTTGATGTAAACTGAGTGCAATTTGGATCGGTCTTCCAGTTTTTATCTTCACATTGCCTTCCGGCGATGGCTCAAAACAAAAATGTAAGCTACTTCTTGCAATGGCCAACGCGTATCCAATCCCTCATCTGGCCAAATCGCTCACTCTTCGCTTACCTTATAAACGGGCTGTTGCACAAAAACTGCCTAATCGGATACTCTCCGGGATGGAGCTGTTAAAGAAGGAAAACTCTTTTGAATGCCATGGATCAAAAAACCAAAAAAAGAAAAAAAAATGGAAAATGTTTTTACCTATTGAGTAATGCTATATATACTTAGAATTATACTAAGAACATTTAAAGGAGGAATTTATCAAAAAAAAAAAACCCTTTAAAGAAGGAAAATGCTTTTTTCGTATTGACATATACAGATTAATAAATTTTAATCTTTTATGTGAGCTTCGCTCATGGACAAGGTCAGAATATGGCACATCATCATATTAAAGAATAACGTTGGTAAGATTTATTAGCGAGATAACCTTACTTATTAAAGAAGAAGTTTCACTTGGGTTCATTAATAAAAAACGAGAAGTTTAAGCTGCTATCTGTTAAAGAACCACGTTTACTGGATATTTATTAGTAGGAATAACATATGTTCCTCATTAAAATATAACTTTTCTCTTGAATTCCTTAATTAATGAATAACGCAACACCAACATTCATTACTCATGCAAGAGTTATCCATTACTGCCAAATCAAGACTTTGGATTAAGGTGTTTTTAAGCTAACTTGTCGTCACCTATGACACTAGGCCACAACAATAGTTTGTGCATGTGTTTGCTTCCTTCCCCCGCATAGCTATTCATAAACGAATCACCCCCATCACCATTTTGTTAGCACTTCAACATCTAAGCATGTCATCATCACCCGTCATAGCAAAAATGTCCACTTGTGTAGCCACCCTTTTCCTCCTCCTAGACACGGCTGCGGCCACCTTCGGCCTCGGTGAACTGGGGGCAGTTCATGCAGCCCAAACCCAAATCGTAGAAGCTAGGAATTGGATTCAGTCAGCCGTGAAGCTTCATGATGAAAATAAGCGAGATCTTAATCACGTGGCCGTGGCTTTAAGTGACTGTGACAAACTTTATGATGAAAGCGGGTCACGGCTAGCAGAATTGCTTGTCAATGTGAACCACACGCTTGATGATGCTCGCACGTGGCTAAGTGGGGTGCTGGCCAACCATAGGACTTGCTTGGATGGCTTGGACGAGAAAGGGCTTGGTGGATCTTATGCAATGGCTCAAAACTTAACATTCTTTCTTAGCGAAGCACTAGCTTTGTATGGAAAGGAAAGCAACGCTATGACGAGGGGTAAGTTCATTCTACCTTTGACATTTTGTGACATTGGTTTATGCTTGTAGAGACCCAATATTATACAGATAACCTTAGCACTATTGACTCAATTAAAATTGATACTTTTGGCATGCATATTCCTTGTATGTGAGAGTCGAGTAAATGAGGAAACCATAGTGATTATTGAATAAATTTCATAGAACTTTCAACATTTCAATTCACTAATACTCATTGCAAAGTTGGATAATGTTATTCATTAAAAAAAAAAAAAAGTTTGAGTATTTTTTGAGATGCTACAATTTTTATTTAAAATGTTTCACAAAGATACTTGATAAATTTTACAATTGTTACTTGTCCTAAAACCCCATAAACGAATTTAGGTAATCGAGTGAATATTGATCAACCACATATTATATGCAGTTAGTGTAACACCCAGACAAAAGAAGCGCATGCATGCCAATGGGCCTAGAGTGGGCCTCGTTAATTCGGTTTGCATTCCTATCTCGCGGTAGCCCCCACTATGGACACAGTGGCCCATGCTGGCAAAATTTCGATTATTGTGTCTTGAAAATGTGAGTTGTAGATTCAAAAAGTTTCCTCACTTTTGTTCCTGGTTTAACTAGCTGCACCAGCAGTACCGCGCAGATTTACAGGCCAGCAGAATCAGGGAATCTTGACATCATGGAGTCCAGCAACTTCAACGGCCGATTTCGTAGTGGCGCAGGATGGTTCTGGCACTCACAGAACAATCAATGATGCCTTGGCAGCACTTGGTGGAATTGGGAGCAGACCCCAAAGAATCATAATCTATGTGAAAGCAGGGGTCTACAATGAGAAAGTAGAGATTGAAAAAAACATGAGAAATCTTATGTTCGTGGGTGATGGCATGGACAGAACCGTCGTCACCGGCAACAGTAGTATCCAAGATGGTTTATCTACTCTGAACACAGCCACATTTGGTAAGAATAATATAAACATGGGAAAAAGAAAAGACCTGTGTTGCTAGCAGCAGTGTCTGGTCATTCCTACATTATAAAATGTTTGTTATGCCGTTCAGACAGTGTCTTATCCTAACCAATCGATTCTATCTCATCACTTCTGTGCGTCTACGTCTGTCCTGCGTCCATTAATTTGTGTTCCACGCATACATGTGGGATTATTATCTCATTTTATTTTCCAAAACCAAAACAACTAATATTTTGATTGTCCATTTGTCCCACTCTGTTCTATATTTTTCTTATGTAGTTTGCAATTTGCGCATCACAATCTGGTATTGCGTTGATTGTGCAGGGGTGTGGGGCGATGGATTTTGGGCTAGGAACATGACATTTGAGAACACAGCTGGACCCCAGAAGCACCAAGCAGTGGCACTGAGGGTGAGCTCAGACCGCTCTATCTTCTATTGCTGTAGCTTCAGGGCATACCAAGACACTCTCTACGTGCTTGCCATGAGACAATTTTATCGCGATTGTCACATACACGGCACCATCGATTTCATATTCGGCGATGCCGCGGTGGTGTTACAAAACTGTGACATCTTCGTAAGGAAACCAATGGACAACCAGGAAAACATGATAACAGCACAAGGAAGGGACAACCCCACCGAGAATACAGGAATTTCTATACAAGGGTCACGAATCAGACCGTCCCCAGAATTTGCAGAAGTCAAAGGTATGTTTAGAAGTTACCTGGGAAGGCCATGGAAGAAGTATTCAAGGACCGGCGTTATGGAAACGGACATTGATGGTTTAATTGATCCAGAGGGTTGGACAGAATGGCGCGGCGACTTTGCACTTTCCACTTTGTTCTTCGCTGAGTACATGAACACTGGAGCTGGTGCGTCAACTACAAGGAGGGTCACATGGCCTGGATTTCATGAGCTTAATAATACACAAGAGGCCAGCCCTTTTACAGTGAGTGGGCTCTTACAGGGCGAGTCGTGGATTCCAGAATCCGGCGTACCCTTCAATCCAGGAGTCTGAAAAGAGGGCCTTATACTGATTCTAGACCGAGAATATCGTATGCACGTTCATTTAGTGGTTTCGTAGCTTAAGGTAGCCATAGGCCTTCGAAACCTATCGGCATGGCAGGAAATAATTTAATTATGTCATTGCAGCAGTTGAAATTTTGACACAAAATCCAAACATAAGACGAATTAACTTGAATTTAAGCTTTACTTAAAAATTGATATCAAAGGAGTCGAAAGAATAAAAAGAAAAAAAAAAAAAAACCATCTGTTAAATTATTAATGCACGATGATGACTGTGTCTGCTTCCATGAACATTCCCTACTGGTGAAACCCAGAGAAAACTTTGGCAAAATCCCCTACAGAAGTAAATAAATAGAAGTGGGGGATGGCATCAGACAGGTGTCGAGCAAATTTACAAAAGCGTAAAAGCATTCAATCTTTTGACCAATCAGAATCCAGATGACCCAACTAGTGAGGAATATGATGCATTTTCGTCATTTGCCATAGGGTTCTTCCCACCATCCTCGTTTGGTACTGTATCCTTAACATGGACGGTTTCGCCCAATTCCATTCCAGCCAGTACATACAGTTCTTTCCTTTGATGTTTTATTGCATCCAAGGCACCATCCCAGCAAGTTTCGGATAAAATTTCCAGCGCTCTTTCTGTCTTGCCCTCTGCAACAAGATTTTCATTTTGCAATAGGACAAGGTAGACTTGTTCAGCGGCAGCTTTCCTGATCTGAGTTTGGAAAGAGAAAAAAGGTTTCATTACATTATACATGAGATGCTCATCAGACATGATCACAAAAATTTGAGAATATAAATAGACTTTAACATAACAGGAAATGCAGTTAATCAAACGTCCGAATATTTGACCACAAACCTTGGGAAATCGATGGCCAAGCAAAATAAGAAGCTGAAAGAAGGCCTGTGTATTGACAGGCTCCAAAATCAAAGTGATATATCCAAGAATTGCAATGCTTGCATACAGCTTTGAGAAGTCCTTGGATCCCTTTAATTCAACGGCCAGTGAATCCAAAACACGAGAACAAAAGACTGCATTATGAGCCTGGCAAAACACAATTTAGTTCAACATGTAAACGAACCAATTCAGCTGTCCTTGCTCCAAGGTGCCACACCAGGAGAAGAAAAACATACTAAATCTAACCCAGAATCTTCATAATGCCACTTGCCCAGGTTTTTTTTTTTTTGGTTTACTATGCAAAACTAATTACAGGAAGAAATTGATAAACTTAAACCTAGAAGGAGAGCAATCCATGCTAGTTAATTCACAGATTATAACAGCACAGTAAGCCAGTTATTTCTTACAACAGAAATGTAACAAGAACTGTTTGTGCCTAAGGAATTAAGATCTGAAGGCTAATTAAATGAAAACAAAGTGATAATAGCAGCACAAATGAAAAAAAATAATAATAATAATAAAGCAAGAGAAAAAGCATAAGTCAACTAACCCCCATCTTCAAGAATATCTTTTTGCTGAAAAGAATCTCAACTGTCTGAAATACACAAAAAGCTTGGTCAAGGAACTTCATAAAAGAATTTCTAGTTCATTAATGCTAGAAGATCAATTTTTGTGTTAAACATGCCTGACTGTAACAATGATATTTGCTGAACTGCGTATATTACAATAAGAACATGAAAGAGTGTCCACTAAAAAGGGATTAAAAAGCACAGCCATCTTAACAAGTTTCAGCAACATCCCCAATAAAATGCCAAGAATCAGAGAAAAGGTGCATTGTTTACAAAAAGCTTCTATTACCTTCAATGTTGGTATAATTACTCTGTCACATCTCTTGTACTCTTGGAGAACCCAAACAATGTCAACAGATAGCATGCATTCTCTTGAGCTTCTCTCATTGGGATCTGCCACTTCAACTGCTTCAAGATAGTCCATCAATGCAGAGATTGAAACCTTCCTTAATGAATCTTGCAACCCACCAATTGCAACAACTAACCCAGACAGGACAACTCTGCTGTAACAACTAAACTGGAGTAGTTGTACAAAACGTGGATAAGTAACAGCAGGTACCTGTGATCAAATCACAACAGCCTCTTGAACACAAAAGTTTTGTAAAGCAAAGAAGAGAAAAAATCATGCCATACACTTACACTCCATTCTATATACGGATCATTAGGAACGATTTCTTCTAGCTTTTTCCTGTACGGTAAGAATGGGACAAAAATTTTCTTGTTGTACAAAATCCTTTGCAGAACCTTTGCAGCTGCTTCTCTCATTTTGTCTATCTTCTCTACAGCTTGCTTAACAATCCCTCCAATCATGCTCATAGCCATATTTGTATCAAAAAGTGTCTGCATATCAGTATTCTCAACCATGTGACCTTGAGGCATCTCAGGCAGAGACTCAACTCCATGCACTGTTCTATAGTAATCCATTAAGCACAGCATATAAGTACATTTCTCAAGTCCTTCCATGGCAGCCTCTCGAATCCAAGAACCTACATCACCCCTGTTATCAACAGAATAATCATCAAGAGCTTTAAGTAAACTCCTGACCACTTCATTCTTGATGAGAAGATACAGAGACAAGTCATCCACTCCAGAAGAAGTATTGGAACAATCCCATGCCCCAGTTAATGTTTCACACACTGACACTAGTCCCTTGACAGCATTTACCCGTGCTTCTGCATCCCTGTATTCTGGGTTATCCTGCACACAATATCCAGTTATGTCATTAAGCAATCTATTTGGATTCTTCACAGCAGAAATTATTAACAATGCTATCAGCTTAATTAAATTCACCTCAATTGCGCAAGAGACACAAAGCTTCAAAAGCACATCATTCCATCTACTAGACAAAAATTCATATGGCAAGACACCAAGCGCCAATGCAGCTCCTCTTCTTACAGCAAAATTTTGATCAGTCAGTTGCTCCATGTATTTAGATGTTATACCACTCATGTCTTCATTATTAGCAGTAACAAGATATGCCCAAGCAAAATATTTCAGCGCTCTAATGGCAGCATTCTGTGTATTTTTCATAGTCAAAATTCATCTGAGACTAAGGATATCACAGAGTAGAGAACCCAATAGACTAGAAAAGAAAATCAAAGGTTAAAACTCATAAAGCAAGCACCTGTATTTGAGAATTAGGATGCCTCAAATTTTCATTAAGAGTATTAAGCAAGTTTTGCTTTATCTTTTGTGGCAATGTCAACTGAGATATTGAGATACATTCCAGGTATCGAGAAACAGCAGATCGCATTATCTCTCCGCCCTTCCCACGATAAAGACGTGCTTTTTCAATGGCAGGCACTACACCAGCAACACGTTTCTGTCTATCTGTGAAAATAATCAGGTATTTACTACAAATAAATTTTCTTTTACAACAAACAAAGTAGCTATTTGCTTCCCCCAATTCAAACCCACACTACAGAAGATGACAAATATATTTGACTCATGAAGCCTCCACAAGTAATTTTCACCCATCAACTTCAAGTGAGTCCCCCAGAACCTTCCTATCAGAAACTAAATCCTAAAAGGTTGGTTCAACTACATACACAAGATATTATGTACTCTGGCACTGAAATGAAAATACATATTAAGATTAAAAAAAACACATAAACAGCCATATATTGTGTCTCTTCCTCTTCTTTCACACAGGTCAATGTTTAATATTCCATGTAAACAAACCTAGACAATAAAAATGGAAGAGTTTCCATAATAATTGTGTTTATCAAACATGGTAACACGAGATAACAAATTTTATAATTTTTTATCCCATTGTAAATCATTCCTCTAGCTTAAGAATGGAAGACACTTCAAGCTATACAAAGCAGTATTAACATTATGAGCATAAGCTGCAGATCCAGAAAACTTAATAATAGACAAATAAGAAGATTTTTAGATGTTTACAAACTGTGAGATATTGAGAGGAACAATGAACACAGAGGTCATAAATTTCAGAAATATCAATTGTTCAAAAAAGAGGACTACCAACCAGTGCCAAGAGCGTAATCACATCGATGCAGAGCCAAGACAACTTCCCCCACTGCTAAGGTTGCACCGTGACGTGTGCATAGGTCAGATGAAAGAGTAGAAGGAATTAATTTCTCCACAAGGATGCTTGCAAAATATTCAGGATCATATTTAACAAGAGCAGAAAGGGCCTCAGCAGCAAGTTCTCTCAAGCTTTTATCCTGTAGAAATCATCATGACTTAATTATTCCATCCACAAGAACACCATAATAAAACCATTGTTATGCATGCAATTGATCACTGTAGGGTTATATATTGTTCATAAAGTCCATCCACAAAGAAAGAAACAAGAGACCACATGAAAATTTGCATTCAAAGAGATACAAAGGAGCCTTAGAATTTAAGAATTTAGCACATACCCAATGACAGATCTTGTTATGCAGCAGTTCTTCTGCAAATGGATGCAGGTACCCCTTGTACTGAGCAATGGAGACAGCAACGTGAAGGTAAGAATTCACTCGTGACGAAAGTGAAAAATAATCAGCAGTGTTCACAATGTCAATGCCATGTGGGAAATTCCCTTGTCTTCCAACATTCTCCTGAAAAGCAGCTGCAGCTGCTCTTCTGCAATTTACCTAAGCATCATGTCTCATAAGATTTGCCATGGTAGAAGAGAAATTTGAAACAATACTCTCAGAGGAAAAAACACAAGAACATAAACAACCATATAAAGACTTTCACCACCTCACGGTCATAGCAGGCAACTGTTAATAGGTGTGGAGAAAGTTCTTCCAACATGCTTCTCATATCAGCATGATAATATGCACGGCCAAATGCCCAACATACATAGGCAGCAGCATCACGCACATGAGAACCGATACTATGTGGACCTCTTCGAATGTCATAATGCAGAGCCTGTTGAGAGGAAGATACAGTTGATGAGTAACAATGTTCTTTCATCGGCATGAGACAAACACAAATCTGGCTGATGCTCATGTCTCAA
This sequence comes from Rhizophora apiculata, assembly GCA_037832385.1. Taxonomy (NCBI): domain Eukaryota; kingdom Viridiplantae; phylum Streptophyta; class Magnoliopsida; order Malpighiales; family Rhizophoraceae; genus Rhizophora; species Rhizophora apiculata. The sequence goes on from CM075430.1 coordinate 12,438,650, forward strand.
ACAGTATAAATGTCTCGTGATCAATCAATTTCTTATAAATAAGATTTTTTTTGGGGGGGGGGGGACTATGCAAAATTAGTTAACGATAATATCAGCTTTTAATCATTGAGTGAGTATTTTTCTCCACATTTTAATTTGCTTTCTCCATTTTTTTCTCCCTTTTTGGACCTTGGAATACAATAATTGAGAAAAAACATCTAAACCTCAGATTAATAACTGGGCATCATTCAATGGGTATGACGGATAGTTGACTGCTTTCAATAATGATCTCCCATACTCAATAGACTCACCTCACATGTGAAATCAGGTGATAAAACCTTTCATTCCTGACCTTATTTTTTTCTCCTTCCTGATTTCAACTCACCAGAGATCTCAAGAAATGGGAACCCATAGTTGCTTCATGATCTTGGTTTCATAGGGTCAATGACCAAATTATAATTTGCCCATATTATAGTTATCCAATTTTAATGGAAGTTCCCTTAATTTTTCCAATGCTTTTTTTATTTCCCTGGATGGAACCATAGGTCATAGAAGTTCACTAAATGCAAAGAAACATTGAAGAAAAAAATCACACATGCCTAGAGAGACTAGGACTACTAATAAGAAGTGGTTCCTATTTGCAACATTATTTTGACAGCAGAGAGAAGTTCACAACCCAGACTATCACTAAATGAAACAGTGAGGAACAAAAATAACATGAACACTATTGCATGGAGTTAAATCAGAAGAATGTGAAAGACTCTTTTGAAGTGACACCACTGAATAGTGCACTTATATGAGAATCCTGCCAGCTGAAGTTTAGTCTCTTAACAGCTTAGACAAATATAGTAAAACAGGGGATAGATGAGAGAAGGAACTGAAAAGATAAGAAGCAGACAATTATCATGATACAAGGTCAAGCCATTCTTAAGAAAGAAAGGATAAAATTTATCACAGAAATCCACAAAATTTAAGTGATTGAGATGCTGCTGGGGGAACAAAAATGCTCCTTACAGACAAAGGGTTATAAATAAAACCAAAAAAGATTTAAAAAACAAAAATGTTTGTATACACAGTAACCTGACATTCAATAACTGAAGCAGTGTCACAACCTTCACAATGACCGGAAAGACATTAGGAAGACTAGTAGGCAGCAGCAATCCTCTACGTGCTAGTTCTGCCAAAGCCAAGCAACCTCCATGCCATGAGCCATCACCCTGCCAAAATAACAGCATTTGGCATGCTCTAAACCACTATATTCTTTGACAAAGAAAAATATAAAAAGCACAATGGCAAGACATGACATACTTCCCCAGGTGAAAACAGCTCCAGAACAGATGACAACACCTCATCTGATAGGGAAAATGTTAAGCGTGACGTTATGCGACCTATTCCTTTTGCAGCTGACCAACGCACAACAGTGTCCTGCATTCTTAATTATGTCAACATCAACCCAGCCATAAAAATGAAAAAACCAACAAAAAAGATACAACATCCTCAGTTGCTATTCTACACTCCATTAAATCAAAAACAAGAAAGATCCAAAGGAAAAAAAAACAAGAACCTCATGAACAAGCAATCCAGAGTTTTGTGTCAAAGATCATTCATATCCCATAAGTATCAAAACTTGGGTGCCAGGCTGCAAGGCTTATTGGCAGAACATGTTTGACAAATGAACTTTATTCCTACAGGCCACATGTCCAGCTAAAACAATGCACCCTGTACACCAGTGCCTCGTAGCATAACAAAACTCATTTTTCTCAATTATAAATAGTAAGAACATATAGGACTCTTTTCAGGCTCCATAATGTTTACTAGATCTAGTAAGGATGCCTAATAAAAGCAATGCAGTATTTTGCCTTCTCAATACTGCTTTTGATTTTTCTTTTTCCTGCCATCTTAGAGTTCTTTTACAGCACTTTTTTTTTTTTGCCTAATATAGTTCTAAAAATGATTATCATTGTGCTTCAAAGATCTGAAATTAATGAAGCACTTTTATGTGTATATAAAGTCTAAGATAAAGATTGTCTTCAACAAGCACCTACAAGAAGCCTAGATAACTAATACTAGGGATCTAAATTATGTAGTTGAATATTCTGCTGAATTGAGACCAAATTATAGACAGCAGAATAGCAATGGCTGACACAAGTACAAAGTCTCCACTGCAGAAGCAAATCACTCTGATACGAGAAAGTAAACAAGTCCATAGACAGAATTTATACTTTATACATACCGTGTCTCTCAATCCAGAAAGTAAAATTTCAATAATCTCCTCTACAACTTCTGGAACATCCATATCTTCATCTTGCAGACAGTCAGCACTTTCTTCTGATATTATGGAGGGAAGGTGCGCATCTTGGCTGCACAGTTCCACCATTTTTGATGCATTTAGAGAAACAGTCTCTCCAAGTGATCTAGTTCTGCCCTACAGATAAGGCAAAAGAATGCCCTGAGAGTGATCCTGTGGTAACCTCAATGAGATAAGTAAAAGATGAAACTTCCCATTCAGTACTGTATTACCTCCAAGAGACTAACACAAAGGGTAAAGACTGGAGAATTTAGGTATTGAGATAATAACAGCATATAAATAAGAGCCTAACACACAACTACAGACATTTTAGGTGCCGAAGTACAAGGCTATGTGCATCAACTAGCAGGCTATGGACAAAGGCATCCCATTTGTGAAACCTTTTGAAAAAGTTCCTGCCCTTGAATAGAAACAAATCCCCAACTTCATTTTCTGTCTACTGGATATCCATATTTCAGAAATGCACGGTAGTCTTATAGGCTAGATGTAACAAATGAAACAAGAAACGTACAGAGGAGAGTGGTCTACATGCAATCCCCACTACCTTCCAAAAGTAAACAACCAGAACAGCAAGCTATAGACTAATGGCATCTGACGTACAGAAGTGCATCTTACGGAAGGCCATGCAAGAAACACTGATGTGGGCTATGCCAACATTGATGTTCAAACTAGATTAAGCTTTTTTTGCATAAAGCCCATGCAAAGGATGTCAACTGCACCCAAAAAATTTTTTTGTGGCATAAAATTTATTTACTTTATATATTGATATTGTTCTATAGCAAAAATTCATGACTCATAGACCCTAATAAACTTTTCCAAAAGAATCTTACCAATTCATGCCATTTCCATATGCAACAGGTATAAAAGTTGAGGTGCATAAATTCAGAACTACTAACCACATAACACCAGGCAGGTGAACGATGAGGAAGGCAAGTAAGTCCAATCCGCTGAGTTAACTTCACCAGATATTTACGAAGCAAAGTACTATGAGCTGCAGTTCCAGACTTGAACAACCCAGATGCATCATTCCAAACACTAAGAATCACACCCATTAACAATTTTCGACTGCCAGCCTGACAACAAAGATGATATGTAAAACATCCAAAAAATTAAGAGCAGTCCATGAAACCCAACACAAGAAAAGGCAAACATAAAGAATAAAGCGAGAAACCTCGCAATGATTGGATAAGAAAGCATTAAATATTTGATCTAGTGATCCATCTGTTAGAACTAATTACACCAAGTGTTGCACTTCAAGTAGAATTAATTGCAAGAAAATAAACATATACGAATGGCCTTAGTTAGCAAAATTGGAAAAAGAGTTGTGGGAGATGAGTTTTACAATATAGATAAAATGAGTAAGGAAAGAGTTACAAAAGCAGCATCCCTTTGTAAGGAAACCATCATCTACCTGTGTAATGAAAGTATGAACCAGAAACTATGAAACACAAACCTTAAAAATGGCGGCCAGGGCTTCCACTGCTCCTAATAACTGGAAGTAGGAAATAGTATCATCCGTGGAAGAAGATAGTACTTCATGTGCCCACTGAACAAAGCTGTGGAAATAATTATATCTAAGCATTAAATTAAAATGTCACACTTCAAATTGCAGTATTATTACTGGCAAAAAATAGCCATATTATCCAGTAGTTACAAAAAAAAAAAAGAAATATAATAGTGATTACATTTATTATAACAGAAATTGAACCATAAAAGCTGAGATTATGGCTATTCGATTGGAAGGAAAATCAATCACTCCAATGAGGAATCAATCAAATGTTTCAAAGTAAGCACTGACTTGGATGGGGAGAAACCTTGTAAAGGCAAATGACATGTCAGGGCGGGTTAGAAGCTTGGAAAGCAGTAATCCAGCAATAGTGCGCATGGGACCAGCATCCGAAAGGTACTCATTAGAGAGCTTTACCATCCTCAAAACCAGAGGAGCCGTCTCAAGTCGACCCAAGTCATCATTTGCAATGCTAGTATCAACAGAAGAAATATCAAATGGAACCAACACAAGAATCGAAAGCCACAGAAGAACCACACATTTTGCCTCCATTTCTCCCGTGCTTTCCTCCCGCAACGATGTTGCAGAACTCATGCCGTGGCACTTCTCCAATAGAGAGACTGCCAGCTCTAAATCAGAAACTTGATGTGGAAAGAACTTGATGACAGCCTTGTAACCACATACCGTAACCAGAGTATAAATTATGATGCATATCGGCTTAATCACCTCAAGAATCTCGTCGGAATCCACACGTAATTCAATTGTTTTGTTACGGACAACGAGCATCAAAGGAGAAACTATGCTCTCCAAGTACGGCTCCAGTAATTCACCTTGCTGCTGATACTTATCCATCTACATGACAAAGCAAGAAAATGCAATTTTATCTACAAGATTCGCCTCATGCGATCTTTCTAGAATCACCGCAAATGAAAGAAAACCAGCAAAGAAAAAATTCAAACAAAGCAAGTTAGAGGAGAAGTGTGTGAATGAGAGTACTATGGATCGGATTTTGTGGACAGAGGAAAGATCAGAGACGCAGCCGTTGGAAACGATGTCGTCGAGGCGGGACTTGACTAGCCTCCATTCTTGCAAGAAATAGCGCTGCAGAAGACTCTCCTTGGATTCGTACTCGCCGCCTTCGTCTTCCACCGCCACCGCCACCGCCATTGCTTCTTCCTTCTTTGGCAGCTCCTCCTCTGCCCTTGCCGCCATCGATGTTTCAATTTCCCGCCTTCTTCTTCTTCCCAATCTTTAATCAAATTTCACTAAGCTACAGTTTTTAGATCTACTTCTAGTTGAGGGTTTTGGAAAACATTTGAAATAAAAAGGGGGGGATAAAGATTTAGTGCGGTTGTATTCAGCGGGCAATCCGTGGACCCAGTTTCCAATCTCAAATCGTCTAGCTCCTCCAGCGTTGATTTCACGCTAAGCCTTTAAACAATCAAGGCAGATTTTGAATTGTGCCCCGGGTGGAATGGAGTGGGTAAAGTTATATTTAAGGTGTCTTTCCTACACCCTGCGACTGCGCGCTTGGTTTCCTGATACTGAAGGCTGTCTGGGTCTGATTGGGGGAACACACGGTAAAAAATGGCCAAAAGATATTAACCATTCCGTTGCCGGGACTTGAACCCGGGTCTTTCGGGTGAGAGCCGAATATCCTAACCACCTAGACTACAACGGATAATTGTTAGAGGCGATCAGTTAGATGTTGATAATAAATTATTGGACGAGGCCTGATTTCTTAAAAATAATTTAAATGTTTTTAACAATTTGTTATAAAAATTTTAATATTATATTAAAATTATTTTAATTTAAAAATATATTTTATTTAATAAAATTATAAAAATAAATTGTATATATATTTAAAAATTAAATTATGAAAATTAAAATAATTAATTTATATATATATATTTAAACAATAATACATATTATGAGTTTTAATTTAATTTTTTTAATTTATTATAAAAAAATTTATTTTTATTAAATAATTTTGTATAAAAAATTGTTTATCAAAATAAAAAATTATTTATTTTAATAAAAAATAAAATTTTTGTAGTAAATTAAAAAAATTAAGTTATAATATATTTTATAATAAATTAAAATTAAATATTTGTAATTTTATTTAATTTCATGAAAAATACAAATTTTATATTCACACGTGGTTCAACGGATGCGTATTTGTTGTAAAATTGAACGTTAATAGTCGCATGCTTTCATCGAACTCCGTGTTGTACAGTTACATTAAACAGCCCTTTTTATTTTTTTTTTGTTTTTGTGAGAAATACATTAAACAACCACGCCATTAAGAACAAAGCTTGACGAGATGAAAGCTTGCCATTCTCGACATCAGCACACACACACACACACACAAAACAAAAGCCTCATGGCTTTGGTGCCACATTCACATCTCCTGACTCCAAGTCCCGAGGGCTATTGCTTGATGCACTGGATCTGTACGTTGCAGCATACCGGTCAAACAGAGCCAACGCATTGCTAACGGTCTGCGCTACGTTGATAACCTTGCCCCTAATCGTGGCCTTTAACTTGCCCATTTTCCTCGCAGCCGGGAACCCAGCAGCGCAAGTGGTGGCATCGGTCAAGGCAGCGCTGACCCAAGCCTCAACGTTATTGACGTGCCAAAAGACGTCGTTTTTACCGATTGCTGCTGGGGTTGAGCCTTCCATTCGACGGAGCTCTTGAATTGATTGGCTAAGTAGGTCAACCCCATCGGTTATTTGGTCTATACAATCTTTCACGGCTTGATAATCTTTGTCCTTCGCTGCCACGTTCAGCATGTACGATCGTGTGTACCGGGCTCTGTAGAGGCTCACGGCCAACGCGGCTTGTGCTAGCTGTTGTGGGGTTTGAAGTGTTGAGTTTTGGAAGCCAGATAGGGACTGCACGCACAGGGCTGGATAGCGCGTGGCCGCGCACGAGGCCTCAATGTATGGACGTGCTCGGCCGGAAGACTTGGCAGAAGCTGGCTTCACGGTGTCTAAAATAAAAAATGTGCTGAGGAGGAGCAGTTGAAAGGGACGACCAAAACGGCCCATTCTAGTTGATTTTTTGTAGGGTGGCAGACGAAATAGAGTCGGATTTCAAGCAAAATTTTTGATTTTTCCTGTTGAGAGCAATGGGTTAGAGGAATCCGGCAGGAACATATGTGCACATATATATATATATATATTGATAAAGTTGATATATTTTTTTTATTTATAATAATCAATGATTATTATAAGATGATATTTAATTTTATATTATTTTTTTTGTAGTTTCTTCCTTTTTTTTTATTGTTATAAAGAGGCTGTCGCATGCTTTTGCTTCTGACTTCAGTGTACTAAGTAAGCATATACGTGCACTCTACCTGCTGAACTTAATCACACAGATTTGGTGATGCAAGTTAAACAGTTATAATAGTGCTATAATTAGCTGGGTCGGTTTAATTAGCTTAGACCCACGGCAATGCTATGCTATCAGGGGTCTACCATGCACACATTTGTCGGATTTATCGGAAAGAAGCAAGTGCAATATGTTGGTTAACATTTCAAGTTCTTTACCCTTCTTTATGGTTCAATCTTATCAATAATAATAATTCAATGAGCTTAATTATATACCTGGCATGTCTTAAACGCGAATTCGCATTAAATTATTATGATTTTTTTTGATATATATTGGTAATTTTTAACGTTAATTATAATTATTTATCAAAAATCAAAATATTAAGTGTAGGTGAACGTTTGGAAGTGACCATAATTCATTTAGTCGCATGGTCATTCCATCCCGCTTTCAAACGGTGAATTGCGTTAACTTCTGAAGTCGAACGATGACCCTTTAGCAGGCAGGCTTTAATTTGATACCCAAGCTGGACTTTGGCGGTACCTGCGGACTCGCCGCTTGTCGGATAGACAAAACCCATATAATAAGATCATAGGATTCCAGATAATTGAAGGAGTGAAATGAAACTTTAAAGGCAACGAGTCAACTTGCATTGCAGTTTACAGGCGAGGATGCTTCTTCATCAATCACGTCAAAGTTTGAGTGGTACTTCGGCAAAAATCAACCTACAAGCATTACCAAACGAAAATTCTGTGGTCCGCCGAAAAAAGACACTTTTTAAAAAAAAAATTTCAGCAAAAGCAACAATTTTTTTTTCTTAACGCTAAAGAGGAAAAAAAAAAAAAAAGAAATGGAAGAAAGGAACGGGACATAGCTTAAGTGGTACAAGAAAGCTCATTTTATCACACAAAAATCAGTTATAAGATTACAGAGACTACAGCGTGCGGTAAGGCAACTGTATTGAAACACACCACATAAACATTATGATAAAGACTACTCAGATCTGGTAATCATTCAGCAACCTTGACACCTGAGAGATAAACACGGCTCTGGATGACACTGCCTCCTATCCAAAAACCAGGCATAACCATCAGACCGACCCCCGGCTTCTGATCAGTTCCATCTAGTACCAGATTTTTTACAATACTTTCCATGTAAACCTCTGAGAACTCACTTCCTCTCTTAACCTGGAAGATCTTGACCTTGGGATCAAAAGAATAAGCCAGCCTGTGAAGCAACCAGATTGACTTGGCCAGTTTTAAGAAAGCCTGGTAAAAGGGAGTTCGTGGATGCCCACCTCCTGCTATGTAGTTCCGCTGATCCAAGTGTCCAAAGAATGAAGCTTCCATTTTTGGATGAACAACCACCAGGTACTTGCTCCTGCAAAATTTACCAAACATGGAATCTGGGTTCTGACCAAGAGTGTCCAAGGGATCTATCTCCCTTAGTGCAAGGAATTCGTGGAAGAAATTCTCTTTGCAGAACGTTGCAATGTCTGATTTAATTGAAAAACTCTCCTGCTGAAACCCACTGAACATTCTTTGACATATATGGGACTCAAAAGCATATTTCTTGTGAGCTCTCTTTGCATAAACAACATTGGGTTCAATGGAATTAGCTGCAGCATCAAGATCCCACCCAGCAGCTTTCATCATGTTGATCAATGGCTTAGAAAAATCATGAATAGCCTTGCAAGCTGCTTCAACTGATGAAGTAAAGAGCTCAGGGGTCAGATCCAGAGGAAGGAACCCATTTTCATCTCCAGAACCTTCTGAATCTTTGGTTGACAAGCCCCTAAGCTTAAGATTCTTCTCCAGCTTCATTCGCTTCTGGCTTGCTTCCTCAATCTGCTGCTGCAACAAAAGAATCTCAGAATCTTTGTTCTGAATCTCAGACTGAAATTTCTTCACCATAACTTCATATGTTTTCAGCAAGCTCTGTTGTTCTTGGATCTCTGCAGCCAAACGAGAGTCCTGAGGAGATACACATGTTGGCTTGGGATAGTTTCCCCTGTAGAAGTGCTTGAGCTCAGATAGCCTCTTCAACTCAGCAATTACAAGTTTGTCGGAAGCCTGAATTTTATCAGGATCATAGGGAGTATGAGCAGCCTGGAGCTGGATGTAAGCTGACTTCAGGGAAGAAATATTTGTAAATATTTTGGATATCAAAGCCTCCAAAGCTTCCGGATTTTGATTTGGGTCTTCCATGGGTTGAGGGTGGACCTTTTGGCCGTTGCTCTCGCGGACGTGATTGTCTTTCAACCCAGTGGGTAGCATAGCTATTGCCAAAGAACAGGTTGGCAGATGGGAGAACTTTCAGTCAAAAAGCATTTAAAGAACAACCTGCAAGCTCCCATGAAGTTGTTAGATGATACCCACAGCAATCAGCTAGATGGTCAAGCACAGCTAATGCAGTTTGCAGGAAATGTTTCGCACCAGCCCACATATAAAATAGTAATTAAGGGGCAGACATCCATAGTAAATAAATTACTAATACCTTGCGTTAAATGGCCTAGTATGATTTTAAAAAGTTGGTAGAGTAATCTTAAGTGAAAATTTCCTTTTCCAATTTAAAATAAGTTTAAGCAAGCAAGCAGCCTTCCTAGGAAAAGTTTATTCCTCTCCACCAGCCATGTTAACTACTTTTGCTTAATCTCAATAGTCAATGCCCATCTCTTTCCTCTGCTTGTTTATCTTTGAATGGGCTGTGAGGTATCAGACCTTGGTGACTTAGTTATGCTAATTATTTAAGTTTAGGATTATAATATGAGACCTCTTGGAAATGGAAATGGTGGCCTGGTCACCATGGAAACTAAGAAGTCCAGAATAACAGAACTATGTATTGGAACAACCCTAAACAGACAAGGCTGTCAAAATTGGCATGAAATTCTGTTGCACATGCACTAAACCCACCTTGAATCATTCTTCTATTAAGAGAAAATCCTCAGCTCTATGTTTGCTTTCTCAACATAAGAAGCAGGGACACAAAGTTTACCTCCCAATTATCCTAATATCTTTTTGTTTTTTTGGCTTATAAACTAATTCCCAGACCCCACAATGTGGGTGCCTTGTGCACCAAGACGCCCTTATTTATAACCTAATTATCCTAATAGTAGACATTTGCAATATGGGTTACAGGTCCAAAATTGGATATTGTCATAAAAGCCAATCCGATTTCAGTTCCAATCCAACAGATCACAAGGATTCAGGTGGTCAATAAGCACACTTACTGCTTTATCAACTATAGTTCCTTTTGTCTTTGCAATCATGAATATCAGTAATAAAAGAGCAGACAAAAGAAAGAGAAGGACGAAAGGAAAACTACCCACATACAAAACATCATTCAAATTTTCATCCACATTTGCATTGCTACTCAAGTCATTTAGTGTGATGCAACTACTTCAAACTTGATTTGTGTGAAATGCATGAGGAGAATTACTTTTGAAAGAAAGAACAAGTACACTTCTTGCTTTTCCTCTCCTCCCTCCCTTCTCCCCTCCGCTTCCCCTCCCCCCGCCCCCAAAAAAAAAATCCCTCCTCCCAAAGATCATTCCAACCAGAAGTCAGCGATGCTTAAGTGCCAATAGCTATCGATGCACAGTATAAACCGAAGAGAAGAGAAATAATCATGCTGTATAAAAATAAAATAAAAGAAGAAGAAGAAAGAAAGATTTTGTTTGAACTGCTTACCTATAAAGATCACCGATCAGCCTCAGAACATATCCGGCAAACATAATAGCCCTGAAACCTCTAAAACACAAGTAAAACAAAACATTCGATCATTTCACGCCACGTTAAAGCACAAGCTAAAAAGCCAGAATGATGGCAGGCAACACTCACAAAAGTAGCCAGAAAGTTTACAAAACACTCTCATCCCAATTGTTGAAAAATTAGAAACATAAACCGTTGCCTCCAAAACGCACCTACGCAGATTCAATCTAAAACCCACAAAAAAAACCCTTGTAAACAAGCTAACAACGGCTACAATTACACAAACAAATTCCCAACTTGATACGGATCAAACAATCATTTAAAAAAAAAAAAAACAGCCAAAAAGGCAAAACACAGTTAACCGGATCCGAGAAAGTACATTACAAATCGAAGCTCCAAAATTTGCCCCGTCGGAGACGTCGGAGACGGAGTTGAGGTTGCCTAACAGTCGATCAAGAACGGAGATGATGTCAAAGAAAGCTAATGAATCAGAATAACCCAACTAGTTTAGTAAAGTGAAGGTCTTGTAGTTTACTCCCGACAAAAGTAAAGCCCTAACTGGGAACAGGCAGCTCCATGTTTTAATCATTTCATCTCTGCCCCTTTTCCTTTTAGTATTTTTTTTAATCCTTTTTTCTTGTGGTTGTAAATAAATAATAACCACAACATTGGAAAATGTTCATCGACCTTAAACAAGACACCTTATTTTAATTCGCTCCTATAAAAAATATTATATCATGACATGCAAGTTAAAATAAAAAGATGATTTTAAAAATTATAGTCATTATTTTAATATTTTTAAAAAAATTAATTCAACGTAATGTTATTTATATACTTGGTACAATATAATTAATTAAAAATTTTGAATAAAATTTTTTATTATGAAAAATTATAAAAATAATATTTTATTTTTAAAATACATATAAAAAAAAACGAATGAAAAAAATTTGGTCTATTCAATTGTTTTCAAAGCTTAAATTCTTAACTAGACCATATCAAATGCTCAAAAATAAAGAAATGGAAATAATCGAAGTTGGTCGATTCACTTTTTGTTTTTAAATTTTAAATTTAAACCGAATAATAAACACAGAGGAAAAGGGAAAAACTTTAAGCCAATGAAAAGTCTTCGACCTCCTCGGACTCTGTGGAGGGCTAGTCGAAAACGCTCTGCATCATCAACGACAATAACGGAACCAAAAAGCAAAGAAGCTGCTGCGTACCTCTTCTTCAAGAGTTCATGTTCAACCCCAGATTACAGTTGAAGTTGAAGCTTGCTCGTACGAACTGTTTTTTTATTCTTTTTCATTTTTTTTTTTTTAATTCCCGGTTCTCCGGCACCTTCTGTTAATTCCCAATTGGGTAAAGTTAATAACTTTACGTTTAAGTTTGCCTGCCAATAGCTTTGGTGAGTTTGACCCATGTTAGAGAAGGCCTTTGGGTCCCATAATGATGATCTCTAATGGAAGCTTCGGTCCCAATAGTCTAGGCTTTCATAATGTCTTGTCTTTCCTATTGAAGTCTATCGATTAGCGTTGATGGGTAAGTTGAGTTTGTTTCTTGCCTTTGTTCTTGGAATGCATCTTTTTGCTGATAACGCTTTTGCAATTGTCAACTGTGTGACTGATACTGTTGCGATTATCTGGCTTTAGCTTAATGCTTGAAACTTGACATGAATATAATTGACAATGGTCTTATTGTACATCTTTATATTATTTGATTCATGGTACTGTCAGGTTTTCTGTTCCTACTACATCTACTTGGAAATGGCAACTACAATGACATTGCTTGATCATTTGGGGATTGCCAAGCATCCAAACAGAGAGTGTTCTGGCTCAGGAACTGTGGTTGTGAGCTTTGCCGCCAGCTTTCATAGAACTGCTTGTGCATATGGAATGAAACTTTATTCTCAGTGTTCTTTTGTCCATGTGGCCGACAGATATTTGGTCAGTAAAAATGAGTAAGTCATGGCACATGCTATTCTTATTTGATGTTGATAAGGTCGTCCTCTTTTTCAAAAGAAATAGCATTATGCTGTCACAGGCCCTTTTTCTTAGATTTGTATGTGATTTGCAACAAACTTTTAGAAGTTCAAAACATTTACCTGATATTCCAGTCATTTTGTACAAAATTAGGTGGAGTAAGGGCAATCATCTTTTTAACTTTCTCACTGTTTCACAGCCTTCTGTTTGAATTGTACAGGAGGATGACCTGGCAGATTAAAAGCAGTGTAGATAGCAGTGAATTGGATCCTTTGACCTCAGGTAGCAGTAGTGGTGGAACACGATTGGTAAGGGCCATCCAATCTCTCCAGGTTAGGATAGGTGCTAGAGTTCAAGAGATCAGGAAAAATCTTCCGACAAAATTGCTTTTCTTCTTGGTGGGAGTTTATTGTGCAACTGCATTTGCAACTGTTATTGGTCAGACAGGTGACTGGGACATTCTATCTGCTGCTTTGGCACTGGTGATCGTTGAGGGGATTGGGGCACTCATGTATAAGGCTTCTTTTCAATTTTTGAACAAGATGAAGAATGTTATTGCTGTGTTTAATTATTGGAAGGTCGGGCTTTCCTTAGGTCTATTCTTAGATTCATTCAAATATTAGATGGACAGCATGACGAGATTCAGTAACCTGTTCTACCTTGGAATGGATGTCTTTCCAGCATATTTCTGAGATTTGGCATTTTCTAACACTGTTGCCTGTTGGTTGATGTGATTTTTACCCCAGCCCCAGCACTGCACTAGTTGAAACCCCTGCAATTAGCAGATTCCTTATTTTATCCTTCGTCGTGAGAAGCATTTAGGGTGACATGCAGCAATTTTGATCATGACAATTTATCTGACAATTATAGCTGACGAAGACAAACGCTGGCTGAACTCAATGAGTCAACTCTGTTAGAAGAATTAGCTGATTGAATTTGTTGGCTTCGTTTTTAGTTCTCATCCGCCACCCCTCCTCTCCCCCCAAGCTATCTAGTTTTGTAGCTGATGAAGAAAATTGCTGGCTGAGGTAGCAGGCAAAGTGAGAAGAGTCTGTGAGAAGAATTTGCTAGTTGTAGGTTTGTTGGCTTCATTGTTGGTTCCTGCCCAATCGGTTGGATTAGACCTTCTGTTTCTAATCAAGACTGCAACAGATTGAATCCCTGCATACAACAAATTCCTCGTATCATTCCCTGTCAAAGGTGAGCGCAATGAATCCATACTGACCAGTGGAGATTTTTAATGCTGCAGAAGAAAGTTAAAGATCATGACTTGACCATGTTTAAACGTGGCTGTTAATCCCAGCTGACACTGTGCTGGCTGCGGCGGTAAGATTCTGTTAGATGAACGTGTGAAAATAATTTGTTAGTTGGGTTTGCTTGCCGGGGTGTTGGTTCCCACCGAACGCTTCCTGTCAAGCTATTGAGTCTGTTGCAGCTAGTTGATCTACTGTACTTAATTAGACCTTATGTTTATTACCAAAAACCACCTATCCATCTTGGTAGGATTGATGATCAGATGGATTATATTTGATCGATTGCACCAGATATTCATAGCATTGTACAAAATCCAGTTTTAATAAAAAGAATTCAAATTGGACCATATGGCTTTATGCTTTCTGCACTTTCTCCTGATATTTTTTCTTTTTTGGTCCCAACTCTTTTCTCTTAATATTATTATTATTATTCCCCTTTTCTTCTGTCTATTTTTCCTTAGGAATTGTTTGCACCTTGGACTTTTCTCCGTAAGCAGTTGCTTCATCAAATAACTGTTCTGTCACGGAGATAACCCAATTACTGATTCAAATTTTATCATATAATCGAAGTTATCATATTCACATTACAGCATATAACCACAAAGCCAAAGAAAGAACAATGCATTTACAGAAACTTGTATACCCCCACTTTACGGTACTACAATTAGCTACAAAAACCAACCACTCAAATCCCTCCCAGTTTATTTCCCATTATTTCCCCTTCTTTGGATAGACTGAAAACTACTCTAATGTCCCATCTACCTATCAATCAACAGAGTACAAGATCAAAATCTTCTTTTGATCTTTCTGATCCTGTTTTTGTGCATCTTTCCTTTTCTTAATAGTCTAGGCTTAACAATGAACAACATTCTTTGATCAGAGTCAAGAATGTGTTTATCTTGGCGTGATGATAAAACAAAACCAACAAGTGGCCTTAAGTTGTCAATATTAGCGTGAAAGAGTTCCAATCATGCATCACCACTAGGGCCAGGATAAGCTGGCAGGTTCATTATCCGCTTGTCCAAGACTGGGCCTCCCACAGTGAAATGGTACAGACTCTGAAAGTCTGATCCGTTCAGTCCAAGAAGATCATGTACTGCAAAAAGAACAGAAGAAGGGAGAACTTTCAATATCCGTCTCTGGGATCGAAAGGCAAGGAATGCTAGGAATGTGACTCCATGTTATAGAATGAGACTGAATTTTCACAGTGATAAGCTACAAGTGAGTCAGCAGTCTTTTTACAAGCAGAGGTTCTGATACCTATCGACAAGCTAACAGAACATGCTATGTGTCATCAGTAATTGAAAAAAAAAAAAAGAAAAACTAATAACAAGCTCACTCTGGCTTGTAATAAACAAATTCTTGGACAATCATGGGGGGCTAATTACACACAAACAAAGAAACATGCTAATTATGTGCAACCATAGCCTCCAATGCACACTGACTGAGGACTGACATGCTATGCTCAATTGGCATGAATTAGAAATCTTAGCTAGGAAAGAAGGTGAAGAAAACAGAATACCAGGATCATCAAAGAAGCAACCAATTCCAGTGGCAGATATGCCAACTGCATGCGCCTCAAGGTACAACAATTGGCCAAGAACCCCAGTTTCCCAAAACAATCGTGGGTACATATAAACACCCTTGGCACGCAGAGTAGGCTCAAAATGGGCCACCATACCCAGGCTGAAGCAGCCATCACTTGCTATGTCCTGCATTTAGTTATACAATTAGATTCACATAATTCATGTTAGATAACAGTTCGTGGACAATCAACTTTCAGTGGAATAAGAAGTATAACAAGAAAACACCATGTCTAATCATACATTTGAAAATTGATAAGCAGGAGCTACAAATTACTCCCCATAAAATGCCAACAGATATGAAAGTAACGCAGGATACAACTTACTGATACTCTAATTCATGTATTGTATCACTGTGATTATCTCAAAATTTGTGATCTCTCTACCATACAGCACAATGAAACACCCGAAGGGTTCACCTTTAGCCTCCTCTATCCAATGAAATGACAATAAGCATATTTAATTCTGTTCCACTTTTGTAACTTCCCTAGTAATCTGGACTTAATGTTTGTGAACAAAAACTATTAACTGACCACCAAATTCAAATTCACAACACAAATTACCACCACAGCAAATACACTTGTTCTATAAAAACCCTGAAAGAAATAAGCTAAAGAGAAAGCAACACACCTGATGACATGAAAGAGGTCTAGCAATCTGCTCAGAATCACCCCTAGCAAGTTCATAAAGAGGTAATTCACCAGGGCAACCTTCTGGTTTCTTCCACTTAAACCCCTTCATGGCTTTCTTAAGCTTATCCAAATGGTCTTTGTTTCTCACCAAGAAATACAAACCTTTTGGCAACCCAGTCACCCTATGCACGAACAAAACAGCATGCACCTCAGCTTCCCAGGATAGAACCCGAAATGGCAATGCCAACTGCCTCTTGTTCTTCTCCCCAGTGCTAGAACCAGCAGGCATACAATGCAATAAAATCTGATAAAATACCTCTCTATCTATTGCAGTGACTCCATCCATATCTACTGCACTCCTTCTCTTCCTAACAACTTGTCTAACCGTAAAACCCTTATATGACCCCTCATTGCAGACACCACTACCCTGAAACATATCGATCAAGAACCTATCTTCTATTGTTAGAGGCTTCTTGACAGCCTCTGCAGTTCTATATATTATGTCCCAACACACATGCTCTTTGCTCAGCGAATTTGGCTTCCCTTTCCAGTCCAAATTTCCAAATTCTGCAATTGCAGAGCTCAAGATCTTATAATTCACATCAAATTGGTTAGTATCATGAGGAAAAACAACGAGCACACAATCTGGATGCTCAAACTCAATCTCTGGAAGCTTCCCTTTGATCGGCCTAGCTGGAATTTGAAAACCCTGATATATTTCAAGTCCCATTAGCCTCTCCAGCTCCTTAAACCCTAACCCATCAAGCAACTTCACGTCCCACCCAAGCCCTGCTGCAGCTATGGCGATTGCAGCAATAGCGTGACCCACATCGTGATTACAGTACCGAAACGCACGTTCTCCATATTTCCAAGCCTCACGCCAGAAAATCGATGAAATCCCTACCAGAAACGAGTTTTCTGGAAAGAACTTAGGCAAAAAATCGGATGGGATTGTGGATCGGATCTCTAAAGAATTCTCCTTCGGCGCATAATGCGCCACAAAAGCTGAATCCGACAGCGAGTCGATCGGCGGAGCAATGAGGTAGGCTTCGGTCGGGTGCAAATTGCCGCTACTCGGGTTGACCCGGAGAGACCAGGTGGAGTACCCGGTTGATTTCCAAGCGGAGAGAGCCAGAGAGTCGTAAAAAAACTGAGAAATTGTGGACTTAGAGATGGGTTTTGGAGAAGGAAGAGAACTGAAGAGGGAATGATACAAAGGCGCTGCTGATGGGTTTTCATTCTCTACGGGGAAGTGCACCAGAGAGACAGTTGGAGCGGCGACGTACCGGCGAAATGGGTTCGGTTGGTTGGCCCAGTCTAGGCCACGAGGACCTCTGGCGTAGTTGTTGAAGTGGTGTTTCGTCTGGTTGTGGTATTCAATGACTTGGCGGAGTTTCTCAGGACTATCGTCTTCTTCTTTGGAGTTGGTCGTCGACGGCGACGGCGAAGGCGAGGATGAGAACGACATGGTGGCAGGAATCGAACGCTTGCCAGCGGTGGCGCGGCCACGGAACATCGCCAAGGTAAAAGGAAGACAGTGGAAATGAGACGCGCTTCGAGTTAACGGGCGAGAAGAAGACAGGTGTAGAGATGGCATCTTCGCTCAACTTTTCGTAAGCAGCTTTTTTCTACGTACTAGAGGCTACGTTTTTACTTTTTATTTTTTCTTTTTCAGTTCTAGGACTTGTTATTCTAATGATAAATTTAAAATATAAATATAAAAAAATTTTCATGACAATTTTGAAAATATTTTAATAGAATATGATATTAACAGTAATAAATATAAATATAAATATATTTAAAACATGAATACATGTATGTATACATATATTTTGAAAAAAAAAAAAAAGAAATTTATTGAGTACAAAAATATATATAACTATTGATTAAGTAAATGTAATTAAATTGAGAAAATATATATTTGTTAACTAGTGTATACTTTATATTAATTATATGTCTGTGTCTACGTAATGAAGTTTATATGTATTAAACCTGTCCACATACGTTGCTCGTGGTGAATATTTTTGTAAATTGGCATGTGGTTTTCAATACGAGAAGAATATAGGGAAATTTGCATAGTGTAGTTTTGGATTTACTTTTTTTTATTATTTTTTTCACATTTATTATTGAAATGTTACGTTCAATTAATCTTGGAAATGATCTCAGGTTGGGCTCCTGGGATGCATTTGTATTAAATTTTATTATATGTAAATATCAAAACAATGCAAGTACTACAAGATTTCTTCTTATTTTGTTTAGCTATAAGGTTCATGCTTTATTTAGACGACTATTTGAAGCAGTTTTGCATGAATAGACATTGACTATTTTATCAAAATTATAGAAATTAATAATTATGTATCAAATATATTGTCATTTCAATATTTTAATAAAAATAAATGAGAATATTTGAATTTATAAAATAAAAAACAAATAACGGTATCCTTTATATATACGTAAGATTGACTATAAATTGAGCATGAAAAAGACGATGGTGCGAAACAGATTGATTCTTATTTGTCGTTGTGAGCCTTAAAATGTTTCCACTAATCCTTCTTTCGTGTTTGCATTTTTCATTTGGATCGTCATTTCGAGCCGGCTGTTCACGGGGTAGACTCGTCTGGATCGATCCCCTCCCTGGTTACATTCGCCATGGACTGCAGGCCTGCTCACGGACTCCTGGCTTCCCATTCTTTGACGTGATTTTCATCCCCACCACTGACAAAACGAAGCTGCTAAGGTAGCAACCAATCGCAGACGAAGACATTGACAAACCAATCCCCAAGCTTTTTAATCCATCTCTGGGGTCTGTGATGAGAAGAATTCCATTTGCTCAACGACAACAAATGCTTCAGCCACGCCCGACAGAATGTGTTGAGGTTTCTGCCAGAAAATACCCGAAGGACTTGTCTCCATGCTAATGTCACTTTTGCGTTTTAGCCTTTGTTCCTCGACGAATCCTGCAGTGATCAAGGCAACTATTCCAATTGCAAGCCCTATCCCTATTCTCTGGAGTCCACTCGGTGGTTTTGGCTCCCTTTTGGTCACTTTGATGAATAAAGGAAGAGTGAGCTTGTCGTATAACAAAATGAAAGCAGCTGTGGCTACAATGTCAAATGCAGTCATGCTGGCCGGAGGAAAGCGGAAGTTTGAGATTAATGTGTCCATGGCAGCTCCTTGTTCGACGAATAGAGACAATGCTTGTACGGAAACAATATAGGACGAGAGGTTGCAAAGCCGTGTGGGAAACCGCCTCAGCAGGCATTTCACTTCTTCAACCCGAGTGATTGTGCAGAGACGCCATGGCCTTGGTGTTTGGATTCTGTCTGATGATCGCAAGATGCTCTTTCTCTTAATGTAATTATTTTATTATAATTCAAGTCACGAAATTAACATTTTTGAAAAATAAAAAGTTAAACACTTTTTCACAATTTTCATGTAATTTTGTATCAATAGCACTCAAAAAGGCACTTTAAAGTGATATCCTGGCTGTAGTTAGCGCACCAATAGATGATCAACCGACGTGTAGATCTTGTTTACAATAATTAAGATGAACTGAAATGTGACCCGCGAGAGGTATCTTCCCAAGTAGAGTCACTGACAAAAGCACCCAGTAGACAGGACAGGCAGCTAGTTCCAGTCCACCTGTTGAATGTGTTTGATGCCTCTCCATCGGTCTGCCTCGATACTAATTTTGCAAAAACAACCATATTCACCTCCACCCCAGCATGCAAGCGTTACCTATCCTTGATTCGCTGTTACCATCAAACCAATAACGCAAAGCCATTGGATGATTTTTCTTTTGAAGTAGTGTGAATTTAAATTTTATTATTATTAGGTATTTTTTTAATAAATATAAATTTGTATTAAAAAAGTAATATTTAAA
Source organism: Rhizophora apiculata (assembly GCA_037832385.1). Taxonomy (NCBI): domain Eukaryota; kingdom Viridiplantae; phylum Streptophyta; class Magnoliopsida; order Malpighiales; family Rhizophoraceae; genus Rhizophora; species Rhizophora apiculata. The sequence goes on from CM075430.1 coordinate 12,458,820, forward strand.
TTTAAATGTATTAATATTAAAATTAAATTAAAAAATCTACTCAAACGATGCTTTTTTATATATATATATATAAAAACAATTAAATAAATTGGTTACTAATATTTTTTATTGGAAAAAATTAGTTTTGCCTGAAAAATTCTCAATAAATTACTATTTGGAAGATTTTCTAAATCAAAACAGGTTGCATTGATTGCATCAAGTTGGTCTCTCGATAAAAAAGAAGATCCGGCGACGTTTGGACATCGGTGATAAGCGAAAGCGCAGGGGTCACATTGGCAAGAAGAGCAGGATTTGAAAAAACGGCGTCGTGGGAAGAGGATTAGCCAAAATTGCTCTGATTGCTCGTCTTCTGGTTAAGCTTCCTCGGCCTCTTCTTTAGCTGACTTGAAAAAAGATGTTGAATTCTACGCTCTCGACGCTTTCTTCAACAATTTTCCGCCTGAATACTCTTCAAAGACCTTCATTTCCCTGTGCTTTACTGTTTCCTCTAAAGACCCTTACACTCCGCAGTCAACAATTCGGACCTACAAGGTCGCCGCCGCCGCCGCCGCGGCGTTCTTCCTTCAATTCTTTGATTACTCGCTCTTTGACTTCCGATATTTCCGGTGCTTTAAAACCCCAAATCGAAGTTACGGGCCGTAAAGATGATTTGGTCGTTCTTGGCATCGAGACTAGCTGCGACGACACAGCTGCTGCCGTTGTACGTTTTCTTAGTGTGTGCTTGTGCGTGTGTATTTATTTATTTATTTTCTTTAATTTTTTTTGGGTTTTGAATTTGGTCCTTTTGATGGTTCTTGAATTTATTTATTTATTTATTTTTCTTGTGGGGGTCCTTTGATTTAGGTGAGAGGGAATGGCGAAATTCTTAGCCATGTTGTGTCTTCGCAGGTAGACATATGTTTGCAAATGTCTTTTTTTTCGTTTTTTTTTTTGGTTTGGTCAGAACCGATTTCGCTGTTGTCTGTATTAATTTCTTGTATTTTTGCTTTTCAATTGAATTAATCATTCTGCAGAATATGTGTTTACTGTTAAAGTCTTTCTGCAATTAGTAATTTTCTTTTGGCATTCTTTGGAAGTTTGGGCCTTTGGCATCAGATTCTCATGCCATTAGCTCATTTAGAGTTTTCTCTCCGTAAAGGCAGATCTTCTTGCACGGTACGGAGGTGTTGCTCCCAAAATGGCTGAAGAGGCGCATTTGCAAGTCATTGACCAGGCATGTTTCTCCACACCAAGTTCGTTTAAATCATTCCTTATTGCTATCTGGAGCACCTTAGATTTTTTTTTGGAACTTGGGAGATTGTTAACGTCAAACTGTGTAGCTTCAGGCCTGGATTAGTTGGCTTTCTCGTATGGTGCATGTTCTGGCACTGTGGAGTGAATTGGGCCCAAATCTTTCTTTTTAATGCAGGTGGTACAGGAAGCACTCGATAAAGCAAATTTAACAGCAAGCAATTTGTCTGTGGTTGCTGTCACCATTGGTCCTGGCTTAAGTCTCTGTCTTCGCGGTAATCTGAATAATGCATCTTTATTTGCAATTCTTTCTCTTTCTCTCTCTCTTTAAATCTGGAACATTTGCAAAATCACCGAACTATGTGTTAAACCATGTCCACATGTTATGCAAGATGCAAAGAGACATTGTGGCTACCCATAAATATGGTTCTGTGCATACTATCAAAGTTGGATGTATGATGTTAAACATTGTTTTAAAGTGCCTACCACATTTGTTTCTGATTCTATTGTCTACAAAAATTATAAGTTTTTATTGCTGTAACATCAGACTTTCTACGCTTTTTTTTTTTATTCCCAAAGGCCATTTTTGTGCAAAGTTGAGCAACATAACACTTTTGTCTTCTATATTTAAGTTAGAAACATGTCTAAGTTTTAGTCAATTATGGCTTTTCCTACTTATTGTGGTCAGTTGTATTGCATAAACTTCAAAAGGAGGACCCTTTAGAGAAATTTCATTGTCATTCACCATGCAGTTGGTGTGAAGAAAGCTCGTAAACTTGCTGGCAGCTTTGGTCTACCTGTTGTTGGTGTCCACCATATGGAGGCCCATGCTTTAGTAGCAAGGTATGGAAGTATCAAGTTTTTGCAGATTGTGGAATGGAAAAAATTATTTTTGGTGTGGCAATGTTTACTGAACCTACTAAAACAAATTGTTATACTATAATAGATAGTGAGGCCTCCTATATGAAATAAAAAAATTGATCTGAGTTTTGTGCATATTGTCTCATTTTCAGGTTAGTTGAGCGAGAATTACAATTTCCTTTCATGGCTCTGCTTATTTCAGGTAGTCTTTGTTTTTACCATTAAATGTGTGTTCTGCTAATATTCTTTTAAGGAACTGTTGGATTTGACAGTGGTCTCTTCTAAAACAAATAAATAAGCATCAAAATATGAGGGAAACCACCAATGGTTAGCCTAGTGGTAAGAGTGGACTTGGGACTGTGTGTATTAAGCATATGGTCTCAGGTTCAAATTTTCCTAGATGCATTTTGTTTCAAGTGGGAGCTACAACAGTAGGGGCTGTGCCTAGCAATTTGGGTTTGCTAGAAAGAGATTCATCATCATAAAAATAAATAAATAAATAAGAACAATAACAATATTTTTTTTTTTGTTTAAATGGGAAGAAGAAGAAGAAGAAAGAAATAAAGAGGGATCAAGATTAAAAAACTTGTAGTTTGGGTCCAATAAACATAAAAAAATTGAGGTCTTAGAACTTTACTAAGCTACATTTCTGTCAAAATGATATAATTTGAATTGGTCATCTAAATCAGACTGATCAATCAGCTTCACTGTATGTTTCTCAGGGGGACATAATCTTCTTATTCTTGCTCGTGATCTTGGCCAATATATACAACTTGGAACCACAATAGATGATGCAATTGGAGAGGCTTATGATAAGACAGCAAAATGGCTTGGTCTTGATATGAGGAGGAGTGGTGGGCCAGCTATTGAGGAACTGGCTCAAGAGGGTGATGCAGAGTCAGTTAAATTTTCAGTTAGTTATCTCCTAATAGTTTAACTGCTTGTTTTATTTGTTTTCATATAGGAAAGTTTGCAGGATGCATGGGTCCCATTTAACAAATCATTGATTGACTGTTTACATCTATTTTTTTATTTTTCTGGCCATCTCTGAAGTTTTATGCTACTTTATTCTTTTTAGACTCCAATGAAGCAACATAAAGATTGCAACTTCTCCTATGCTGGTCTGAAGACACAAGTGAGGCTGGCAATTGAAGCAAGAAATATGTATGTAGAAAACATCAAGATATCGACCACTTTTTTAGAAATTTGCTCTCATATCTGGATCTGCTGCTCATTCAAGTGACAAGATGGTTTATACTTTTGTTCTCTAGTCTGTTGCTCCTATTGATGTGTGCATAGGCTGTCCACAGCAATGCTGAAATTCCGATTTCTTCAGCCACCACACAAGATAGAAATTCACGAGCTGATATTGCTGCTTCCTTTCAGGTTGCCTTTATTACCCTAATTTTAAATTTTTAGTCTGTTACATTTATTATATAATTCAAGGATTTTTTTTTCTCCTTTTCATTTGCTTTACTCTATTTATAATCGTCCCTTACAGCGAGTTGCAGTGTTACACTTAGAGGAGAAATGTGAACGGGCAATTGAGTGGGCAAAGACAATGGAGCCTTCTATTAAATATTTGGTAATGCGAACTGCAATTGTTTGATTGTTTTTGTGTGCAGGTGCATGGGTGTTCTCCCATCTCCCTTCAATTGATATGCTATTGGTTAATTTTCCTGGCATTTATTGGTGCATGACTATTGTCTTTATTGTGAATTCTTTCAGGTTGTTTCTGGAGGTGTTGCATCAAATCGATATGTCAGGTCACAGCTTGAGCAGGTTGTGAAAAAGAAGGACCTGCAACTTGTGTGCCCTCCTCGCCACCTTTGTACTGATAATGGTAAATTACATATCTGGTCTTGTAGTTAAATTTTCATACAGTTTGGGTAAAGATGGATCACGGCACACCATGGCAGATTAAAGGTAAAAGATGCTAAGCATTTTAGCTTGGATCCTAACGGAACAAGGAGCACAAGCAAACTCCTCTGTAGGGGTTCTGTGGAGGCATTGTATGATCTAGATCATCATTCATTTGATGTGGTGGAGAAAACTTGTTGGATACAATTCGTCCTCTTGTAAATTCAGTTTCTTGGCCATAATGATAATGACAGCTTTTATTGACAGTGTTCTAAATTATAGGGCTAATATGTTGGCACATGTGAAAGATTTTGAGTCATCTCTAATTTGCCATTGTTCGGCAGTCATAGCCTTGGCTTGAATCATTAGTCCACTAACTGTTAGGGCTTGACAATGGTATGGTGCATATGACACATCATAAGTTCTAGTGCGAAATGAGAAATGGCCTATGCTAATACAGCAGCAAATGTGTGTAATTAACACCTTGCAAATCCATTTGCCCAACGAAGCAGTAGTTCAGTTTTATCCATATTTTATTGCCAAATGAAGTTCTCTGTTGCTCATATTTTGTCATGGAAAGTGTATATGATTTTCCTTTTTCCATGCTTATGTCAAAAAGAAACACTATCTTTACCCTTTGGCTAGGTGTAATGGTGGCTTGGACTGGCATTGAGCACTTCTGCATGGGAAGATTTGATCCTCCGCCACCTGCTGATGAACCTGAAGATTTTATGGTTTGTTCCGAGCGCAATTGGCAATCTTTAATTTTGTTTTTTATGTTCGCTCTCTTTCCATGAAATAATGACTTAAACAGGCCGCGATGGATCTGAAGGAATTTCAGATGAATTAAGTGATAGTCACCTTTGCTTTATGTTGATTGTTGATTATTATACATTATAGTTGGCAATGCATACATCCATCAATGATGGATACTTCTTTTGTGAATTAGTATGATGTACGTCCAAGGTGGCCGTTGGGGGAGGAGTGTGCTGAAGGAAAAAGCGAGGCTCGTTCTTTGAGAAGGGCTCGGATTCATCCTTCACTTACATCTCTAATTCAAGCATCCCTCCAGCAGCAATGATACCTGAATCTCCAAATTCTAAGTAGGTCTGCTGCATGGGCGTCATTTATATGCTGACATTCAGAGCTCAGATACCTGATTGTTCACAGGCACGGCATCATTACTTGAGCAACATTTATGGACTAATGAATAACTTGGCGCTCGAACTAAGGAATACCGGAATGGAATTGTACGATGCTAGATAGAACAATTTATGTTTCTGTCGACCATGCAGTGTTAATGGAAACGGCAGTCTGCGTGAGGTAGTTTTGCTAGAGATGTCTTTTTAACTTTACCATCATTGTATTATATAGCATTTTACATGTATCAACACCATTAATTTACTGCATTCGTGTAATAAGGCTCTGCGTGCGTGTAATGAAACTCTTTTGGAAAATTGAAGGTGGGGTATACATGACATGGACGCCAATATCTGGCCGTGTTGTTTGTTGGAGGCATAGACTGGTGTCTGTGTTTCTACTTAATATATTATTAGATCAGGTTAAACGTTCAATGCTTTGATTAGATCTTGCTAGCTACTGGGCAAACCACCATATACTTGGTATTCAATGGGCTAAAATGGGCTAAGCCTCTTATGTGAAAGACGGTACGGTTTGGTTCTCAAGACAACTCAAGAATGGACATCATCAAAGTGCTTCATGTATTAGCTTCCCTATGATGTCATCTTTAAGGCCATGGCTTAATTCAACTCCACGTCAAATTATATTATGGTTTTAGTTCCCTTTTCCCTTTCCGAGAGGTAGGTGGACATGTGGAAATCATTGTCCCTCTCCATATCTCCCTTACCCCTTAATAATAATGGTTTTTTTTTTTTCTTTTTTTGTTTTTTGGGGTGTTGTGCACTTAATAATAATGTCGCGTGGATGCCAAATACACTCTTCTGGCAATCAAATTTTCAGGTGTTCCTAGGGTCAGCATCAGCAGGTGAAACTCTCCTTGCACGCACAGTTGACTGCACCAACCCACTACCCCCTAGACATTGCACACAAATGGGTAATTTGAATGTGAATTTATTTTTAATTTTTTGATTCATGATTGTAAAAGAGACTGTAAATATAAATTTAATAATAATGATAATACAATTTGAATATGTGTCCAAATGGCTCAAATTGATACGATTCATTTAACGAATCTAAACAAAGACAATTTGTTGGGGCACAACTACAAGCTGTACGATGTTTTTGTTCATTACAAGTTCGATAGTGTAAAGCTCCTTTGTTATGTCCTAGTGGAATAATTATCAATGTATTTTGGTGTTTCTTTAATAATAAAATTTGACACCCAACAGACCAAAAAATGATTTTGTTGTTTGGGAAAACCAAAGTTATCTTTAAAATTGGGAATTGTATAAATGAAATGACGAATAATGGGACATAAAAAATGAAAGGCAGAGCATTTTCCTACTTCCTAGCCATAGTCAACGGCAAGGATTGAGTTTTTCTTTGAATCTAACGGTCAACAGCTCTCCTGCGTTCAGGGGTAAGACGGCAAGAGCAATGATTTCAGGATCGAGTGTCGTTGGTTCTGTCTTTATTTTTTCCCTCTCAAAGTAATACAGAAACCAACGCCAACCTGCGCGAGAGAGAGGGAGTCAATGGCATCCACTTCGTCTTTGACTCTATCCCGGGCCCTGCTGGCTCGAGCCATCTCTCACCATGGCTCAGCGCAGTCCTCCGACCACCACCACCACCACCACCTCCTCTGCCTCCCCACTTTCTCCGGCCTCAAGTCAACATACTCTACCACCGCCGCCACCACCTTGTCTTCTTCCTCACGCCGGCGTCGTCTCCCAGCTCGCCGCCAAGTTTGTGCAGCAGCAGTGGAAACTCTCGACGCCACCACCGATACTTCCTTGGTCGAGAAGTCTATCAATACCATCAGATTCCTTGCCGTTGACGCCGTGGAGAAGGCTAATTCGGGTCACCCGGGTCTCCCAATGGGTTGTGCTCCGATCGGTCATATCTTGTACGACGAGGTCATGAGATATAATCCCAAGAATCCGTATTGGTTCAACCGTGATCGGTTTGTTTTGTCTGCCGGCCATGGCTGTATGTTGCAGTATGCTCTGCTTCATCTTGCTGGTTACGACAGTGTCAAGGTTAGTTCTTTTGCACCCTTTGTTTTTTTTTTTTTTTTTTATAACATTTTTTCTTTTCATTGTTGTCTGCTCAAGTTTTATACTAATCTATGTGCTATTTTACAAAAATTTCTTGTACTGTCTATTAAAAGTTGGAACTTTTTTGTACTGAGTTTTGGGTTATATGGGATGAATAGGATGAAGATTTGAAGCAATTTCGTCAATGGGGAAGCAAGACCCCAGGACATCCAGAGAACTTTGAGACTCCTGGTGTTGAAGTCACAACTGGTTAGGCTTTTCTACCCCTCTTTTGTTTTTTGTTTTTTTTTGTTTTTTTTTAAGTTTGTTTTGTTATTTTTTGTTGTTTACAGATTTGTTTATTTTTTCACTCACCGAAGTGCAAGATCAAGGATTGTATGCTTTTCTGTGTAGGTCCTCTTGGACAGGGCATTGCCAATGCTGTTGGTTCGGCCCTTGCAGAGAGGCACCTGGCTGCTCGCTTCAACAGGCCAGACATTGAGATTGTTGACCATTACACGTAAAATAATCATCTTGACATATCACATCCTTTTTTTTTTTTTTTGGTTGCTTTCGTTGGATGGTTAGGTCTGACCATGGAGAAAATGAATGATTTGTGATTGGCTTTACAGGTATGTTATATTGGGAGATGGTTGTCAAATGGAGGGGATTTCAAATGAAGCTTGTTCCCTTGCTGGACACTGGGGGCTAGGAAAGCTGATAGCCTTTTATGATGACAATCACATCTCCATTGATGGTGACACAGAGATAGCATTTACTGAGGATGTTGGCAAACGTTTTGAGGGCCTTGGATGGCATGTAATCTGGGTGAAGAATGGAAACACTGGGTATGATGATATTCGTGCTGCCATCAAGGAGGCTAAGGCTGTGAAAGACAAACCTACTATGATCAAGGTTAGGTCCATCTCTTGTTATATTCTTTAGAGTGATATTTAACAAAATCAACTGTGCAAGTTTTCCACTGTTTAGGCATTGATGGATCATGTAGTGGCATGTTGAAATCCTCATTAAACTTGCTGTTAAAGTCTGTACAACTTTTGTTTGTGTGCTTTGTATTCGTTTGACTTTTGCTGAGGCTCTTCCTTTCTTTCCAGGTCACCACAACCATTGGTTTTGGGTCTCCAAACAAGGCAAACACATACAGTGTACATGGGAGTGCACTGGGTGCCAAGGAAGTTGAAGCTACTAGGATGAACCTCGGATGGCCATATGAGCCTTTCCATGTCCCAGAGGATGTTAAGAAGTAAGCACATTTCATCTAGATTTCAACCTTTTTGTCTCAATGCATTGTCAATCGTCAAACTCTATGGTTTGTTTTTAGGCATTGGAGTCGCCATGTCCCCGGGGGTGCTGCCTTCGAAGTGGAATGGAATGCCAAGTTTGCTGAGTATGAGAAGAAGTACAAGGAAGATGCTGCAGAGTTGAAGACCATCATCAATGGTGAACTACCTGCTGGTTGGGAGCAAGCACTTCCGGTGAGTAGAGCTTGGATTTTCTTGGTTGTGTTTGGTCTTAGCAGTGAGGTTCTTTCTACTGATGTTTGCTATGGGGACTTTATTAGGGAAATTGATGCCATGTTCCAAATATTGATCAATGCATTAATGTTGTCATGCCTGATTTGCAAGTTTCATACAAGTTCTTGTCTGGATAATGAAAGTAGCAAGTCAATTGTGAACCAGGTCATTTGTTTACAATCTTTTCTTCCCATTTTCCAGAGATACACTCCAGAGAGCCCAGCAGATGCTACCAGAAATCTTTCTCAACAAAACCTAAATGCGCTTGCCAAAGTGCTCCCTGGTCTTCTTGGTGGCAGTGCAGATCTAGCCTCTTCCAATATGACCTTACTGAAAATGTTTGGGGACTTCCAAAAGGACACTCCTGAAGAGCGAAATGTTAGGTTTGGTGTCAGGGAGCATGGAATGGGAGCCATCTGCAATGGCATTGCACTTCACAGTCCTGGCCTGTTTCCCTACTGTGCTACTTTCTTTGTTTTCACTGATTACATGAGAGCTGCCATAAGGATCTCTGCCTTGTGCGAAGCTGGAGTCATCTATGTGATGACCCATGATTCAATAGGTCTTGGAGAAGATGGACCAACCCATCAGCCAGTCGAGCACTTGGCAAGCTTCCGTGCAATGCCCAACATTTTAATGCTCCGTCCTGCTGATGGAAATGAAACTGCTGGTGCATACAAGGTTGCTGTCCTCAACAGGAAGAGACCATCTATCCTTGCCCTCTCTAGGCAAAAGCTGCCCCAAATGGCTGGAACCTCCATTGAGGGAGTTGAAAAGGGTGGCTACATCATTTCAGATAATTCTTCAGGTAACAAGCCAGATGTCATTTTGATTGGAACTGGTTCTGAGGTGTCCATTGCTGCTAAAGCCGCTGAAGAACTTAGAAAGGAGGGCAAGGCTGTTAGAGTTGTCTCTCTTGTTTCATGGGAGCTTTTTGATGAGCAATCAGATGCCTACAAGGAAAGTGTTCTACCAGCAGCTGTATCTGCTAGGGTTAGCATTGAAGCCGGATCAACATTTGGGTGGGAAAAGATTGTCGGAATCAAGGGTAAGACAATTGGCATTGACCGTTTTGGGGCAAGTGCACCAGCAGGCAAGATATACCAGGAGTTTGGTATTACGCCAGAGGCTGTTGTTGTTGCGGCCAAAGAAGTTTCGTAGGTTGAGTTTACAGATTTCCACAAAATCCATTTTTTTTTTTTTAAATTGTTTTGGCATTGGAGGTCTGAGTTGGAGAAAACAGTGAAGGAGACAATTGTTAAACCACCACTCATCATTTGGTCTCTTTTTGTTTCAATAAAAGGGAGATAAGCCTTTCTTCTCTCGTTCATGAGTGGTAAATGGGGCTACATTGATCAAAAGGAGAGTTGGTTTAATAAGATTCTTCGATCTGTAACCGTCTCTTGTACTTGTCTTTGAGTTTTCTAATGTTATGAGCTTGTCGATTATATTGCTGCTTCACTTTAGTTTAAGAAGGTGCAAAAATATTGTGGCTGGTCCCCTGATTTCAGCTTTGTAATTTTTTATGCATAAAATGCATATTTTAGTTTTTTTTTTTCCTTCAAATTTAGTAAATTGCTTTATGTTGTGCTTCTAATCAACCACAGTTACAATGTTGTGAGAACGGATCTTTCTGTTGTTGGGACCTTGGGCGGGGATGGCGGGGTGTGTTGTGTGGTTGCTACGCATGAATGCAGTTTATTGGTGGTCCAAAAAGGTGGTGGTCTGTACGTCCTCAGAATTGAATTGAATTGGAATAAAGGTACAAGACTTGAGCCAATCCGAATTATGGGGTTGATGATGGCTAAGAAGTTTGAGTATTGTGGGGGTCTACCTAATTGGTAAGTTTGTGGTTACTGGAGCTCACGCTCAGCCAACCCCTCCTATTCTATTGTCATTTATCAACCAAAGATTCCTTTTCCATCAATCAAGGTCCGGGCGTGGAGACCTTCCTTGGTTTGGGCATCTTTGCCTACCGATATCTTGCTCTTGAAGTGGATTGGCGGCTAGTTTTGCTGCCATACATACATACATACATACATACATGTAGTGGGGTGCCCCTTGACATCTACGGTGACAAATTGTTGGTATGTGGGCATGCATGATGCAGACAAGAACGGATTTAGGCATATCCAAATGCATATTCTCTCTCTCTCTCTCTCTCTCTCTCTATCTCTATTGTTGGCAAAAGTCTTTTGGCCAAAACCTGCTTGAGAGGTCGCTATACCTGCCAGTAATATCACTTGTCAAAAGTCTCACCTTTGCAACTTTGCCTATCTAACGCATTTTTTCCAATTTAGCACATAAAACTTGGCCAATTGATTCCCTCGTTTGACGAAAATTTGGCCAAAAAATAAGATTGAAAAAAACTGTGGTTGTCTTGTATTTTGCCATGGCTTCGAATTATTGCCGCCATACAATTAGAAAGCTGTGCTTACAGAGTTTGTTAGTGTGCATACGGTGCCTCGTTATTGTTATGGTCATTTCATTATTTTTCAATCGTGCAAGTCTCGAAGCCTGCCCAAGTCCGCTCTGGTGCATCATCAGCATCATCATCATCCACCTCATTTCAGTATTGGAACCCTGCCAGTACTACTAGCTGGAACTGATCCTGACCCATTTAAGATAAGTAAGTCTAGTGCCTGTTATTTATGCCCCAAGTATTTGGGCTCAGCTTTGATCATCTCAAATAAGTCCAGTCTAAAGGCCTAATCCATGTCAAGATACAGTCCGAGGGTTTTCTTTTGATTTTGTTTTTTGTTTTTTTTGTGTGTGTGTGTGTGTGTGTGTGTTTTTTTTTTTTTATACAATGGAGTTGATTCTAAGCGACAGTTCGTTTTGATTTGAGCTCGGTTCTTACATGGCTTAGACGCAATTTCTAGAGGGAGCAAAGCCACCAAAGCCAACTTCTTTTTGACTCGTGCTGTCAGCATCACAACTTGATACCTAACCACTCTTTTTAAAAAAAATATATATATATTTTTAAAGTATAATTTTGCATATCTCCGATGCTCGGGGTCGGGGTACCTTACCTACCCCCTTTTCTCCTTTTTGGAGATGCAACTCCCATACCTACCCCGTTCTAAGATCCCTCAAAAGAATGCACAATTATATTTGCGTTTTACATTCACAAATTGCATCCATCCACTACAAGAATGAGAACCAAACAACCAATCTGAACGAAATCCCAAAGGCCCCGTCAGTAGAGAAAAATGTTGGACGGATATAACGTGGCTAGATTTCATTGGCTACATTTAGTATTAGGCATTGCATAATTGACAGGGGCTTGGTTGGTTGGTGTCTCGGTGACCGGTGAGGCCTCACCAACCCACCCCGGTAGAGATCCAAAATCTCTGAATTACCCACAACACAAGAAAAAAAAAAAATCAAGAAAATGAAAAAAATTTCTTTCTTAAAATAAAATAAAATCAAAAGGGCGATGAATCCCTTAAGCTAGGTAAATACAACTAGAAACTGCCCCAGACCATCTTATTATATAGCGCCAACAGCCTTTCTCTTTCTTTCATTCTCCAACAACCCAGAAATCTTGCATAACAAAGACTGAAACTTTCTGTTCCGTTGAGAAACAGGAGTGGGGGAAAATGGCTCAAATCTGCAATGGGTCTCAAAGGGTTTATTATTCTTTTTCCAATCTCTCAAACTACAACGAACTTGAACATCGTTCTTCTTCTTCTTCGTCGTCGGTTTCATTTAGATCAAAGCTTAGAGGGTCATCGACTTGTTGGGGTTTAAGGCATTTCCTCCAATTGGGTAATTATTCTGCGATTATGGCTACTACTCCTCTTCGGGTCTCGGCCTCAGTCGCTACTGCAGAGAAGCCGTCAACTGCTCCGGAGATTGTGTTACAACCCATCAAAGAAATCTCCGGTACCGTGAAATTACCCGGTTCTAAGTCGCTGTCTAATCGGGTCCTCCTCCTGGCTGCTCTTTCTGAGGTATCACAATGTTTCTGGCTTCTTTTCTTTCTGCTTGTGTGTGTGTGTGTGTGTGCCGTTAGATAACTGGTGCTTAGTTTCATTTTGTGATGAGAAGCTTATTGAATTTTGAGCGATTGAGTTTTTGTGGGCAAAGTTAGATTGAATTGTTGATCTTCTGATGAGAAGTTAGATTGCATTTTGTTAATGATTCTTGGGGCTGCTTTGGAAGTTTATAAGTTGCTGGATCAGTTTCAATTGAAAATTTTGAAAATTTACATAGTATACTTTCAGTTATGGATATCAAATCAAAAATCAGTTCAAAAACCCAAATGGTGCCAGAAACTTTGTGATACCCAAATAAAAAATCAGTCCACTTTGATATGTATATATATATATATATATTCCCGATAATGGTGCTAAAATTGAGGCAAAGAATTAGTTCAAAAACCCAAATGGTAGAATTTAAAGTGCATATTAAGTTTGGAAAAAATTGTAAACTAGATGTATTATTTTTTGATAATAAAACATGTAAACAAAAAAGAGGCTTTTGGCAACTATATGAGCTTTGTGTGTCATTGGTTCCAGAATTTTGGTTACTTATTTTAGAGGGCTTGTTGACTCCATTGACTACCTTTGTGATTATTAATTGCTGTGTTTATCCATTATTTAGGGCAGAACCGTTGTAGACAACTTGTTGAGTAGTGATGATATTCACTACATGCTTGGTGCATTGAAAACACTTGGACTACATGTGGAACACAACAGTGAACTCAACCAAGCCATTGTGGAAGGTTGTGGAGGTCAGTTCCCAGCAGGAATAGAGTCAAAGAATGTTGAACTTTTCCTTGGAAATGCTGGAACAGCAATGCGTCCATTGACAGCTGCAGTTACTGTTGCTGGAGGAAATTCAAGGTTGTAGAGTCTTCCTCCTCTTTGTTTCCTTATTCTAATTTGCCATTTACACAAAATGATTTGATAACTGGATGAAGAAAGGTGCAACCAATTGTCACCAGTGTAAGAATGCAGAATCTAAGTTGAGAATTAGTCCTATAAATAGAGTTGTGTATTTCACTTGCGTGATTATCTTTCCTTAACATAGAGACACTATTTCTTTGTGGAATGATGAACAATTTTTTCTCAAATGCAATTGTCAGAGGAGTGCAACTATCTAACGACACCCACTTTGTGTGGAGTGGACCACCTTGATGTTATCTGGCATCAAACAACATACTTTCTTCCAAAGATCTTTACTTACAATGCTTTCCCATTGTGTTGATTAAACTATTGACTATGTTTCAGCTACATACTTGATGGGGTACCACGAATGAGAGAGAGACCAATTGGGGATCTTGTTATTGGTCTCAAGCAGCTTGGTGCAGATATTGCCTGTTCTGCTACAAACTGTCCCCCTGTTCAAATCAAGGGAAAGGGTGGCCTTCCAGGAGGAAAGGTGTGATTTCTATGTCTATCCACTAATAATATTTCTTTTGTAAACTCTTGTCTATGTCTAATATATTGAAAATGAGATGGGATATACCATTTAACTGCTCTTCATCCTGTTTTTGCATTTGCAACTGGTGTGCTTGCAGTCTATTATAAAATAAAACTTGGGGTTTGCATTTGACTTCAATTGTAGTTTCCCATTGAAGAGAAATGCTGCCAAAAATCTGAGTAGGTGTTTTTAGTGCTGATGTTAAAATATTTCTTGGGATTTGTTGCCTGTGTCCTTGTTTTCAGGTTAAGCTCTCTGGATCAATTAGTAGTCAGTACTTGACAGCTTTGCTTATGGCAGCTCCTTTGGCACTTGGACATGTTGAAGTTGAGATTGTTGACAAATTGATTTCTATTCCTTATGTTGAGATGACTATAAAGTTGATGGAACGTTTCGGAGTCACTGTTGACTACAATAGTAGCTGGGATCGTTTCTTTGTTCGAGGACGTCAAAAGTACAAGTAGGTCTTTTCATATACACATAACCACAAATTTGTAAAATACCACTGCACTTCAAACCACTAAAATTTGAAAAATGGATCAGGTCTTCTGGGAGTGCTTATGTTGAAGGTGATGCTTCAAGTGCCAGTTACTTTCTTGCTGGTGCGGCAATCACTGGTGGAACCATCAGTGTTGAAGGTTGTGGGACTAGCAGTTTACAGGTACACTAAGAATGTGAATGATATTTATATTGCTCCTGCAATCTTAAGGATGGGAGAATAAGTTTGCTTAACTTATATTGATTGTTTCCGGCCAAAACATTTGTCAAATCTCTCTTGGCATAGCCATATTTAGATAATTTGTTTGCTTAGCATTTTATAAAATCTACCTTTTCATTTCATTTGTTGACCAAGTAGTGGATTATATGTTTCCACTGACACTTACCAGCTTAACTCATAAAAACCTTTTTTCTTTTCTGAAAATTAAGGGAGATGTGAGATTTGCAGAGGTTCTTGAGAAAATGGGAGCTAAAGTCACCTGGAAAGAGAACAGTGTCACTGTTACCGGACCACCAAGAGGTTCTTCTGGTCAAAAGCACTTGCATGCTATTGACGTCAACATGAACAAAATGCCTGATGTTGCCATGACCTTGGCTGTGGTTGCACTTTTTGCTGATGGCCCCACTACCATAAGGGACGGTATGTTTAAACCTTGTTAATCCCGGAATGCATGTTTCTTGATTCCCAAACTAGGACAAGGCAAACATTACATGGGGAATGATATTTGTGAAGGAAAAATAAAAGCTAGTTCCTTCATGGGCATAACATTTGGAATCAATGAACAGTCACTTGCAGATTTACTCCTGTGCATTGTGATACTTAGAGCATAAAACTCTTATGTCCTCACAAGGAAAAAGCATTTCAAAATTTGCATTTCTTTCCTATGGACATCAATTAAAGCTAACTCCTCCTCCTCTAAATGACCAGTGGCAAGCTGGAGGGTAAAAGAAACGGAGCGCATGATTGCAATTTGCACGGAACTCAGAAAGGTTGGTTTCTTGTTAGCTTTATCTTCTCATCCTGCTTCCGTTAGAGCTAAAGAATTGATGGATGATTTATTAATTTTGGGGCTTTATTCTTCAGTTAGGAGCAACAGTAGAAGAAGGACCAGACTACTGTGTGATCACTCCGCCAGAGAAACTAAATGTGACAGAGATTGACACGTATGACGATCACAGAATGGCAATGGCATTTTCTCTCGCTGCCTGTGGAGATGTCCCAGTGACAATCAAGGACCCAGGCTGCACTAGGAAAACATTCCCTGATTACTTTGAAGTCCTTCAACAGTTCACCAAGCATTGAGCTACCCCTCAACTTTGATGACCCCTACAGGAAAACGGGTTACCCATCTCCCAGCAACCGTGCAACTCTGGAAGAAATGTCAGATATCTTGTACTGCAAGGTTCTGCTGGTCTTATTATACCAAGAACTATGACTACATTATACCAGAAATTCTGGACTTTGGTTCTTTATACTTTTATGGCTTTAAGAGTGAGCGTAGTACCAGACAGTTTGAACCAACGGCTACCCATTGTATTGCATTTCTCTGTCAATTATTGTCAGCAGTGAGTGTACGTATAGAACCGTGGACTTATTGCACTCTTTGATTGCCATTATTAGCATATCTCCTGGAATTTTTTATCATGTCGAGATTGGTTTGTCAGCACTCTAGATTTACTCTCACCTGTATATAGAAAAATTTTGGTCTAATTGCAAGATTCATCGAAATTTAAAAATCAGAAACGGATGATCTGTTAAAACCATATATGTAAGCTTGTGTATACGTGACATTTGTTGAAACCATCTATGGTCTGAGCTTGTTTTTATTTAATCTGTGGGAAATCCAAGATTGGAAAATTCCACCAAATGATTTGTCTCTTTTTGTCCCTAATAGACGGGCAGATCATATACAGCATCACTCGCTGCACTGGTTTCTTGCAGCTTTTTGCATGGACCCTCTTTATGGCATGTGCATGATTTATGATGCAATGCTTTGAATTAATTCCATTTCTTGTCTTTTTCATCGTCCACTGGAAGGTTTTGGGGGGGGGGGGGGGTGCTTGATGGCATTCACGTGGGGGTCGGGGGGGGGGGTGTCTGTCCAGCAACCAAAGGTACTAAGAGAAAGGGCATATTCTGCTCCATATTTCTAATTTCACAAGGGATGGAATATTTTTTTGGCCAATGCACATAAACACAAAAGAAGCCCTATCCCAGATGTGCATTCTTTTATTGTTACTATTTAAAAAAAAAAAAAAAAATTTGTTGGTTTCCTAATCGAAATCACATGGGATGGTTTGGTGTTGCCTGTGGTTGTAGCAGTGGAGATTTAATTCCTTTGCTTTTACACCTAAAGTATGGATGCAGTTCATCTTAGACTGGAGGAAAAGGACAAGAGAAGGGTCAAAATTGTGGAGCAATGCAAATTGGCATGTGCCATATTACTACTTATTATTAAGAGAGATCACATAGTCTTGAATATAATAAATAAAATTGCATACATAAACCTTTTTTTTTTTTTTATTTTCAGTGGGAACAAGCAAAAAAAAAAAAAAATTGAGTGGGGACCAAATAAAAATTTTCGTGTGGGCAAATATATAAAATAACAATAAAGTTTTATTCTTCCAAACATAAAGAGATGAAAAGTTTTGCTCTTTCATCTTCATTCATCTGTCCTTTCCGCCCACTTTCATCTCTCCCTACCGTTTTAGCTAAACATCGTGTAAATGATTATCAGTGGCAGAATACTCAAAAGTATGCAAATACACAGTTGGGTTTTACGAATGGAGAGGCACTTTAGTTTATGGAAGCACCATTAATTAAAGGTTATCATGGTGCATTATGGTATCTACACTGTAGGGGATATGTGGGGCACATCAACCACGTATAATTTTCTTCTGATTTACTCTTCTTCATTTTAAGTTACACTTGAGCCTTCAAGGTAGGCAACTTGTTATATATATATATATATATTATTTTTTCTTTTTTGGGGCATCTGATTTTTGAGTAGTCTTCTCATGCAACCACCTGCATGATGCTGACATACATTGCAATCTAAGATATGTTTTGGGATTCGTTGGAAAGGTGTTTTTGCCTTCATTGCAAGCATGTGTTCCGCGATCAACTCTCACTAAAATGTTTGACCGGAGATTGAGATTACAAGATCCAACAATTATGTAGATCATTATGTCCATTTAAATTTTTAAAAAATAATTAATAAGAAGGTTGATTTTCAGGGTTCTACACGTTAGATTATATGACACCCCAACGTGTTCGAATTAAGCAGAATAGTATTGTTCTTAATTTGAATGCACTTTTTCGGAGTAAAACAACCTCTGAAATATACATAGAGGCACCTTTTTTAATTTCCTTTTTTTTTTTCTTGTAAATGTGAAGTTTTAATGCACGTGTAGCTGTTAAATAAGTAAGATGGCATCCACCACATCAGGAGGAAGAAAAAGAAAGCATAAAAGATGTCACTGGCCTATGAATTGCTCGACACAAAAGACATGCATGATCTTTGAACATTTAAATGGGGTGCATAGAGTTTGGATTCAACTCATAGTAGAGAAGGATGATCACCTGATCATGGATCTAAAAATGAATTAAATTAAAAGTTTCTCAATTCCCAAAATTTCTTATAAATTAATGAGTTATAAATTTTTGAATTTAAATTTTAGTTAAAATTAATTAACCTAAAAACAATTTTAAAAAATTCCTCACAAAATTTATTGTTGTTGTAACGAAAAAATTCTCACATAGATGTATTTTTAGTATATTACATTTATGTTAATTATAATACTTGTAGATGGAGGTTGTCCATCATAATCCCAGCCACAAAAATTAATGAATAATTGCTAAATAAAGAATTACTGCTACAAAGGCTAAATTAAAGGGAAAATGCAAATTTTGACCAAAATCAGGCGATTGCAGTTAATCCAATTGAATCAATGGAAGTAAAGAGAAACAAAAGGGTCTCCCTTCAAACCCCTATTTTTAATCAAAGTCAATTAGGTTAAACCCCCACCCCAGTTCTCTAACTCTTCTTGAATCTGCCGCTAATTACCCAAAATTGAAACACACTCTCTCTCTCTCTCTCTCTCTCTCTCTCTCTCTCTCCCTCCTTGCCATCCATTCTTGGATTCCTCTTAAAGCCATTTGTATTCCCTCAACTGAACACCATTTGTTCGGACAAAAAAAAAAAAGAAAAAAAAATCAATCAAAAACTGATGGCATTTTGAAACTATTTCTACGTTCAAAGACATATATAATATGCCCAAAAATATAAGCCGCCGCTACCACCAGCAGCAGCGGCAGAACCAGTCCATCCTTCCAAGAAACCAAAAGGATTGCTCTACATAACCTTTGCATTCAATTTCACATAGCCTGGAGGTGAGGAACACAGCTATAAAGAATCAAAGTTTTGTTCAAACAAAGCACAGACCCTTAAACAAAAAAAAAAAAAAGCTTTCTTTTACCTTTACCACCACCACCCTGCCGCTGCCGCTGCCACCATCGCCACCGCCTTGAAAATCCGTTCAAAGTTCAAAACTTGACCCATCTTTAGCTGCTAAAATCAAGAAAAATAGACATATACATTGGAGAAAGTGAATGCCCCAGATGAAGCAAATGACCCATCTTGACCACATCCCATCAACGCCAGGCAAATTCAAGATGGAGAAATCTCCATATCCATATGGTAGAATGAGGTGGCACACTTCTTTGGCCAAGCTCACATTCTGGTCCTTTGTCTTTTCCGGCTTAATTTTCCTCTTCTTCTATCGATCCCCATCATCGTCGCCGTCTTCAACGGCAAATCCGCTTCCCTCCGATCTGTCCCGCCGCTCGCTTCGTACCTCCTCATGGGGCGGACCCGATTGGGAGAAACGGGTCAGGTCGTCCGCCAGAATCCGCCGACCCAAAGGCATCTCCGTGCTCGTAACTGGGGCGGCCGGTTTCGTTGGGACCCACGTCTCCTCGGCACTGAAGCGACGAGGCGACGGCGTTTTGGGCATTGATAACTTCAACAACTACTACGACCCATCTCTGAAACGGGCTCGCCAGGCGCTGCTGGAACGCCATGGAGTGTATATCGTGGAAGGAGACATAAACGACGTCGCTTTGTTGAAGAAGCTGTTCGAGGTCGTGCCATTCAGCCACGTGATGCATTTGGCTGCTCAGGCTGGGGTCAGGTATGCAATGCAGAATCCTGGATCTTATGTTCACAGTAACATTGCTGGTCTTGTTAATTTGCTAGAAGTTTGTAAAGATGCAAACCCACAACCTGCAATTGTGTGGGCATCTTCTAGTTCTGTTTATGGACTTAACACAAAAGTACCATTTTCTGAGAAAGATAGAACTGACCAACCAGCTAGCCTCTATGCTGCTACTAAGAAGGCTGGAGAGGAAATTGCACATACTTACAATCATATTTATGGTCTTTCACTTACCGGGTTACGATTCTTCACTGTTTATGGGCCATGGGGGAGGCCGGATATGGCATATTTCTTTTTTGCTAAGGATATTCTGAAAGGGAAGACTATACCCATTTTTGAAGCAGCCGGTCATGGTACTGTTGCAAGGGATTTTACTTACATTGATGATATCGTAAAGGGTTGCTTGGCTTCATTGGATACTGCAGAGAAGAGCACAGGTAGTGGAGGGAAGAAGAAGGGGCCAGCACAATTGAGGGTTTTCAATTTGGGGAATACATCCCCCTTGCCTGTTTCTGATCTTGTGAGTATTTTGGAGAGACTTTTGAAGGTGAAGGCCAAAAGGAATATCATGAAGTTGCCTAGGAATGGGGATGTTCCCTTTACACACGCCAATATTAGTTATGCTCAGAGAGAACTTGGATATAAGCCTACCACTGATCTGCAGACAGGGTTGAAGAAATTTGTGAGATGGTATCTCAGTTACTATTCTTCTGCAGGGAAGAAGGCTGATGCACGATAATTTGAATCTACTGTTGCATGCTTGGGTAATTCAAAGAATTGCTTGCTCATTATGATTCTTATCATTGTTTCAGTAAACATTAAAATTTGTTCCTTGCATGATTATTGTCTCTTGGAATATTGTTCAATTGATGCTATAAAGGGGGAAATAACATGTCCAATGTTGAAGAAGACTTTGTGTTTGGTGGATATTGATTGCTGAGAACTTTCAGAGCTGTGTATCAAAGTGAACCATCTTTTTCTTTTGTTTTGTATCTTTGGATGTTGTAATTGTTGTAGTTTTAGCACTGTAGAATTCATGATTGATAGAGGATATTTTGGTTGTTGGACATGTATCATTTTTATGCAACTTCAATAAAATAGAACATGATGATTCAGACTTAGAGTTTCTTGCTGATGATTTGAGTTGAAAATGAATCCTTATTCCTTGTGTAATTTTTCTACAATAAAAGCTTCAATCTATTAATGGTGTGGATGATATGATTGACCATATTTGCCTTTTTAGTTCATTTTCATGACATGATTTATTGCAACCTCTTGCAATGCCTTATTACCTTAGAACAGCTTGTTCCTGCTTCATGGCAGCTACACTTGATTCAAAGGTACACCGAGACACTGCCTTAGTTCTGTGTTGCACTTGCATTTCAGTTGTGATTGTTTTCCCCAATATATGGAACTGGATCCACGAGTAATTTGCTTTGAAGTTTTTCTCATTCTGATGAATGTGATGCTGTGAATTACATCACTGTCAGAAATGATCCATTTTTAATTTGTTATCAGCTCTGCTGTTTCCTCATAGAATGAATTCCATTTCTATTTCACTGGTTAGTTCTCTCTCCTCTCTTTCTCTCTATTTCTTTTGCTTCTTGGTGCTACCATTGGTGCTGATGTGTTTCCGTCTAATTCTCCTAGTTGTGAGATTGATTATTTTGGTTCTTTTTTACACTGCTTTCAAGATTTTTGTTTTTGTTGTTCTTTGGCTGAACTGCTTTTATGATCTTGATCAATACAAATGTTTGTCTTCATATTTGGATTACTGGGAACCTACGGTAAAGGAGTTGATTTGTTGGCAAATTTTCCCATTTCCAATGTTCATATATGCCTGCATGACAGAACTCATACCTTAGGAGGATATTGTTGAACAAACAAATGGCAGAATAAGGACATAAAATAATTCACAGTTCCTTCTCCCTCATCATGCCCTGCGCCTGTTAATTAGCATGTTGATACCCCAGAGAGTTTTTTTTTTTTCTGTTGTCTACTATAGGTAATTGGAGTGGCTCTTGAGAAAGAGGGATCATTTTATTTTATTCAGTATGTTGATCCAAAAGAACGCACTCACATTTTACTTTGGTGCATACCTTGTGTTGCACAGTCTTGTTTTTCTTCGTCTCAATTGGTTGGCTCTATTGATTTTATGCTTGAATTTGTCTAAAACCTGATGTCTGCTTGTTCATGTGACAAATTGGAGATGTACCAATTTGTCGTGATTTTGGATCTCTATCTTTTTGAAGATGTGACATAGACACAGAATATTTCACACCCGTCAGACGTGAACCTACGCGTGCTTTTGACAAGCTCACTTTATTTTGAAGTATTTTGTATAATTTCATTAAACATATTTTACATGCACAAATCTTATAAACGTGAAGTAGCAATGCTCCAAACAAGTCTTGAGATACGGGTAATGCGCCCCCTCTAGATCAAAGTATTGTATATATGATTGGTTTGTAAGATCAACGATGCCCTCATAAATTAACTCATTAGAGGCGTCCTTAATCAACCTGTGGGGTAGGTGCTGTACGCGTTCTCCAACATTCAATCTAACCCTTGCATATACTCTGTTCACTCCACGCTAAAGTTCATTGAACCGCTTTTATGTAAAGTTCGTTGTCAAGTTCGAACAAAATCATTTTCATTCTTCATCAGGCTGCTCGTGCATAGCAAGAGACAAACTTCAAATCACCGTGTCACGTTCAATCTCTTAGCTAAAATTGTGTACAGAAGTTCAAAATCATAACAAAAATTAAATACTGGCATCAAAAGTCTTGGTAGCCATACGTCTTCCCTTTTTTTTTTTTTTTTGTTTTTTGAGGAAAGCCAATCATTTTTCCTTGAAATTGGGGAAAACAGGAAACCCAAAATGACAGAAAAACTGAAAAAAGTTACAGCAAAGCCAAACTGCACAAGCAATACCAAATTTGCAATCAGATCGGTACAGGGTGTAGGTGCATTGGCATTCGGCTGCTGATTCCTCTTTGCGAGCCAATAGATAACTTGGTATGATGCAGCAAAAGAAAAAGAAAAAGAATAGGAGAAAAACAGCCCTCATTCCTGTGGATAAAATCAGCTATTCCCTCAAGTATGCTACACTAGGCTCAATAAATTGAATAATTTAATCAAAAATCATACTTGGTTCTTCCACTAGATAAAATGAGGCATAACATATCAGAAATGTCAGAAGAAGAACTGAAGAAGTTCCAAGACTCCATCATTAGGCGTTTCCTTGATCCCTTGAAGTGGACCACCTGTAACAGGAAAAAAAAAAAAAAAGTTACTGAATGAATGATGTGCCTCAGCACTTTGCCTTCGTCTTATTTATTCCTTGAGTTATATATTTATTGTTCCTTCCTTTTATTTTATTTTATTTTTTTCTTCTGGTTGGATAGTGGGTGTGGCCGTGCGGCAGAAGGGGGCAACAGGGCAACAAAAATTAAAAGAAATTTCATCCTTAAGAATTAACAGAATCTCAGTAAGTCATCAAAATGGATAGATATCACATTATTGTTGGTACCTTGACATCCAAGGGCATGCCATGAAATTGGCCTGCTCCTTCAGGTGGTGTCCAATTATATATAGCACATGGTAGAAATAGCACTGAAGCACCATCAACATCTTCTAGAAAAGCCTGTGCTTTGGTAAATCTCTTTAAATCAAAACTAGGGTGAGACTTTATAACCCAGGCAAGAGCTAACTGGTCTCCAAGCATTTGAGAAGCTTTCATGTACTTGGAACTGTAAACTTTCAGAACTTCTTGAAGGAAAATTTTTGCCCTGCAGCCATTTTTACAGTGTCCCAAAGAGACAATTTGCATAAGACATTTTATCATGGTGATCGAAGGTTCAAAACAGAATATTCAAAAAAAAGAAAAGTATGAAGTGTACCTTAAAACTGCATCCATTGTCCCTCTCACAGCTATAAATCCTGAATTAAGAGGCTGATCCTTGTTGTTCCGGAACGTAAGAGCCAGATGAAAATCTGGGTAGTTGTGAAAAATAGGTCCTAGATCATCAACTACAGCTATATCCGAGTCAGTGAAAATGTAATGAGTTATACGTCCTGGGTTCTGTGCAAGCTCCTTGAGCCTCATTTCCAGAAAAGTCTACATAGCCAAACATATATTAAATACGATGAGGTGGATTAATTTTCACAATAGCTTATGGAATTGTGGATTTAAATGGCACAGAATTGGTAAATGAAACAATGGGGTCAATGCAGACACAAGCTATTATTTGCCATCAATGCATTAGGTTCAGCAATAAGTGCAACTGGACTTCTTTCTGAGGGAAAATAGACAAAGAGAAACAAAAAATGAAATGACAAAGAAAAAAAAAGGCAGAACATCAAAATTTTGATTGGATGAAGGCAGGAGAAAGTAAATCATGAACAGTTATTGAGAACAGAACAACTATTAAAAACAGAGACATTCTACCTATTTATTATCAATGCATTTTGCTCTTACAATGTAAGACCTGATTCTTTGAAGCATCAACTTGTCTCGAGAATAGTCACCTTGAATGGGATACATGGTGACACCATCTCTGTTCAGTGAGAGATCAGATGTTGGATCAGTTAGAATGATTACTTTGCTTTGTGGCATTGTCACCTGAAATTATACATTCAGAATAATGATTTGGAATGACTCCAAAAGTGAACAAGTGCAAAGCAATTCAACTTGCCGTAATGGGATATTACAGAGGATTCTAGTAATGCTATAGGTAAAGACAACTTTTTTAAATTCTTAAAAGAAATATGAATTCAATGAACAAAATAACAGGAATGTGATATGAAACCCTACATATTAAATTTTAATCATTGATTGTCCTAGAACTTCAAATGCTTTTTATATTCTGTATCAGGGTTTAGAGACTTGAGAAGCAAGAAGAAATACGTGGAATTGAGTGGGAGAAATTACCTCGATAAAGTTTACAAACACATTCAAAATAGCCATGGATCTCTCTGTCTTGCTATACGAGACATTTCCAACAGAAACCAAATTGGATGATCTAGCATCAGCATGAATATTAAGCAAAGTGTTATAAATGGTAAACACAGTAACAAAGGAGATGCCATCCCCAACATTCAAGGCACCAGAAGAGTGCACAGAGTGGGTCTTGTTCAGAGCTCTGGAGCCTGCACGACACAGCGAAACTAAATTGACTAAACTAGCAATTAATATGCAAGCAAGTATTCCAAAATGAAAGCAACAATAACAACAAGCTTTAATCCCAAATTCATCCGGGGTTGACTACATGAATCTTCTCTCGGCCATTACATTCTATCTTGAAAGGAAAGCAACAACCTAAAAGTTACACTAATGCAGCTGAAAAAAAGAGAGAAAAAAAAGAAAAACACCTTGGCATTGCAATCGATTAGGCAAACCCTGACCAGCAGCAGGCCCAAGAACCAGATGGTCAAATTTGTTGCCCCGTTTCCTGCCTGTCTCTTTTACAACTGAGTTCTGGTTCAATTCTTGAACTAAAATACAAAATATTAATACAAAAAAAAAAAAAAGCATCAATATGTGATCTTGATCTTGATCTTCATTACTACGAATAAATAAACTAAATCATCCAAACATAAGAAACATAAAACCGAATTATTGTATAAAACAAAAGAAAAAAAACGAGAGGGAGGAGAATCACCAGAGTGTAAATGGAAAAGGATGAGAAGCAGAGGGAAGCAAAGGAGGAAACGCCGCCATCCGCAGCAGCAGCCGCCGCCGCCCCAAGATCTCATCGAATGCCTTTTGTGCTTAATATGCCTGTATTGTAAGATCAAAATGTTCCAATCTATAAATAAATACATTAATAAAATTAGGGAAACAAAAATAAGATTTTAAAAAAGAAAGAATTCGTACCCAAATTTCAAATTTATACAAAACATAAAACCAGATTTCAACACTCTTGTCTTTGATTAAAAAAAGCAAAGAAAAAAAAAAAATAAAAACGGAGATCTTGATATGGTCAAGCTAGATCTTCGTCACTAACTACTACACGCAGTACAAGAGTTCTAATTGAGTGAAACAAGAAGAGAGTACAGACCCGTTCTTGAATTCAAACGAACCCAGAGACCTTTGGAAAAGGAAAAAGCAAAGCGCCCCGCAAAAAGGGCCGTCGAAGCAATTTGAAGCTACCAAAGTTGGGAATTAACGGTTTGCATGCTAAGGGATTAGCAGCACCCGATTAACCATTTTCACATTCTCGTTTTTCAGTACAATTTTCACTTATTTATCGTTATATTCTTTTCAAACTTTGTTGTAATTAATATATTTTTTTCTTACTGGACATGAAATATATAATCATTACTCAATTTTTTTTTTTAAAGAAAAAGAGATTTTATTTAGAACTCAAGAATTATGCAATCAATATAAATTATTTTTTTTATATATAAACAAACGGTAATAAAAATATTTAAATTAAAATAAAAAATGCTAAATTTTCAATTATAAGATTATTTCAACCAATAATTTTTAAACTTTTAAATTATAGATTATAAATCACTTGTCTTATTCTAATTTACCAAAACGAGGATAATATTTTCTAACATGAGATTCAAGAGACTCGTGTACACAAATGCCCCTCTGGAACCGTATGTCTGGACCTCTCTTGTATCAAAAAGAAAAACATATTCGATACAAACGCGGAGCGCCTTCATCCAAATGGGAGCTCTTCCAAATCCCATTTTGGACAAGAATTAACTTTGATTGTTATTGTCACAAAGTTTGATAATTTAGGTTGCATCTCATCTCGTCCATGCAAATGACGAGGTAGTGGCGCAAGAAACACCAGACCCCCAAAAGGCCAACCCAGATCAAGCTAAGTTTTGTAATGGTATAGGTTGCCTGTCTGGCCATGATTCTATCTTGTCAAAGTACTTGACTGGCACAACACCATCAAAACCTTCAGTCAATATCACCCTATTGTCTGAAATATAGATCTTCATTCCATCTGCAAACAACGTAATGCCAGAAAAACACACACATGCATGTATATAAGCAAATGAAAGAGTCATAATTAACGAGGCATAAACGGGCGGGAACCATTTTCGAAAAAGTTTGATGTGCTAACCATACCTTCCAATGCTTTTTTGACATCAAGAAATATCAGAACATTAACATCCCGTCTCATACCTGACAAACGAAAAACCATGCATCAGAACTCATCTTGACCCCTACTAAGGTGTAAAAGGTTTGTCAGTTGGATAAACTTGTTTCTATTTTGAACCCCGGATTACAACCAAATGCTTGTCCTTTAGAAGAAGCATATTTTAATCTACAACAAATTGTAATGGACACCATTAAAGCATCTTCACTGATAGCATTAAAGCATTTCCCAATTTTGAGCTTCATTGGCATACCTTCCACTGAAGCTACAGATAAGGCATTACCGAACAGATATATTCAAACTATCATAAGTGACTTCCTAATTAATGTGTCCCCAACATAAACATATGCATGCACAAATTCACACAACCCAATCATTACAAACTGCACACTCTAACATCTGATTGTCAATCCTAAGAGATAATAATCATAATTTTCCTCTCTTTGCTTTTCCATTTCACTCTTCCTCAAATATCCACTAGCAAGGACTAGAAGTTATCTCTAAGCCAACAATAATGAGGAGATGATGATAAAGGACTAAATTAAGAGGCAATAAAAATGATACTTCCAAAATATTTTCATCCACAGGTCATATAAGAGCAACAAATAGAATATTCCCAGATATGTTACCGCTAATCACTTTGCCATCAGATGGCAAGCCACATGAGAAGTGAACATGCAATCTTTGCATACGCTTTAAACCAGACTTCAATATTGACTCCAGGTTCTTCTTATAGGTTCCATGGACACACACTGCAACAGCAAGAGAAAAAAAATATTGAACCAAACAATAACCTTATTTCATTGGGAGAAAGAATGAGATATTTTAAGAAGGGAAAAAACCTGGAATGTCCTCTGCTGAGATGATGGGCTTTAGTAAACTTTCAGATTCAACTGTCTGAACAATCATAAGATTCCTCAGATTTTGCACCAACAAACTTGAATCCCAACCCATGTTTTTTTTTTTTCTTTTAAAATGCAAAACTTCTCAACATAGATATGTGCAAATCAAATGAACATGACTTTTGTGTTTCTAAACCCTCCAAAATGTTCCAACAAATAATAAGATATATATTGGTAAGAATCCATTACTGTTATTGTATGCCCTTGGTTTGCACGTATCAGAAGCTCGCCATCTTCTTCCAGGAGACTAAATCGCTGTTTATTATCCCTTCTAACAGCCTGCAATGTTAAATGACCCAAGAGTGGCCTCAAGTCAACTAATGCTTACAAAACCCAGCTCTAAAAGAGCCATTTTTTACTGCACTTAGCTGTGACTAGGAGAAATACAGCTTTATGTAATAAACAAATGAGAATTGATATAACAAGACATAGAAAGTTGAATAATTCATAGATGTGTTAATGAGCAAGTAATCTAAACCAGACAAATGAAATTTTTTGTGATATAAAAGGATTAAGAGTACAGTAAACCTTTTTCCTGTGCTTAAAAGCGTCCAAGTCAGATAGGCTTGAAAGTGCTCAAAATTGAAAAGATGCAATGCTATCAGTCAGATGCATGGCTAAAACAAAACTTTCTGCAGTTACTCCTGATTTAACATCATCCCCTAAGGATTCTTCAGCAATTTATCCTTGACAATCATAAATCTAGGCTGATAATCTTCCACAAATATAGGACCAATGAATCCTTTGATCTTCCACATGCTGCATTGGATCCACAACAAACACACACAGATTGGCATCTAGCCATCATTCATTTTGGTTTTGCTTAACTACAGACCAAGAAAAGCCTTGCCAAACAAGATTAGAGGTGCTAAAATTACTAAAAAAGATAAACATTGTAATTAGCATACCTCCTTAATGTCATCAACTGTGTGAGCTCTTAATGGAACATTGGCAAAAGTTTTCATATTCAGCTTTAGTAGATCCTCAACCTTGGTGTACCCATCACTCCGAATGTTCAAGTTTAACTCACAAGCCATATGTCGCAAAATTCGTGTCCTGAAATATCCATGGAAATATGTTAAATTAACAAGATGGCATTCTTGATGAGATTTTAACTAAAGCTTGTAAATAACAATATGTAAAATAAAAATAGTCTTCACTAGCAATGTCTTCATGATAATTTTCCTCCCAAATAGTCTGTCAATCATGAAATATTGATAGCAAAGACTTATTTCAGTTGGTAGGTTTCATACTCAAATCCAAGATGCACATTGACTTGCATACAAAAATTATAATGGATACTAAGAAATCAAACCATCTAATCACCAACCAGGTATACAAGATTCGACACTAGTTTGGTAATGAACACATGTAATGCAAGGATTGTCCTTACAGTAGTCGACCAAGAGCATCAATTCTATCCTTGCTTGATCCCTTGCGGCCACCACCATGACCACCTCCACGACCACTTGATCTTTCTCTATCATCTTTCATCCCCAATCCTCTTTTTCTACCATCATTGCCAACAAGCAAAAAAATAAAAATATAAAAAAATAAAGAAAAAAAAATCATATTCACTGAACATAAAGAAGACTCATTTTCTTTATACAAAAAAATTTGTCTTTTTTTTCTGAGCAATTGTAGAGGCACTATGAGTTCGACAGGGGCTTCTTTATTAAGTGAAGTGAACCAAAACTTTCACCTTCAACATAGGCTCTGCCTACCATGTCAGTTAGTAAAGATGTCTTAGTAAATGTTTTAGCATCCCTCTCTAGCATGGTCCCTTCTTTTTTTTTTT
Organism: Rhizophora apiculata; assembly: GCA_037832385.1. Classification (NCBI taxonomy): domain Eukaryota; kingdom Viridiplantae; phylum Streptophyta; class Magnoliopsida; order Malpighiales; family Rhizophoraceae; genus Rhizophora; species Rhizophora apiculata. Next base: position 12,488,451 of record CM075430.1, read on the forward strand.
TTTTTTTTCTTTATCTCTTTTGGCTCCCTCTCTTTCAGCAACCTCAAATTGAACCAAAGGCCGTGAGGCAAGTTAACTGGGTCAAATTAAAAAAAAAAAAAAAAAAAGAAAAAAAGGAACAGAAATTACCCTTTACTGGATTGAGCAAAAGAAGAGAAGGCAGAGCTCATATTGTTTGTCTTGCGTGCAAGAGACCAGGTGCACGAGCGAAGAGGAGGTCCACTGGAATTAATTGTAGGGATGGAAGAAGAAAAATAAACACCAAACCGGCTTAGCAGAATTCTACAACTTTTGTGGCTTGAAACAGCCCACATAGCAAACAAAGGGAGAGCCTTCACCGTTCTGCTTCTTCCGTATTTCTACATTGAAAACTTCGAGCATTATACATTTACACTAAAAAGAGGTCGGGCATTGCCACATGTTTTTTTTTTTTTTTTTTTTTCACACTGATTTAACACAGCAGGCACACTAGCATCAAAAATCATGGGCTAATGCAAAAATCTAAACATTCCAGCCGTAAATTAAAACAAAAAAAAGACAAAAATGTAAAACGAGCGGGGAATTGAAGGATCAAAGGAGCTAGGGTTCTGGTTGTTTTACTTAACGAATTGCAAATTGGGAATCAATTCGAGATTGAAAACACACAAATGAACGGCGGAGATGGAGGAGGAGGGGGGAGAGTAGTGGACTCAAAGGACTCACAACAACAAAGCAAAGCACAGGATTAGCTCACCCACCGTGTCGAAGATGCCACCCGCGTCCAAGAGCCTTCCTTCTTTTCACTTTCGCGTTATATTTATTTATTTATTTATTTTTAATTATTCTATAAGGATAGACATTAATTCTATTTTTTATTAAAAAAATTAATATATATTATTATTTAATTTTTTATTTATTATAAAAATTATATTTTTTAAAATAATAATATTTTTATATAATAAAATAATAAGATTAAGTTGTGATATAAAATTATTTTTTATAATTAAAATAATATTAAATAATACACGTTAATTTTTATTTTTTTTTTTTAAATTTTGAATTTTTTTTTTGTTAAAAGAATAAAAAAATGTACAACGAATATCAATAATCGTGTAAATGTGAACCGAGACCAACAAGCGTGCTCCCTTCGATTGGTAAAGATTTGATTATTTATTTATTTATTTTACTGAACTGAAATAAAATAATAATTACAAAAAAAAAAAAAAAAAGTCTCACAAAGGTTGCAAGGCAAAGCCTATTAAGGGAACGATCACTGTTATTACCATTATTAATGGAACTCAATCGTAGATTCCAAGGAAATTACAAGCCAGAACAGGAAAACAAATGGAAAGGAAAGATATCCAGATATGGAAGGTTCCCAAATCACATATACGTATGTTGTTAAGAGTAGCTATGCCATGTATTTCAGTCTTGGCGGAGGGCTCTAGAAGCCGTGTATCTTGATCTGCTCCTTCTTCGCAAGATTAGAGCCAATGAGGAAATTCTGAACGTTCTTGCGCTGATCGCCCTGGAGTTGGATTATCTTGCCAAGCTCTTTATCCTGCACAACATTTCCATTGCAGCAGAACTCCTTCTTGAGGGACTTGAGGATCTTCCCCAGGCTGAATTCTTTTGGCAGGCCTTGAACTGTCGTCAGGCACTTCTTTCCATTCCTCTGCTGCACACGGATATGCACATACTCTTTAGCCCCAGGGGCGCCTGAATCATTGGCCTCGGTGAATGGATCAAAAGCCGTGGGAATCTGGAATTCTAGATCAACCATGTACTTCGTGCTTGTTGAAACTCAGTAGACCCCAAAGAGTTTTGTTTTCTTTGCTCTTACTGCTACACTCCTGAAACCAAACCCAAAAATAAAAAAAATCAAAATTTGCCAAATTTCTGAAGAACATGCATAAACACAAAGTTATCTATTTTTAAAATTAATTTCAAACCCATTAAAAAATGTTACGGTAGTGGAGCTTACCTTGAATAAGAGGCACGCGCTTGAATTTCTGATGAGTAGAAGGTCTTGAGAAGGGTCGTGATATATAGCGGGGAGGACGCGGATCCAGAGTCGGTTCTCGTAATGCTGGTGGGCCCATGGCGACGGGGAAAGAGTGGTTGGACCAAAATGTTCGAGTCGATCACGCCCGAACGGTAGAGACTTCCGGAATCTGATTCATTGAATGGTTGGGATTATCCCGACGTAGCCAGCTGTTTTAGAGCCTGCCAAGTTGGGTTTTTCGTATAATGTACGCTAAGCACGGACTGGCGCGCTCAGCCCAGAAAGGAATATTCCTTCTCCGGCCGCGGAAGTGGGTTCCATCAGAAGTGTGACGTAATGCAATAGGCAAAGAGAAGAATTCGAAGGAAAATAATAATATTAATAATTTAATTAAAAAAACACTAAAATCACACAATTTATTAATTTATATATTAATTTTTTTAAAAAATTGAATCTCATAATTTTTTGTATGTATCATTTGTGGTAGGAAAATTAAACACGACTTTAGGCATATGGAGAATGAGATTTTAGGAACCGATTCCCGTCCAGAGAATCTGAAGGAAGATTTGACCTTATCGTGTCCGGATTTGAACATGCGTTGAAGTCACGATCGCGTCACTCCAGTTGTACTTCTTGGGTCGTAGCAATAATTACTATAATTTTATTTTTATTTTATTTTTTTCCGTCGCCTTACATCATCAGGACCGGAGGAAGAGCAGCAGTGGCCGGCTGGTGGAATATGACTCGTACCTTTGGTCGTGTTTCTTGACCTCATTCTCGTTGGTGCTTATTGCTTAAGAATAAGAACAATGCCAAAGATATATTACACAAATTCCATTGGTAAATATTACAATACAAAAAAAAAAAGTGATGACAACTTTTGTGAACAAATATCTTAAAGTATGTGTAATATGCGATGGTTGAATTAACTGCAATTTTCCTTTTTCCAGTTGAATCGGCGAATTTCAATTTGAGTATAAAATTCTAGTTTTTTTTTTACTGTTTTAATTTATTGGTATGTTTATTGTTTATAATATTATATATTATAATATAAATTATTTAGTATATTTATTTATGTGTTTATATGTAATAATTAAAAGTACATTATAATTTCAACATTTCATGTCAGTCGGGACTGAGAGCTGATTCCAGAGATGTAATCTATGAATAAGAATATACTTTTCCTTTTCTAAATAGAATTCAATACTACGCACATAGTTGTAGAATTAGCTGTGGAGAATAATTACAACCATGCTTTCTCATTGGCAGAGGTAACTAATTTCATTCCTGATAGAAGATGTGCATGGTTAGACCTCCCTTAAGACCCAAGCCAGAGACTATAGATTCTCCTGGATCAAGCTAACGGAGTTTATCTAGGTCAAGTAGACTTTTCTTAAGTAAAAAGGCTTTGATGCCCTTCGCTCAACGATGACAATGCTATTTCCATATCAACCTGAGAAAGTCACACAGAGATAGAGGTGTGAAGAGCAGTTGTTCATGCTTTCAAAGCCTGGCAGTTTCTACTGGTAGAACTCAGACAGTGAGATATTGCAGAAAACTGCTACTGAACCCGACAATAATCGGAAAATTAATAACCTCAAAATTTGATAAATATTGTGTTATGTGATACAAAGAATTATCTATTGGAAACATGATGTTTCAATGATCCACAAGTCATAATGAAATAATTTTCCCATTACACTAGGATACTCGCACTTCCCTTATCTATTGGAAATCTCAAATAAATTAATGCCAGAAGAAAAACGCCTGGTTTGCTTGCCCGAGTATATCTTTATCTAACTTGGATGAGTTCCACCATTAATGATGGATTCCGCTGTCAATGAAGCTTCACAAAGAGGTCAAGATCCAAGTAAAAATTTGGTTGTTGAGTGGACCATGATTTCTCGTGGGTGGCTAAGAGTGTGTGCATCATGTTGGTGGTTGCCACGTCCCTGGCCTGAAGGTTGCACCAGATCCACTAGGTTCTGAGGACCTGAAACAAGTTTAGCCACACAAGCATTACTTGAACGAGCATTCACGTCAATTTGAGAAGCAACCAAAGATAGCCAAATAAGATCAGCACACTGAAAAGCTACCACATTCATCCACATGGAAAACATGTTTTCCGCAATTCCCTTTTACTGTGTTTAATTAACCAAAATATCTTCGACTTTCTTTTCTTTCACTATGCCTGCATAGACATGCATGCTTACCCTGGAACAGGTTTTTCTTTTGCTTTCTCTGCCTCTGTTTCTCTTTTCCTGTAAAATAATTTAATTAGTGTCAGGGAAGCTTCCATTCCAAATGTTTACAAACCTAATGGGATCCTAGTTTATGAAAATGACCTTTTATGTCAAAATGAAGTGAAAATTTAAGTTTTGACTTTACACACCTCATTGCATCCACTGCTTTTGATTCTCCCTCAGGTTTCTCACCTTAGAGAACAAGTCCATTAAAATCAAACATCGTCAACACAAGAATGGCAACAGATCCAATTAAGAAAATGCAGGCATAAGAATTAGTTGTGCAGCAGCGGACATAGCGTTCACATAAAAATTTAGAATCCATTTTTATATCTACATTCCTACTAGATCCATTCAATACTACAACAACAACACTCAAATCTCAAATTTAATTATAGTTAGATACATGAATCTTTTCACTCTATCATGTTTTATTATGAACCATGTTTGGTCTAAGATCTAATTGCTTAAAACCTTTCCTAACCAGAAATTCTCAAGTCAACTGATATTGTCACCTTTCTTTGTTCTTGCCATTCACCTAAATTTGGTCAGCTCTCTCAATTGAAGCATTTGTAGGTTTATGTTGGACATGTCTAAACCAATGCAAATGCCACTCCTTAGCTTATCTCAAATCTGTGCTACACCTACTTTACCATGATTATCTTTATTTCTTATACAGTCCTTCCTAGAGTGGCCAATGATCCATCTAAGCATTCTCATATCCTCATTGCTCTAATAACTCCATTCAATGCAATAGTATATTTTACCGGCTATAAAGAACGATTGTTGAGCAATTTTTAGTCAAAGAATTTGATACCTTCTGAAGCAATAGGAAATTGCCTCATGAAACTTTTCAAGTCTGGACCTCCAACTTTACCTGCACAGAAGGAGAATGAATATCAATTATTAAAGAAGCCCAACAATGAAGTTAACAAGTAAGCATTCAGCAAGTTGCTTACCAGTGCTTATAACTCTGCTAGAAATGCCTTCTTTAGCCCTCTTTTCCTCTTCTTCTTTCTTAAGAACTTCAAAAGTAAGAAAAGAAACAACTGCTAAGGCTGTTCTAGCAATTTTGTAAGTAACAGAGCATAGCAGAAAAACTGCATTTCCCACTTCTAAATTATAGTGCACAAAAACCAAAACCCAACACTAGACTCGTAAAACAGTTTTCCAATCGGTGAGGCTTTCATTTGTCACCATCTCATATCAATCACTGAAAGCACTCATTAGAATAACACATTAAAAAAAAGGGAATATTTAAATGTTACTCCTTTGCAACAAAGGCATGATGGAACATCTCAAGAATTTGGTGCTGAGGAAGTCTATCAGCACAAGTTTTACCAAACAGACCTATAAGAGGAAATATTCTTGATGCTAGTGTCTGCAAGCAAACAAACAATGCTGGTTGAGGCATTCTGGTCACTTGCACAAGCCATCAAACTTGGAATGGATGTATATAATCAACTACTGCAGAAGAAACACAGAGAAATGGAAGCTCTGCAATCATGTAACATGATAAGCCTTAAAGGCTTATTCCCATAAGCATTGTATCCAGAAAAAATCCCATGAGTCTAATGGCCACTAGCAGCCTGCTTGCATCTTGCATCTTCTTTGTTATCATAATCCCAAGGCATAATAAATCTGACACTCTATACTGTCCTCATTCACCTGGTTCAAAAGACCCCATGCTTTATTGAAATTTAAGTTATAATCTGCCAAGGATACACATATAGTTCCAGGGTGCATCTTGCAAAAAGTTTGAAGCTTACATGCATATAGGATCCAATCAGTTAGCTTCAATATCAGATATGGTCTCAATCTCTCTCTCTCTCTCTCACACACACACACACAAAGCAGAAATAAGAAATGAAACTGCAAGGCCATTATATAATTGACACATACGAGCAACATTTTGCCTCACACGTTCACGCCTTACTTCCAATTCCATCATCTCCTGAAAAAGGAAATTCAGAAAATATTGATATATGTGCAGATGAACCTCTACCAAGATATTATCTGAACAGTATCCACAGAAATTTAATTGGAAATTTGGCATATGCATAGAAGTTGTAAAACGTCTAGTATACCAACATACCTCTGCAGTTGGAGCCCTTTTACGCTGCCCATTCAGCCAGCATATCCATTCAACTACAAGAATCAAATTACAGCTTACCAGTAAGTGTATGAGCAAAACCACACACAATCATCTATCTTCAAGTCCCAACACATCAAACCCCTCAACTACAGTGTATTTCACTATTTTCTTTGCATTCTACAACTAGTCACATCAATACTGCATTGGTTGCTAATATGTCAAAATTGTTAAAATTTCATTACTTGGCTTCAACGGGACATAAACGTTGGATTGAATGGCTCCATGATAAACATCAAGAGTGCATTAATAAAACAACAAATGGAATGAAAGCTACAAAGAAGTTAAGGAACTTACGTCATGTCAAGATGCATACCTGGAATCGAGGTTGGATCCTCCTCGCCTTTGAATACTACCCACCTTTTCTCTTTCACTGCACCACAAGGAAATGTAAGACTAAGACAACTATTACCCAAAATAGCTATCTCTTTCCAACAATCTGAAATTCTTATGAACATACTTTTAACTAGAACTCCTACTACTACATAATCGAAAGGCCAAAACTTTATCCCAACATACCCCGAAAAATTAAAAACTGCAACAACCTTAGCCCTTAAAACTACCGAGTTCTTGTGTTTCAAATACATTTCATCAACAAAGCGGGTACAGAACACAATACAGAATCAAAATATCAATTAACCGGTTCCGAAATGGAAAAACCCACAAAGCTCAGGCAGCAAATATGAGGACCCAGATTGTAAATTGAGCAGAAGAAGAAATATGCAGGCGTAGGAGGCCACTTACTGACACCATCAATCTCTTCTGTTCTAGTAAAGTACCGATTCCCCGCTTTGTCAACACCCATTAAAGTTCGGCTGCTGAAGAATCCAGCAATCCTTGCAAACAGCCTTGACATGCCTTCCTGATTCTAAGAAACTCTTCTTTTTTTTTTTTTCTTTGGCAGATTTCAATTGGAACCCATTGTTGAAGCAGCAAATAGGCACATCGGGAATGAACGACTTTTCCTGACAGTATGATAGCAAGGGAGGATTGCTTTACGGGGCCTGTGATTTGACCCGGAAAGCGAGGTTTTGTGGTTTTTATTGTCGGGTTTTCGGGTTCGACCGCAATGAGTTCGGTGGTCCCTCAGTCTGTTTTAATTTTTTAATCTTTTCTTTGATTTAATTAATATTATTATGATCCTGAATTTTTTGCATAATTATATTTCGAGTCCATTGGAGTGCTATTAATCGGACGATAAAATGAAACTTTTTGAAAGTTTTCTTTAAGAAATTTTTATTTTAATTTTTTCAATATAATTTATTCATAATTTTATATTATATAAATTTATTTTATTATTATTTTTTTATTTTATGTAAATAAGTTTATTTTATTATTTTTTAAAAAATAATAAACATAACAAATACTTTCCTCTAATTAAGGATAATTACATAATGGGTGCCTTTGTACGAAACCAGATAGAAGTGGAGAAGAGTTCTCAAATGCAAGTGCAGTATAAAGCAAAGAGTGTCATCTTCCTTCCTTTTTTGCTTTCAATTCTGTGTTCTAACGTTTTGGATACGGTTTCCACAATATAAACTTCCTTCTCCAATTCTAGTAGCCAGCAGACATAGTCATCTTCTTTATGGCATGCTAGACGGAAAGTGTCATGCATGCATCAATATATATCAGGAAAGGCTTGTCAGAGAGAATCTATAATGTTATACAAGTCCACCTTTCCTTTTTTTACTTTATTATTATTGTTTTTACTTTGCACATTTCCTTGTCTCAAAAGTCAGGTTTTCAAGGACCGTAAGTGGGATACATTAGACAAAACCCTGAAACCCATAATATGGGACTAAAAGATGTCATTGAGCACACAAGTGAAATCTGTCTTGTTCTTGCCTCTTGCTCAATTCTCCCTTACAGTCATTTGGGAATTTGGGCTCTTCAAAAACTCAGCCTCATATTTTTGAGGATTAAGAATTCTGACAGAAGCTTGCTTATGTATTCTTAAATCCATCCCTTTTTCATGTATTTTTGGATTTTGTCAAGAAAAGAGGAATATGTTTGAACTGTCTTATTTTATTGAATTTCCTTTCCATCTTGCAGATATTCTCATAGAATCGGAAGAAAGCTTGTGACTTTTGGAGATTCTTAATCAGAAAAAGAAGTTAGACTCTTGCTCTCTCTTGTTGAGTGTTTTTTTTGGGGTTGGATTTAGATGGGTACCAAGCTATCCGGTAACTGAATCTTTTAGCTGTATCAATTGGAGGGTATCCCCCTCTGGTTGTTTTCAACTTCTGTATATAACAATTCTAGTTTCTGGGTGCGCAGGCAATCATCAATGGATGGCAGATATTGTTTGACAAGGCAGAGCAGTGGCTTGCGGAGAACACTGAGTGACGGAGACTTTGATGAAGAAGATGTTTGGGATGTTTTAAGGGATAGAAAAGATTCAAGTTTTCAATTTTCCAATGGGAAATCCAAAGAATCCTCAGCCTCCTTCCCGGGAACCTTTCCCGCAGCTGCAAGGATGATACCAAGGGCTTCCTCTAATAATAGCAGCAGCAATAATGTCTCTCGCGAAGCCAAAGTAAAGCAGCAATCAGCACCAGTAAACATTCCTGATTGGACAAAGATTTCTGGAAAGAAATCTAAGAACTCTAGGAATGTTAATTTATGGCTTGATGATGATGATGATGATGGCTCTCGTGATGATGATCATGATGATGGTCCTGAATTTGTGAATGGAAATGGAAACAGTGAGGATGATAATGAGTACAATTCCAAGGTACCCCCGCATGAGTTCATTGCTAGAAGACTTGCAAGGATCCAGGTTTCTTCATTTTCCGTCTTTGAAGGTGTTGGCAGGACCCTCAAAGGGAGGGACCTTAGCAGGGTGAGGGATGCTGTTCTGACCAAAACTGGCTTTCTTGAATCACCATGATCATCATGATGGCAATGTCATCATAACCTTTAGTCCTGGCTCTGTTTATGTATAGGGGCTTCTGTTAGTTCTTTGTCCTAGCATAGGTTATCTTGTTTGGGGTATGATTCATGAAATCTATTATCATTGGCACTTAATCGGTGAAGTCTCCTGGATTTGCTCTCTGAGTGTAATTCTGCTTTGTACCTGTGATGATGATAAAGAAGTGTTCGTGTGGTCTAGGATTACATAACAAGACGATTTCCACTGTCTCCACATTAACCGAGAACCAAGGGGTTATCTTGACGCGAGATAGACTTTTACGAGCAAGAGACCCAAGAAGGAAGAAGAGATTTTTATTTTCATTTTATTTATATATGTAATAAATCATTCATAATTTTATATTATATATTTAATAAAATTTATTTAAAATAAAAAATTAATAAATTTAATTTATATAATATAAGATAATGAATATATTATATTTTTAAAAAATAGATATAACAAATACTTTAAAATAATATTATTATGATTGTTTGTTTGGTTTATATTTTTCATCTTCATTGTTAGTTGGATCATATGCATCAACTTATTACATTCCCCCACCCCCCACTAATTCTGAGGGCCATTATTGACTTGAAGGAGACATAGGCTGGCACACGCAGAAAATGAGTTAAGAATTATGGATTAGACTTTAAATGATTGTATCTGCCTTCAGCATCCATGGAAGAGCGAGTAGTTGCTAAACATCAGTCTGATATACAATCAATGAGCAGGAGAGTACAAACCATGGACTGCAGCGGCATCTGCCAGATTGACCTCCTTTCCTTGCACAATGGGAAAGAGAGAGAAAAAAAAACAAATCAATTGCATATTGTTCATATGGGAACCGTGTATCTAATCCTTGACTTACTAATTTAATTACGAATTTTAATTTTGTCTTTGATTTGTATTTCTTGCCATGAACGATTGCGGTGGGCAAGTCAAACGAAATTTCCCATTAATTCACGTCCTTGAAGTGCGTTGAAATGGGGATTCCACCAAGGACAATGCCGTTCAATGATAGTTGTTGACAATGCATGCATCGATAATATTTAATGACAACGCATGCGTCCTGTCTTTCATTTTATATTCCAAGGAAAATGCGCTATCATTCATCAATTTGAAATTAATTATATTATACAAACGGCGGTAAATTGACACAAGAACGCAGTGCAATAATACGAAACAATTTATAAGACAAAACATGAAAAATTATACTGGGGCGGTGGCCACTTTCCAATATATAATAATGGGAGATGCTCATCAGTGAAAGCAGCCGCGTGCGTGAGATGCAAAGCGGATGCCGCTATGCATAAATGCTGGAGCGTTGCTATTCGGAGCACTGAACGTCAAATGATGCGTGGGCCCAGAGACAGAGTCGGGAGGCCCCGTGGGATCGATTCCGAATTCATAGACGTACGTCCTGTAAGACTCGTTATTGGAATTGGACATGGTGACTCTCCCCTGGCCCTATGAACCCCGCCACGGACGGCCAGGTTTCAATCTTGGAAGAGTGTTAACTATTCGTCTGCCATTGATGCTGAGAGAGGTCCTGCCATGGTCAGCTCTTGCCATGGTTGTTGGAGCGTCATCATCATTGTCGGGAGAGGTGTTATTTGGACAAGTTGGCCTTCATCACTCTCTAGGATTACTCATCAATACAGCGAATGGCCCAACGTGACTTGATACGTGACTTGAAAGAACCCATTCAATACGATACAGACATAACAGGAATAACAGTGCTACGGAGGACAATGCCTATCGACCCCGCACCACTCACTCGCGCTACAAAAGGGATGGTAGCAAAACATGTCAACGATAATGCTTATCAACAATCCAGATGCCCCCACACGTGAATCCTGTGGTCAATATACTTTGCACACATACCTGCCCTACCCAAAAGCATGTCCAAGAGAACACACTACTCATTGAACTAGCCATGTTGCATGTGAGCAGCTGCATGCATTAGGGGCCATTTTCTGTCGCGTGTATCTGAGTGGAATTTAGTGGACAATTTGGAATGATCCAATTATGGGTGCTTGATTCTCTGCGCTTGACCCCATAAACAAAAAGGAAATGCTTTTCTTTTCAAATCCTGTCTTGGTTTGGTTCTTCTTTAATCTGATGATTATGCACCTTAATAAGTCAACTTTTGTGGATTCATTTATTTTTAGTTTGGGACAATAATGTCTCTGAAATTACCCTAAAATGACCATCATTTGTTACCCAAATGGGCTTGCCTATGTCTAGATAGTTCACGTTACTGGACAGAAGGATAATGATTTAGGAAACTAATGATTCTTGTGGACCCTAGTACAAAGGGAATTTAGCACTTTATTCCTTGACATTTTACTGCAATAATGGCTGGTTGACAATGCTGATTTAGTTTCCTAATAACTACTGTATCATAAGTGGAATCATGGTGGTTTTTCATCTATGGAAAAGGCAAGCGAATCATGTTCTAGGGGATTCTTCTTTTTTCTTTTATCTTTTTTTTTGTTTTTTTTTTCCATAAGCTTACCCAAGTGCTCTTCGTAGGGTGAAAATGCTTGAGAAGCCACGACTTTAACAGTTATAATAGTCCCTCATCTTTCTCCAAGTAATTGCATGTTCAAGTATTAAGTTCTGCCATACGCGCGGAAGCGTGCTCGCAATAATAAAACTAGGAAGACCAGAAAGGCAAAGTGTCCAGTTTTCAAGTGTGTTTAACTTACGGTCATGTTGTCTATACGATGAGGTGTGTCCAAGTACAACCACCGTCTTACAAGTAATAATGGAGCCTTCACCTCAACTGTTCTCCAGAACTCAGTTATTTTTGAATGCGATCCATAGTATTCGGGCGCTTACATTTAGATTGTAATATCATGCATTACTCTCTATATATATATATATATTTATTTATTTATTTACTTTTTGGTCAATATAATATATTTATTTTAAAAATAAATTAACTTGACTCACTTTTTATATAAATTAAGTTAAAATCTTATTTAAATTTGAAGCAATGTTTTATCAAGAAATCATTTAGTTGAAAAACCTAAGCTATACGGATGAGGCTTATGAAGGGTATAAGGTCAAGAAACCATGTTAGAAGAATCCTGTAAGAATATTATACAAACTACAAAGTGATATAGAGACGCTATATTCATTCTATAAGATATACCCACGCGATTAATTTGTATAATCTTTCTTAATATTATTTATTCAAATATCGTCGTCTTGCTTTCTCGATTTTGTATATGAGTTATATAAATTCATATAGCTTATGCAGCAAAAATACACAAAATTTTTCATTCATTCAATTCTCTGATAATTTTTCTGGACTTGTGAGTCTGATGGGCCTGCGGTATTCTAAAAAGATCTAAAAATATTTACATGTTAAACTTTAATATCCCCTATCCTCCTAGCATGATTACATGCAACGCCCTTTTGTTTAATATGATTGAAATTAATTATTTTTGTTAAAAAAGTTTGTAAAATGAATTTTTGTAAGATTGGAATATCTATGAGAGAAAATATATCACGTTCTAGTTGAAATATTTAAATGTCAGTTGCGTACTAGTGGAACTTGTAAGGACAATGCGTCATTGCCCCTCTAAGCGGGGTTTTTGGTTGGAGTGTCGGTCTGAGAAGCTGGCAAAAGTAAAATTAGGACACTGAAACGAACTAAAAAGATACATTTGGCGGTTGGTCGAGGTGTACTTTCAATTACACCGGCAAATAAAATATCAAAAACATTGGGAAGATTGCTGCGTTCAGCAGCCACGGGTTGTTGTACTTGTGGGGTTGCTCCACATTTCTTTCCACGGAAGTCACCATTTCTGCAACTGCAAATTCAGAACTTGATGACATAGCTAACCCAAGTGGCGATAGTGATTCCCTCTGAAATTGAGTTCTTTCTCTTTGTTCTGTTTTTCTTTCCTCTTTTTTTTTTTTCATGTTCTTCTTGAGTTTCTGCATCTAAAGGCCTTTGGAGATTGAATTTTGAGGTAAAGGATGGTTTTTGAGATCTGGGTCTGGGTCAACTCAGGGAATTGACTCAAGATTTGGAATGGGTTTTAGTTCAATATAACTTCTGATTTGGCTCAAGGTGAAATTTTTCTGAGCACACAATGTCTTGGAAGACTACAGGTAGAGAACCGGCTACAAAGAGTGTGATTTCAAAGAAATGGACCATTCTGCTTTGTATTGGTTGCTTCTGTGCTGGGATGCTGTTTTCTGACAGGTGATTTCTCTCTCTCTCTCTCTCTATCTATCTAATCTTCGATTTGCAAGCTTTTCCCTATTCTTATTGGAAATGCCATTCTTGATAGGCTAAATCAAATTGAACTAAGCTGTTTTTTTTTTTTTTCTTATAAATTTTGTAATATTAATTTCAATTCTGTTATATGGGTTTGAAGGGGCTTCTCAACTGATTGTTTGCCGTGATTAAGTCTGTGTTCTTATCATTAGAATGTAAGTGCAATATGGTTTGATTTGGTCATGGCATCTTTCTTTCCTCTCGTAAGTATTATGGTTGTAGTGTACTAGTCCATCTTGGTGGTAAATCAGGGAAGATCCAGAGACCTTGTTCATGGATTCAATGCTTACGAAGTTAGATTCTTAGCTTGTTGCCGCCATTATTTCCTTGGCTAACCCTTAGTCCTTCAGGACATTAAGTTCAGCTTGGTGTGCGTATATAATGCTATTTTCTTAAGCAAACCTCATATTGCAAGCTCGGCCCCACCCCTGTTTATATGATGTTATTTTCATTTCAAGAAACCATGGCATCCCCTTTTTGCTCGCTATTAATGTAGGTGCTTGCATTAGGTTTAATCCTTAAGCATGTGGATGAGCTTTTTGCTCTTAGCCCATACTGGTCAATTTATTGATTGGGATAAGGAGTTATAATGATATATCACTTTTAATATCTATCTCAACAATCATACTTTGCTCCCACAGTTTACTCATTGTTTCTATTTTCCATTTTCTTCAGTGGTGGAGTGAAGATAGGTAAATGATCTGATTGCATGTGGTAAACTGTCTTTGCTGCCTCATGATTGGCTCTGCTTCGTTCTATAAGCTGAGTTTTTCTTTTTAGGCATCTATTTTAAAGCTAATATTTTTAATTTAGTGCTAACACTCCAATCTTAATCCCTATGGCTTTATGTTTTGAAGTTAGTCATCAGATTGTTTACATTACGTAGTAGTCGTTAAGAGTGTTAGCACCAAATTTTGCTACATAACTTTGCATATGCTTTCCATTCCAATTGGATTTTTTTTGGTTACAGAATGTGGGCAGTGCCTGAAGTTAGAGATATGTCAAGGATGACACGTACTGAGGATGAAAAGCTAAAGCTGGTTTCGGAGGGGTGTGCCCCAGAAACAGTGAGTATCTAGCCATATTATGTGACAATGTTCTACTCGATCATGCTGAGTTATCTTACTGCTTTTGGTGTTTTTGCGTCCACATTAACATGCACTGCACCTTTGTTTTCATTAGAAGGATAGAGAGCACAAACCCAAGGACATTATGGGTGAAGTTTCAAGGACTCATCATGCTATACAGTAAGCTATTGTTGGCCTTTGTATGTCCCTATTCTCTTTGAGTATTGGATGTTAAATTTGAATGCCTGCAACAGGACTCTGGATAAAACAATTTCAAATTTGGAGATGGAGTTAGCTGCAGCAAGAGCTGCACAGGAATCAATCCTAAATGGTTCTCCAGTGTCAGACGATTCAAAAATAACTGAAACAGCTAGGAAAAGAAAGTATTTAATGGTTATAGGCATCAACACTGCCTTTAGCAGTCGAAAGCGAAGAGATTCGGTTCGTGCCACCTGGATCCCTCAAGGTTAGTGACATGTTTTCTGAAACCCAGTTTGAGTATATTGTCTATTTCTGTGATAGTTTCTATAAATTGTTGACTTTCTATGTCTTCCTTTACTTTGTACAAAAACTAGGTGATAAAAGAAAGAAGCTTGAAGAAGAGAAGGGCATCATAATTCGTTTTGTAATAGGTCACAGGTGGGAAGATTCTATGTGTTCAAAAATACTTTTGGTTAATAAACACATTTCTGTTTAGAATTTTCTCGTAATTCTTTAGATCTGTGATGGCCATACTCTCTGACTTGTTTTAATTCTTTGTGGCCTGAGTTTTATGGATAGCTAGGCTGTTCCTTGCATTGGACCACTTACTTACCTTCCTAACCAAATTTCAAGAGTGAATTGTTTCAATACAGAAGCTAAGCTTGTCAACTTGATGTAGTTGAGAAAATCCAATATATTGTAGCATGGTAACCACCTTTTTATAGAAAAGAAAGAACTCTAGAAGCTCAATGCTTGAAAACAAGGACCCATGCACAATGGCAATAGACCAGGGGGAGAATAGTATATTTACTCTACTGAATTCGTGGGGATAGACCTGGCAAAACAAATGACCAAAAAAGGGAATATTTGTTAATAAATCACAAGAGGTAAGCCACATTGAGTAAACCGACATGCTAGTTATGATCAGCATAAGTTTCGTATTTGACTCAAAGCACAAGAAGCAAGTAGCAGACTCACTTTGAAAGTATGTCAAAAAGAAGTCATTTCTCATTTGCATAAGCGAAAGCTTTCCTTTTCTAGTTGGTGTGAGGGAAAATATTCACATTCTATTTGATAATTTTGAGAGAGATCATCCAGAGTATGAAGGGCCTTGTAGTAATTTTTGGTCCACTATACCTACCAATTGATTGCAAGACTGAGTTCTTTTTAGTTGCACCCGAATAAGCAACTAACACCCAAGGACGGATGCTGTATTCATTCTTTTATATGAAATATTTAAATTTTAGACAATGCTTGTAGACTCACCATTATATGGAGGCTGAATGCTCAAGTGACCTGATTATCAACCAAATTTGGAAATTGAGATCTGCATTCTGTAGCCTATCATAATATCCTAGAACTACTATTCTATGCCAGCTGAGGTGCTAGCAAATGAGTGCTAATTAAGAAATGCTAAAATTGCACCAGCCTATGTGAACAAATACACCCTGTTTTTAGCCTTCAATCCACTCGTGTACGTGACAATGTCATCTTGACATGCTTGAGGCTGCAAAACCTGAATGATTTGTTGAGTGTTTGTGGACATATCCCCTGACATTGTTGAGGAGTTAAAGACATTTTGTGCACAATGGGGCCTTATATATGTTTGTTCATTTCTATTCTCTCACAGATGAAGCATCTTTCAAAACTTTTTGAAGCCTTTTTTTTTTATGCATACATACTCATACTTTGACATGAATGGCAATCCTGAAAGATAGAGCTTGATTTTTCCTGTCCTTGGGTGTTTGGTCACTAGTGCTACGGCAGGTGGTATCCTTGATAGAGCAATTGAAGCAGAAGAGAAGAAACATGGTGACTTCTTGAGGCTGGTAATGCTTCCTGATCTTTTGTAATTTTAGCCTTTTCTGTTACTCCTCTATTCAACCAAAACATGCATAATACAGGAAGATATTCAATGTGCATAAGGAAAAGCAAATTACTCATGCTTTATTGTTGCAATGAAATATATACAAGCAGGATCATGTTGAAGGTTACCTTGAATTGTCTGCAAAGACAAAGACATACTTTGCTGCTGCTGTTGCTTCATGGGATGCTGATTTCTACGTCAAAGTTGATGATGATGTGCATGTGAATATAGGTGAGATGGCAGCTAGTGATATTTTTTACAAGAAAAATTTTACATCAATATTTTTGGCCATATTCCTCCCTTCCCCCAAAAAAGAAAAAAACCCACCTCCAGTTCTGGGCATGTGTTAATGTGTGCATCTATCTTTGAGCACCTTAATCTTACATGAAGAGTTAGACTGTAAAGGTAGAAAGATTTAACAAATTATCTGTTCCTTAGCATGCTTCATTTAGTTGTATTCATCAAAAAGGACTAAAATTCTATCCTTAATTTGCATTCCTGTTTATTGTCCATGCAAGCACTCTATATATTGTCTGATGCACATAAAAGTAGTCAAAGTCTAAACATCTGCTTGCAATCATTTTTTGATATACTTTAAATAAATTGAGCTGTCTACCATATTTTGCAGCAACACTTGGAGCAACTTTGGCCAGGCATTGGTCAAAACCCAGGGTGTATATAGGATGTATGAAATCTGGTCCAGTTCTTGCTCAGAAGTAAGGCAAACTTGAACTTTAGTTGATCATTTAGTTAATTTTAGAGTAATATGAACAGCTATTTCCTGTTCATTTGATGAATAGGGGAGTGAAATATCATGAACCTGAATATTGGAAATTTGGGGAGGAAGGAAACAAGTACTTCCGACACGCTACTGGCCAGCTATATGCTATATCAAATGATTTGGCTACCTACATCTCAATCAACCAGTAAGACCTCTGTCTTTGAATATAACCATGAAACTCTTGTGCTCAAGTTTTAGATCCCCAAAACCCTTCCTTTTCTGTGATGGCAATTGACTAATTGTAATTCTGAAGGCATGTGCTACACAAGTATGCTAATGAGGATGTCTCCTTGGGATCTTGGTTTATTGGGTTGGATGTGGAACACATCGATGACAGGAGACTCTGTTGTGGCACCCCACCTGGTAATGTCATTTGCTATATGTCTGTATGCATTTACATTACAATAAATTAAGACGTAAAAATACACAGGAATCTAGCTTTCATGCTGAATTTGTTTCTTAAGTCTTACCGATGCTAAAATTTACTGTAGACTGTGAGTGGAAGGCTCAGGCAGGCAATATCTGTGTTGCCTCATTTGATTGGACTTGTAGTGGGATTTGCAAGTCAGTTGAGAGAATGAAAGATGTTCACCGCCGATGCGGTGAAGGTGAGAATGCTTTGTGGAGTGCTGAATTCTGAGAATTGATCTTCTTCCAAACTCAGGGAGAATCGACCCAATGGCTGGAGATGAGCATAATAGATTAAAGTAAAGAGAAATATATGTACTTTAAATTGTAAAATGAGAAAGACTTGGCCAGGAGGGGCTTTTGGGACTGGGATTCTACTCCATTTTAGGCAAGGAGAAAGGTCCAATAGCAATAATTGTTTATTCTTTTTATGCTTAGAGGGGCCATTTTGTAAGTTTGCCACGGCTAATGTAAGTCCCGAATAAGTTTCAAATATTGGGCTAGCATCTCTTTTCCTTTGCTTAATATAGTGTTTTTGTTTTTATTTTAGCTGAACTTTTGGTGAGATTCACTTTCATCACGATTGCTTGTGAAGTTCCTATGGAGTGGTCTGTCCTTTGATTGCTGAAAGTTTTAGCTATGCAGCCACGAATTGACTGCAAGAGTAAGCTATGTTTATAGTCTTCTAAAAAGGGATAATCACACGGTGGTTTTGTCAGGCAATAAACGTCTAATGGTATGTGTTTGTTTGGAAGGATGGAAAATAGGACCGTGAGATGAAGGAAAAGACGAGCTCTCCTTCCTCTCGTATTTTCCAAAATTTTATTCACAATTGCTTCACGTTATGCACACTCCTTTTCTACGACCCATAGTATCATTTGTCATCATGTTGACATCTGCAGCAACAATTTTGTGCAAATGGACTTACAGTCTGCTGCTAATATGTTTCAGCGTGCAGAATCAAAATTAGAAAATATGAGTCTTTTTCTTAGACGGTGATTTCCTTGGATGACATACGTGTTTATGGAAGACATGTAATACAAAACATACGGTAGAAAGGCAACAACAAATACTTATTATTGGTGCTAAAACAAATCTTCCCATCAAGCCGCAATCAGAAGAAATGGTGAAAGCCAGTATGCCATGAACCCAATGTCTGTTATTTTCCACCTACTGATATTGTGGTATAAATGCAGAACACTCTTAGTACATTCGTGGCAAATTGCCCCATGAGCAAGGGCCAAGGGTCCTGCCATTGTCTGTTTTGGTGGGAATCAATGAAGCCATCTGCTGCAGATCAAACCCAATATGATCATCTGTCACAACTGACGATGGCCCATTGGATATATCCCCGCTGTCAGTACACATCTCAGCTTGCATCGAAGGAGGAGGGACGGTGTTCAGCAGATTGGTCAAGTCATCAGGCATCGTGTTGAGCTGGTCTGCTGCTTCATCATTTGGCTCCAGTCCTGCGTTCAACCAAAAGATTGCATTAAGCATTCAACCAAGAAGGAAGGCAGAAACATGCGTATCAGTTGAAGAGAACCATGATTCTGACCAATTAAATTCAAAACTAATAATAGCTATAGAAAATGTATTGAAAGACAGGAAAAATGATAATAACAGATAGAAAGTGAACCTGGAGACAAAGAAAGAAGGATAGTGTGTCCATCAAACCCTTCAACCTGGAAAGTCTCGGTCTTTTCTTCCTCCAATGCCAAACGACTCTGCTTCCTTGAACTCTGTCCACTTTCCACAAATGCTTTAGCCTCCTGCCAAAGGTCCTCAAATATCCCACCTCCATTTGCAGGCAACCCCATTTGGACACCACCTTTATCTTCATATTCAAAACGATCTATCCTGTTACTCAATTTCCCATCAAACTTATTAAAATTAGCTGCAACATTACTCCCTAAGTTAATATTATTCTGGGATGGCAGTGGCAAGAATTGGCTTGAAGGGAGCTCCGGTTGGGCCACAGCAGTGTAAAGTTCGCGCATTTTCTGATTCTCTTTCTGCAGCTCCTTGTGGAACTCACTGCTGCTGCTGTTCATCAGGCCAGCGAGACTCATACAAGTTGCATTAGATGCTGAAGGAGAGGGCAGTGGTGATAAAGGCTGCGAGAACTGAGCATAAGGATTGGCATTGGACAAGGAAGAGACATTAGTGGTTATTGTGTTGTTATTGTTGCCGCTGCTGTCAATGCCGGTGAGATTTGGGGTGGAAGAGGAGCGTTTAAAGCGGAGAGGAGACTGGAGGACCGGAGGGTTTCTTGGGATAGACATGTCAAAAAGGGGAAGAGTAGGGAAAGCGTTGGTGGTAGGCGAGTGAGGAGAGACAGGTGGAGGGGTAGAAGCCGTGGGGCTGTGAGCATAATGGTGAGTGAGCGTGTGAGTGAGATCGTTTGCTGTTGGCGACTGAAGCTGTGTTGGAAAAGAAAAGGAAGAAGTTGGTGTGGTGGGTGTGGAGTTGTAGTGGCGGTGGTGCAAGCGTGGACTTAGTGAGTTCTGAAGCTGGGTGTCAGCGGAGAAACCTGCAGAAGCAGTGGTGGGGACTGGAGACATATGGGAATATTGGAGAGGGGATCTTGAAACGTGAGTGTAAGAATTGGTTGAGGTTGATGGGGATTGGAGTTGAGTTTGGAATGTGAAAGAGGGCGTTGAGGTGGTGTGCATGCGGTGGTGCTGGTATGGAAAATGGTGGCCTGGTGAGTACTGGGGTTGGACACCTGGTGGGTAAAGTGGAAGGCCCTGGCGTTGGTGCCTTTTGATTCTTGTATTCCAGTAGTTTTTTATTTCGTTGTCTGTTCTTCCAGGAAGCTGTGATCATAGAAAAAGAGAGAAAGACACAGAATAGTTACTCCCTGATAAGGAGCAAGTTTGTTGCCAATGAACTAGCAAGTAAGGAAGGTTAGTTGCAACCAGGTGAAAATAAATAAATAAATAATACCCAAGTTTATGTGTTTTTACTCAGCCACAGAAAACAGCCAGGGGCAGAAAGCCAGGAAACAGTTGTGCGTTTAAAAATCTGAAAGGGGAAGGGAAATTTTTTTTTTTTTTTTTTTTAAAACTATTGTAAGAGCAAAGCAACCAATGCAGGACTTGAGCCAAATGAAAAGAGAGAACTCATAAATCATTTTCACAACAGAAACAAATTAAACAACAATCTATATCGTTATGCCAATTGACTTTAATTCAATGAGTCCTCTCGAATTTGAATTTTAGTTATAGTAAATTTAAAATTAAAAAAAAAATTCTATGGTTGTATGTAAAAGGAAAAATAAACTAACAAAAGAAATAAAAATTAAATTAAGAAAATTTTATTGCTATAAACAACTAATTAAAACTGAAAACGATCACAAGCCAAGCTACTATTCATTCATACATAAACCCGCTCAGAAGGATGCATTAAAATTCCGTTAAAAAAAGGGTAAAAAAAAAAAAAAAACTTAAAAACAACAATGAAATCTAAAATCAGCCGTACCAGACTGGCCATTCGGGCCCATTTATTACCAAACTTTGCATGCAACTCAACGATAAGCCTCTCCTCCTCAGGGCTGAAAGCTCCCTTCTTGAGATTGGGCCTAAGGTGGTTGGCCCACCGGAGCCTGCAACTCTTCCCGCAACGGGCCAGCCCAGAGTTCCTCTGCACGGCGTTCCAGTTCCCTCCGCCGTGTTTTCCAACGTACTCCACCAGTATCGCGTCCTCCTCCGCCGTCCATGGGCCCTTCTTCAAGTGGGTCCCATGATCATCAAACCCTTTACCAACACCACCACCACCACCACCACCACCGTTGGTTACAACAACACTAACATCACCACCATCATCTTTGGATAATCCTGAGGACCCACCTTGGCTTTTTGGACCGTTGGTTGTGGTGGGAACCATTTGACAACCCCAAAAAGCTCCCTGAAACCCGACAAGCGCCCCTCCTAAAGGACAAAGTATAGATCTTTGAATTTCTTCATATGTTTTTTTCCCTTTTTTTTTTTTTGTCCTTTGTTTTCTCTTATTGTTAATCAATGTTAATGGGTGGTTTGTTTGTTGGGGAAATACAAGACAGAATGGTTGATTAAGAAGCTTGGAGATTGTGGTTTTTTGGTCTTTAAATGCTTGCTTTCCAGGTCATGCAAAAACAACGCGAGAAAATGTTCCAGGGAATTTGGTTGTTAAATCTTGGGGTTGGTGCAAGATTCTGGCTTTTTGGGAGATGGGTTTGGAGGGGTCTAGGCTCAGGGACCCACAAAGGGGCTTACCGATTGAGTTTAAAAAGGCTAGGGAGAGGGGGAGAGAGAGAGATCATCTCTTCCGGGTACTTCTCAACAGTTTTAATGGTAGGGCCTGTAATGCGCTTGCCATTTGTACACTTTTTTTTTTCACCCTCTTTTTTAAGGTTTTTTAACTCTCGATTTTGCACAGTCTAACAGCCACCTTATGGTTGTTTTTACCTTTTTATCTTCTCAGGAGGGGTTCTCGTCAGCAAAGGTTTTGCAATGTGGAAGTGGATACAGCCAAGCCATAGAAGACAAAGCTTTTGGCTTTGATCTTTTGACCGTTGCTAAAATGGGAAGGGCCATATTGGTAATTACAGGTAACAGCCTCTCTATATTGGGTTTGTGAGCTGGGAAGGCAAAGGTACACCTTTCCTAAATGATGTTAGACACCATTTTTTTTTTTTTTTAATTTATTTTGGACGATGAGATGAAGAGTCAGATTTGATCCACGACTCCCTAGAGCAGCTGGTTTCCTCCCCCCTTCAAGGATGCAAAGACAACGTGGGACATGAAAGAGACAGAGGTTGCGGCTCGCATGTTCAAGTTTGTGACCTGTATAAGCCAAATAGGGATTCTATTGTACTTAAATTTGTCTGGTAAAATAAAATGTAGATATTGAAGGGAAGCTTTTAAACTTCAAACAGGTACAAGGGCAATTGACTCTTGCTATTGTTATACAACTCATCTGTATGTGCAAATGTTCACATCAAATTATTTCCCCAATCTTAATAAAATTGGGTATTTTGGTTGAAAGATCAACTCCAAATTGGGATTTTGCTATTTTTTTTTCTAATGGATTAAAGAAAAAAAAAAGGAAAATTTTTACCACTAAATTAGTTATGAGTGAACAAAAAATGTTATATTTTTTATTTTATTTTTTTAAATCACATCCTAAAATATATGCTGTATTGTGTTCGCATCAACAAAAACTGAATCTTAGGATGGAAGTAGAAAAACCAACTTGGAGAGGCAACGTCAATCCACGCGGATTTGCCTGAACATCTATGGTTTATATCAAGGAGGCCAAGCGCGTTGTGTTGTCAAAATAGAAGTCAAGAGCCCACCAACAATGGCCCTTCTGCTTAACCAAACGACCAATTTCTCTTCTTCCAAATATATATTCGTTAGCTTGGAAACATTCATAATCTCCATTGAACTTGCAACCATAACGCTGCCCCATGGCATTGTTCTCAAACATATTCAGCTGTTTTGTGGAAGCCTCTGCATCCAAAAGATATGTCTGTGACGAGGATGCTTGTGTTCTTAGAACGCAGACTAAGAAGAAATCGGGCAACAAAGGATCAAAGTCAAAAAAAATAAAAAAATCAAGCAGCCTGAATTTGATTACTCGTTCTTCAACGGGAATGATATAAGTTCCTGGTGATTGCCTCTGTCCTTTCTTCGAGGCGGATAGTGTTGAGGACTCCTTGAGAGATGGTTTTTGAGTTGTGCGCTTTTTTACTTTTCCCATAGGTTTTTCGGTTGTGCCCTCTCTGTGTCTAGCCAACTTGGCGCAAATTGGTATTGTAACTGGTTCAAGCATTAGAAAACAGAACATCTGAAAATCAAGAGTATTACTATTTGTTTGATAAGTTATAAAAAAAAAAAAAAAATGGCAATCTTCTGTTGATATTTCAATGTTTCACTGCACAAAATTCTCCAATTAGAAAACTGGTGGATATCGCCTGGAACCTGTACAAAACATTTCACTAAACTTCTACAGAATCACCCTATACAAAACATGCTTTGGAGAAAATGTATTCCCCACGTACACGAGATTATCAAAATAGGTAGAGTTATGAGTTCTCCTTCAAAGAGTAATCGAACGCAAGAGTAATCTTATTTTTCGATATAAAAAGAGGTGTCTAAGTGCAGCAGATAACTACAGTCCATGCAATGCATTCTCATTGGTCTGTCTAATCTGTGGAGTAGTAACTAGAAGTTTAAGAGATTCATCTCATTCATAATTAAATCAGCGGATAATCATCCCATGAAGATCAATCAATAACATCTCAGCCTTGTCTGGATACATTCCAGCAATTCTTCCGAGAAGGCCAACCAACAAGTTTAGCTCATGATGAAGTCATTGAAGCTAGCAGGTAGACATATAACCGAATATAAAAACGATAACAAGTCTAGAGCTTTCATGTTTTCAGCTTCACCGGTGAATGATTGGCTTATTCTCATTATCATGGTTCAAGTCATTTTGACCTGGGAAGCAGGGCTCGGATACTCTCTTAACTCCTCTAGGGTTAGGCATCAAGCCCTACCCTAACTACTATTTACGTAGGACCAATTCAGCACCAGAAGGCAGTGTCCCACGCAGCCCATTTGCCAAATTCTCCAAGTATTCTCGAGAAGGGATTGGTGGGGTTCCGTTGGTGGAACACCTTGAAAATTTTTTTTTTTTTTTTGAGAAGGACTACCTTGAAGACTACAAGGGGCAAAGATTTGCAATGACGGGTCCATCAAATGCCAGTATCAAATATCTCCCTTCTGATTTGGGTTAATAAATGGCATGCATAATAATTATATGGCTGTTATTTTGTTTCTGGTAAAATACATACCCTTCGTAAAATGGAATATGCTAGATTTTAAATTCTGAATAAATTTTGAAAATTCAAGATTCTTTGTCTATATCACATACATTCCAGTGCACTTGTCTTGATTAACGTCAGAGCTGGGACGATAAGGAAACGCTCCTTAGTAATGAAGATCAAAGTAATACAGAATTGGGGATGGTTAACTTATTCAATAAATTATCAATGGGAAGCTCTTTGATAAACAATTTTTTTAATGTTTGTACCATGAACGTCATTTGATGTTTGTGAAGCAACTTCTGTGTTTATTCTGCATGAAAATAAACACGCGCACACAAAAATATACATATAGATGGTTATATGTGTGGAAATACATTAATCATCGTAAAGGTAGGTGCTGAATGCTCTGTATTGGGATTCTTAACAATTGGAATTCCTTAGCAAGGTTCAGGACAAACTACACGAACAAAATAGATATACGAGAACCTTAGTGGGGAGAATATATTCGCTACGTAAATATCATGGGGGCACGATGGGGGAATATGCACAGGAGAAAGAATGTGTGCTTTCATCATAAAAGAGCAAGCTTTGTTTTTATTATTATTATTTTTTAAAATGAAGGTCGATTGCTCCTAATCTCCGAAAGAATAAAAAAATCTTGATCGTTGGAAGCCTAGAAACAAGGGCTAATTTAGTAGAAAATTTGACCCATTTTTGTTTTTTCTGTGTACAGAAAGATTGCTGTAAATTGTGTTGATGAGCATGGGTAGATGCTCAATGGCAAATTGTATTAGTTGAATGGCGACTTTTTTTTAGGTCAGGTTCGCTGAAAATGTAAAAATGAATGTACTTTGCCTGCTTGCCATCATTGCAGCGGAGCAGAAACCCTTCGACTTGAATGCTCTAACTTGTTTGTTTTTTCTTGACAGGCGAAAGTGAATTTGATTACTTACTGCTGTATTTGAAAGTCAAATTGATACCAAAAGCGCAATTTCACAATTTTTTTATTTTACCAAAATTGCATAATTAACTAGTCCTGTGGTCTCAAAATAACTTAGCTTAGCTCAATGTGCCTTCCTTCGCACCAGAATGACTTGAGTTGAGTCTCTTTATCTTCCAGAACCAAAACTATGATTTTCCTACAATTCACAATTCAACGGCTTGGATTACAATCACTCGAATGCGTGTATGTGCTAAGGATAATTTCCTATTGTTGGGCAGCTCAATGAAGATTGATGGTGCAATTAAAAATTGGTTATACTGTATATTTATCGAAATTTATTATTTGTTTGATAAGTAAATTGCATTACTATTTGTCGAAAGTTCAAGAGTATTACTATTTGTTTAATAAGTACGAAAAAAAAAAAAAAAAAGCAAATGGCAATCTTTTGTTGATATTTCTATATTTCACTGCACAAAATTCGCAAAATTAGAAAATTGTTGGATAGAGCCTGGAACCTGCACAAAACTTTTCACTAAACTTTTACAGAATCAGACATAGCAAGCGACCTATACAAAACATGCTTTGGAAAATATTTATTCCCCATGTACACGAGATTATCAAAATAGGCAGAGTTATGAGTTATTCTTTAAAGAGTAATCGAACTAATCTTATTTTTCGATTAAAAAAAAAAAAAGTGTCTTAATGCAGCAGGTAACCATAGTTCAAGCAATGCATTCTCGATGGTCGATCTAATTTGCGGGGTATTGACTAGAAATTTTAGAAATTCATCTCATTCATAATTAAATCAGTGGATAATCATCCCATGAAGATCAATCAATAATATCTCAGCCTCTTCTAGATACATTCCAGCAATTCTTCTGAGAGGGCCAACCAACAAGTTTAGCACATGATGAAGCCATTGAAGCTAGCAGGTAGATATAAAACCGAATATAAAAACGATAACAAGTCTAGTGCTTTCATGTTTTCAGCTTCACCGGTGATTGCTTGGCTTGTTCTCCTTATCATGTTCGAGCCGTTGACCTGGGAAGCAGAGCAGGGATACTCACTTAACTCCTATAGGGTTGGGCATGAAGCTCTACCCTAACTACTACTTACGTAGGACCAATTCAGCAGCAGAATGCAGTGTCCCACACAGCCCATCCGCCAAATTCTCCAAGTATTCTCGAGAAGGGATTGGTGGGGTTCCGTTGGTGGACCACCTTGAAGTTTTTTTCTTTCTGGGAGAAGGCCTACCTTTACAAGGGGCAAAGATTTGCAATGCCCGCTCCAGCATGCATATTAATTATATCGCTGTTACCTTTTTTCTGGTAAAATACACACCCTTTGTGAAATGGATTATGCTGGATTTTAAATTCTGAATAAATTTTGAAAATTAAAGATTCTTTGTCTATATCACATACGTTCCAATGCACTTGTCTTGATTAACGCCAGGGCTGGGACGATAAGCAAACGCTCCTTGGTAATGAAGATAAAAGTAATACAAAATTGGGGATGGTTAACTTATTCAAGAACGTGTGCTTTCATCACATAAGAGCAAGCTTTGTTATTATTATTATATCAAAAAAAAAAAAAAAATCAAACTTGCTATATATTGTATTGATGAGTATGAATAGATGCTAAATGGCAAATTGTATTAGTTGAACGATGACTTCTTTACGTCAGGTTCGCTGAAAATGTCAAAACGCATTTACTTTGCCTGCTTGCCATCATTGCAGCGGAGAAGAAACCCTTCGACTTGAATGCTCTAACCTGTTTGTTTTTTTCCTGACAAGCGAAACTGAATTTGATTACTTACTGCTATATTTGAAAGTCAAATTGATACCAAAAACGCAATTTCACAATTTTTATTTTACCAAAATTGCATAATTAGCTAGTCCTGTGGTCTCAAAATAACTTAGCTAGCTCAATGTGCCTTGCTTCGCACCAGAATGGCTTGAGTTGAGTCTCTTTATTTTCCAGAACCAAAGCTATGATTTTCCTACAATTCACAATTCAACGGCTTGGATTACAATCATAAGATAATGCATGATCATTGTTACTGCTCCAATGTGCGTATGTGTGTTAGAGATCCTACAAACTCCTCCATTATGCCAAGGATAATTTCCTATTGTTAGGCAGCTCAATGAGGACCGATGGTGCAATTAAAACTTGGTTATGCTATATATTTATCGAAATTCGCTTAATTATAATCATATCCTCGTGTTCAAAAGGATCATAATTATAATTTCGAAAAATCTCCCACTAGTAAACAGGAAAGGGTGATATATACACTCAATTTGGAATTTTCCCTCAGCCATAAGCCGTCAACAGTAGTGGGACGGTTTTGGGGCTTCCATTTTCAACGGAGACAGTTGACTGGAATGGGTGCAATAACTCCCAACTCGGCTTTATTGGACGAGAAGTTGAGCAAATTTAAGACACTTCTCCACTGTAACCATGCTCTTACGTACTATATATACAACCCTCTTCCTCAAGGCACACTTCATCGAGCTAAAGCCTTCTTTTAAGCTATCAAAGCTCAGGCATTTGTCAAATGGCTTCTAAGTTGCTTCTTGTTTTGTTTCTTGGGGCCTTTGTTTGCAACATTGGTGCTAGGAAGCTTGTGAGTGATCAAAAGGTTTCCTTTGAGGATGAGGAGAACTTGTTTCATCGAGGTGGAGGTGGACGTGGATTAGGTGGAGGTGGTGGAGGTGGATTAGGTGGAGGTGGTGGTCTTGGAGTTGGTGTTGGAGCTGGTATTGGAGCTGGACTTGGTGGCGGTGCAGGTGGTGGTGCTGGAGGTGGCCATGGAGGGGGTGCTGGTGGTGGTTATGGCGGGGGAGCTGGTGGTGGTCATGGAGGGGGTGCTGGTGGTGGTGGTGGGGGAATGGGTGGTGGTCACGGAGGGGGTGCTGGTGGTGGTGGTGGGGGAATGGGTGGTGGTCACGGAGGGGGTGCTGGTGGTGGTGGTGGGGGAATGGGTGGTGGTCACGGAGGGGGTGCTGGTGGTGGTGGTGGAGGAATGGGTGGTGGTTATGGCGGGGGAGCTGGAGGGGGTTATGGCGGGGGACCTGGTGGTGGGTATGGAGGTGGTGGTGGGTTTGGCGGTGGTTCTGGTGGCGGTGGGGGACTTTGAGGAGAGATACCTTAAGGAAAGGCCAACATAATTCGACAAGCATCTACTAAGAGAGTCGAATTACTGCTGAAAGTACTGTTTTCTTACATATGAAGTGTAATTTTTCTTTAGTCTTTGGCTCGTCTTTTGTCTGACTGTCCTTCAAAAAAATAAGCTCTTAATGGCAAACTATGTTCAAGCTTAATCTCTGCTCTAATTATTATCAAATATCTTGCGTAATTCTCTCTCTCTACTTTTGCACAACCTAAAATGAAAAAAGCTCACAAGATTCAAATGAACGGTTATGATTGGGTGCAAGTAATCCAATTCTAGAGACCCAAAAGCTTATAAACATAATAATTTTTATATTATACATACATAGAACAACCTTAGGCAGATGGCTTTAATCAATTGTGTTTAAACGTACACAACAATTGGTCTGTAATAGCGTCGGAGTTAATTAATAAGGAAAAGAAAAAGTCATAACTAAGACATAAGAGTTGTTTTCGCGCTGGTGAGATTTATGAAAGTAAATTAATTATTAGATTTATTTGATATTTAGTACTTTAGGTTCCAAAGCTTATGATCGAAATGATGAATATTCTACATTCATAATTAAAAAATAAATAAATAAATTTGTGATAGCTAGAATTATAAATCTTGAAAGTCATGAATTTTCACAATTTACTTTTTTTTCAAAAAGATATAATAATAAAAAAAAAGAGACAAAGATTCCCCTATATTAGTAAGTGAAATAAATCTTCAGTCATAAATTCCGAAATCTTGAAAAAAAATCCAATTTGTTAAACAATGTTAAAAAAAAAAAAAAAAAAAAAAAAACAACTACCAGTTTCAGAAATGAAGAAATCCTACTAAAACTTCAAGCGTGAATTCTGAATTCTTTTACGTTTCTAGCGTCTCCATATTTGAACAAAAATTCAAATATTATAAAAGTAAAAAAAAACTCAAAAATAATAAAACTCTCCGACTTCCAGCCAATCCTGCCACGCAGGCAACCCCGTAGGAGCTCAGAACAAACATAAATAAAAAAAAAAAAGGAAAAAAGAAAAAGAAAAAGAAAAAGGAAGTCCAAATGATCATCCAATCCCAGGCTTAGGGGCAGCCTCCGTCCATCTCTTTTCCTTTGTTAATCGAAACCCTAAGTCCCTGGATCCTCTCTCAGGTCAAAGGTTCTCATTTCAGCTGCTATCAGGTCAATCCTACGCTTCCCAGAATATTATTTTCGCATTCGATTTTTTTTTTTTTTGTTTTTGGGTGTGTTTATGATCGTTTAATTGATTTAATTTATTAGTTTTTATTATGTGATTGGTCAAATCAGTGATCAAAGAAGCTGTATATTCACTCATTTCTCGAGCGTATTATGATGCTGAGCGTTGTACGGAGGAGAGTCGCCGCCACTGGAGGCTCGTCTTCTTCGGTTAGTAACTCATGGCGTTTCCTTTCTTTCTGTTTTTTCTTTTTCTTCTTCTTTTTTTTTTTTTTCGATTTATTTTGATTTTGATTTTAAATTAAGGTTAGATATGGAGGCAGTTTCGGCATGCCGCATCTCCAGCTAGAGCTTCCTCTTTTGTGGAGAAGGAGGTGAATATTTAGATTTCCAATTTCCTTGGTGCGTAGGGATAAGCGTTAGTGTTAGTGTGGGGACGGGTTTATGTTGTGCAGTAATTTACTTACCGTTGGATTAGATGACCTGCATAGGACGGTTATTTGATCCAATAATGTGGAGATTATCATCTGCCATTGTTTAGAAGTTAAAAAAAATTTCAAATTGTATCTGATAATTGAGTTATTTATTTATTTATTTTTATGATTTATGGTTTGTTTATTCCACGGGTTGCTATCAACTCACTGCAAACTCTCCTGCTTTTTGCCTTAGTTTGTGGTAAATGGATATGCTTTTATTATTATTATTATTATTTTAAAAAAAAAAAACTATGGAAAAAATGATGAACAATAAAAGTTTGATATGTTTAAGTTTATTTATTTGAGCAGGTTTTATTCTGTCAGAGAGGAATTCACCACATCCAGAACCTCAGTCACCTGATCTCTCCAGGTTGTCTTATAGATGGTTTTTGTTGCTTTATTGGTGACTAATTATTGTCTCTCACATGTATTAAATAATACAAATATTTTTGTTAATTTCAGGTTGTTTGGTTGGTTCAAGGCCCGTGAGGTTAGCTACACTTTCCATTTTCATTTTCTTATTGGATTTTGTATAATTTCTGTCTTTGGGATAAGAGTCTTGGATAGCAATTTATGGAACTGGGAGAAATTTAATGCAAGAATATACTTCTCAACTTAATTGAGATGCTTTGTATGCATGTTGTCTATGAGAACGTTTTTAAATAATGTTCATCAAGGA
Organism: Rhizophora apiculata; assembly: GCA_037832385.1. Lineage (NCBI taxonomy): Eukaryota > Viridiplantae > Streptophyta > Magnoliopsida > Malpighiales > Rhizophoraceae > Rhizophora > Rhizophora apiculata. Next base: position 12,519,620 of record CM075430.1, read on the forward strand.
GAAGCAGAAATATGGAATGTGTCTAGATTTGATTTTCCTGCAATTTTCCTTCCCATTATGGGTGCATTCTTTCCCACCTTTCATGCATTGAATGATGATAGAACCATTAAAGGAGATATGAAATGTTTGTGACTGTCAAAGAAAGTGGAAAGAGCTATTCATTCACCACTAATGGATACCCATTATAATGCTTATATTAGAGAAGTGGAAGTTATGCATCTTGAGATTCATCCTTGCAGAAGACTGTAGAGGAAGAAAGCTGTCAATTTTACCATGCTAGTAGTTTGGCAGTATGGTTTTTGCTGTATTCTAAATTTTGGCAGCAGGTATGGCAATCCTATGGAGTGGGGCCGTAGAAGTCAGAACACTTGCCATGCAGCTCTGGATATTGAGGGGAACTGAAGGGTGCTTTCCCCAAATCTTCTTTTGGAAGAGGTGGTCTGCTGGAGAAATCTAATAGTCTAAGGGGATCAAAGTTGTAGACAAACAAAATCTTGTTGGTTCCAGAAGGAGACAAATTTGAACCACAGGATCCAAAACTTAGAATAGAATGGACAAGATTGGGATGGTTAAGCGACTAATGTTCTTGTCCCAAGTTTTCTCTCAATGTTAGATAGAGGCACCGAGGAAGTTTTGTGCAGACATAGTGTTTCTGCCCATTATTTTTCTACTTATTTTCGTATCATCATGTGCAGGGATGCCCTTTCCAGGATCGAGCATGTGGTTACGAATCAAATGTGGACCAGGCTATTTTCTTCAGATAGTGGTGTGAGATTGGCCAATTTCTCTTGGCAAATTTCTTTCAATTCTGTGGACTTGTTCACTTTCATATCTGCATATGTGTATAGCTTTAGCATTGCCTACATATATGTGTGGGTGATGGAGGGGTGGATAAGTTTCTTTTGTTGATGGAAAATGCATGGCACATATGCTGGTCCTTGTTGGGGTTATTTTGATTGTTCATTGGTCAATCAATCTTTTCTTCATCCAGGACATTGTTGTTACACCATTCTTTGAGCCAATATTTTTAGTAGCTAAAGAGGAATTCCATGATGAAGAAACTTTTAACAAAAGCCAGTCCTGCAATCCCTTTTGAAGAATGTGCCGCATAGGAAAGTTCTTGCGTACAAAATGTTCTGAAGAAAGTGTTTAAAACAATTAGTGGTGGTAGAGAGTTCTTCAATGTGCCATACTACATAACAATCACACGGTACTGATATTGTTGTAATTCCCCTGCTTGACTGAAAACTTGGTTAGCATGCATCCTGTTCACATTTTAGATGGAATCAGACTGGATAGTTTCTTGTCTTGTACACAACATTGAAGAGGAAAAATATGGCCCATAAAGGGCCTAGCAATTTCTTTACATTGCACTTGTCTTATTTATGTTTTTTCAACTCTCCATCCTGTTGATTTTGGGTGTAGGAGATTTGGTTGATGCTGTTGTTCCCTTTATGGGTGAATCCATCACAGATGGCACTCTGGCAACTTTCTTGAAAAGTAAGTGTTCTCGTTCTATTGTTTTTGTCATTATTCTTTGCAAGTTATTTATTATGTATGATTAATGATATTTTTATTGAGCAGAGCCTGGTGACAGCGTGGAGGTTGATGAGCTAATTGCTCAGATTGAAACAGATAAGGTGGTGTTCTCGTACCTTTCCATCACCCTCCTCATGGTTAGAATGTGTTTTTATCCCTAAAGTGTTTGATGGTTTTTAGGTAACAATTGATGTTGCTAGTCCAGAAGCAGGTGTTATAAAAGAGGTAATATGGCTGTTGTTATTCTTTGTTTTCATATTTCTGATTCCTTGTGCTGGATGCAGCCTTTTTGGGAAGTGGGGCAGTATCAAATAGTTTGGATTTGCATTTGACACTTCTATGGTACTTTCTATGTGTAATTATTGGCAGTTTGTAGCCAAGGAAGGGGATACTGTGGAACCAGGGGTGAAGGTTGCTGTTATCTCAAAGTCTGGTGAAGGTGTTGCTCCCTCTGGGAAAATATCTGAAAAAACTGCACCTAAGCCATCTGCTTCCAAAAAGAAGGATGACGAGAAGCAAAAGCCTAAAGTTGAGTCTCCTTCCACTGTTGAGAAGCCTAAAACACTGGCAACACCACCAACACTTCCACCTAAACACTCAGCTACAGAGCCTCAGCTTCCCCCGAAGGAAAGAGAAAGACGAGTAAGCTGTATTTTTTTTTTTTTTTTTTGTGTTTTTTTATAGTTTAAGAGCCATATAATTCAGGTGGAAGAGAGTGTTTTTGCAAAGTGTATTGTTTTGTAACCCACCACCATCACGATAACAGGTGCCCATGACAAGGCTTCGGAAAAGGGTTGCAACCAGATTGAAAGACTCGCAAAACACATTTGCTATGCTAACCACATTCAATGAAGTTGATATGTAAGCTCTATGTAATTTTAATGCAACTGTTGGCCAATTACTTGCATCTCCTTTGTTTATATTAAGATTATTTAGCAGGGACTGTTTTCACAAACTTGATAGCACATTACGCATTCAAACTCACAGAATGGCTCCACGCTATTTTCAATGTCTTCAATCTTCTAATTGTCTATTTGTCTTTGTAAATCAATTGACACATCCTTTTGTTGGTCTTGTTCTACCCTTTTGCAGACTTGTAATCCTTGTGCAATTTTTCTTGCTAAAAGTGTTTATGCTATTTGGTCAAATAACTCATACCCATGGTTGTTGATTGATTCAAAGTTATTTTGGCATTATGGCTTACGCTGGCTTGAATTTTTTGTTTCAGATTTCATGGATCTTAAATGCTTAAAAAACTCTTTATTTACAATGTTGGGCTTTCTTTTTATTGTGCTGAAATTTTGCTCTTCTTGTGATGGTCTAATATTTTTCTCCCATGGATTCTCATTATTTTAGGACCAATTTAATGAAGCTACGCTCTGATTACAAGGATGCTTTCTTTGAAAAGCATGGGGTGAAGTTGGGCTTAATGTCAGGATTTGTTAAGGTTTGTATATCATTCTGGAACTTAAACAGTAATTTGCACTATCATGTGCAACAATGTGCATGTACTTATTATCTTTCTTTCTTGCTTTCTTTTATGCTTCTTTTCCTTGCTTCCATGGTCCCTCCTTCAGGCTGCTGTTAGTGCACTCGAGAATCAACCCATTATAAATGCAGTTATTGATGGGGATGATATTATATACAGAGATTATATAGACATCAGTATTGCCGTTGGCACGCCAAAGGTTGGTTTCATCTCTTGGATCTATTGATAAACTGATTGTTCTTTAATTTATTAGCACCAAAATTCAGAATTTGATTCTTAAAATTTATGTGCGCCAGTGTTTTTGTTTTATTTTCCTAATAATTTATTTGGTAACTCTTTGCATCATTTCCTAAAAGTGTTGCCCTTGCTATTTTGGCTTACTCCAAATGTGTCAGTGCAACAGATCACTTGGTTAGAATGCTAAAATTATGCCTGCAAATCTGGCTTAACCACTGTCGAGAATGAGATTGGTTTAACAAATATGTTTAATGATTAATTATTTAGTGTTTTTTGTTAGCCAGGTCTTTGCTACAATATGTACTTTTCTCAAAGTATGGATCAGGAATGATTCATGCTTGCATTCATTCTTTATTATCACCACCAATTCACCACACCTTTTCTTCCCAGGGTCTTGTGGTTCCCGTTATCCGCAATGCTGATGCAATGAATTTTGCTGAGATAGAGAAGGAGATCAACAACCTTGCAAAGAAGGCAAATGATGGAACCATATCAATTGATGAGATGGCCGGAGGTTCATTTACAATATCCAACGGAGGTGTTTATGGGAGCCTCTTGAGTACACCCATCATCAACCCTCCTCAGGTTTGTTGTTTTACTGGTATAGTAAGTTGATGTTGTATGTTTCTTTTTTTCTTCTTTAGCTTTCAATTTCTTCAAATTTCTGATCAGGACTTAATCATAAATCCAATAATTGAATGGTTGCTATGTCATTAATCAGATAAGCTAATTATGCTGTTTTATGGTTGCGGCGGTTCTCCAAGGTAGTGATACGGGGTGAATTTCATGGACCTTCTGGATCACATGCCTACGAGGACTTGTCTGCTTAGTTTAGCATCCATGTCTTATGTTTCTCTGGTCATCAAAATCCTCACTAATCGACTTTCTTTGACAGTCCGCAATTTTGGGCATGCACTCGATAGCGAGCCGTCCAATGGTTGTTGGAGGCAATGTTGTCCCAAGGCCAATGATGTACACTGCTCTAACATATGACCATCGCCTGATTGATGGAAGAGAGGCAGTGTTTTTCTTGCGTCGCATAAAAGATGTTGTGGAGGACCCTCGCAGGCTGCTTCTTGACGTATGAAGATCAATCTAGGAGTCTCCAATTTCGCGGTTTCCCTCCACTCCTACAATTGGATGTACTTTCATGGGATAAGAATAAACACGGCAAGTTTTGTAGGGTTTTTGTTGGACTCCCTGCTATAATGAGTTCTTCAATTGCGGCCTAGCAATTAAAATGAGAGACAGATGACATATTTCTTGATTATTCCCTGAAAGTGTAGTGATATTTTTCTATGCTTCATTTAAATCTCAAAAGAATCTTAGATTTTGGTCTAAGTCATGTATTTATTTACCCCATCGTTATGAAGATTAAATGTATCAATTAATAACAAAATCTAAAACAATACTGTTCTATTTGGTGATAGTAATTACCATCGGAAGGTTTGATATTTCCAATAAGATGTAATGGTGCATTTATCTGCATCGATAATTAAGCTAAATTCTTGCGGAAAGAAATTCGTGATGCTCATACCGATGGTAAATCGAAATGTTCAATTCGAAGAGTATTTTCTTTGTATGGTATGCTAAATAAAATGGTTAAGATGAGACATTGCTGATTATTTTCGTATCTTTAAGAGCGCAGAGAAACGAACTACCAGTGAAGCTCCACATATCAGTCAATAACAAAAAATTTTAGAAATTCAAAAATTTTGAAAATACTGGAAAATTCCAAAAATTGTTAAATTAAAGAAAAAAAAAAAAGAAAAAAGAAGTATCCAATCATAACACCTCACCATCGTACAAAAAAGGAAAAATCGAGATTTCATGAGCAGTTCAATTTTATAAAACAAAATTGTATAATACATAGAATACCAAATTATTTAAAAAATAACTCAAAATTCTTGCACATAACAATAAGAGTCTGCCCATATAGCTGCAACTTAAAGGCAATTCGCCCCCCCACCCCCCCCAACCCCCACCCCCACCCACACAAGCTCTACCATGCATTCCTTCCAGAGTTTTAACAATGGCAACAGAACGCAGTGGGTACAGACATTGCCATCTTGATTCCGTCCCTGACTCTGAATAGCATCCTCGTGTTCGCGCTCATCCCTCATGGGATACGGTTTGAAAAGTACAATGAGGTATAGCCAAAAAAAAAAAAATCTACAACAAATCTTTCCTTGCCTAAATTACTTTGATTTTTTTATCCATGGGGGGTTTAACAGGGGCAAGACAAAAATTAGATTCTGACTTCTATGCCTTCCTTTAACAAGCGCTCTTTCACAGACTTGATGGGGACCTGCAAAACCACCAAATTGAGGTTAGCGAAAGTATAAACAAATGGATCACCATCTCCAAAGCTCTGTAATCTAATTAGAACCTTTATGATGATCTGGACCTGGTGATGTCAACAATATAATATTTTCAGTTATCAATAAAAGGGAGAGCGAAAAACTACTGCTAATTATATGTAGCGTGGCCAACTCCAGTTGGGCCATTACTTGCATATTTCAGCAAGCAACACTTTTCATAAAGTGGGAGGCAATGAGAAACTCAAATGATAATAAAAATATCTGTTTTAAGATTTTAGAACAAACTCAATAATTACATGGTCATACCTCCTTTCTATGGAAAATGCCAGCAGCAAGGGCTGCCGATGCATTCGTTTTTGTGAAAACCTCTGAGAAGTGCTCAGCAGCACCTGCACCACTACTTGCAATTACAGGGATGCTTACAGAATCTGATATCAACTTTATTAAATCTATATCAAATCCAGTCCCTTGACCTGAAAATATCCAGTTTGCCAAAAAAAAAAGAAAAAAGAAAATAGTCAGTTTGTACAAATGAAAAAAATACTGCCATCAAATTTTTTTCCAATGTATTTGAAGGTGGTTATATAACCATAATTCAAGCTTAAGCAAGATGATTTGTGGAACCAGTCATGCCACTGCCAATCAATTCATATAATTGCCATCTCGGCATTACCAAATGCTTAGAAAGCTAATATAATACAACGATGACATTCGATAAGAAATCCTGGGTCCCTACCATCACAATCAATGCAATTCAGCAATATTTCTCCGGCACCCAGCTCTTCAACTGCTTTTGCAAGTTCATAAGCTCCAATTGGTCGTCCTTCTCGCCCACCATTAACCTTAAGACATGAAAACAGAAAAACCAATTTGAATTTGCCGCCTGCCTTTGTATAATCCAGTGGTATTTAAATGACACAGCCACTAGAAACCCAACATCCAATCCGGTCAGGGAAATGGTGATTATGGAATACGACCTGCTTTAAAACAGTTGATAATGCAGTGTGCATCAGGAGTTTCTCGGATATACCTTTAGATTTCCTCATTAAGATTTTCTTTGATTCTTATTTAGTTTATTTATTATTTATTTAGCAGTTTAATTTAGGTGGAACTGTTCCAACAGTCATCTTTTAATTTCAGGGCTTTTATTTTTGCCTATGAATAGGCCTCTTATTTATTTTCAACAGACAAAGCTTATTGAGTCCTGGATTTCAGAAAACTTTTCTCTTGGTTGCATTTCTCTTCTTTTTCCATATCAGAATTTCTTCTGGTTTTCTCCCCTTATGCCTTGTCTCTCACCCATTTCCCCTATTTCTCTAACCTGTCCTACACCATACAGTCCAACAAATAATAGTAAAATTAGCTTCAGTTAACAAAGCAAAAATATCAAATTAGCTTGTTAAACTGTTCCCCACAACTTCAATGTAAAATAACATCAGGGAATTAAAGAAACAGATAAGAAAAGGGTGTTCCAATGCATAAGGGCCCACATTAGAGTCTAAGGAAGGGTCAAATTTATGAACCCAAAACCTCGTGTTTATAGAGAGGATGTTTCCATGACTCGAACTTGTAACCTCCATTTTAATATGAACCAAATCAGATGAGACAAAATTGGTGCATATGTATCTTCAAGCCCCTTCATCCTCTCCACTGCTATAAGCATACTGAAATGCCATATGAAATTGGAGAAGGTAACCCAGGACAAGTTGCTCTTATTTCTAGATATTCCAGTTTCCTAGATTACGTGTTCACAATGCACTGAGTACAGCAAACTAAAATCAAACTACACCTGCCCAGAAAATCAGATTCAAACTTGATGAAATGTAGAAGAGAGAGAAATAAGACTTACTGTACACTGATACCAGGCATATTCTTCTCCATTTGGACCTGAAATCAAGAAAAAAAAAAACAAATTTCTTGACCAATCTGATCTAGAAAGAAAAATACTTCTTCTCTGTCTCTCTGCCCACTCTCTCTCTCTCTCTCTCTCTCTCACACACACACACACACACAAACACACACCTACATCTCTCTGTGGCATTTCAGCAATAGCCTTGCTAAGAGACTCCTTCAAGAAGTCTTGGCAGAAATCTTAGTGAAAATCACAAGTTTGAGAAAAAGTTAAACAAAAATAACAGATAGAAGCAGCTGAAGTTCCAAAATTTCTTACTGATATTCATGTCACTTTTAGTACCATTATTGTTTCAAACCCACTCATAAATTTTGCATTTGAATTATCCGGGAACTTAAAAGACTTTCAGTACCAAAAATAAATATTTGTTGTACCAAAAAGAAAAAACCATGCAAAAAAAATCCTGACATTGTATACATCTGTAAAATAGCAAATCTGAAGCAATGAATAAAGTAAGCAGAAAGAACTTCTGACCTTGATCAGTTACCCTAATGGCCTTGAACTCCACATCACTGGGATGATTGAGGTACACTCTACGAGGATCAATGCTTACAACCACTGCCTGCAAAAGGTATGGCACCAAATCAATCAGTATTATCTATGTTTTGTGACAACACTGAAGCCATTTCAAGATACTAAACCACTATAAGCAATATACAAGCAAGCTATGCAAACATACATTTAGATCAACAGATCACTCTGGATGCTACCCACATAAAGTAGAAAATCATCTAGATGTACCCAAAAAAAGAAAAATTAACTAGAAACATCAATTAACACAATTACCTGTCATCTTAACATGCCAAAACCTCATATTTCAACCTCAACATGACAGTCAAATATTTTATTGAAAAGCTTCGCCAATTTTTAGGAGAAAAATAAGTAAAAAAGACTCAAGAAATCACAAGCCAACACAAACTGCCCAGCCCAACAAATGGAAGGTGGAAGATATAGCAAAAAAAGACACAAAACATTGACAACACATTATGCATCTTAACATACCAAAACTCCCATTTTAATCTCAATGTGACAGTCACACAGGAAAACTTCAACAATTTTAAGGGAAAAATTATGAGGGACAGGAGAAATCACCAACTGAAATGAACTTCCCAGTAAAATGGAAAAGCAAGAAAAAGTATAATACACAGAAAAACAAAGAAGGCCTATTAGTATTTCTAGTGCACCAACACATGCAGAACAAAAAAATTAAAATCACTATTTACCAAACCCTACAATAATGAACGGCAAAAAGGGTCATGATTTGCGGCATCGAAATGAAACCTTCTTGTCCACTTTTTTTTTTTTTATTATTATTTTTCTTTTGTTGTTTCAACAAAAGCCCTTACATTTCTTGGTAGCACAGATCCTTGCCAATTAATGTTGTGACTTAAATGGACAGGAGTGAGAGGATGAGCACACACCAATCTAGATGGTAAATTACCTGATTCCCGTATACTCTAGATATCTGTTCAATGCTGCTCTTTCCAGTCTTTACCTTAAAGGAGAATTCAAGAACTGTTAGAAAGGACTGTCAAGCAAAAATACATTGAGAGACATAAACAGAACTGCTAAGTAAGTTGGTATTGGAAAGCACTGCATACTTTAGATCTTAAATATTCTTCTGCAGCATAGACTGCATCACTTCCAATAGAAATCTTATCAGCCCCAGACCTAAAATATTCTGAAGCAACTTCCAAACTAGAATAAAACCTGAATAGACAATCACTGATGATTAAGGCCAAGGAAAGGTACTGGATTCATGGATTCATTAAAATGATCCCCCATACAGAAGTTCAAATGTATATCATACAACAGAGGGTCATACCTGCCATTTGCATCTGTAAAATCCCTAACTCCACCTCCAACCGTCAATGGTACAAAAACATTTTCTGAGGTGTATCTCAAGACCTTCATAAAATAGCAAGTGGATGAAAAAGAGAGACCAATGAGACATCTCAAGAAACGAAAATAAAAGCTAAAATATCTCTTCTTATCATTTAGCATGGCATTGAGAATGTTAAATAACCAACCTGTAGCATTGGCAAATCGCCTAAAGGGAAGTCACGGAAACCGGTTATATTCAGGAAGCTGACCTGAAATTCATTCTATGATGTCAAACATATGATCACCACTCCAAAGATGGTATTAACTTTGCAAAACCAGCAGACAGCCTACCTCATCAGCCCCATCTCTGTAATACTGTTCGGCAAGCTCCACTGGCTTGCCAAGGTTTCTAACCTGCAAAATTTTGCACCGACGGAAACTGTTAATAAATGTAATTTCATTTAGTTACAATTTAGGGAATAATAAGGACAAAACAACCCAGTGTATAGGGCAACTTTAAATAAATTTCTAATAAATAGCCCCAAAAGAAAATCATACACAGTACAGTGAAAGCATCTTACACAAAATTATTGTAATTTTTCACCACCAGAAACCCCAACATTGTTTTCTAACATTCAACATGCCTCTACAAATAATCAAACCTTCAAAGCCATAAAAAATAAAATGTGCCTCAAACAAGCGATGTTCTTTGTACCTCATTCTCTTGTGTATTTTCCCGCACATCATATTGATCTCCTTTGGTTACAACAAGATCTCCTTTATCATTTGCTCTCACATCAAGACAAGCAATTACCTGAACAGCAGCGATATCAATCAGTACAGATGTTTTTCATAACAGTTGTTTTGTCCAAGGGTATAAAAGCAATCATCAAGGCAAAAAAGAAATCAATTTATTGAATCATCGTCAATAGTCCATGGAAAATGTTTACAGAAAAGAAAGAGGCAAACCAAGTATGAAAATAGACTGCCAGTTAATGAATATTACCCTCTTTGCAAGTTCTGATGCCTTTACTTCTGTAGCCTTCTGTCTTCAAATTAAGTTTTCATCCAATTAGACAACTTATAAAGGCATCAATAGAAGTATCAGATGCAAATTTAGAGGTAAAAGGGCTACCTTTGCCAAAGATGATTTAGGAAGCAAAAACCTTCGCAATATTGAAAGGCCAACATCTGTACCATATTTTTCTGATATAGTTAATCTTCAGAAATGGGTAATTCATAGAAAAGGTAGCAGATGGAAAAAAGATGAAGTGGGAAACACATGATGTCCAGGAATAGAGAAATACCCACACCCTGTTGGGAGGCTGAGGGGAATTTGAAAAGGGGATACTTTAATACATTTTCCCTTCCCACATATATAACTTTTTTGTGAAAGACTGTAGAAGCCAGTGACTTCCCATGAAAAAAACCAGGGTAGGGGGGTGAGCAGAGGGTACCTATAATGTTCCTCATTTGGCATAGTGAGGCTGAAATTGAACAGCTTCAGAAATCATAAGAAAAACTGGAAAAGCAGCAATGAGCAATTGCTTACCTCCACTCTTCTCAGGATGGAACTGAACAGCATACACATTTCCCCTTCTAATAGATGCTATGAAATTGTCACCATAATCACAAGTGGAAGAAATCCAGTCTCCATTTTCATGTGACTAAGAACGAAAAAGGTGCTTAATCATGGTGATATGCATAGTAGTGATTCAAATAGCAAAACGGAAAGAATCTACAGGAATTTGAACACAACAACATGCATATCAAAGATTCAAGTAGCACATGTACTCAACAGCCTCACAATCAAATCAACAAGATCACGTAAAAGACAAACTCACTGGCATGGCACGGTATGAATGGACAAAATACAAGTGGCGATTTCCAATATCATCCAAAATTCCAGAATCTTTTGTAATTTGCAATGCATTCCATCCAATATGGGGTACTCGGAAACCATTTGAGGAGTCAAATCGCCCCACCACTCCAGGGACCAAACCGAGCCCTTCCACTGAGACCCATGTAAAACAGTAAAAGTTCCATATAATTATAAGACACAAATACAATATGAATGCACGCATAATACCTGAGATAAAAATCCTTTCAGACAATGGAACCAACCTTAATACCTCTTCACATTCAAAAAACAACTATTGTCATCCCCACAAGTCCCTTTTATTTCCATTATACTTTATGCAACACCATTTTTAAAGCTTGACAAATAAAGTAGCAACATATGAATCAATAATCCACTAGAAAAATTGTGACTTTGAGGACATAATGAAAACACCAACCTGGACCATTCTCCTCACTGGAATCAAAAAGCAGTTGAAGCCCAAGACAAATGCCTAAAAATGGACGATCCTTCTCAATGTAAGCACGCAATGCCTCAGCCATTCTGCACTACCCCCATATATAGCAAACTCACCAATAAAGTCAATTAAAAAAAGAAGAAAAGAAACGCGGGATTCAAAATATCAATTCCAGAAAGATAATAACCCGGTATTGTTAAGCACGTCCATGGCCGGTGCAAAAGCCCCCACACCTGGAAAAATCAGACGGTTTGCGTTTAAAATGTCCGCCGGGGATTGAACCTGCAGTTTAAACAAGGGAAATCAAAAAGAGAAACAAAAAAGAAATGACCAGAAAAAAAAAAAAAGAAACGAAAAAGAAACACATTCAATTATGATCTTGTTTTCTTTTTAGCAAGCCGAGACAGAAGAAGGCGTGTTTGGCTTAGTTATAGATATAAACTTACATCTTTGATATCGAAGCCGAGATGGCGGATAGCGTTTCTAACACTACGGACATTTCCGGCACCGTAGTCAAGCAGAGTCACAGCTGCGCAAATCGAAAAACCAAAAATAAAAATTGAAAAAAAAAAAAAAGAATCGAAAGAAAGAAAGAAAGAAGGCAAGATAAAAAAGAAAAGAAAAGAAAAGAAAAGAAAAGAAAGCACAAAAAAGGACGAAAGAAAGCAAGAAAAAAAGAAAAAAAGAAACAGAGAAGAAGAAAGAGACTTGAGTCGCTAGAGGCGGAGGCGCGGACGGAGAGGTATCGCGGGGGCTTGAAATTCGAAGAGAGGCGGTTTTTGTGGAAATTCTTTGGGAGAGATAGAAGAGAAGAAGACGATAGTGATAAAACTTCGAAATTTTTTGAAGAAGAAGACGAAGAAGAAGCTAATGTCGCCGCCGCCGCTGCTGCCGCCATTTGCAGCGCCACCAGATCTCTAAAGTCTTCAGTCTCAAAAAAACTCGTAGTTTGAACTGAGCTCTGAAAGCTGCAGAAGTCAATTAATAGAAAGCAAGAATTTTAGCTTACTAACGACGCCGTATCATGTTTGCTTATTGGGCTCCCGTTGAAAATGCAATGGGCCTCACTGGCCCATAAAAATGTTTTTGTGAACTTCAGTTGGCCTTTGTTTCGGCAAGTTGTATTCCGCAGGCCCATCTTCTTTATTCTTGTTCTCCAGGCTATGTAATTTGCAAACAATGGGCATTTCTGTTGTTTTCCACTAGGAAACTCTTTTTTTTTTTTTTTTTTTTAATTGTAGTTGTTACAAACCTCCTTTTTGCTTTTAGATAATGATTTGATATCTCTAATTTAAGAATTAAAATTCTTAATCAATAAAGTGTTTCCTTATATTTTTGATATATGAAGAAAAAATTTGTTCTCTTGAATAAATATTTTGGTTTAATTTAATTTTAATTAAAGATTAATATACGAAAATTTTTTAAAATTATTACAAAATTTTTTCCTTTACTTAAATAAAATCTTTGTTCTGTTTACTTAATTTTGGAAAAGTGTAGTGCCTTGAACTTCAATTGTTATGTTTTCATGTGTTCAAATGATAGACGTGGCATAGAATCTTTACTAGCTGACTTGCTCAAAAGAGCCGCTTTATTGAGACAAGGAATATGGGGGACCCCGAAAGTTAAATCATGGCCTAAGCATTCAATTTCTCAAAAGGAAAAATATTCCACGACGCACTAATAAACTTTGAAGTTATGCCGCCCATAATTTCTTAGTGGGCTCAATTATAAAAAAAAAAAAGAAAAAAAAAGGATAGAAATAAGATTTAAATTGTCGAATTTACATACAAAATCAAAAATAATAATAATAAAATTATGATAATTAATTATAATTAACAATACAATTTAATTTTTTTTGTCCACTATATTTATTAATCTCGTGTCATCCAAACATTCCTGTTATTCGGCTGAACAATAAGCATTGAAAATCATGCTACAAGTTCAATCAAACAACACGGGACAATACTAAATACATGGGCTTATTAACCCTTTTGTTTGGGTTCAAACGTTTGAAGCTGCATCTCACGTTGGTTCTACCGACAACCGACACATTACGCGCAATCTTAAATGACTGGCTCGGCGTTGAGCGCATTTAACGTGGAAGATGTCGCCAGCAAAAACAAAGGTCTAGGTTCTTTTGCGGGACATGTAAAAAAAGGGGTCTTGACCTTCCGACTTGGCCGACTAACACATCTCCCTTCTTTTTTACATAAAATTTAGACCTCAAAAAAAAAAAAAAAAAAAGTCTGCTCAGAAAGACAGAGAACCCCACAACAAGATCATTGACATTAGAGATTATTATAATCACTGAGCAACTGACTTGATAAATTATAAGTTGGCCTTAAGCCATAGCACATGCTTAATCTCGAGATTGGTCTTAATTAGCAAACTTAACGTGTTTCTCACGTTGTGTATGAAAACATAAAGAGGATATCGGGGGACAATGTCGGAGGATGTAACTTCTCATTAACTTTTTAATCTTGACATAAATGGAAGGCTGACTTAGGATGAGACGCAAGCACCCTTTCTATGGGCAGTATGTTCGGTAACCCTTTGGTCGGCAGTCTCATCAACAACGAAGAAGAAGTGAGAGAGGGAAGGGAGGAAGAGTTCAAAATCCCGAAGCCTGTGCCGTATGAGGAAATGTACATGCCGAGTAAACTGGGTACAAATTCAATGGCTCGACGGTGTGAGAATATTTCAATTCAAACTCACGAGAAATGTGACAATGGATGAGCCAACGAAACTGCAAACCTCACAAGGCAAGAGACAAGAAGCAGGGGCGTTTCACATTAAAAGCCCCCACTTGTCCACCGGCCCAGAAAGATTAGATGGACCAACCACCATGGAATTTTTATTACATCCAAAGAGTTCCATCATCACCTGCCTCGTATAGGTCAACGCCGGGTGCTCAAAGCTCTTTTAGATAAAGCCAACAAACCTTCCAGATAACCAAAAAGCCATTGCTATTAACACAAAAATATTATAATCATGGAAAATATTTCGCATATCTACATATTATACTATTATACCATTATGACCACTTATTACTTTTCTTTTTTTTTTTGTCATTTAAGGTATAATTATAATTTAATATGAAGGGTGAAGACTATAAATATGTAACTATAATATTATAAAATTGGTATCCGCTCACTAATAAAATTTCTTAAATAATCATGTGAATCTCAAGCAAACAAAACCTTTAAATTTAAATAAAAGTGTTATGAAATTAAAAAAGAGCTAAAGATATATATAATTTTATCATTATTTTTATAAAAAAATTAATTTTGTCATTTAAGCGGTGATTATTAAATGACAATAAAATAATTTTTTTTTATAGATGTGACACATCTTTAATCCATTGCGGTACTGCTGCTGAGATTGCTGGGCAATGATTTTCGTGTTGTCTAGACAATCGTCGGTAACCTTGTCCCCCCCCCCCCCCCAAGCCCTTCTTTGTAACAAATCACATAGTCCAAACCCATTAATTTCGTAATGCCCTCTTGCTGAACATAGGCATGTAGCCTTTGTTGCAGCAAGTATTTGATGCTTTCATGGTCTGTTTTGATTACAGAGCGTTGACCTTCCATGTCGTAGCGCCATTTGAATACGTCAAGCAAGATGGCGTAAAACTCCTTCTCGCACGTCCCTCTTACAAATCCCAAAAAGGGGGAAAAATATTTTTTCTGTGGACTTGCTTCTAGTTGATGCCTGGAAAGAAGGAAGCTAACATAGACTTCAAAACCAAAAAATCTGTGAATTGGATCGTCTCTGTTCACACTGGAGGTCTACACCCAAAACCAGATTAACCCAGTAGAATACTCTGTTGAAAAGCAAAGAAAGGTTGGCAAATGCCGGTCGTCAATTGGCTGTTCTGCTTCACAAAGTATTCATTTCAGCCATTGGGTTGCGAATCTTGAAGTAAGAAATGTTTGCCAGGAACAAAGGAAAAGAAAAAGAAGTGGAATTTGCGAATGAAAAGAATAGGAATAATCATTAACAGTGTGAAAATTTGGATTTTCTGAAACAAAATCATTTTCTGGACTAACGTTAGAGTTACTGGTAATTCTAACACTTTCAAACTGTAATTGCAATAGAAAACCATCATCAACCATTGAGCCTCCAGGCTCATGGTCAGAAACAACTGAAATTGAATGCAAGGACGACAATGTCGTTGCAACTGAAGTTTCATCCTGCAAGATCATATCATTTTCGTCAAAAGATTCCATGGATTCCGTGATGTCACTGCATCTAACCGTAATCCAGTCTTCTTCCAGAACCCAATTGGCTATATCTGAAACTGATGGACATACAATTAACTTCTTGATCCTTTCTGCTGGAGAATTGGGAGTACAACCTTCAGGTGTCAAACTCTGAGGACTTTCCGTGGAATCCACTGAATCCCAGAAGGCTTGATCTAGCACACAACTTGGGGAATTCATAGTAAAGTCTTGGAATTCCTTGGATTCCAATTCCAATGCATCAAGAAATGGATGACCAAGTAATTCTTTTGCCGTCCATCGCTCTTTCGGATCTCTCCTGAAGCACTTGCGCAGGAAATCCTTGCCCTTCTCTGATAAGCAGCTGGGAATTTCGGGGACTTCATCGGAGAAGCCAATTCTATACAAAGCCGTTACTGGGTCACTCAGCTCGTTCCATGGAGTACGCCCGGTGGACATTTCAATTACTGTGCACCCCACAGCCCACACGTCTGCAGGGTAGCCCTGCTCTTCCCCGCGGGCCACCTCCGGGGCCATGAAGGCCGGTGTACCAGAAAATACTGACATGGCAGCACCGCCATTGCTCGCTAATTCCATGAATTTGGCACAACCAAAATCAGCAATTTTCGCTCCATCTCTGTGAATCAAAACGTTCTGGCTCTTTATGTCACAATGTGCCAACAATGCGTCAGTATGCAAGTAGTCCAAGCCTTGCAAGATATGTCTTGTGTACAACCTTATCATAGGCTCAAGTAGCCGACCTCCTTGCCTCCGAATCACCTCGTGGAGCGTGCCGCCAGGGACGTACTCCATGAACAGATTGTACATAGGCTTCTTGTTTGCTGTTGTTATGTTGAAGCCAATGTAGCTGACAATAAAAGGGCAGGTCAATCGGGACATGATATGTTGTTCCCTTCGCGGGAACATAGAGCGAGAGAGCTCAACGGACTTGACCGCCAATAGCTCACCCGAATCGACAGACGTAGCTAGTGAAACCGTGGCCGTGGAGCCACGGCCGATGACTGGCCCTCTAGACCACTCCATTGAAGAGAGAGAGAGAGAGAGAGAGAGAGAGAGAGCACCTTAGGAAAGGAAAATGCTTGGGATTTAGGTATTGGCTAGTGTTCATGCAAACGTGGTGCCATATATGTAGATTTATACGACTTGTGCCATATTACATCGGTCTCAAACTATAGAGAAATTAATAGAAATAACAATCAAAAGGGTAGGACCAGCATTGAGATATAAAGGACATTTTTACATCCAATTTTCCAACTTTGTAATAGGAACACGCCTACTAAACACATTCTAAACGTTGATACATATTTCATTGTTATGATTATTTTTTTTAATTCATACACTATGATAATTATAATTATTAAATATATATTTATAAATTTCATTATTTAATTATAATTATATATATTTAAAATAAAAAAATATAATTAACAATTATAAAAATATAATAGATGAATACAATTCTATCACTTGATTTTTTTATATCAAATTTTAGTTGATTAGATAAAATTATGAAAATGGTGATTTATGTATTTAAATAATTTACTACTTCAAAGTCCATTTTTCAAATGTAAATCTATTTAGTTATTTCCTCGAGTGTTGAGCCGCTTGGCATGCGTAGGAGGAGCTGCGACAGCTTGGACGCCGCTGGGCGGTGAACGCTTGAGCTAAGTTTTGAATAAAGGCATCCAAACGAAGACGTGTGAGCACGTGCCCAGATGGCGTGATTAGTGGGATGATAACAGGGGAATATCGCTTTATCTGTGGGGAAAGAAGTGGACTTTGCGGCGGCAAAAAGCCGATTATTACATGAACCGCGTTCTCAGTTTTAAACTCTGGTCGTGCGCTTTAAAACACGTCTCAATGTCGAAGGCTCAATGTACATAATTTTATTTTTATTATTGTTTTCGCAAAGAATTTATTTATATTTTTAGATCAAACTCGCTCTTTGCTGGCTTGAAAGGCGTTAGGCAACTGTTAACTTTGTTAATAACATTGACCAAAGAAAGAAAAATTTGTTATAATATCATAGAAGCAAGAGATTTTATTTTGGCTTTGCATGGCTAATGGCTGACATCGAAGAGAATGACAACGTAAAAAAGACGACCGAAAAGGAGTCAAAATCCCCCTTCTTTTTTTTTTTTTTGAGAAAAAAACAAAAAAAAAACCTCCTATCAGGGTCCAGAAGACAAAAAAAAAAAAAAAGAAAAGGTACCCCATAACATTGTTGACCGATTTGTGAAAAACAAGGAAACAGGAAGCAAACGGTGTGTGTATTCAACGATTCAACTGAAAAAATAAGTGGGTCTATCCAACAATGAAGCAACATGTGCTCTTGGCCACTGTCTGTCAATTGGAAATCCGCAATGATTTTGTTTGCAGACAAAAACGCGTGTTGACTCTGGTGGTAAGGTGAAATCAAAACCTTCTGCCTTTGGTTGGTTTCTTGAATCGAAAAGTAAACTTACTAGTAATCCAGGAATATTGCTCTTTCTCTTTAAAAGGAAAAAAAAAAAAAAAAAAAAAAAAGGAAAAAGATGAAGAAAAAGGAAAGGAAGTCTTATACTTCAAAAGCTGGTTTTAGGCATTTATCGATAGCGTTAAGGTAAACAAGAATTAAAGTTTGCTTGAGTAATGTACAGGTGATTCCAATTTGTAAGCTGGTTTTTGGCAAATTCCCCATTTTCACTTGTTTTTCCCTTTTTTTTTTTTTTTTCTTTTAAAATCCCGCTATCTAGTGGGGTCACTCACGGAAGGCATTCTTTTCGGCTGGTCGGTTCCTGCCTCCATCAATCTAGATGCAAATGTAACTAAAAAGACCATAATCCTAACCTTTCTAGCTGTATAATTCAGTTTACTCAAATAAAAAAAAAAAAAAAGGTGTCTCCGAGACTAATTCATCATCCCAAATATCACATATTACAAGTGGATTTGTAATTAAATTATTGTCTAATTTCATAATTTAGAGGCCAATGTATCAAACAATTTATTAAATGTTTACAAAAATTTTATTCTTTACACTACATCCTTTGAAAACCAAATAAGCAATAAGAAGGTAAATTGTACTCGGTGTTGAGTTGAGGAATTCATTGGCATAGAAAAACTGTCCCTCAAAAGCAAGGCATGCGGTGCCGACCCAAAGGTAAAGGCAAAGGCATGCCAGAGGGGGCTTAAATCCCAATGTACAGGTTGAGAGGCCAGTGCATGTCACACCATTAGATGCACATTCTAGTCCTATCATTAACTGCGATCGCACACTTTAGAACAAAAATTATGTCAGAAATAATTATAAATTATGATAATATAATATTTATATTCATATTTAAGAAAAGTTAAATTATTTTAGCCGCATGCTCATTCAAATATTTAAATTACAGACTACTGCTGCTAGGCTTGAATTGAGGATGTAACCTAAATGCCAAAGAAGGCAAAATGATTGAGAAGGAAAGGATTCATGTCATGACCCAGCTGAAGAATCCTTATTATCATTTAGCGTCGGTGCTCTTGATTGAAGCCTAGGCTCATCGTACCGACTTGCATTGTCATGATGAACCCCAATGTTCATTTGAGCGTTTAGGTTCACGCAATCATATGCTGCCTGCTCTTGAGTTTCAAATTCGCATTGAACATGGTATAGCTGTAAATCTCATGTTCAAATTAGACCACAGATGTGTTTGCAAAACATCGTACAGCACGTTGCAAGAGCGCAACACCAACTTTTTTTTGCTGAGGTGACCACTTTTCAGTCTTTTACGTCGTCTCTACTTGCATTACGTGCACATTTGCCAATACTTGGACGTGTGGGCTCATCAGCCTACTAATTTTCTTTTTTTTTTAAAAAAAAAAAAACCATTGTAAACACTAACCGTCAGTTGTTCATAACCGCAACTAATTGCTTTGTCTATGTGACAGCAATTGTCAAAGTTTGAACCCCTGCCAAGGTCCCGAGAACCTTTCTTAATGGAGACTTGGGTGGCCGGCCAATTTGGCTAGGCAATGTTAAAATCTTCACCAAGTTTGGACTTCAACAATTAGTTAAAACAAACCTGCCCATTGCAGGAGGATTTTGAGTGTTGCCTGGCAACTCCTGTTTTGCTACCCAAGGAATCACTGTTCCTGCCCCACGAAAGTTGGCGCAAACATTCTCCCTAGCCCTCCTAGACTCGAGAGAAAACTACCTTTCTCACAATCCCAAAATAACGCAAAATCATACTTTAAACCAAAATTATGGGGCCACTCGGTGACATTCTTAACAATAAAAGTAAAATAAAATAAAATAAAGGAAAAAGTTAGAAAATCCTGTGAGCCAAGTAACCGGGGAAGGAATAGAAAAACAAGCCCACGACAAGACGGCAAAAGGAATTACTGTTCTTTTCTCTTTGCTGCTTAGACTCCCCCGTCCATTGTGCCATACGCATGTGAAGATAAAATTGATGACTACCAAGTCCTCGTAGAATTGGTAATAATTGCCCAGCACACGGCGAAAGGCAAGCAATTAAAATTTTAAGGTCCCATAGGAGATTAAACTCAGTTTATTGTTTCGGTGTCATAATACCCCTGCCTTTCCTACTATAATTGCAGGCTTAATTCCAACAGTGTAAATACATTGGAGCCCCGAGATGCATTTCAGTTGTTTCTCCGGCGAGAGGCACAACAGCATTTAGATGACAAAGGCCGTGATAAGACTCCTAGGACGTTCAGATATTTACACGCATTTGTTGGGGACAACTACCAACAATCTTGACTCTTGAGGCAACATTGAAACTCCATAACATTAAAGACATGGATCGAAAGACAGGCTAGACTGCTGTAGAAACAAAGCACCAGATAGTCCAGCTATGCAGCCTCTGCAAATCCAACTCGCATATTGCCAGAGTCGAACACGGTGTGGAAGCTGCCCATGAAAACATCTCCCAAGATCCTGCATTGCCAACAAAGCAGCAATAAGAATTAGACGTCTCACAGCATCTCGGTCCAATCAATTATCTGAAAACCCACTGGTAATGATTACTGTATAGTATGTCAAAAAGAAAAGGATCATACCATAGTCGCATATAATACAGATATTTTATGAACTAGAACAAGAACATACCAGAGAGGACCACGAGGTGGCGGTACATCTAGTGCAGTAAATCCACTAACGCATTGAGCTACCTCTCCTTCACCCACTTTGAGGACATACTGAGTTGCCATTGCCAAAAGTCGTATCATTCAATCAAGATTCAACAAGGTAGTATTAAACTATCAAACATGCTGCTGCATTCTAGTGAAACACACTCAAAATAGAATGCACTATAAATGCATCATACATCAGGCTGATGGATGGAAAACAATGTTCGTGAAGGTAACATTTCAATTGAAGGTGGCTAATAAATTCACATCAAAGTTCTAAACTAAAAATTGAAGGGAAAGAAAACCACCGAGATTACCACAGCAGATAAATGATATCAGAGAAAGAACACAATAAAGTTCACAATAACAACAAAATCAGAGGATTTGGGTTTATTCCATACCTGCTCAGGGGAAAGGTCAAAAACCTTTCCACCAATTGTGAATGAAACATTTGGCATGGTAGACAAACTGCCACAATCAACTACCGATTCTCCCATTGGGCTAGGCAACCGCTCACATAGCTGCAATAAAAGACTCAGCTGAGCATGCAAGAACAGAAATGGAGATATGCCACATGGAAGCATAGCTTAACTGGTTCTCCATCACTCTTTCCAATCCCCAATCCCAAACAAACAAACAAGAAAAAACAGCAAAACAACACCCACCCCCCACCCCCCCCCAATGGGCCTGGACAAAAAAACAAAGGGGCTGTACTTGATTACCTCATTAACATAGCTAAGTATACGCTCCTGTGTTTGATTCTGCTTAAGCTGGTTCTGCATCCATACAACAGCCATCTCACAAGTAGAGCACATTGCATCAGAAGCTTTCTGAATATTCTCCTTCACAACACTCTCAATGCCCATGCTGCACACAAAATGAATTGGCAAGAACAGCAGGTGGTTGGAATGGCAAAAGCAATAAGATCCTTCATCAGATTCAAAAGTGAAAAACATGTTGCCCTAACCTTACACCTTTAGTCCCATCAAATGTACACAGACCAATTTGTGAGCAAATCTTTTGTGGTTGGTCCTGCCATGTATAATAATGAGGATGTTCAATAGAGTTGAATAATCAAAATTTAAACAATGTCTTAGCAAAGGCAAATTAGCAGTTCCACAATTACCTTTTCCAGAAGCATCTTCATTATGGTATCACCATACTCAGCAACTACAGCCTTGCATTCTTGACTAACAATTCCAGTGGCTCCAATGGCATGATTAACTTCAGTAATGATAGACTGACAAAGGTGTGAAAATACTCTTAAGTCATAACAAGGACCAGAAGTCAAAAAAAATACATCAACTTGATTGACCATAACCATGGGCCACCAAGATAAGAGATAAAGTTGTAGGTTACACACCGTGGGACCAGCCAACAAAGAGGTTCCAGAGTCAGCGATTGCAGCACAGCCACCAGCACAAAATCCTGCATCAAATGTGATAAAATAAAGAAGGAACCCAAGAAGATAATAACACAAAACCAATTTTATATTTCCAAAAGACAAGTCCCTACAACCAATATTGTGCTTACCGGTAGTTTTACCATCAACCATCACATCACCCATGTCAAACTGCCAACACAGGAAAAGTATGAATATTCAGATATGAAGGAAACCAGTAGCCAACTAGTACACATAATACGAAGAACACTTAATGCACCAACCTGCCAATACCCTTTCTGTGTCACAGGAACATATGTATGCTCACCCTTGTAATGGCTAGGATCCACACCACCAAAAACAATTTCACCTCCTTCATCTTCATCAGCATTGCGGTTAAACCAAAATGAGAAAACCGGCTCTTTAACAAGACCTTGTTTGACCATGTTGTCCCTGAAACAAATATTAGGTTTTATATCTTGCTAGTGAATATTCAACACAATAAAAATGACAGGTTTGAAAAAAAGGTATTGACTGCTTTATGCAAATACATACCACAAAGGTACAGCATTTCCAACCGAGATCTCTTGAAATCCGAGTCCCAGTATGCCATCAAATTTGGCCACCAAGAACGTGATGCTAGGTTCCCTAGTTGCTTCAATGAATTCCTGAAATAGACCATCCTTACTAAATATACCAAACACCAATAAATACTACAATAATTATGCATTTAGTATACAAGGTAGCCAAAGCCTTTGAGTACCTGATTCTTGACCACAAGATCACCAACTTTTACATTGTCTTGACTAAAGAAGCCAGATATTGCTCCAGTCCCATAGTGAATATCTGCCTGCTTCCCTGTGCATGTACAAAAATCATGTTACCTTTCTTCCTACTGTCAAATTCTCTCCCATCAAATCACTTATATTATTGACATATACAAGAACATGCATTAACAAAAGTGAACAATCAACGTGAACAAATTAAAAATAACTACTGACAAAACACACAGGAAATTTAAGTCTTGAAGGAGAATCCACTGCACAAGGATGTGCATTGCACATTAATGTATCTCTCATGCAAGAGAATGCTTTGAAAAGCAAGTGAACCCAAAAAAGGAAGAAAAATGACCCCATGAGCAGAGATTCACTGCTGTTAACACAAAACAAATGGACACAGTGAAAATTGCATAAGAGAATGTCAAAGATGCCAAATTAATGGTCAACAAAAACCTATACTTGAAGCCAAGGCAGACTTGACGTAAAGTTATATGGCATAAAAGTATTATGCATAACCTACTCGGGCATGTGATGACAAATTACCACTAAATTAACATCACAAATCTTGCATACTATATCCTAAGGCCCCCATCTAAAAATAAACCATCCAGCCCTGGATCTATTTATTCAAGAACCCAGCAGGAACCATGTAGCTCAGTTTTTAACTTTTTATCAAACATGATAGAACATGCTAAAATACATAAAATTATGGATCAATACAGAAAATAAAGATATGGGCATACATCTGATGTCAATAGTTTATTTTCCTACATCAGTAAGCAGGAATGTAAATTCAATCAAATGCTGATCAGCAGAAATTATGAAATAGCTTTAAAATAAAAATATCAAGGCATCAAATTCACAAACCATTCTTCTTGTAGGTGCTTGAATGGGCTGCCTTGTACCTGGAATGGAAGTAGCAAGCAACCTGCAAACCAGTACAATGTCAATCACGACCTTATTTGTCATATAATATAATCCAATAACAAATCAAAGCACAGAACTCACCGAAAAATAACACTTAGAAGATGGAACCCACAGATTAGAACTACCAGTGTCAAAAATCACAGTGAACTTCTGTTGCGGAGTCCCAATACCAATCTCACCAAAATACTGAGCATCCAAGTAGTTCTTCAACGAGACTATATCAATATCTTGAGCATCACCCGAATTCCCTCTAAGGCGATACTTCTTAAGAGAAGCCCTAAAGGACTCTCCTTCCTTGGACTCAAACTGGGAGGCAACTCGGTTGTTTTGATCAAATTTTCTCTTTTTCAAGCCAATTCTGACTAACCCATCGCCAGGAACAGAGAATACTGACGGTAATAGAAGCAAGCAAAGACAAAGAGTGGCCATAACTTGTTTCCCCATCGTTCCCATGTTAATTACTGTAAATAATCACACAAAAAAAAAGTTACAATCTATCAATACCCATAAACAGAATTATAAATTATCCAAAAATTTCACATCAAATTCTCAAAATGAAAAAAAAAAAAAAAACCGTTTAAAAGCTTTGGTTTCTTAAATTGACAAACCCAAATCTATATCAAAGAATAATGATCACTCCTTTTAGTGATAAATTTTAAGATTCTAAAACAAATTTCAGTTAGACACAGAAATAAAATTAAAACTGCTTTAGCTGCGATATCTTCCGTTTGACTTAACTGATCGCACGATTTTCTTCTCTTTTTTCTCACCGATTCTTAACAGCCAAACAGAAACTCACACGAATCAAGTTAAAAAAAAAAATCGAAACAGAAATCTAACAACCAGAATTAAAAAGCCACCAAAGCACACAAATTTAAAGGTTCAAACATCACAAAAAGCCACCTGTTCATAACGAACAAAAAAAAAACTAGAAAATGAAAATTACGTGAGAGAGAGAGAGAGAGAGAAACCACACTCACAGTTCTCGATGATCGATAAAGAGACGGAGAGAGCGATGGAGCCGATTAAACAGAGAAGAAAAGACTATTATAGAAACGAGCCAGAGAGGACAGAGTAGGAAATGATATTTCTGGGCCGAACGGTCCGGTTTCTCCGGTTCGGTCTTTTTTTTTTCCACCGAGTACTGATCGGGGCGCACTGGTAGTTGGGACTAACGGGTGAATTGGGAATCAGTAGCCGTACGCGTGTAAGCGATCACAGATTCTTTCCTTACCCACTAAGAATTTTGGAATGGGATCGTTTTTTTATGCGGTGAAGACTATCCCACGCCATGGTGCTGCACGACCTTTTGACTTTGTGCGATCTTTTTGTAACGCGAGCGACCGTGCCATCAGAATTTAATGCCTTTTTCTGAATGACATGTCACGTCATAATTAAATTAAAGGTAAAATTATATTGAATTAATAAAATGATGAATTGTTCATATTTTTTTTAAATAAAAAATACATTAAAATTATTTTTTATTATTATATTTATTTAATTTTTTTATTAAAAATTATTATTTTATAATATTATTAAATTTAAATAAATATTTTATATTAAATATAATATAATATTTTTAATATAAATATTTATTTAATAAAAAATAAATAATAATAATAAATTTAAACTTAAATAAAATAACAAAATAAAAAAAAATATAATAATATTTAAATAAATTTAATTTAATTAAGATATAAATTGAATTTAAAAAATAAAAATTATTTTTATAATTATTTAGAATAATAATTAATAATATATATAAAGTTATAGTATATAATTTTTTTAAAAAATTATTTAAATAATTAAAAATTTAAATTTTTATTGTTAAAATTTTAAATTTTATTTTTAAAATTTTTTAAAAATATAAATTATAACAACCAACCAACAAAAATTTTTATACGTACGTAAACTTATTTTAAAGAAAGAGGAAAACCATTTGCAAGCACATAGGGAATGTGGGCAAGGCATCATTGTCTACGTTTCCCACAAGCCAAGGACACGTGGTGACGTTTTCGTACACTTAGATGTTTATTTTGGCATTTCTTTCATCGTAGGCTAGCTAAATTTCATGTAAAGCAACCAGTCTATGTCTCCAAGTCCACTTAAATATTTATAATTTATCTTTTAAAATGTGGAATAATTATGCACGCAAAAAAAAAAAGGTCTAGTTACAGTTTTAAGTCAACTTAAAAATAAAATTAATTTGAAACCAAATTAGATTGGAACTTAAATTATAATTAATTTGAATAATTTTGATTAAAATTAATATTATGGAGAGATAATATGATTATAGTATAATTATTATAAAAATCAGAATTGGTTCAATTTGAAATCAAATTGACATACAAATTAAAATATTAATTAGAAATCACTTAATTTAAAAAGAAAAATGATACAAAAGGAAAATGAGTAATGATCATTTTCCTTTTATTTTTTAAGAAAAAAAGGGCTGGAAAATAAAATTAAACCAGAATTATTTTAGTAACAAGAATTAGAATTGACCCAAAATTGGAATTGCATTTAATTTCGATTCTAGTTTCCTTCACTGCAAAACCGGAGATAGAATTGGAACTTCAGCTTCTTCAAAAAGAAAAACCCTAAACACTACAACTGTTATTGCTTGTCTTCGTCTTTTTCATATTATAAAATTTATTGAATTGCATGTTATACAATAATTTTATTTTTTATAAATTTTATATTCTTAATTAATATCAAAATTTAAAATTTTTAAAATAAAAATAAAAATTTTAATTATTAAAAATATTTTTAAAAAAACACATAAAATATCGTGTAACTGATCTATTTCTAGTCTTTTTAGACAGATAGTCAAAATCGTTGCTTTCCAAATTGGACCGAACATATAGAGCTCCTCGAAAATTGCTTTTATGCACTTTTGTTATTGGGCTTTTAGGCCTTGAAACTCAGGCTTATCGTTGCAAATAAAATCAACTATGAGAATCCAATGTTTGATTAATAATTATTCACCTTATCAAAAAGTGATTGAATGCCACTCAAAATCTATAATGTTCTGGTGGGTCAAACTAGCAGCATTGATGTATAAATCACTAGTAAAACACAAACCATTTTTCACATTGATAACATATATCAACTCTCTTTGTTAAGAAAGGAAAAAAAAAATTAGAAAAAAAAAATGAAGAAAAAGGAAAATGTAGCTGCAAACCTGTTCCTGGGGCAATCCATTGAAGCGTATTTGTCCACAAATGTCTATGCCCATCATGTGTTATTGTTCTCAGTAGCGTTCCCTATGGTAAGGCTATCATTACCAATATTATTGGCCATATGAACATTGCCAATGATGGAAGTAATTGCTCTCACTAAAGCCGTCCTGAAGTTAGGGTCTGAACAAATAGTAGCAGCCGCTGCATTAGCCGTGTCCGCTGCCAATGGATGCACCTGTGTACAGTTTGGCGACGATTGAGGCACGTCGACTTGGTGAGAGTAAGAAAGACTTGAACAAGGAAAAGGCATTTGCAGTAAAGTATCGCTGGTGGGATTTTGAGTGAGATCCAATGTTGTGGTAGGAAATGGCTCGGAAGCCGAGAGTGTTGGGAATGTCTGTGGACAAGACGCCGTGTTGTTTGAGAATAAATCTGTGGTGATCAGCCTATCAGAACTTGACATGATCAGCCTATCAGAACTTGACATTGAGCCTGAAAGCAGCATGGATATGGCGGCCGATGTGGTGGACGCCATTGCCGCTGCAGCTGGAGGAAGATCGTGATTGTGAAAACCCTCGTAAGTTGACATGACGATGGTTCTGTCCTCTGCACACCTTTGCACCTGCACGTGGTTTTAACGGATTATTTTCTCAATCAATTAATGGCGTTCTTCAAAGAGGGTGACAAATTCTGCACTTTTTTTTCTTTAGTTGGTGTCAAAGTTTACAACGATGAATCTTAATGTAATAGCAAAGCTGAGCACCTCTCCCTGTATGACATGAGAGAGTGAATAGTGGACAGTGACGCCCTTTTTACCATTGACCACAGGGTGGTTGGTGATTGAGAAATTTGATCGGTGGATTAGCTTAAAAGGCAATCACTTCACCATATTATGTAGTTGTTATGTTAACTTCGCTACAGTTAGCACCGGAAGAAACTTGTGATAATGTGAAATGTACCTGTTTGCGAACCGGGCAACCGGATGACATGTTGCAACGAAAGTAAGCTCGGGGGCATGGGTTCCGTTTAGCCAACTTCTGGCCATACTTTCTCCATTGACATCCATCAGAAGTCTGCAACATACTTCAATTTGATCAATTACAGCTTTAATTTTGTCGCTATATACTTTCACTAAGCAATCCAAGGAAAATGGAATATCAAAATGATTTCTCACTGCCTGTTTGACATCTCTTTTCTACGATTGGAAGAAGTTACAAGCAAATCAAGCAAGGAACATATATCTTGTGCATGCATGCAGCTTCAATTTTGGCATTCTACGGGTATGTGTATTGTGTCATTAAGGTCATCGTGTATCAGAACTCGTTAATCAATCACTTTACTTTTAATCTCTCTAAGTGTCAATTCTTTGAATCATAAACCAGTAGCATATTTCTGTAAGATTATACTACTAGAAAAACAATATCTTAATTTTAAATTTAATTAAGATCTGTTATACAAATATTATTTATAATCTAATTGTTTTAAATTTTAACTTTTTTTCAAGTTAACATGTTTCGTCTTCTCCCACTTATCTTGCTACCGGTGAATTTAGTTACCCTTCTAAATTGGGACATTTGAAGATCTATAATGGACATATCCAAACTAATGCATTTACCACTCTCTAATATTTCCAATTAGCGCTACTCTGAGCAATTATGCTATTAGAAGGAAAACATGCTGCTTGAAAAAAAAAAAAAAAAAAATTGCTTCATTCCCTTGTGTGTATCTATACTATACTATACTTGTACATATAATAATCTTCATGGTTTATCGAAAAGAGATTGATTTGCTACATGCATGAAGTAATCCAAAAAGCACATAACACACTCACCATAGGCATGGATACATGTGATTGGGCTTTAACCTGCACACGAGCTTTTCTAATCATGGACGTAACATGCTCCTTTTGTACTTCGTCAACATTATCCTTTGAAGTGTGAAACTCGGCAATTTTGTTTGGAATCCACCCATGAAATCGTTTCTCTGAGTTCTCACAATTTTCTTCATTCCTGCTACTATCCTCACTATCATGACCAGCAGTGCCAGCGCTCCTTTTCCTGTCTAATGTATCTTTTCCACCGATCTTTGGCAACCCATTATTGTGACGATCCATGGACTCAACTATGTAACTAGGGAATGTGCGAAAACCCCCAGATCTTTGTTCCTCAGATTTTGACTCTGAATGATCGTCCATTTTGCCAATATCATCCAAGTTATGAGGATCCATGAACTGCCTTTCCTCATTGTCTTCCTTTGTTTGACTCTTGCCCTTCATCTAGACCATAGTAAAACAACCCGATATTACTGTTATATTTAGTAATAAAAAATTAGAAACTATTATGATTATGAATTAAATTAAGTACCGGGATGGTAGGCACATGTAGTGTCTGTTTCCCATCGGTCGAGTCCATCATAGGCCGCTGATTTTGTTGACGTTGAATGAGTGCAACAAGATGAATCTGCAGGGCACAAAAGTCATCCTTCATTTGGCCAATCGTGGCTCTCAATTGCTGATTTTCTACATTCATTCCGTGCAATTCAGCCTGCAGAGCTGCCAACTGCACGGCAAAAAAAAAAAAAAAAATTTCATTGCAAGAGAAAAAAAAAAAAAAAGAAAAGGAAGAAGCCCCGATCCACAGACGATGATATGCACCTCTTCCCTCCTTCGCTTACATCCCTCTGAAATTTGAGATGTTCTGACCTCAAAAAATGTTGATTTATCGCCAGCCGTGGTGGTAGTAAGAAGATTTAAGCCAGTCTATGATTCAAAATAAACAAGATGAAGATGTTAAAGCAAAAGAAAGAAAGAAAGAAATAAGTAAGTAACAAACTCTCTAGTAAAAGAAATAACTAATAAGAAGTTGTGCTCCGCTTACATTAAAATTGAGTTCATTTTTTGGCAGCACACCAATGTCTTCGTCTACCACTCTTTTTCCTCTGAAAGTCTCCAGAGGATCGTATTGTTCACCGCTGCATTTGGGAACCCCATCACCAAATGGATCCATCCCGGTGATACGAAGAGCGCTCCACAGAGGCAGAGAGAGACGCAAAATGCATTGGAGCTACACTTGCAAGACTAATTAAGCAAGGTTTGGTCCCGTTTCGTCGACGTGAAGCTGAGACCAAAAGAAGAGCGTTAGCAAACATTGACTTAAGCCTTACACCAACGTCAACGTAGACTGGTCTACTTATGGTTCTTTTACTCAATCAGAGGCTTCACTTGTTCAATGATTTTTGGGAGTATCTTGCACAGGGATTACCCTTTTTTTTTTTTTTTTTTTTAGCAGCATCGTTAGAGCTTGTTGTACTTTAGATTTATCATAATACTGACCCTTTAGCCTCTATTGTTCAAAGGATAATAATAATAATAATAATAATAAAATTATAATTTTAAAATTATGAATATTAAAAGTGTTAAAAAAAATTAAATTTTGATTAACTCATTAAATTGGATAAAAATTTTAATTAATTGAATCAGATTTTATAATTAGTGTTAATTAAAATAGTGCAGATTAATTTTTTTTAATTTAATTTAAGATTTATAAAATTATGTGTATCAAATAAATAAATGTAATTAAATTATTATTATTATTATATTTTAAATAATTATTTATTAATTTTATATTAATTTTTTTTAAAAAATTGATTAATTATTTTTTTTTTTAATTTCTTGTAACATCTTAAGACTAAATCAACTAATCCTTTGTATATTTTTTTACATTCAAATTAATATTTATTTCTTTACCAAAAATAATTTTCAACTAGTTGATTGAACGAATTAAAATTTTCAATTAAATAAATATTCAGTGCATTGATAAAATTTTCAATTTAATTCGATCTTGAGGTCACGAATACTATTCATGCGATGGCTTCATACATAGACTGTCTTTTGTTGAACCGAAAAGCCGGCATGGATATATTTCAAAAGAAATGGGACCCCAAAAGTCATCTAAAGGCATTGATTTTTTTCTCTTTTATCTTTTATTTTTTGGATGGGACTTCTTCCATAGTCCCGTGGAGTAGGAGTGTCATAGCGTTGATACCGAAACAAAATAAATAAATAAATGGATGGATGGACCCAATTTCTAAATCGATCTATCTCGTAGATAATAAAAACAAATTAAGGTGACCATAACGTACAAAATCAAAACATTGAACTTTTTGGACAAACATGAGAGAGAAATTAATTAATTAACAATTACTTTGATCTAACGCTGCTTGAATCATTCCCTGCTGAAACGTTGAAACATTAACAACTGCTTTCCAAGTTGTTATAAAAATCCGAGCAGAAAATGTTACGGTAGATAGCATTCTTCGTGCCAACTCGGGACGCGT
This sequence comes from Rhizophora apiculata, assembly GCA_037832385.1. Lineage (NCBI taxonomy): Eukaryota > Viridiplantae > Streptophyta > Magnoliopsida > Malpighiales > Rhizophoraceae > Rhizophora > Rhizophora apiculata. Next base: position 12,551,211 of record CM075430.1, read on the forward strand.
TTTTGGGGGTTTCGAGACTGCGATGTTCCCATGCGCATTAAAAACGAGACTCAGTGCCATTCGACCAATGGGGATGCCAGCTCTCACGCCGGGGAGAAACTGGCGACATGGTTGTGTTGAACGTTCAGGATGAGATGGGCGTAGACTTTGAATAGTCAAAGAAAAAAATGAATCAGGCAGAGAAGATCATGAAGAAAGAAGACGTTTCCATACTTTGAAAGTGAAAGCTGCTCACAGTTTTCCTACTTCTCTGCTTGACCGAGGGAGTTTCACACACCCACACAAGTTGCTCACAGTTTTCCTACTTCTCTGCTTGACCGTGGGAGTTTCACACACACACACCCCCACACCCACACCCAAAATAAGCATGCACAAGATGCCACCAAACAAGCACAATTCAATATTAGGTGTCAAATGCCAGTACACCTGTAACAGGAATTCATTTTGCTTAATGTTGTTGTCGTTTGCCTGGTTTCTGTTATCATTCTTGACAGTAGTGAGAACAACTTCATAAATGTTACATATTTTATTTACTATATACTATTTACTGGGCTTCATATAAAAATATGAAAGCATTCGTCACAACCTTTGATTCTAGGAGAAAATCTTAGTTAAAAATAACTTGATGTAGCATATTCTTCTAAGATGAATTTACGAGAAGATCATAGTAGAAAAATAAAAGTAAAATGTCCCATATTTGGAATTAACAAAAAAAAAAAAAAAACAAAGAGGCAAGAAGTCGCATGAATAAATTGCACTTCATACAAATGCATCACTGATCAAACAATACTCAAAAAAAAAAAAAAAAAAGAAAGGAAGGAAGGGAAGCTACCAGAAATTACACATCATAGAGTGCATCACTAGTTAAAACAAGACTCCCTACATCATCCATGAAATGCATAGAGCTGGGAGCTCTTGTTAAAAATAAAGAAATTAAAAGTAAAATAAATTCCTAACACCTCATTGATCTGATGACAAAAAATAATGCCCTATCAAGTCCTCTTCAAAAGAGTCAAAACCTGCAAGGAAAAGTCAGTTTATGCAATTAATATGAGCAGGAACCAAGGCTTATGACTCGGTCTGCCTCTTATATCTTAAAATTGTCCAGTAACGAGTCCTTCACTCTTATCTATTCGTCCAGCAAAGCATCAGACCTGTTCTTCTCTCTTTCAGATATAAAATTGTCAGGAATTATTCACATCGAAACCTGAGTCAACACAGGAGAACACAAAAAATTACGGATCAGACTACCACTTGGGGATCCTCTTTTTCCAACTTTGATGACATAGCAGCTGCAAGCCTGAATTGAGCTGTTGGAGAGGAATACTTAAAAGGCATTAGCATGTTTCATACAATGAATAGACTTGACGTCATTTTTGCCGAGTTCAAGACTTGGTCTTCAGACTTACGACTCGGACATTTATCATCGACTTGAGACACATGCGGAGTGGTCCAATTCGAGCCATATTGCAGCAAACACTGTTAAATAGGAATTGCTAGACACACGTACAAAATGGACAGACGACAAAAAATTGACACATACAAAATGATAAGAAAAGACGCAAATTATTGACTGCGTTTCTAAAACCATTATCATATATCTAAACAACAATTTGAGAGCACGGATTTCATATGTTTCTAGCCAAAATTCCTGCGGGTTCAGCAGTTAAAAATTTTGAGACAACCTGAAAACCTGAAACAGGTAATAGATTACTCAAAAGAGAGTCTCAGCAACCGAAAAATTGGATTGATGCCGATATCAAGTCATGAAGCGTATTATCCAGGAGTCAACTTGACTTAAAATATAACCATTTGATAGACATATTTAAGGACTTTGCATTCCAAGAATTTGTGCCACTCTCTTGTACATTTAGTGAACCACAATCTGCTCCTTCTACGTGCCCAAAATGTAACGGCTTTCTTAAGAAAATAATTATAAGATGACCCGTACTTCCATCTCTCTAGTGGCGAATTGAGAAGAAAATACACTCTGGCTACCATTACAAGAAAACAAATGAGACATTTATGTTGTGCGAGGTCTACAAGGTTTGCATCAGCATGGCTCGGATTTTGGCTCTAAGATCATCAGAAACCTCCGTGGTTTCACAGGGTTGAGATGGGGGCCTTGCGTCTTGGTATGATTTCCATAAATCCACTGAAGCTTCCCTGCTAGCTCCACCACCACCCTCACTTACCTTCGATTGATCTGATTTGGCAAGAATCTCCCCTTCCTCCAAGTCTTCTTCTCTTTCGAAGCGTGAAATTCTCCTCTGCTTAACAGATTTCACTCGATGCCGATGTTCATTGTCAGAGGAGCAACCATGCTTGTGCCGATGTTTGGAATGGTGATGCTCATAGTCATCAGAACTACCATACCTGTCCTGATGTTGAGAGTGTTGATCCTCATAATCAGAATCATCATGCTTGCGCCTATGTTGAGAGTGCTTGTCCTCGACATTGGACGATCTACGGCTCTTGCGCCTACGTCGAGAGTGCCTATGCTCGTGATCAGAGTCATCACTCTTATGCCTCCTTTTAGATTGTCCATGCTCATCATCTGCAGAGCTATATTGCTCATGCTGGTAGCTTGAGCGCTCATCATCAGACATGCTATCATCCTTGTGTTTATGTCGAGAATAATTGTCCTTGGAAGAAGAATGTCTTCTTCTGTGCTTATGCCTGTCCCGGTTTCGCCGCTTTTTCCTACTGTGTTTATGATCCATATCTTCCTCTCCTCCCTGCTCTCCTTCTTCCTCTTCTCCTCCATCTTTTTCTTCATCTCGATTAGATCTTGAGCGATATCTCCTCTTTGATCGCCTTTCATTATAACTGTCAGCAGGTTCTTTCCCTTCAGATTTCTCAATCTTATCAGCAGTGTTTTTATCTGGCAGAACTGAGCTGCCTTCCCTTTCTCTGGCTGCAAGACATATCATCTCAGCACCTGGCCCAGAAAACCCAGATTTAGGAAGATCCACAGATAACCTGTCCAATGGCTCAGTTTTTAATGGTGCAGATCCACTTTTAATCATGGCTGCAAACATTTTTGCCCGTTTCAGTCGCTCAGCTTTTAACTTCTGCTCTTTGGTCAAGCTTGCTTCAGAAGAATCTGCTTCATCAGCAGCTACAATAGCTGCTGTCTTTGCCATGGCCTTAGCTACAGGGACAGAAACACCAGGCTCTGTGCTCTGATTCGGCCTTTGGCTGCTGACACTGGCAGCCTCTCCACCTTCACCACTAAGTCCTTTGCTGATGCCATTTACTGATGCCTTTGACAAGAATTCTACATTTGGATTCTTAATGCCTCTGGTGGCAGCCTGAAGAATTGCAGCAGCTGCAGTGGCATCCATGCTAACTCCAACTTGTGGCTGAGTGGCTTTGGAAGGTTGATCTTGTCCATCCTTCTTTGACTTCCCAATTACCATTTTAAACTTCTCTTTCCTTTCGGCATCATATGATATATCAGATGCTAAGGGCAAAGCACTGAGTTCTTTGGATGCAGTTTTCTTTTCCACCCCTCGAGCCAGTGAATCATGCTTCTCAGAATTGAAGCCCCTGCCAACTGACCTTGACTATAAACAAAGATCCAACAAAAGAAATCAAAAAGTTATACAACAAAGTTTTAAAACTAAAATGCAAGATAGGAGAATAAAGGAAATTCAGCAGGACTTATACATGCAGTTCAAATGGAAAAGTGGTTATTAACAAAGAAGAAGAATTATTAACCATGTTGGCATGTAGTACCAAAGCCAAATGCTTTGCTTGATTTGTGGTTATTTTTTACAACAATGCATGTGAACAATGCACTATAAGGAAAAAAAGGAAGGTGGGTTGGGGGGGAGCCCCAAGGTACAAAGAGGCTATTGGGGTTGGGGGAATGTCCACCCCTTGAAATCTGCAAAGAGGCTATTTCCACAAAGTAATGTAATTTAAATTCCAATCTGACTTAAACCTACATAAACAAATGTAATCTAATGCACAAAATCCAGAATGAGTATAAGAGAACTTTTTGTAAGAGCAGACCTCTTGTGCTTTCAGCAAGACACGTTGGTAGTATGGATAATATTGGTTGGATGGTAGAAGGAATGGGAATCTCCCATGTTTAACATCCTGCTGCACAAGAACTGCCTCAAATTCTTTCCCATTTCTCAGGATGAACTCAACTATCTTGTCAACAACTCTCTTCAAATCAAATGGTGGTTCCAAGATAGATGTTTCAACATCAGATGGGGCAGGCATAGCCAAACCAGGCAACTTGTCAACTATAGAAGAAATAGAGCCAGAGGAGTCGCCTTCTTTCTTTGAACCACTCATGCTTCCAGGCATAACTTTAGTGATCAAATGATTTTTCTTAATTACATGAGCTCCTTCCTTCAAGGAAACAGCCAGATGCCTGTGAGCTGCCCCATCTTGCCGCACTATTTTGACTGTAAAATCAGTTTGCTCTGGTCCATGTGATATATCCAGATTGGCACCATCACCAGCAGCCTTGGAGTCATTTTCAGCAAGTGCTTGGTCATCCTCAGTGGCACCTTCATCATCCTCCCCAGACCCATATACAGAACCAAGCAATGTCAAAGCCCCACTTAAGCCACCTGTTTGAGAACCTTTGTTACCCTCTTCCTTACCATCAACAGCAGAGTTCAAAAGTTCTTGGTGATCAACAAGAAACCTAAAATAAGGATGCAGATCATGGTCAGGCATCAAAAACCCAAATGTTGGGTTGTCCCCCTGTTTGACCCTCAAAATAATCTCCGACTGTCCACCATGTTTGCTTACAAAAGTGGCAGTTCTTGCAATAATCTGATGAACCTTCTCTGTTGGAGGCTGATAAAACAGGGAAAAAATAAAAAAAGGGAAAAACTAAGTTCTGAGAAATGTAAGTATAATAATGAAATCCAGAAAACACAAATCTTGCTCAATAATCCAAGAAAGAACCATAGATTCTCACATACATTTTGATAACCATAAAGTTCAAGAAATGTATGCCTACGAAGAAATCTATCATCCGATTTGCTCTCTATAGATTAACATCCTGACAAAGTGACGAATTACTATCATCCTAATCCAACCTGTGCGGCCCCTTGTCAAGACATCAAAAGAAGACAAGGTGCCGGTGCATGGCAGCCTTGAGAGACGCCCTTCCCTGCTCCGAGTATCTGAAACTTAGACATGGTAAGCCTTAGAACAACACATGCACCTTAGAATACCATTATTTGGTGACACTGGACAAGTATCAAACAAACAACATCATCAGGACAAATAATAACACCAGATAAACAGAATGAGCAGGATTTCTACTTACCAAGTTTTGAAGTAAGTGATCAGGCACAGAAAAGGGTGGCTGAAATCCAGACTCATCTTCGGTATTTTTTTCAGTGGCAGATTCACTAGGGTTTCCATAAGAAAAGGGAACCGCACGATAACCAACAGTATTACCCTGTTCTTCCTCATTCTCTAAATCCGAAAATAAGAGGAATGGAAAATCAAGATGAAATGAACAAGTGACCATCTTGCCTATGATAATTGTCAAAATGTAAACACCAGCACAAAAGTATCATCACAAGGGAACAACAAAAAAAAAAACAAATAAGAGTGAGCCAGAAAATTCTTACTTGTCTATCTGACAAAACAATAGCAAATTAAAATCCAATCCTGCAAAGTTGGAAACATAATCTAGGATATATCACGCACAAACCACCAAGCACCGTCCGATTTTCCCGCTCCATCCAACACATGTGATTTAAGCTACTTGAACAAATTTTAATTTCAAGACTAACTATAAAATCATCACAACATAAGGTAGCAATGATCGGGTAATTATGTCATTTGAAAACATCGTATATGTTCAATTCTTTTTTTATTACTTTTGCTCCAATTTCCAATCAACCAATCATAGCTCACAACCAACCATGAGTATATTGAACAGCACATATATGCCAATAATGAACAAATAAACAGGTAATGTAATTTGCAAAAATTAATATAAATCTCACAAAAAAAAAATTTCAAATTAAAATTTAGGAACTAGTGAGATGGCAATATAAGTAAAACGTAGATGATACCTTGCTCGTCGGATGGGGAAGGCAGATCGAGGTAACGCTCGCGATCGAGGTCAGAGTCCAGAGGATCTTCTGGTAGGCGGCGGCGCGAACGCGGCGGAGGAGGAGAGGAAAGGAGGTGGCGCACATCGTATCGGTCTATGGAAAGAGAATTCCAGTCGACAAGGGCATCGGCCGAGTTGACGAAGGCCGCCATCGTGTCGTCGTCGAAGAGCAGCGCGTGGCGGCCCGCCACTTCCAGATCCATCTTTGGACCGTTGGATACAGAGAGAGAGAGAGAGAGAGAGAGAGAGAGATCTGAAACCCTAGAAGTTGTCAGCGCTTTGTGAAAGGAAACAATGAATACATCAGACCTTAATACTGATGTTTTAAACATCGTTTTCCCTTTACCATTAAAAACCTTTTTTATCAACAAAATTTCCGAAAAAAAAGTTTATCATATTTCAGTGCTTCTTTATTTAATATTTACCCTTTGTTTATCGATAAACCTCAGCATCGGTTTTCTGGTCCAAATAGCAATTGAAAGTTTTTTCTTTTAGGAGAAAATGGGTGGTTGAAACTTAACCGAAAAGTTTTAGGCGAAAAACTTTAAACTGAATCATAACATCTGACTACTTTTTAAATTAGAATCACAATATTTTTTTTCTTTGAAATTTGTTAGCAATTTTTTTTTTGGTCAATTCATTTAGTTATTTTTTGTTATCACTAGACGTTCCATGTATCAGATAATAAATGTGTCACATCATTATTTTTTTAAAAAATTAAGAACTTTTTCAAAAATAAAAATTAAAAAATTATTAAAAATTTATAAACTGAAAAGATTAAAAATTTCAAGATAAAATCTAAAAATCTAAAATGAAAGTCTAAATTTAAAAAAAAAAATAATTTCAAATTTGAAAATTTTTTAAAAGTATCACATCATAAAGAAACAATAATGAGACAACAGAACCAATATAAATTAACTGACGTAGCATATATTACGCAACAAATTTAGTGGCCGACAAATTAAAAACACGGACCGAATGAGTTAACAGAAAAAATGTTACGATCAATTTTAGAAAACGAATATCTCGACTCCCACTTGAAAAGCTGTTGAAAGTTATTGACCAATGGAAACTCTTTGGCAAAGTTTTAAAACATCCTAAACAGACGTGTCTGAAACTCTACCTCAACCCGATTTGTTTACTGGGCCCCATAAACATAGGACAACGCACAAACAGTATGACAAGCGATGAAATCATATTTTGGTTTCTAAGGTATGATATTGATTTGGTTTTGCACTTTGAAGAACAGGTAACTGTATATTTGCCCGAAAATTATCGATGTATTTTAAAAATTATTACACAGCTTAATAGACGCATGACATCCAATTTGTATTTTAAAAAAAAAAAAAGAAAAAAAGATATCCATTAAACTTACTGCTCGATAAGAACAATTTTTTATTCTCATGAATCTTCACTTTTTTTGGCAATTTTGAACAAAACTGGGCCTCTCAAAGGCCCCCCCCCCAAAGCCCAAATGCCAACCGCGGCTGCTTAAATCATCCCAAGGATGCACGTCCCCAACCTTCCCCTATAAAAAGGCACTCAATAGTTGATATATTACAGAATTCTCACCCAAATCTCAATAATGAACATGAAGAGCGATAAAGAAAAGTACCGGCGATAAGAAACACTACTTATCTGAATATACATCCCTAAATTCATTTGTATCCACATGTTTGGCCGATCCTCTGCGTATGTTAGGTTGCCACAGACGTCACCACTTGAGAATTTGGAAGCCATTCGGATAAATATTTGAAAGTGGACTGCAGATATCTGTCGTTGGCACTCAAACACATCCTAGCAATTTCGATCAGTTTACAGCAAACTTGCGCAACCTCATTACTTGCCTGCAAAAAACAAATCGAAAGAAGAGAAAATGTCATGGATGAATGTAATACATAGCTAAGATATCCAAGATTGAAATTCTAGCCATAACCATGTTCCCTGGCTCTCATTTGCCGGTAAACATTGATAGAAAAGAATTTCCATGGTATACTATTAGAAAGATTATCAATTTGGAAAACTACCCACATTTGGAGTAGAAACCACGGATGAAAGGAAATGCTCATTGTTAAAAGTGTAAAGTTGTGACAGTGGCCACCAAAATATGCCCAATTGGAATTTGATCACCTAGACGCTTTGGAATGTTGGGAAAAGGTAAAAAACATCTAGTTGTATTGCAAAGGGAATGCAGCAGCCCACATCAACTGCTTCCCAAATATATATTTTCACAAGGCTGCTATTGACCTGGACCAATCATGATGCTTTGCCTCATCTAGTTTCCAACCTAAAGTTATGGAATAAAATTAAGTTATGGTACCAGATGCTACAGAAACCTACTTTGAAAGATGATACTATGGAGTTGCAAGCTTCAAGTGCCATGCTTCCACGAGCGACCTTGATTCCAGTATACACATCAGCAAATGGGAATAATGATTATTATCCATGAAAACACGAATTAAAGCCACAGTTACCTTTGATGGCTCTTGTTCAATGGAATCAACTAGATTCCGAATCACACACTCAGTCAATGACACAAGCTCATTCACATAGGATGACTCGCCAAAATACAAGAAATTGTTTCGCAGAATCTGAATATACCACATGCCAAAAACATTAGGAGCTATGTATAAACATCAGATATGTACAAGGAATTGCATGATTCGGGCAGCATATAACTTGAAATGAAGCAAGGAACTAATGTAGGGTGACACCAATGTCCACTTCCAAAGGCAGACTAAACAATGAAAGCTCACGAAGACTTCTCCAATTTTCTAGCCTTCCGTTGAAGAAAGGATAGTGACTCAACAAAGGTAGAAAGTGTATGTAGGTAAAAGAACGCTTAGGCCTTCAGTATATCACACGATCAAATCCCAGAGACCGTTACCCTAACCTAGACACTTGAAGATGAAATGTATTGATGACCAATCGAAGTTGATACTAGCATAAAGAATTTGCAGAAAAATGTTTATTATTGAGGATAGTGACCCAACCACGCAGCCACCCACCTCACCTGGGGCCAAACTTGAAAAGATAAGGTAAATGAACAAAATATAATGAAAATAGCAGGCTTATATGTATCTGAATCACCTCTGAGTTGCATGCATGGTATGGGAGGTTCCTCTGAGAAAGTGTTGCAGACAACAAAACTATTGCCAAAAATATTCTTGCCTTCATTTTTGATGTCATCCTAGACCAACATTTGGGAATAAATATCTTTGAAGTGACTTGACAAATTTTAACAATAAAGGTATAATTAAAAGGCTTACCATGATTGGGAATAGATGAGAGAGAGAATGCTCTTAGGGACTTTTGTGATGCCTTCTTTGGGATTAGCTTCAGTGGATGCAAAATCAGTCAAAATGTTAAGAAAGAAGATCAAACACATGCAGTGCAAAATCCATTCCCAGATATTAACAAATGATAGCACAGAAAAAGAAAAGATCATGCTAATTTTAAAATAGGAAAAAAAAAAAAAAAAAAAGAAGGATGCAGGGCAAGTTGCAGATTTACAGACTATTAACCTTTAAACATTTAAGAAAAACTCAGTGACAATCAGCAGCAGATTCAGAATATTCAGCCAGACTAAGCAAGATAAAACAGAAGCTGCCAAGTGAAGAAAATCCTGACTACATATGAATGAATCTGTCAAATTTTGGCTGAAAAAGGTTCTTCAAACTAGAGTACTCAACAACCTATGGCTTATTATATTCTTCTTTCTTTTCCAGGTTGCCCCATTACATGTTCTATAAAAAAGACAAATTATATAAAACCACAAAATACAACCTTAAAATAAAGTCCAGAATATTCAGAAGATGTCCCCAGAAGAGAATCAATGAAATAAACATGTGATCTAAACTACATTATTCCTAGGTATCACAGCAAAAAGTGGCAAACAAAGAAAAAGAGATTTAGAAGACCTGGAACCATAACCAAAAGGCCACATAGTTTGCAAATTGACGAAAGTTTTACATCAACATCAATTGATGTTCGGGAACCTACAAAGGAAACGAGCCAGTTTAGCAACAAAATAAAATTGAGAAATCAAATTATCATAAAACTTCAGAGAAAAAATTTCTGCCAAGTAAGTATGTCTCTCCTCCCCCTCCACCCTCTCCTCAATAAAATAAGAGTGAAAAGAATAAAGAATGAACATGCAGGAGGACATTTCTAACAATGATACTTGGCCATTAAAATAAATGTGACTGGGCTCAACAAGCATGATCCAGTGAAAGAAAGAAGTGTGACCTACAGATGGTTTTTATTGACAAAGAGAAAACATATAATAGAGTTCCTAGCCATCTGTTGTGGTGGGCAATGCATAGGAAAAAGAATCTCACATAATTTAGTCATCTAATGAGGGACATGTATAAAGGAGCAGCAACTCATGTGAAGACACGAGACAGAAGACTTCCCAATCACAGTTGGCGTGCACTAGTGTTATGCTCTGAATCCTTTTCTGTTCATGCTAGATGAATTGATATACCTTATTTGCAGATAATAAATGGGACTAGATAGGAATTAGACCTCTAATTAGAATTATGAAAAGATATCATATAATCTAGGGGTTTTGGGTTGAGTCACACAAAAGTAAAATATATGCATTGCAATTGCAGTAAAGAAAAGAGAGCGATAAAGTACACTACTGGCCTAAATGGTACAGAAGTTCCTCACTGTAACCAATTTCATTATTTAGTTATTTAGGCTCTATTATTCAGTGAGACGAAAGTCTAAAGGACATCTTCATTTGCTGAGGGCTGTATGGCTGGAAAGGAGCTAAGAAACATGTCAAACAAATGTGTAGTGAAGATGAAATGTTGGAACTACATAGAAAAGTAGGTGTGGCAATGATTGGAGTTAATCCGAGGGAGTGGTACTTGCGTTGGCTTGGACAAGTTCAATGTCAATCTACAAATGCTCAGATAAATAAGAGGACCAAATACAGGTGAATGGAGAGAAGAGAGGAAGAGTATGACCAAAATTGACTTAAAAATATTTGATTAGGAGGGATTTAGAATAATACCTATATCTCACACCAAACTTAATTCATAATAGAATGGAATGGCATGAAAAGACTCGTGAGGTCAACCCCAACTAAATTTGGAATTAAAGTTTTTTTTGTTTATGTCCTCTTCCAAAGAAAAAAAATCCACAACATTGGTTATTCACCTAAAAACACAAACAAGATGAATCAACTAGGTCTAAATTGAAGTTTTACTATACTTTTCTAGCGCTACTTGTTAATCATGTCCAAACAAGTACAACAACAACAACAAAATGTTAATCACAGATGCATAAAGCAATTAGCTAAAAAAAATTAATCAATGTTAAAGACATACATTAAGAAACATAAGGAAGGCTACCATGAAATCATTGCAAATGCTTACAATGGTCTTAAGGCAAACATTTAATAGAAGGAACTGACCATCGGTGAAATGTGCACTTTCCAGACAGCTTATTGCAGAAACTATGAGTCCGTCTGAATGAGAAACTAAACCACCTATTAAGGCAACCTGAGGTATGTAAAAATTCAGGAGCTTTAACACATGGTTTTCCCTGTTCATCAGAATAATAACATGAAGAGATAGAGCATTACCTCTGCAGTCTCAAGATAAAGATTCAACTGCCTAATTTGAGCTGAAATGGAAGGTATAGTGACCTCACAAAAAGCAAGGCAAGATTTGACAAAACTGAGATGTTTTTCTCCGTCTTTCAAAGCTTTAGTAGCCAAAAAATTACCAGAGTGAACAAGAGTTTCCTGCAAGGGAATTCAAGTTTTTGAATAAATTATTTTAAAGAAAAACTGATGATGGTGCAGGTTTGCTCCAAGAGAGGACTTCACATTTTTTCTTCAATGGAAAATAAAGAAACATTCATAGTTAGACTCCATCTTGAACTCATGAACTTAAATTGGAGCAATGACAATGTTTGCTAAATAACAAGGGAGGACATCAATATGCTTTCATTTTGTGTTTATTATCTAGCTAGGCTAAGTTCTGGTAACCTAAAAGGTTGGAAGTTACTTAAACAATTTGTTTATTGTGTGAATGTCCTCTAATTTTGTGTTTTATCTTAGCTATGTTGCCAAAAGCACCATATTCACTGCAGTTTAACTTCTGTCTACCACCTAATGTGGAAGACTCCACTACTGCAAGAAACTACACTGTTCCCTCTTTTTAGACTTCCCCTCTATCAAGAAACCACTTCACCTAAAAACTTAAACCATAATATCAGGTCCAAGATATGGATCATGTATTATAATTTATCACCCTCTAGCTCTCTCTTTCCCCTAAATCAGCCTACATATCTTCTCTATGTACTTTATCTCTGGAAGCTTCATTTCCAATAATGTCTTTTTCCTTATAATACTTTGCGGGTTACACTAGTGCACTACAGCAGGTAAATGCAAAGTCCTGAAGATAAAGTGTGGCCCCTTGCACTCTCACAGATACCATCCTCTGAACTTTGCATGTGCTCTGACTGAACCTTCTCTTCACCAGGCAAGAACAAAAAGATAGAACCATGTCTAAATATTTGCACACACAATAAGGTTGCTAGATACTTCCAAGCAATCTTCCTTATGACTGAATGAACTACATAATCAAATTCATGTTTAAATAGATAGAGCAAGGAGGCAGTATTGACAGCATAACCCATTTCATCATGTTGATGGACACAAAATGCACAACAACTAATACAGGCTTCAAGCCAAGGCAATTAAGAGCTAATACCAAAATAACTAACAAGAACACAAAAAGCTGCACTCATATTTCTTGTTCTGCTAAACAAGAAATGCAATCAAATCCACTACTCAATGTTACATCAAAGAAAAATAAGAGCAGACCTTAATCTCATTTATGCTACCAAAAGCTCCACGGCATTCAACTAAAAACGTCAGATGTTGCTCCACCGCTCCTCCATAGTCAACCTCAAAGTAAACAGCAACAAATTTTTTTAAGACGAATATAAGACAGAAACATTCAGTACTTAGATTTAGTTGAACCAAAAGAACATGCATAGACAACCAGTAGCAAGTAGTTACCATTTGAATAAAACGAGAAATCAGGCGTGTTGCCTGTTGATTGTCATCATCTTTCATATTTGCAAAATCTAAACCATAATGTAGAGATTGAGTAATTTCAAAAAGCAACTGTATGATTGTTGGATCACGAAGATAACCATTCCTGCCAAACATATAATTAGAACCGATATACCAAACTGCAAAAAGTTCTTCAATATTCCACTTGATTAGCATCCAACAAGGAAGAGGGGGTCAATATAGAAAATAAAAGAAAATAGGAGAACATAATCAAAAAGAAACTAACCAGGACATCTAAAGATAAAAGGCAAAAGATGAATAATGGAATCTGTTGGAGTTAGTATAGGATCCATTCCTGTGCCTCACCCAATAGCTTAACCTTTTGGGTTGAATGTTTTTTTGAGATGGTATCATAGATTTATGTCCAAGAGGTCTTGTTTTCAACCACACTGCCCTCACATTTAATTGTGAATTTTTATAGATAAGGCAGGCCTGTCCCTTTTTCTTGCTTCAACCCAATGGGCTTTTACGTGAGAAGATGCGTTAGAGTTTAATATATTATCCATTTCTGTGTCTCACCCAATATCTTAAAGTTTTTGGGTTGAATGGTTTCTTGACAAAAACTAAAACAACCAAATCTTTAGGACATGTCAACCATAAATTCAATATAAATAACTTTACCACTAGGACACAGTTAAGTCTTGTCACTAACATAAGATCCTTGGACAATGGGTGCATAAGATTTTGATTATCATCTAATCAAGTATTTTGGTCCACATGATGGTCCATTTGTCAATAACTTTCCCTCGTGTATCATGTTCAATGGCTGAAGACTCTTATGTGCTCATACTGGTATATAAATTGGGAGAGTAGGTTGAGTCAAAGTGCTAGTGGTATTTATAGGTTGACCCCCATGGAGTCTCTTTATTGTTTAAAAAAAAAAAATTGAAATGATATCACATTTGCAAGTTTACCATGCCATCATTAGCAATCATGAGTCATAAGCCCTTTAATGTGAATAAACTCATGCATACAGTTGTAAGCTTAGAATAGATCAACAGAATCAACCATAAGGCATTTAATGCAGTTGCCAAATCCTTAAAAGCATACAAAATCGAAGTCCTAATGGCTTATGTTCTAAGTTGAAAAGAAATTCTAATCATTGGTCATTTGAAACTGATTTTTTTTTTTTTCTCTATGAACTCATTCTACCTCTCCTTCCTAATATCCTCCTAAAGCTAATTAGGGGCTGGTTTAATGAAATCAATCCAAGCAAAAGTAGCACATAGTAATGCAAATGCAAAAAGTGCATACACACTAGCATGACATTACCACACAAAAGTACCTCAATGCAATCTTCAGGATAGAGATATTGACAACATTCCGAGGAGTCCCACACATCACATCTAAGATCTCAAGAAAATGGCTCTACAAAAATTAATCAGTGTTAGTCACAATCAATTCTTCTACCATGAAATTTTGTGGAGGTCCATATCCATAACCACAAAACTGTAAAACTAAAACCAACATAATACCAGCTCAACATAGTTTGTCCCACATAAGGTGTTAGAACTAATATATCAAACAATGAAGGGCAGAAGTAGAGAAAGAAGAGAGAGCTTTCTAGCGGTATCATACCAAGGCAAAAACATCTTTCAAGTCCTTTGTATTGGAAAGAAGCTTCATCAAAATGGATTGCAAGCTTCCTAGTTCATCTTCAAAATTTTCTTTGTTAAATATTCGTCTTGAAATGCCCTCCAGAATTGTGTTCAAGTATATGTCCTGACATAAAAATTAAATTAAGAGATAAGAGACAGACAGTAACAAGTATAAGGCACATGCTAATGATGCAGCCTCTTGTATTCTGAACAATGCATATAAACTCTGTAAAGAAAACAAAATAGCTATATTCATATGGATAACATGTGAATCATATAAAGAAAAAACTAGTGAAACTTCAGAAGTGAAAATCCCCCCAAATAACCTGGAAAAGACACCCTAGTCAATCCCACAACATTAGCTGTTACATTTAATTGAAAGAGTTGCTTGATTTCTACTAAAGATCAATACAAGTCAAAGGTGTTATGTAAGACACATAACACAGGCATACAGAAAGAATTTGCTATGGTAAAGAAAAACCATCCCTTCTCCATCTTCCTCATTGTGATAGTGAGAGAGGTCACCAAGAGAATAACAGGAAAGCTATTTGTTGGAAGACAATATATAAAGCAGCAATACAAAAAGAAGGATCCAAATGTTGCATGCCACCAGACTTACCATCTGATTTTGAAGTATGATATCCATGTAAGCATCCACAACCTTCAAGTAGTTATCAAGTCGATCATAATGAGTGCAAACCTGTATTGACTTTACAATTGAGCATAGATGTGACAGAACAAATTAAGGGAAAAAAAAAAAGAGAATAATAAAGATATAAGTCAGCCAAGGAAAATAGCAATAATAACAACAAAAACAGAATCATACATCTGAAAACACGGACTCAATGCAACAATTGCCATTTTTTTATGACTCCTACAAGTTTTCCAAAGCAAGTTATTAGCCAACCTTTATTTTTAAATATGACAGAAGGATACAGCTCAACAATTAAAGTGAGGGAAAAGACGAGAGAGTTGTTAAGGGGAACAGAATAGTTAGTGGTGACTGGCCTGCCCCCTTACACCACCTGACTTAATCATTTTGGGAAAATCAATTGAGTTAGACCACACCTCTTTCTTTCTGCCAAAAAGTCTAATTTTTCCCTTGGGCTTGAGGAAAGGAAGGAAGGGATATGTATTTACATAATCAGAGAGCCATCCAATCACACGACTTGTTCCACACTATATAAATCCGCTATCCACGCAAGTTCTACCACTCAGATAAGGTCAAGAGAATGGTAAAATCTTCTGCTCTTGATAAGGTTCAAAAATGTGTATACTGAGGAAATGTTGTCCTTTCATATATTCTTTCACAATTTTTGAAAAACTAACTAGTCCGGTGAAAAAGTCTGAGCGCAGAAAGACACACAATCAGTTCTAATGACCACAAAATTCCTCTGGACATCAAGCAAACAGGAATGAAAAGCTGAAAGTACCTGAATAACTTCATCAACCACAGAGTTGACAATATCCACTTGGGGTATACATTCAGATAGCCTGAATCCAAGTAACCTGAAATTCAAGCACTAGTCCAGCCAAAAGTTAGAAACAATAATTCAGACATACAATAGACCAAAACAGAGAAAAAAAAGGGTATAGAAAACAAATATTATTACAATAATCTGCATTTATGCTCTTTCAAAATGGAATGCATATACCTGATCACAAGAATTATCGCTGCTGCACTTAACCAGATCAAGAATATACATAGCATGGGAGCTCACTACTTCTATAGGAAGTTCCTTCAGCAGGTAGTGAAGAACAAGTGAGGCACATGGTGAACTCTCAAACAATTCTGCCTGATTAGCAGCCAATCCAAGCTCCACAAATACAGCATCTACTTGCCTCTTTCAGCAGAAATTTGAGAACAAGGTCAAGTCCATATCTAGCAACAAATTATTTAACTTGTTTCCTATATTACAGCATAACTAAGATGACAATGGTCAACGGAGATTTCATCAACATAAGGAGAGTCCAAAAGAAAAAACTGTTGCTTCAAGCCCAGTTGCTACATACCTCATGAGCTCTCATTGTACTCCAGAGTACAACACAATAAATATGTTAATGAAATGCATACAAAGTGACTAACACCACATGGACTTACTACCATATCTACAGATAATATATGGTACAGCACTATCAATATCAATATATTAAAACAATCCAGGTGACATGGCTAACATCGCATGGACTTACTGCCATATCTACAAATAAAAATTTCCAGGAGAAAAGTCGCATATGAGTGAAATTACCAAGAAGCTAATTACTGACCTGAGATGCATCTTCAAGTATGCATTTCAGAATGTATTCGATAGCAGGCTCCATCATACTGACAAGCAACCTTTTCCTCTCAGCCAAATGACCAAGCGAAGTATTCTTTGATGATAAAAGCCGCATTAATACAATCTGCATATCATTAATGCATGTAACCAAATACCCTGTCAAATTGAGTAATGTGTAAGTTTACAAAATTTTAATAGAATCTGATACTTGCTTTATCTATTTAATTCTACTAAGCCTGTCTAGGGTTGGATATAGTCAAAACTCAATACTCAATGCACAATACAGTGCACCAAAACAAGGAACAGGCCCAGGAATCAACCATGAAGACTTCCAGTAACCAGGAGGAGTCCATTGAAAATGGGGGAGGGAGGCATTAAACTCTTTGGGATCCTTTTTAGAAGTTCTCAAATGTAAATCAAATGGATGAATACAACCACAAATGAACTTTGTGGAGAAAATCTACAGTAATTCAAGCAAGCCTAAAACCAACATCTGGTTTAGATATGCAACCCACAGTACAACCAGTCCAGTGTAACTTTGGATGGAAACTAGACTACAAAGCCCTGGAAAAGATTGTGCCAAGTCCATTTTATGGAAATTTTGCAGCTGATATTGTTAAGCATCTGTATGGAAACCATTCTACGCACAATGTCATTCATCCAATAAGGCAGCAATATATACCTGTACCAGACGCCGGTATCTTGCGTGCACAATGGGCCATGTACAAATGACAATAGGCAGATGCTAATGGATCTGCTAACCCTCTTATCATCATGACTAGCCGCTGGAGACTCTCCAAAGGATTGTCGCACAGAAAACGCCAACAAGGCAATATTGCCAACTCCAAATAACTGAATCACAACACCAAGCAACAACCAGCAATCAATGCACAGAGAGAGAGAGAGAGAGAGAGAGAGAGAGAGAGAGAGAGAGGGAGGGAGGGAGAAGAGGGAAGGGCTAGGCGAGAGGTTCAGATAACTTGCATGAAGAAGAGGAAGGGAATGGTTAAACATAGAAAGAAAAATTTCCAAACCCCTAAAGTTGAACCATCATTAAGACTTTAGCTGCAAATTGGAAAATAGAGAAGATATCCCAGTAAGACAATAATACCATAGCTTGCTGGAAGATTGGAAACCATACATGGTAATCATATAGAAACCAATGGTTTAGTATTTAGTAGAAACTCTAAGACTGGGAACAGGTCACCCAAATCAAGCTTGTGTTAAGCAATATAGGACCTGAACCAGCTTCAACAATTATCCCATTTTGAAGCCCATTAAATGTATGCTCTGACATCCTTTGATCCCATAAATCTAATAATCATAGTATGCAACTATCTAAGGTCCATCCCAAGATAATAATTAACTGAATATCAGCTTTCCGTTCTGGCTTTCTCTATATCCTCCAACATACAGAATGCTATACTACTTCTATTCATTTTTTGTGCCTTCAACCGTTAAACACAAATTTGGGTGCATACACACATTATCTACAAAAATACAGATTAATAGGCAACCACATAAGTTCACTTAAACATGGATTATTGAGAACCAAGATAAGATGAAGCAGGCCCAGCTACTCCTCCTCAAAATCAAATCCACAAAGCTCCAAACACATAAGCAGCAGCAGCTTATATCCGAATTGAGCAAAAACAACAAATTAGCATGATAATTCCCTTTCCAAGGCGCCACACTCTTTACAATAAAATAGACCTGATTAATTCTCGCAACGGTGATATGCTCAAAAATAGAGGAAAAAAGATTAAGCCCATTAGAAAACAACAAGACAAACACCTTCACATGACTATACTCACTAAAAACATACACATGCTAACAAGCATAGAGAATATGAGAAGATATGGACTTCACATGCGTGGAAGAAGTTCTCGTATGGAACCAACTTTGCTAAACCAGTTATAGCATGTTTCTTTAGCCTCGGAGCAGATATCACTTGCTTTGAAGTCCTCTGCCAAACAAACCAAGAAGTGGTTCAGGAACCATATAGCTGCCTAAAAGATGATAACAAAAAAAGGGAACAAAATTTTAAGAAGTCTTAGATTAATCTAACTCTAAGGACAAGGTTATAAGTTCAATATTTGTACGTATTATACTTGTACCATAACCAATTTTAGGAGACAATCATCTCTGAAGCACACAAATAATAAACAGACAGGCTAATAAGAAGATATAGACCTGGCAATGAATGAAGCAAGCTTCCGTATTCAGAAAATTCAGCTTTTTGTCTGACACGTTGCCATACCATATCCCCAAGCGTATCCAACACATCTGTTGCAAGAACAAATAAGGTAGGATAAAAGTACAGAACTGATGTATCCATCAGAAGTTTGGCAACCTGCACAGCATATAAATGATACCCAAGTCATAAAAAATTCAAGAAAGAATCAGGACATTCCCCAAGAACTGACATTAGCAGCGCCAAAAGTTGTTCTAAATTTCCAACTGCAAAGAACTAATTGCACTCAAGATCCCCAAATCTAGTTGTCGAATATGCAACATAAACATCATAATTATGTATGATTGTATTGACACTGCAATGCATACATGTTTTCTTTCTCAAGTAAACATGGAAAGAAGGACTGTAGACCAGTCCCTGAGCTAATTTCACTAAAAATAATGTTGACTAAGTTCAATTCACAAACTATTATGTATTTATAAATCATAGATCAATTCAACTAAGGACGAAGACATACATGAAAATCATCAAGAAATTAACCTTTAGAGATAATTTCAAAGCTGTTACACGATCTTCCGCATTCCATGCCCGAATGATTTCATCTTTAAGGTCATGTAATTGCGACACATACTCCTGCCTCGTGATGAGGTTGGCGTCCTCTTCAAAAATTCTTTCTGAATCATCAGGTTCCTCTGGATGTATAACTTTTGAAGTTTTCTCATTTGCTGCAATATTTTGTACCCAATAACTAAAGCACAACATTAAATTCAAACAAATCTTGATGCTTTCTGCTAAACAACAATCAAATTTGATAAAAGCAGAAACAGAATTCAAAAATAAAAAGGAGAAGAGGCATCATACCTTTGCCGCTTCGTATTATCAAATCGGACTTCTGCAAAAAGTTCGCAGTGTTATATTTCGAGGCGTAAGTTTCAAAAAATTAAAAAAAAAAAAAAAGGAAAAAGAAAAAGAAAGAAATATAAGGTAATTGAAAAAGAAAAAAGAAAAAAGAAAAAAGAAAATTCTTAAAAAAACAAAAGAAAGAAAGAGAGAGAAAAAAGAACACTGTAATCGAAAAGACATGGAGAAGAAAAGAAAGAAAGAAAGAAAGATTAATAAAAAGATTAGATAATTACCGAAGAGACTGAGATCATCTTGGAGACAGGAAACTTTTGCATCAAGAATCTCTTAAAAGAGGACCATTCCTTTGAAGGAACTTGATCACCGGAGGAAACTGGGCGTCCACAAGCATTACTCTCGGCGGGCGTCCCCTCCGACGCGTCCACTTCCTGTGATCTTAGCGGATCAACGAAGTCTTCCTTGTCATCGTTTTCAGGAATTTCTTGATCAAGCCTTCTTGAGGAAGGTTTCTTGGTCGCCTCGATGTTGCTGTTGAGCGGCCGAGGAGGACATGGAGACGGAGTTTCCAGAGGATGCTCGTCAGCGCGTACGCGAGGGAGCGCGTGGGATTCTCGTTCCGCTCTGTAGTCTCGAGGCCGGAACTCCATTGGAGGAGAGTCTAAGAGGAAAGACCCCAAATAAAAAAAAAAAAAACTACTGAAATTTCGAAAGCATTGAAATCGGCTGACGATTTTACCGTTTGTCACTCTTTATATTATTAAATTTACTCATTATTTATATAGAAAAGAAAAAAAAAATTAATCTACGTATAAACTGACCTCTTCTTTTGTTTTTTTTTTTTTTTCTCTTTAATTTCTTTTCAAGAATAAGGTTTGGATTCTGTGCAGCCATTTAAACGTGCAAACGATTGCGTGAAGTGTCCTGATTGCATGACTGGATCAAGCGGTCCGTTTTCTTTGGGCTTTGTCGGCTGAAAAAGAAAGGGAAATCTGAAAAGAAAAATGCTGGCCCACGTTGGTAGACTGAAGGGAAAGAAAGAAGTCCATAAGACTGCAAACAATGTTCAGCCCAAAGAAATCTTGTCCTACCGTGCATTTATAACCTAAAATTTTAAGGTATTATATTAATAAAAACATATTTATGAGAACATGAGTAATATTTTAATATATTATATTTATGACTTAATATTTTCAAAATCAAGTGTAGTACTCAATTTTTATTTTTTGGGATTTTTACTCCAGTTGGTACCCAACAAATAAAATAAAAAAGAAAATTTTTCTGTACGCCAATTAGATTGTTGGTACTTTTTAATTCTTTGTATTTTTTTTTTATTACTTTTCTTCCTTTCATAAACTATAGGTTGGTTTTATTAATCAGATTGCTGTGCAATCAATTTGGTCAACTTGAAGGAGGCAACGAGCCTAAGATGCATCCCACAATTCTTCAAAATGTTGATAGTGCCAAGCCGATGAACTCGAAGAATGGGGCACCTCAGCATGTCCACCCCATTAAGTGCTTCCATGGCAGTGGTCCATGTCCGCCGGGCCAAAAGCCAACTTGAGTTGGGTCATAACTTTGTCCACAATGAAATATCCTCTCTGCTATTTGCCAACTATAGGCTGCTGTAAGGCAAAGATACTTGAACCCCAACAGAAGCTGGTGTAAGATGCCAGAAAGCACTTCAAAACGCAGCAGATAACCTCAATAAAGCTTGTAAAACAACCTGTGAGAGAATTAAAAACGTGTCTCTTCCCAATTCATGAAATGGCCATAAACAGGGTCAGTTAAATTATCAATGTATATCAAAAGGATGATATGCGGTAATCACTCATAATAGTCAATGGAGTAATCACGCCTAAAAATCACCTTCTAGATGCTGACAGCAAAATAGACAGTAGAGATGCCAGCACGTTGGCCATGAGTTTTGTTTCAAGCAGCAAGCCTGCAAAGTTCCATGGAAATTCACGTTACTTTTAAGTTAGTTGACATGTTCAATTCCTTTTTCTCTGGCTGTCTCACGTTCAAGGCTTTATCAACATCATAGGATGGGGAACATTCTTGCCCACTGGTGCCATCATGGCAAGGTACTTCAGGTATCCGGTAGAACTCCCGAGAATTGGTGATATCAACTTCACACCTCATGCCAAATTATTGGTTACATTCTTGGCACTGTTGGCTGGATAATTGGCCTACAGCTTGGTCATTCTTCAAGATACTACTGCTTTAGAACACACCGTTTTTATGCCATATTCGTGTTCACTTTTGCAACTTTGCAAGTAAGCCAAACTCATTTAAAGGTTTTAAATTACAAGTAACGAGCAACATTGCAGTTGCAGGCTGTGTTACTGTACAACTGCAAACGTAGTTGCAGACTGCAATTTAAGACTAATGCATATTATGCTATCGATCGAGTTATATTGTCCTAAATATTGCAGATGTTGGCTTTGCACCAGAGACCAAAGGTGACCGATGAGAATAGAAAGCACTGGAATACGTACCATCATTTTCCAGGGTGGGCACTGCTTGCTGTGATCTCAATAAACATATTCCAAGGCATTGCCGTCTTGGAGCCAGATAACAGGATTTGGAGAAGTGCTTACACTGGTATTCTTGTAGCTTTAACAATGGTTGTGGCAGCTCTTGAGATCTGCACCTGGACTAAATTCGAGATCGCAGCAAAGGTAAAGAAGAAAAACACTGCTCAGTCCAGCTTGAATACCAGTAGTGCTGCAGTTCAACCATCTTCCGAGTCCAAACCCCCAGCCAGTCCCTTGATTAGAAGTCCAAGATTGTATCAACTATCAAGACTTGAATTTTTTGACTTTTACCTTTGTCTTTGATCAATGATCAAGGCTGTTCTTGGCCAACTCATTCGTGTGGGAAAAGGGAAGTGCTGCAGGTCGGGGTCAAAAGTGTGATTCCAACGGGAAATTGCCATTAACATTTCATGATCTTTTCTATTTTTTCCTTTCTCTCTTCCTTTTTCTTTTTTTTGGCAAAGAATGCCAACATTTTACTCCACCACCAACATTCTCTATTAACAATTTTACCTGAAAATACCTCCTTCATAAACAAACAAGGGAACAAAAAGACACAATGTTGTTCATAAAAATGTTGGCGAATGACATTACACTCGCCATTGGAGGTTATCAAAGAGCCAACCAACGAAGGAAAAAAAAAAGAAAGAAATTACATTCATAATAGTAATTATTAATTCAACTTTTTTTTTATTATTATTATTATTATTTATTTTGAATTGATTAAAATAATATTTTATAAATATATTATTAATCATATTTATAATTAAAATTTTAATTTATTTTATATATTTATTTTATTATTTTATTTAAAATATTTTAATTATAAATTATTATATATATTTATAATTTTTTCATTAAATACAGTCACATGATTATATCATAAATTAAAAATATACAGCTAATTTTAAGGGTTATTACAACTACACAGGCCACCCGCCCACGGAAATTTTCCTAACGATAAAATAAATCGAAACCACAATTTTTTTTTTTGGTCATAAGAATTTTAAAATTTGAAAATAAATAATGCGTGATTCAAAAAATCCGCGTTCAACCAAACCATCGTCAAAAAATTGAGAGCAAAATGGCTGCTCCAGCTGTGGAGAGTGGGGTCGCCATGATGGCCCTCCGGTCGGTCCTGCTCCGCGTCCGACAAGCAGCGGAACGGGTCGGAACTCGGCCGGAGCTGGTCCGAGTCGTCGCCGTGTCCAAGACCAAACCCGTTTCCCTCATCCGCCAAGTGTA
Organism: Rhizophora apiculata; assembly: GCA_037832385.1. Classification (NCBI taxonomy): domain Eukaryota; kingdom Viridiplantae; phylum Streptophyta; class Magnoliopsida; order Malpighiales; family Rhizophoraceae; genus Rhizophora; species Rhizophora apiculata. The sequence goes on from CM075430.1 coordinate 12,575,127, forward strand.
TGACGCCGGCCACCGCTGCTTCGGCGAGAACTACGTTCAAGAAATCGTCGACAAAGCCCCGCAGGTAATATAAATACAAATACACATAGAGATACATTGCCTGTAAGTTTTGGCGACTTAATTTTACGCGTGTGAATTACTGCTGAGTTGTAAGCGCAGCTGCCCGAGGATATAGAGTGGCATTTCATTGGGCATTTGCAAAGCAACAAAGTGAAAACTCTTCTGGGTATGGTTTTGTTTCTGTTTTAAATCTTTCTGATTTGTCAAAGAAGTGAACTTGAATTTATGCTTAAATTGGATTTCCTTTAAATTGATGCCTTGATGGGGTCCTGTTTATTGGTACACTGAAGTTTTGACATTTTTTCAATTGGGGATTGAAGGTTGTCTAGTGCATAATTTTGTTATGTGACTTTCTTTTCTACAACATGATTCTTTTTTTGTTGAGGTATTTGGATGTCCTTATGTGCAGCTGGAGTTCCTAATCTGGCCATGGTTGAGAGTGTTGATAATGAGAAGGTAACAAATTAATCTCATTACTGTTAGGATATTAGGCTCTTGAGAACTTCGCCCTTTCCTTTCTCGATGTGAAGGAAACTTAGATGATGAGTTGCTTTCTTTGCTTGACCGGAAGTTCTCAATTGTCAGTAATATGCTTGTCAAAATTTATAATTTTCAGTTCCACGGCGCATTGTAATTGCAATGTTGGTGTTCTGAATGTTATATGCTGACGAGCAAATCTAATCAGCTTTGCTTATGTGCTCATTCTAAGTTCTCTTTTGGCCTCCTTAACATTCAAATAGTAGAGGTAATAAACTTGTCTGCTCATATCATATCCTTATTTTGGTGGTCCACAGATGGCAAATGTTCTTAATCGAGTTGTTTCAAGCCTTGGAAGGAACCCTTTGAATGTCATGGTCCAAGTTAATACCAGTGGAGAAGCATGTGGGTACTTGTTGGATTTGTTGTGTGCATAAATGTGGCATCTACCATTCAAAGTACCTACATATTACCCTCCAAAAAATGAAAACAGAAAATAAGTGACCTGTCATCCTCACTGAGAAATGAACAGTGGTTGATAGATTTGCTGATTAACTTTTTGATTAAAAGTTGTGACATTGTTTCAGCGAAATCGGGAATCAATCCTTCAGATTGTGTGGGGCTTGCAGAACATGTTAGGCTGCACTGCCCAAATTTGAAATTTTCTGGCTTAATGACAATAGGGATGCCTGACTATACATCTACTCCAGAGAATTTCAAGGTAATTCCTTTGCATCTTTATTTTGGGCACTCAGTACTTTAGATAAAACTGGATCATCATCATTGTTTTGATACTAGTCTCAAAATCATGCATTATCTGCTGCATATAATGATTCTGCATGTTTGCTTTGCAGTTTGTTTTTCCTTTCATTGTCTTGAAGGACTAGACTATCCAAATTGTTATTTGTTAGATTTTCTTTACAAGTTGACTGTGGTTATGCCCTCCTTCTTCAAGTGTCTTTTTGTGTTCAAATCGAGAACTTTTTCTCTCCATTTGATGCGGGAAAACCATCTGTATGATCTCCTTTCACATTTCTCTGTCAACATTTATATTCATGCTTGCTTACTTCATTTGCTGTGATGGAACAGACACTGTTAAACTGCAGAGCCAAAGTTTGCAAGGAACTTGGATTATCAGAGGATCACTGTGAGCTATCAATGGGCATGTCTGGTGACTTTGAGCAAGCGGTAAGTCAAACCTTTTTCTGGGGTCTTTCTTTGGGAGGGGTGTTCACATTTATTGATTTACTTCTAGCATACTTACCAGTGATGAAAAACATTTTCCACTATAAAATCTGCCTGTGAGCCGAGCTCAGAATTTTCTATATTTTTCATCAGGGCGATTTATAACTACTTGAAAAAATTTTAGAAATGCTTAGCAGTGATCTTGATCTGCAAGGGGACACTTTAAAACCACTTGAGAGAACTTTAGGGGAGTGTCTTTAAGGATATCATTTTCATAAGCGTAAACTAAATGCACGTATCTTCTGCTATTTGCCTGACAATCCCCTCGCAATTTTAAGTTTGGAAGCTGCCATTGGTATTCTGTTTTTTCTTCTCCTTTTTCAGCTTCAAGTGGTATAAAATGGGAACATAGTTCATCGTATAAAGAGCTTAGCAGTGCACTGCTCCTACTTCCTGATTCTTGCAGATTGAAATGGGCAGTACAAATGTGAGAATAGGGTCGACTATATTTGGACCAAGGGACTATTCAAAGAAGCAACCTACTTAGCATTCACTGTTATCTTGGTGATTGCACTCTTCATCCTTACCAATGTTGTAACAGTACGTGTGCCATTCTTGTAAAGCCAACATTTAATGTTATCTTGATGTTATTCTTATAGTTCATACCAATGAGCCTCCTCATTAGACTCAATAAAGAAAAAAAAAAAAAAATTTGTTTGAACCAAATTGTTGTCTAAACCGCTGCTTCTCTACGCCAAATGTATTAGTTAAAAGTTTTTATTTCTTCATTTAAAACCTACTTAAACATAGCATACTGTAGAACTTTTGGTTGTCCTGTTGGCTTCCTTAATCGAGGAACTTATGCAAAACACCACAGTTAACACCTCCCCGGATAGTCTTCCAAATTGCAAACACATTGGCTGGTTGGCAGGCTTGTAGAAAATTGGCGACATATTACTCTCATGGATGCTGGGAGTCAAAGCATGGTCCATTTTTATATTGATAAATTTTTTGCACCATCTACCTCCCAGCAGAAGATAATACACAGTGGAATTTAATAAAGTATTACGTTACCTCTATGTTTAATAGAGAGATTATTTTTGTGATTTGAATATAAATGTATAATGAAGTAATTCTCTTGACACCAGGGTTGCCCATCATGATCTACGATGGCATTCTGTAAAAAGAAACTGAAACTCTTCGAAAGACCCGCAATTGACCCCCGAAAAAAACATTATAATAATCCATAAGACATATGTTATTATGGATGTGAAATAGGTCCTTTATTCCTTGGAACTCTGCTTCTTCCAATGAAAGGGCAATAGGATTCCAATAAACTTACTCATTTTTATCCAATTTTACGAATTTGAATTATTTATCTTAATTTAAACTGTTATGTCCAACGTTTTTTAAGATCTGTATATTTGCTCCAACGGCAGAAAGTTGCAGGCAAAGGCATCTCTACGGAAAAAAAAAAAACTAGAGAAAAATGGAATTGTCTTGACGCGTCCACCGAGTCAACTCAAAAACCTCGAAGCGAACTCGCTGCCCGCTCTCCTCTTATCTAAAACCCTGAAGACGGGAAAACTGATGACCTCTTGTCTCTTGTCTTTCACTGTCACAAAACTATGGCTTCCCTTCATTTCTCAGCTAAATTTCTCTCACTTTCACCGTGTCCAAACAGCAATAACTCCAACTATTCAGTCTATTTTTCCTGCAAAACCAAGCTTCAAAGAGTCAATCTCCTCAACAAAACCAAACCCAAGATCGCATGTGCAGCCACAGACCGACCTCAGCAACCCCAACAGCAACGACGGGAACGACGAAAGGAATCTAAGAAAAGCAAGAAAAGTGAAAGCGAAAGCGAGAAAGGGATAGACCCAGTTGGGTTCCTAGCCAGACAAGGCATTTCCCATAAACAATTTGCTCAGTTTCTCCGGGAAAGGTAAGAAAACGGTGAAAAGTTTGATTCTGTTTTAGAATAGTTTTTTTTTTTTTTTAATCTTTTGCTTATGGTTGTGAATTTTTGTTTCCGCAGGCATAAAGCGTCGAAGGACCTGAAAGATGAACTTTTCAAGCGAAACTTACAGATTAAAGACATTGCTTACGTGTTGGTTCTATATTAAACCACTTTCTTTCTTTCTTTCTTTCTCTTTTTTTGTTTTTTCTTTAAGTTCTGTAACTTTTTTCTTTTTTAAAGATTTCCAGCTGGTTTGTTTTTCTTGCTGACAATTTACTGACCGGAGTAATGTTAAGTTGATTTCGATTTATTTTGGTTGTCTTGACTAGATTTGAGTTTTTGGGATTGCATCGTCACCCGGAGCATCGAATGGACTTCATGGAATGGGCACCAGGTTTGGCAATTTTAGGCCCCCTTGTAAAGAAAATTTCGTTTAATTAGCTGAGACAGGGCTGCAATTATTTGCCTTCAATTATTTTTCTACTTGTTTATATGTTTGTGTGTGTGTGCTTGTTTTTTTTTTTTTTGGGGGGGGGGGGGAGGAGCATATAATGATTGTTCATCACCAGTATTTTATTAGTTAAATTTAAAATAACATCCTTTTTGTCTGAATTCTTGTTTATTTTGTTGGATCACATAAGATGTTGGATGCAGGTGCTCGCTACTGTGCACTAGTTGGTGATTTTAATGAGTGGTCACCTACAGCAAATTCTGCAAGAGAGGGGCGCATTGGCCGAGACGATTATGGGTATTGGTTTATTATTCTTGAAGATAAACTAAGGGATGGAGAAAAACCAGATGAACTTTATTTTCAGCAGTATAATTATGTGGATGACTATGACAAAGGTGATGGTGATGTCAGCATTGATGAAATCTTTAAGAGAGCAAATGATGAATACTGGGAACCTGGAGAAGATACATTTGTAAATCACCGTTTTGAGGTGCCAGCAAAGTTATATGAGCAATTGTTTGGACCTAATGGACCCCAAACAGAAGAAGAATTGGAAGAAATACCATTACTAGATGCAGAAACACGATATGAGCAATGGAAAGAAGAGCATAAAGATGATCCGCCAAGTAATTTGCCGCCATGTGATGTGATTCATGATGGAAAGGAATATGACATATTTAGAGTCATAAGTGACCCTGCGTGGGTGGAAAAAATTCGTGCAAAGAAGCCCCCCATACCATATTGGTTTGAGATACGTAAAGGAAGGCGGGCATGGTTGAAAAAATACACTCCAGCTATTCCCCATTTAAGCAGATATAGAGTCTATTTTAACACTCCAAATGGGCCACTGGAACGAGTTCCTGCTTGGGCTACTTATGTTCAGCCAGGTAAACTGTGAGAGCCATTTGTTCTCTCTCTCTCTCTTGCGGCCCTCACACTCATGTATTGTCGCACTATCCTTCCAAATTGTTTTCCTTGGTTTGTTCTTCCACAGTATGTTTGGACCTCATTTTTGACTAATTTGAATTGCATTCTAAGTTGCAGCTGGTTAATGGAACTTCTAAGAGAGTCAATCCTGAACATATCCCAAATGACACGCATTACTTAGCCTGCTTATATGGAATTGTCCTTAGTTTCCACGGATGTTTTGTGGGATTTTTCACTTGTCCTTTTTTTTAGCTTTTGATCTGTATTTAGCTTTTCATCGTTTCATCAATTTCTTTTGTTTCAACTGAAATTTGTTCTTCTTTTTCAGATGCTGATGGAAAGCAGCCTTTTGCCATCCACTGGGAACCACCTCCAGAATGTGCTTACAAATGGAATAACACACGACCACAAGTGCCAAAATCATTGCGCATATATGAGTGTCATGTTGGAATTAGTGGCTCAGAGCCAAAAATATCTTCCTTCAAAGATTTTAGGGAGAAGGTAGCTCCATAATTATCACATTTCTACATACAATGAAATATGGTGGCCCATTTGCTTTCATTCCATGTTTTTTCATGTGACAGGTTCTTCCTCATGTGAAGGAGGCTGGATACAATGCAATCCAGTTGATTGGAATTGTTGAGCATAAAGACTATTTTACTGCTGGTTATAGAGTGAGTCAAATGTTCTTCACATCTTCTGTATCTTGTGTAACATGGGTAATAGGTTATTTTATTTTGAGATCCATTTGTTTGTTTTTTGTATTATCATTAAGCTGAAAGATATTATTTGATGAATCAATAATTTTTGGACTAACTGTTATCTGTAAAATCTGAATGCTTCTCCTGCTATTTCAAATGATTCATATATGGGATCTTCAATATGGTAGATATTTGGATTTAAGAAACAAATAGCAAAATAAAAGTTCTGTACAAGCTAATGTTGGAAGAGAAATTGAAATCAGTAATGAATCAGTACAACTGGATTTATTTGCTGGGACATAATGCTATCCCTGTAAATTTGATATATTTGCATGACGCTCATGTTCACCTTTGCATCACACCTCTGACCTATTGATGCATGTTTGACCAGTTTTTGTCAGATTTTGACAAGTCTGATGATCTTGACATACATTGTCATTGCTTGTTATGTGAATATGAGCTAGTGTTCTCATTGCAATGCAGGTCACTAATTTGTATGCTGTTAGCAGCCGTTTTGGCACTCCAGATGACTTCAAACGCTTGGTTGATGAAGCTCATGGTTAGCATACTTTATCTGAATCTATTGATTGATTCACTAACATTAGAGACTTTATTTACTCTATACAAGTGGTTGATTCACTTCACTCAGCTCATATTACTTATTTCCAACTATTTCACTGGCAAATTTTATGCTACACCATAAGAAAAGGTGGTATCTCATCTGTTTCATTTCTATAACTATGTTTTTGCTCCTTGTTTCTGTTCCAAGTCTTAAATGATATGATGGAAACTATAGTTTGCAATTCATTTTTTACTCAATGCATTATGAACATTACAGACACCAAAAATATAAATATTGCCAGTTCTTGATATGTGAAAATCTGTATGTACAGGATAATATTTATATTCTGACAATTAATTTCAAATATCTGGTCAATAAAAATCTTTTATTCAGGTTTTTTTTTTGGTGCAATAAATATATCTTGATGAACAGTTCCATTATGTCTGAAGTTCTTTTGCTTGTTTTCCACCTATGTACTATTAATTGTTTTTTGTTGTTTTTTTTTTTCCCAATTTCAGGACTAGGATTGCTAGTGTTTCTGGATGTTGTACATTCATACTCAGCTGCAGATGAGATGGTTGGACTATCTCTATTTGATGGATCAAATGATTGCTACTTTCACACTGGTAAAATTGAGTCCTGGAATTGGTGCATCCCACTCAATGCACTTTTGACTACTTTCTTTCTTCCTGGCTGTTTAATTAGCTTAAATATGACATGATTATAATCTGGTATGTATGCAACACTGTTGTATTAGAAATTATTGAAAGGACTGGACAGGGCTGCACTGTACATAATAGTTGTTTGGGCCTTTAGTTTGCTTGGACTATAGTTTTATTTTTTGCTGAACCATGAGCTTCATCCAAGGTACATGCCTTTTGGGACTGTCATGTTCCGTGTAGTTGCTAGAGAAGTGCTGACATGATATATGTCTAAGGCTTTTGCTCAGTGTTGAATATTGACCTGAGCTGGGTGGGAGTGTGGTCAATGATTCTTTGTTTTTCATCATCAGTCTCTGCTCTACAAACTTGTTTGTTGCCCATCTCAATAGTTGCCCTAATTTATTTGCTGTATCTGTTTTGTTAATGCTATGTCCTTTCATTTATTTTTAAGCCTCCATTTCTGGAAAAATGAAAGGATGGTCCAAGAATCTTTCCTTGACTATTTAGGCACCAGTTTTGTTGTTACCCATTTGTGTTGTATAGTATTCTTCTTCTTCTTCTTCTTCTTCTTTACTTTAAAGAAAAGGGACAAAGGAAAAAGGTTCTGCTGTCATGGGCTAAGCAACACTTTCCAGCGTGCAAGTATGCTTCATTCTCTTTCTAACTTTGCCTGCTTGAGTAGGTAAAAGAGGGCATCACAAATATTGGGGCACCAGAATGTACAAATATGGTGACCATGACGTGCTTCAATACCTGATTTCGAATCTAAACTGGTAAGTCTGAGCCACAAGCATCTTTCTATTTTTAGTGTAATTGTCTGTCCTCAATCCTAAATATTTTTGCTACTGGATGATTTGTGGAAGGTATTATGGTCTTCATCTCAGCATCTCATTTTTGGGTAGTTATCCTTGGTGTTGCTTATCAGATGATATTTGAGCAGGTGGGTTGAGGAATATCAAATAGATGGTTTCCAATTCCATTCACTCTCTTCAATGATGTATACACACAATGGTTTTGCTTCCTTTACAGGTGATTTGGAAGAGTAAGGCATCTGCTTTTTCATTCTCTTGGTTTTCTAACTTTTAATTCCATTCTCTTCATACATTCCCATGAACCATTTTCATAAGGTTTTGTCTCTGTGGAGCAATGCAGAATTTCTCAGGCATGACTTAAATGTTTTATTAAATAATTGAAAACCTGTCTGCATATGTAGCCATTGAACGGCCTAACTAAAGATTGGTTTGGTGCTATCTTTTATCAAGATTTTTATGTTCCTTCTGGGATGAATAATTAGCACCAAATTTGCTCTAGAACTGATGTGCTATGATTGAGTTGGACAATGAAGCATTATGACAGTAAAACCACACAGAAGAACTACATTAGGCCTTCACCAACGGTTAGAAGGATTACAGTGTTCATGGTCTGACATTACTTTTGGTTCTGCACTGTATCTACATGATTGTGGAGGATATTTAAAAGTTAAATGTTTTTGCAGGTACTGCAACCAATATGTTGATAAGGATGCATTCTTATACCTCATTTTGGCAAATGAGCTACTGCATTTTCTCCATCCTAATATAATAACTATTGCTGAGGATGTACGTAATTATGGCTTTTTATTGTTTTGGAAATAAACAAATATGAAGAATTCAACAGTTTCTCTTTTTCATAAAGATTGTTGTTGGAATCCCATGTGAAATTTTTAGTATCTTTTTAACTTGAGAGAACTGTGGTGGACACTCTTCTTCTTAGTCACTTGAGGATTTATTTGTAATGAATGGTCTAAAATGGATTCTCTTATGCTATAAGATGTATGTTCTACCCCTTTGATCTTTGGCTTTAGGAATTTCCTTCAAACCTTTATCATATATGGGATGAAAGTCCAAATTTGTTGAAATGTAGCAATGAACACGTTGAATACAAGTGCAATTTCTTGCATGGGTGTGGAAAGGCACTTGCAGTGCTTATTTTCTTTTTATTATAGATTCAAATTGTTGTCTAATCATAAGTTGTACATTCTTCAATATTGGTTTGTGTAAGCAGTGGCACAGAACTTGCATTCCTTTAGCCATTCCATTACTGATCCTCTTTGTGATTGCACATTCTTCACACCGTCATCAATTTGTGTTAGAATTGATTGCTGTTGTCCATAGAATGAATAGCTTTAAGGGTATCTCACCAATTGACTCAGCGAAGCAGTTACTTCAGCTGAGTTGAGAGCCGATAATCCATTGCATTGCCTTTTGGCCACATCCTAATAGGAAGCTACATATTATTAACTGCAATTGATAATCATGCTTTTGGGTTTTATTTCTTATAGTGCAATAAGTAGCTATGATTGTTGATTATTCCTGAAGATTAAAGTTTAATCCCCCTGATACTTGATAATTTTCTCTTTCTTCACTGTTAGGCAACATATTATCCTGGACTATGTGAGCCAACTTCACAAGGGGGATTGGGATTTGATTATTATGTCAATATTTCTGCATCAGAGATGTGGTCATCTTTTCTTAACAATGTTCCAGACCATGAATGGAGCATGACAAAGGTAATTGATTATTGGCATAAGCATCTCTTAACAGATATGGGTTTGTTGTTTCATTTTTAAATTTTTGCAATTCTTTGACTTCAACATTAGTAAATGTATGTAGTGCAGATTGTCAGCACATTAATGGGCAACAAACATTGTGCAGACAAAATGCTTTTATATGCTGAAAATCACAGCCAAGTAATCATCCGCTTGAAATTCTCTTCTGCTTGAAAAGTTTTGGTTTCAGTGTGTCACTTGACTGAAATGTGCATTGATTAATAATTATTGCTCCTGTTACTTTTTGCCCATTAGTCTATCTCTGGAGGGCAGTCATTTGCAGAGATGTTGTTTGGTGAAATTAAGGACCATTCTCCGGGCTCGAAGGAATCAATGCTTAAAGCATGTTCACTTCATAAAGTAAGCATTGTGCAATCTCTTCTTGGCACCATACTAATCACATCTTAAAGTCCATATAAGAGATTTAAGCAGAGTGTTTTTTCTCAAGCATTGACATATAAGAGAAACAGTTTTGATTTGATGCAGAGAGCTTTTTCATGTAATTGAGGCCAAAGTCATTTCTGTTCTGTTCTGATATGTTCCCTTTTGAATCCTGGGCTGGGCAAAAAGCCTATCACGTGTCTTGTGTTATTTACATTTCTGAGTTATATTTTCCTCGAGCCAGATGATAAGAATGATTACCTTTACAATTGGTGGGCATGCTTACCTCAATTTCATGGGGAATGAATTTGGACATCCCAAGGTGGGTTCTTTTTTTTTCTCAGTTTATTTTTCCTTCAGCCATGCTTGCATGGATATAATTTATCTGGTTGGTTGGATAAATGTTGCTTTAATATTGACGACAATTTTATTTCTTTTGATTAACAAACCTTCGTGTGTTAGAGGGTTGAGTTCCCAATGCCAAGCAACAACTTTTCATATTCACTTGCTAATCGTCATTGGGATTTGCTGGAAAATGGAGCTATACATCAGAATTTATTTTCCTTTGATAAGGTGCTAATTTAATCACTCTACATCACATTATTATTATTATTATTATTATTATAGTGTTATTTTTTTCTCTACATGTTACTTGCTTATTGTGTATTTGTGTACGTGCCTTTTGAACTAACTTAATTCTGTTGTAAGTGGTCTAGACATTATAACAGTTGTACCAAATTTTCTGAACATGTTTACCTTAGTGTGACTTAATTTTAAATGTAATTCGATGTCAAATTGACAAAGTGCAACTGTAACATGATAATCCCGTACTATTTACATTTGGAGAATTATTTACCTTCTACTTTTTTTTTTGGGGATCATATAAAGTCTAATGTACCACCCTTGGATGTCTAATTCCATAAATTTAGTTCTTTTCATTGATGAGCAATATGGATTGATGGCTTGGACAGCAATTACTAACTTTTTCCTGTATTCAAGGATCTAATGAATCTGGATGAAAATCAGAGGATGCTTTCAAGGGGTTTGCCAAATATTCATCATGTCAGTGACGCCACTATGGTATGTAAGTCCTTTCTGGTTTGATACACATATGTATTAATGGTATGATAAAACTTATGCACTCTTGTTTGTCGGAGAGCTTGAGTCCACATAACTTCATGCACTAAAAAGTTTTCTCCAAGCTTTTTAATGTTTGAGGCTTTTTCTGCTCTTATGCATCAGTGAAGTCTGAATGTTTCAAAAGCTCATTTAGAACCCAACTTGAAGCCAAAACAAAGATAAATTATGATGTTTGGACAAAATTTGGGAAGAGTATGCTCGTTTGTGGGAAACCACTGCAGTGAAGTGCCATGGATGATTGTCGCATTCTCCTTAAAGAATGCCACCTATGCTTTTATGGCAAACTTCCACTTTTGTGAGAAGTTTGGAAAATCAAGGCTTTGCATAAGTAGTTTCTCAGTGGTGATCCTTATTTCCTCTTCTTCCTCACTGGTGGGGTCCCTTGGCCTCCTCACCTGTAAAGCATACAATGCATGTTAAATCAATGCTTCATAGTTTTGCTGGTGCCACTCCTTTTGGTACCATCTCTTCCAGTATCTATTCGTCCACATCAGATTTTGGTGCATATGATTACTATGGTTTTCTGGTGAATGGGAAACTTTACACCTAATTTGACAAGTGCACAGTACTCTTTGCTGTTCACAGGTAATATCTTACACAAGGGGTCCTTTTCTCTTTGTTTTCAACTTTCACCCCACCAATGCATATGAAAGATATGTTGTAGGTGTAGAAGAAGCTGGAGAGTATCAAGTAAGTGAATGAACTCATTTAATAATTTTATCTCTTGTCAGCTATCAACTGTTTAGTCTTAGTTCAGTAAAGGGCCCAGGCATCTGGTCTGAAAACCCAACATTCTATTATTGCTGGCACAGATCATACTAAATACCGATGAGAAGAAGTATGGAGGTCAGGGGCTTATAAAGGCTGACCAATATCTTCAGAGAACCTCCAGCAAGAGGTGGCTACCTCTTATCTAAACTTTATTTATTATAAAAGTGTGTTTTCTGCATTCCATTTGACCTATTCTCTCTATTTTGACTTAGTCTTCCATCTGTATGTTCACAGAGCTGATAGCCTCCAAAATTGCTTAGAAGTGCCCTTGCCTTGTAGGACTGCCCAGGTATGCAATCTTCTGCTGACGGTTACTCTGTCCCCATGTTTTTATGGAGTGGGTGTGGGTCTTGGATTGGATGTGTTATATTTTCTTAATACCTCAGGTGTGGGGAATCCACTGTTCTGCTGGGCTCATAAATAAGCAACCTAAACAGATGATGAAAAGAAAATAGTTATTAGAACTTAGAAGCATACTTTTGAGTAACGGATTTGATAAGGCAACATAAACCAATCCAAAGTCTTTTTCAATTGGGTGGCTTAGTCGCGTTTGAGTTGCGGAAACAGTCTCTTTGTCTGTATACGTTTAAACCTTCCTCAAACCCACCCGTGGGGGAGTCTTCATGGCCCGGGACATCCTCAGTGGCTTGTTGACATCTTAAGTCGAACAAATGGTTACTCTTCTCAAATATTAAAATTAGCAAATTTAATGTCCTGCATATTTGGAGCAATAACGAAGTGTGATTATCCCTGTGAGTTTTATTATATACAATTTGTTTTTCATCCATCAGTACTCCCTCTCCAGTTTTGAAGATGCGTGCATATTGATGTCAGTTCAAATCTATAAATGCCAACTTTTGAACCCATTGTCAGAACTTGAAGTCAACGCTGTGGGGCTATGCATTCTCTTCATGTTTTGACCAAGCTAGTTCATTTTTGCAGGTTTACAAGTTAGCTCGCATACTTCGAATATGAGCTATTTTCAACATTTTGCCTTGTCCAAGAAACAATGCACAGCAGAATTCCGAAAAATGAGAGCTGGATAATGCTTGCTCGCATATAGAAGGCAAAAGTTGCGTGAATCTGGCAAATAACCAAGATATGCAATGGGAGGATTCATACTTGCAGTTACTGTTTACGATCATCTTTTCAAAGGGGTGAACTACTTCATCCAGTTCAGTCTGACAAGAAACAAAACGAGACTCAGCTAGTTCTCACACAGTGAAGATTTTGGTGCAGGTAACTAGGAAACCAAAGAAATGATGTATGGAGGGTTAACGAGAAAACGATCTGCAGTCCTCGATTGCACATAGAGATTGTTCCTCTGGTATCTAAACTTCCCAAGCATCTTCTTGTATTGATGCAATTTCCTTTGTATCCCCAGCTGCTTTCCTTTTAACTCAATTTTCCTGAGCTTAGCAAGATTTTATTATTATTATTATTATTATTATTATTATATGTATTTGCAATTATTTTAATTATAATAACATAATTATTTAATTGATAATAAACACATATAATTAATATTAGACAATAATAATCTCTTGTTTATATTCATATTGTTCAATTACAATATCACTATTTTCTTAAATGTATTTTTTGAAGTAATATTAATCATGTTGTAAGTAAGGTTTTCATGATTGAATAGATTGTTGAACTAAAAAATTGACCAATTTATGATTTAATCGATTTAATTGGTTTATTAAAATTAAATTAGTATTTAATATTAAATATATAAAAATTTTAATAATATAAATTTTATTTATAAAAAAATTAAAATATAAAAAATATTTAAAGTTTTTTTAAATTAATTAAATTAAAAAAATTATAATTAATTTATTAAATTATTATATAATTAATTAATTTATTAATTTAATTATTAATTTTAAAAATTAATTATTTTTAAAGTGAATTAAATTAATTTATAATTATTTTGGGGTATGATCAAAATTCATGAAAGAAAGCCACACAACGAAAAGAAAGTTATGGATATTAAACACGTGGTATGAAGTGTTTGGTGATTATTTTCTTATATCATTTTATTTTTCTATCAAATAACATCATCATAGTTGTGTTTAGAGGATATCATCTGTATTATATGATTATGAATTTAAATTTTGATAGAATCAAACACTTAATTTTATTTATTTATTTTTTTTGGTGGGTTCAATAGAGTTGTTCAACCCGTCTACTGTGCATTGTGATTTAGTTAGATTACAAATTATTAACGATTTGTTTGCAACGATTCTGACTTGATTTTGGTTGGTTTGAGCGAGTTGGACGACTTATTACAGACCCTTACTTTCACTACAATCTAATCTTTATGTTCCCTTTTTTTTTTTTTTTTATAAAAATAATAATAATAATAATCAAAATATACTGCCCTCATTCTCTAGGGTTTAGTTGTTACATGTGTCATTACAACCCAGAGTATTGTTTTATCGAAAAAAGAATATGGCATGAACCACGAGTTGCTTGATGAATGAGATTAGAAGGTTTTGTTATACAATCAGATACACTGTACCCAGAAGATAATTATGGGCATGTTAATGTATTCTTTCTATACAATTTTTTGTTTAATGATTATTACATGCACACTCGATGTTTCTTTATCATGCCTACCCAAAGTTTTCAAAATTAAACTAATTATTAAATATCTATTTATAATTAAATTAAATTAATAAAATCAGTATTAATACTAAAATATATAAAAAATTTTTGATACTATGATTTTTATTTTAAAGATAATTAAAATATTTAAAATATTTATTTTTTTTAATTTTTTAATATATTTTTAAATTAATTAAATAAAAAAATATAATTAATTTATTAATTTATAATTCAACTGACGTATTTATTAAGATTACTTATTTTTTAAAATTAACAATTTAAAGTAAATTAAATTAAATTATAATTTAATGTTTAATTTTATCGTGTATTTTTTAAATATTTTCGCTAGCAAATAATCAGTTACTGTTAGTCCCTTTAAACCCGTTGATTTGAGACATATAGAATCCCTTGATCCAAATTGTAATTGAAAAACTGTTTATATGACAACTGTCATCGTGTCAGGAAATCTCATCATGTCAGGAAATCAATGGAACACGATTGAAGACAAAAGTGCCAGGATCAGTTAAGAAAGTCTTGCTATGGCACGGTAGTTTTTACGGTAGACTTGTGTCTCAACCAATCAAAGATTTCGGTTTAGCATATGTCCCAAATTTTTATGCATAAAGACTATTATAAGCAGCCAATACTACATATTTATTTATTTATTTACTGCGGTACCAGTATTTTACTGGAAATAATATTCTGAAAGAGGAATAATATTGGTTGCATCAAGTCAATTCAAAACGTTACGCTGAGGGCTATGAGGACTCCACTCCTCCTCATTTTGTAAATTAATATTTTACTTTATTATGTTTCCATTCTTATTTAATCTTGTTAGCCATAGAAAACTGTCAACACCAATTCTAACATCCCCGTCTCTCGAGTGTTTCAATATATTATTTCGGTTTCATGAGAACCAAACTAATGAAAATAAAAATAAAAAATTAGAGAAGATTTTTTTTTCCTTTTATTTAGAAATAAGTAAGGGAAGAAAGAAACATCTTTTTTTTTTTAATTTAATTTTTCTCTCTCTCTTTTCATTCTCTCCTCTTTTTCCTTCTTCCAAACACAACGCAAACGTGGCCCTCGGAACATGTAGTTAGACCAACCAAGAGAATTATTATTAGAATTATTATAGAAAAATAAAAAAATTAAAGCATTGTGTCGAGTAAAATATTTATTCACTACTTCATATAAAGAATTTTACTTTAACTAAAATTAATCGGTTCGTTTGCATTTTTGTTTTTATGGAAAAAAAAAAAAAAAAACACAATGGCAAATAAAAGGGAAAAGAGAAGGGTAAATAAGAAACCGTTGCTGAAACAGGAACATCGAGTTTGGGATGGCGCTTGAAAACGCAAAGTGTCAAATTCCTCAGACACAAGTCCCACGCGCATGTATAGCACGTGTCTAACGTTAATCTTACAAACAAACCTACAAATAGACAAGAAAATAAGACTGAAACCCCTTTTCGCTTCAGCATAAAATAATCAGAGAACGCCCTTGTCTGCCTGTCTGTCTGTCTTGTCTCCCTTCATTTTCTTTGTAATTGCAGCGAAGAGAAACCAAAGAGAAACTGCGAGAAAGTGAACGAAAAAGAAGAAAAAAAAGAAGTCTCTTTTCTTTCTTTCTTTGTGTATTGCTTTTTTTTTTTCCAGATTTGAAGATATGGCGAACCTTTCCCAGTCTCTATCCATGAACGCACCGTTTGGGGGACCTAGCTCGTCGAATCCAACTGCTGCTGGGGGGTCTCCGGGAGGCAAGGACCGGAAGATGGCCTCGGCGGAGCACTTGGTTCTTGAACTGAGCAATCCCGATCTTCGAGAGAACGCTCTTCTTGAGCTCTCTAAGGTGAGACTGCCATTCTCTTTTTCTTGATTATATCACTTTTTGTGCTTACATTATTTTTTTCTTTATTATTATTATTATTATTATTTTTGCAATGTTATTCATTTGAAAATTAGGGTTTCTTATCTAACTTGCAGAATTAAAGCGGGGAGGAAATAAAAGTGTTCTTTTGTGTTTAATTTCAACTTATCCTGGTTGTTGCTGTGTCACAAATTCGAGTCCACATTTTGGGTATCGCCACTAACGGTTCTTGATATTTGTGATATATTGACATTTTTGATATGCTTCCAAGCTAACTTGGTTGAGCTACAACCGTTTATTATTATTATTTTGTTCTTTGATCTAGGTTTCAGTTATCTTGAACCGCCATTTTCCTTCTGTAATTTGGTTTCCAACTCATCTGTCAATGTCTTGATGCATATTGGGGTTGGGGCTGTGTAAAACGTTAGAGTGGTTTGTTGTTGCGTGCGCCTTCGGGTCCAAGTTTGTCACCCACTGTTTCTAGGGTTGTGTTACAAAGTTACCTTGCTTACAAACCAATATGGGTTGGGGCTGTGTAAAACGTTAGAGTGGCTTGTTGTTGGGTGTGCCTTCGGGTCCAAGTTTGTCACCCACCGTTTCTAGGGTTGTGTTAGAAAGTTACCTTGCTTACAAACCAATATAACTGGCTTGGTTTCCGGGCTTCTGTTGAATTATGCTGCCAAGATTATACACTTGAACATCTTTGATCTTAAAATTTATTCTTTATCTGGGATCGAAATTTCCATGCTACTTGGAATGATTTCAGTTGGAGGCAGTAAAGGGAAAGCCCTTAATTGGTATTTAAAACTAACTATAGCTGTGTTGTATTTAACGGCGTGTGGTTTGGTATTCTTGGGATTTGCATTTTGAAATTATCCGTGCACCTTTCTGTTAACCCAGTTTACTTT
Organism: Rhizophora apiculata; assembly: GCA_037832385.1. Classification (NCBI taxonomy): domain Eukaryota; kingdom Viridiplantae; phylum Streptophyta; class Magnoliopsida; order Malpighiales; family Rhizophoraceae; genus Rhizophora; species Rhizophora apiculata. Next base: position 12,592,378 of record CM075430.1, read on the forward strand.
TATGGATGCTTCGTGTGGGACTAATCATTTATAGGCTAAAAAATATTCGACTTTTGGTTGGTTTTATCAAGAATACAAAATTAACAAAGCCTCGATCCCAAATTTAATTAGGGTTGACTAAATAAATCTTTTCTCATCATTCCGTTCAATTATGAACCAAGTTTGATATGAGGTATGACTGTTCGAAATTTTAGCTTATCAAAGATTTCCATGTCAACTTAGGTCCCCTCTCTCTCCTCTCTTTATTCACTTTGATTTGGCCTCCCACTTTTAATTGGAACATTTTTAGGCCTACCAATGGAAATGCCATTCTCGGTCTTTTCCCCAATCAAAGTTACAACTACTTGGTTACAAATATCCTTATTTCTTATCTAGTCTTTCCTAGAGTAGCACAAATCCATCTAGGTATTGTCATCTCTGTCACACTCAATTTTTTTAGACACATTTCTTGACAAACCAATACTCACCACATCATGGTATCCTGCCTTAATTGTGTCCAGTAAAATTTACCCTTTTAACTTAATGGAAATTTTGTGGTCACACAAAACTCTAGTCTTAGACCTCTACTTTAGTCATCCAATTATCATCTTATGGAAAGAATTTCTCTTTCTGAAAATCATTTTTTGGCACCCCCAAGGTTAATTTTGATCCGACGGATGCAGAGTTTTATTGTTCTCATCATTTATGTAAAACAACTAAATTCTTTAGCTGATACCTGGAAGCACTGTAGTTGTCAACTGAGTGTATCAATCGACGAGTTTGTTTTGCATTTTCCAACGTTCTTTCCTTTCATTGGATATAAAGTTTACCTGTTGAGCATTTGTGTGCCGCAATTATAAACTAGTATCTGCCTTTGGTTTGATTTTTAGCACAAGGAATTATTTCAAGATTTGGCTCCTTTCGTGTGGAATTCTTTTGGTACTATTGCTGCACTCATACAGGTATGCCTAATAAACATACTTTTGTTTTTTGTTTCTCTTTTTAGAAGAGAGAATTATTTCAAGATTTGGCTCCATTATTGTGGAATTCTTTTGGTACTATTGCTGCTCTGTTACAGGTATGCCGTTTGCAGTCTGTGTTTTGAAATTGTTTCTCATATTCCTATTTTCTCATTTTGTCTCATAGTCATCCATCTTGTTCTCTAAGATATTCAAGCTCATAGTTCTTGAAAGGAGGCATTTGACTCTTTTTCTTTGAAATCAGTTTTGAAAGTGGTGGTTTTTAATTGTGGTTCTGACAACTCAAGCTGTTGAAAGGGAATAAGTCTCCATTAATAGATAAGATTTAAATTCTTCTTTTCGAGCAAAGACAAAAGTGACCTTGTTAGTGGTTCATCTTACAACTTGAAAACAGAATGATGCCATCTGGTTTTGCAACTGAATTATTATGTTTTACTTCATATTTGTGCAGAATTATCAATCAAGTTTCTTTATATTTTTGTTTTATCCTACCTTTGACTGAAGGTCATGTCAAATCAGACTTTCTTCAGTAGCTGGCATGCACTCTTTGGGAAATTGAGTTTTAGTTGAATTTTTAGATCAGCCAAGGTGCTTAACATATTTTAGTGCCATAACTTTTTGTTTCCTGCTTCCAGGAGATAGTTTCTATATACCCTGTTTTATCACCGCCAGCCCTGAGTCCTGCTCAATCAAATCGAGTCTGCAATGCTCTTGCCCTTCTTCAGGTCAAATATATTATTTTTCTTTAAGTTATTTTTCATTTTAAATATGTTACTTGTTTTACTTCTTTTTTCCTTTGATCAACAGTTTGTTCCATGCATATTTGGCACACGTAGATGAGTTGAGAGGCTCAAGAAACTATAGCTCCTTCAAATGAAATATTGTATGTGAACATGTCTAACAGTTCAATATGGTCAATGATCATGATATACATTTGGCTCAATCTTTAGTTCTCTCCTAAATTTTATGAGAAACTTTGTTAATGTCAACAGGAGTGAGCACTAAAATTCCTAACTTAATTGGTCTGGCGGTACATATTCTTGTCCTGCTTGATGGTCCTAGGTTGGATAGTGGGGCGAATGTGGTTGATCCAAAATAAATACTTTTATCAGTGCCTTCATATCTGCGCTTTTTCTAATGTAATGATGTTTTTGATGTTATTGATACTTCATATGTTTTTGACATTTTCTTGCAGTGTGTGGCATCTCATCCGGACACGAGGATGTTGTTTCTCAACGGTAGCCTTCGTAGTTTAACATTTGCATTGCACCTTATCGTTAAGGTCATCGGAAGGGTATATTTTTTTCCAACTGATGCTTCTCTTTGTGCAGCTCATATACCTTTATACCTGTATCCTTTTCTTAATACAACCAGCAAGTCAAGGCCTTTTGAATATTTGAGGCTCACTAGCTTAGGTGTCATTGGTGCCCTGGTGAAGGTAACCTGTCTTTATTTTAGCCTTAATTTGTGTTTCCGCGATTTATTGCTCCATTCTAACCTCCTATATGTTCATAGTAATCTGGAATGTGTTTGTGAGTGCATGCTGGCAAATTTGTTGTCCTGTGTATGAATGTATGTGTGACACTGACCTTAATTCATATGTTTGTTTCCACAATCAATACTACTGTGTTCAGTTACTTGAATCTTTACACTTGGATATTTAATAGGTCATAAATTTCAAATTTTACTTGGTCTCTATCTTGTTTCTTTTCTTTTTCAGGTCGATGACACAGAAGTTATTAGTTTCCTCCTGTCAACTGAAATAATTCCGCTGTGTCTTCGGACTATGGAGATGGGAAGTGAATTGTCAAAAACAGTTGAGTGCACCTTTTGTGCATTTTTTATTCTTGACCTGACATATCAAACTTTCTGCTTTATCCCTTTTGCAACAAATAACATTTGAAGATGTATTATTAGTTATTTATCTGGATGAACTGCTGCTAGCAGATTGTATCAGTAAATTTTATTGGTTTGCACTCTTGTGGCAGAATTATTCCTTTTATGGAAATCAAGGTTTTTCAATCATGTCTACACTATATATATGTGTGCGGATGATGGTTTAGAAATTTCTTAATCAAAGATTTCTGATAGCAGGTAGCAACATTTATAGTTCAAAAGATTTTGTTGGATGATGTGGGCCTGGACTATATCTGTACTACAGCAGAACGGTTTTTTGCCGTAGGTAGAGTCTTGGGGAACATGGTTGCTTCACTTGCTGAACAGCCATCATCACGGTTGTTAAAACATATCATTCGATGTTATCTCCGACTATCAGATAATCCAAGGTAAGTGCACTGATAAGTAAACACTTTCTTCAGAAGCCAGTAGTCACTCATCTCCCATGTCTGTTTCCCTCTTGCCTTAACAAGCTTCAATTATTTTTCTTCATTTGTAAATTATCTGATTAATATTTACATACTAGATATATTCTTTTGTGCTTGGAATTCAGGGCCTGTGATGCATTAAGAAGCTGCTTGCCAGACATGCTGAGAGATGCCACCTTCAGTGGTTGCCTTCGTGTAAGCACCACATACCCCATTATGTGAATTGCATAGTTTCATCTGCAAGGAGATGAATTTTAATGGCTGCCCATTATGTGGTCCTTTTAAGCACCACATAATGGGTTATGTTGCAATGAGAGACACTAACTTTAATAGTTGCCTTCATGTAAGCACCACATAACCCATTATGTGAATTGCATAGTTTCATCTGCAAGGAGATGAATTTTAATGGCTGCCCTTCAAAGGCTTTCAAGGTTGTGTGGTGAGGATTCCTGGCCACACTCTAGCATCCTACAATTACTAGGACTTGGGCCACAAAGCACCCCCTTCATGGTATCTACCCAAGTGTGGCTAACGGACTCACAAGTTCTCCCTGACCCGTTAACAACTAACTCACCAACTAATTACCAAGTTCAAAAGGGGAAAAAATGAGAGCAATTTTAAGTCATCTGGACTCCACAGTTTGAGTTTTAGCCAGTGGAGTTCTGTGTCCATCTTTGAGCGAAGCCCTGCATTTTTAATTGCCAAGTGGTTTTAACACTCTTTGATACTGGTTGTAGGTTTCTTTCCCCTTTCATTTTCTTTTTCATGTATTATGTTATTTGATGGACCTTTTAATGCTTGCAGGAAGATCCCACAACAAGGCGATGGCTGCAGCAGCTGCTGCACAATGTGGGTGTCAATCGGGTTACAGCACTTCAGGCTGGCGGAGCTTTTGATCATATGCTGGTGAACTAATTTAAACCATGCCAGTTCTGATCCTTTGTTGTTACTCCTGTGACAACATTGCTATCAATGACCTTGCCTCACCTTCCGCAACTTCTCTCTCATTTTCTTTCTTTCTGAAATGAATTAGCATGATCTGGGAGCTATATTTACTGGTTAATGGCATAGAGAGGACCAAAGCTGGCCCAATTGTTGACTCATGTCTTCTGCCGGTTTTTTGTCTTTGTTAGTTTCAATTAATGCATCTCAAGACTCAAGTTGTTTATCTGCCTGCAAGCCAATCTTTTCTATGTTTTGTTGGTTGGCTTTCAGACTCTTACTAGTCGTTGAAATATAAATCATGGCTAGTTAGCAATAAAGGCTAAAGAGGGTTTCCCTAACATACACTATCTTCAACATTGTTCAGTCATAATAGCTGCTTTCTTTTTACCCCATGGTTCTTTGAGACACTTTTGGGGATAATATGGGATTTAGATGATGAGAATATGGTGCTTTGGTATCCTACTTCACTTCATTTGTTGGATGTTAAATCATTGAGGACTTCTATTTCATCTAAATTATTGCTCAGTAATGTTGCTGGAGTAGTTTTTTTGGAAATGTGCATAGCTACATCCTCAGCCATTTAGTTCAATCAACCACAAGTCCTTTTTCTGTTGTAGATATTTCCCATTTTTGTATAAATTAAATAGATGAAGATTTTCTTCTTAGTCTTTTGTTAGTCTCAATCATCTTAACCCTGAAGTTTTTGGATAGCCACATTCTTCACCATTGGTTGGATGGGTTAGCCTGTGATGTGAGAACGTTCTGTCTAACTAGCATTGTGGTCAGCCCAGAGCAATTTGAACCTGGCATGACTGTGATGCCAGGTTGCAGCATAATCGTTACCTTTCTTGCGGCTTGTTGCAGTCTCACAATCATTGAGGTGAGTAGGAAGCTCATTGTATAATTGATTCTATTTCAGAATCCTCCTTAATTTGCTAAAGCTTTATTCTAAACTTTGCAGCTGGAAATTTGAGAAAAACCAATATATCGTCTATAGTTTGAACTGAGGCTAACATAGGTGAAATTACTTTGGCAACTGCATGAAGCATGAATATGTAAAAAGTCCATGGTATGCCTTCCGCTCAACATGGAAGATACGGAGCTGCTACATGGGAATTTTTAGATACGTTGGTCTGTATGAATTCAAGTAAAGCTGACATAGGTTCTGATTTTGTTTGGAACAGATTATAGCATAGCATGGAATTTTAGTGGGTATTATGACCTAGTGAAAGTGGAAGATCACTCAATTTTCAGAGTATGAAACTTGCAACATTTTGCTAGTACAAAAGAATTGGATTTACTTGCTGTTCTTCAGTCAATAGTTTGTAGGCGTGCGCCAAAAGCATATATTGTGCGTGCATAATTTACTCAACTAAAAGGAGTTGTAAGTTCTGCAAGCTTCGTTGCTTCAATAAGTGTCTCCTTGAACCTGCTCACATTAATCTTGATATTCTGCTCATCAATATACACGGCCCTGGCAGCACGATAACCCTGCAAGAAGATGGACATGGGGTCGGCAATGACTGGGTGATCTCGACCATATCGATCCAAGAGAGTGCTTTCTTCCAGTTGAATTTTGTACTCCAAATATTTAACTCCCATCTTGTTACTAGGATTACCATAGTAGTTTGTTGATGCCCACTCCAACCCCAGTGGCACAACTTGCACAAGCACTGCCCCATCCGGCAGAAACACTTCGTTGGCAAGGCCAGCACCATGAGCTCCAACCATTACACTACAAGAATTGAGCACCTCGGTAAATTTGTCTAAATTTTCCATTCTGCTAGGTGTAGTGGTGATTACTTGAAATCCTAGTTCTTCCATCAGTATCACCATGTCATCTTCATTCAGAAACCTTCTAGATTCATGACGAGATACAAAGACTAGAACTGGTTTTTCCATCTCTGAAACATGCTTAAACCTCAAATTATACGATTTTCTGAGAAAATGCTTGAAGTCAAGCATGGAGTACCCTGTTGGAATGTCAGTTGAGTTGATGGCTAGATTGTCATGGTAATGCAGCCCTATTACAGCTCCTGGAAAGCAGTGAACATATCCATCAATTGCAGGATTGATGACCTCGTAACGAGACAGATGCAATAAAATCTTCTTGTATTTGTTGACCCACCAAGGCTTGTAGTCAGTGATGACAAACTGCAGGTGGGATTGGAAATGGCGGCATGTAAGGAACAGAGGGATTATAACCTCGTTGATTTCATGGAATATGTTTCCTGTGAAGCCACCAGAGGAGAAAATCACTGCAGGTACATCATGCATGTATTGACAAGTTGGTGTAGCATTAATGTCTATATGTTGTATCTGAAGTGGAGCAACTCTTTCCATGGCAGTCTGATCCTCTTTCCTGGCATATGGCTGGATAGTTCGGTTACCTTCAGCCTGAGAGCTTGGTACATAAATTTCTAATCCCCGATTGCCAATCCCAACTGGTTTGCTTGCAAGGCATACTTCTGTGTGCAGGTCAGAGTGGCAAGCAAAGCCGGTTGTTTCAAGCTGGACTCTGTCTTCACCTGTATTCATTGCAAATCCAAGAAAAAAAAAACACAAAGGGCAGCTGATATGGTTGTTGTGGGTCAGAAAAACTCCCAGAAAGAGAGCCAGATTGGGAGGGATATAAATTACAACAAAGGTGTGGAACAGATTTGACCTCTAACTAGTCTTCTAAGTAAAAATTTTAGAGGCTCTTCCTCTGTGACCCCTTCATGGCCATGTTCACCATGGTCAGTATCTCTCCAATTTGGTAGCCTTATTTTCCCTTCATTTCCAAATAAGCCAAATCATTAGGCCATATACACATAATGCTATATAAACTGCATACCTTACTACATCATTATGGTAACTATGTAACACCACTTACTACATGGAGGTAGGAAGAGAAATTACATGATTCAAATGCATCCGAGCTTGAAACACTATAAAGAAAAGCGACGAGAAGCAAGCAGATTATTGTTCCACCGAGAACCAGATTTCCTGGAACCTTTGCCATCTTCCTCAATGTGTAAACTCTGTATAGAAATTTAAGTTGGTGTGTTTTCAACAGTTGAACGAGAGGGGCATAATCCCAATAGAGTAATCGGTTGTTCTGTCTATTCGTTTCCATTATCATATCAGTAACTTGTACGTCTTATTCTCAAGTAAGTGCATTCAACCATTGTTTTTGTTTTCTATTTGTAATTATATAAACAGGCTGGAAACAGTGATGGCGAAAGTTGAAATGCATTGGTGAATCAGTTTTGACTTGGTTCAGTTGAGACTTCATGTCTATAAATAATTTATTGCACGATGGTTAGACCTTCAATTTCAATTGGCTTAGCCTCCTTGGAAGAACCATTCGCGTGTTCTCATGTGCTCATGACAATAATTTTGTTCTTTCAAGAAAAAGGCCAACTGCTGCTGATATTTTTCATTAAGCCTGAAGTTTATTTTATTCTGGCCCGTATTGGGGCTCTGCCATTCCAATGCTTCGTTATTTAAGACTTATTGCCCCGGGAATCTCGAATTAAGACAGGCCATGTACTTGTAAGAACCCACAACTGATTATTGGAGGCCAATAGGGTCATTGAATTTTAAGTAAATCTAGTTTAAAATATATCAAATTTTGGTGTCTTGGGTAAACATTTTTGCACATTTGTCTTGTCTTGTGAGATGCGAGTGGAAGATTTCTGGGATTGAATTGCTAACCAGGACGTGCTGCTTGGATCAAAGATTGGATGCAAATGTGATTTATGTGTTACTTTATCAAACGCAACTTCTTTTTCCATCACAAAAATCCGTGTTGAGAGCCAACCATTTCCTCTCCAGTCCATTCCTTTTGAGGGCGAGACATCCAAACTTAAGAACACCAAGCCCGAGCATGATCCATTGCTTAATACTTGTACTGACGAGGTGTGCGCATCCAACCCAATCCAAGTCTTGAAATTAAAGTAACCAAAACTTCTGTCTACGGAACCCCACTTCAGTGGGTCAGCTAGACCAGCGGCAGGAAGGCCCCGCCAGTGTGCCACCGATGCAAGCCCGTTGTTATTTATTATATTTTAACCTGCGTCTATCCAACAACCGATTAACTCAAAAGCTTAACTTCTTGTGTGAGACTAAGTACATATTAAATTTGAATAAGCTACGTTCGTCTCGGTTTGTCAATCACGTGTCTTAACCAAGCATTTGTTTATATGAATTCCACGAGGGGAAGGCCCCATTTCCATGGAAATTTCACTGGATAAACACGAAAGTCCCAGACTCGGACGAACGTGAGCAGCCGATTAGATCGCTGGAATGTACTGTTGTCCCTTCAATAATTGAGTTGGAAGGAACCATCAGCTAGCACCATATTGGTCTATTGAAAGACGATCACCACCATTTCTCCTTTTTTTTTTTTTTTTCTTTTTTTCCCCTTTTCCGCTCCATTAGAGTCTCATTAGCCATAAGTCAAAAATATAGTTCTCATAATTCCTGTATATCCCGCATCTCTCATATAACGATTAAAATTTAAAATCTTAAAGATAAAAATCCTTAACCAAAAAAAAAAATCATATCATTTTTATTGCAATATGTACTCTATTTATGAGTTATGACCGTCTTGTTTTTTTTTTTTTTTTTTGTGATGAAAATTTATCAACTAATTTTAAATCAGAGTTTTTTGTTATTTGTTTTTTCTCTTGAGGATTGGCACCAGGTTTAGTCCTAGATGCTGCTCTTGTTATGCCGTAAGAGGCGCACAGAATTTTGATGGTTAAATCGATGCTCCGTCCAAGTTGAATGGTTGAAAAGGTTTATGCGGTGTGCATAAATATTGAGAAGTACAGTCCTTGGAATTGTCGAAATCTGAGCTGATGGGGGGCCATGACGATCAATCCAAACCCCAAGAAGAAAAAAGTAAAAAAAAAAGAGAGAGGGAGAGAGATTTAAAAATTTTTGGAAACAGACATGATGCTTATATACATATTTCAGAAACTTTTTTTCCTTAAAAAAAAAATAAAAATAGAAGCAAGCAAGCTTTCCACTTCCTCACAAGTCACAATTCAAATGGAAGTCTTAGACACTAAAGCAAGGACAGTATCACCATTATTTCTGACACTCACCACACCACCACAAAAATAATAAGACAAAAAGGGCAAAAGCGACTCTCCCTTACAGCAAAAAGAAGTGAAAAAAAAAAACCTAGAAGTTGAAAACCCCAGAAAACATACCCAGCAAGCATATTCCAAGAAACATACTTCACAGTCACATAAAAACAAGAGTTGCTGGGAGACCACCTAAAGTCCCTGTGTTCTTTTGTGGGAGATCTGACAGATCACCAAACAATCCGTGCCTGGCATAGCTTTCACTCAAGGGTTTAAACAACTCCCCCTTTATGCTTCGGAGGTATATTTCAAGCTCAAAATGGTAATTTCTCTCGCTAAAAGCAACGATCCGCGTGCAGTGCACCTCATATTTGATCCTTGCATTGCATCCGCAACAATTAGTGGTGCCAACTCAAGCAAACCTGCCTGTGGGCATGGAAAATTAAAACTTTAAATCATAAATACACAGTAAATTATAGTTCATTAGACAGTCTGAATTTCTTTTTTGGTTACCACAAAAGAAAAAATCACTTCCCACCTACAACAAAATGCATGCGTAGGATGTTTGATAAACGCAATTTTCCGTTGCTGAGGCAGCATTGAGTGCAGCCTCCCGAAACTTGTACAAGCAACATTGGCAACTATTTCGGGGTCACGATTCTCGGGGCGCTTTCCTTACACGCCCCGATACTATTTGTGGGGAAGACATAAAAATATGAATGCATGACTCAGCTGAAGAAGACACAGTTTGTCTGCACATCGCATTTGGGTTTGGGTCACGAAGTTTCCTTTCACTTCTGTCGCTGTCTCCTGTGCTAATGCTTGCCTGTGCCTCGAGCCTGTCCGAAAAGGATAAATCAACTCAGCTTCTACTTTATTTTTGGGATACGTGCTTCTAAAAGTTAGGTGTTATTGATGAACAGTTGTCTAATAAAAAATGTCTGTCAAGACTCTCAAGGAAACTAAACGTAAATTTAATTTTATAAAATATTAAAATAATAAATAACTTATATTTATATCAATTTTTTTACTTTTAAATTTTAAAAATAAAATAATAATACATTATAAAGCGATGTTACAACAATATTTTGTCGTTTATATGCATAACGAGATAGATATGAAAAAGACGATTGCAAACAAATTAAATAACATTGGATTAAACAAGTTAATGGCAATTTTTTTTTTTTTTTGGGACCAGTGGAAGTTTTTGGATGCACTTTATAAAATCAAGAAATATATCTCGTTGTTGATCTTCAATAGTCCACATTTGCTTTACAACTTTGTACAACCCATTTGGTCCATCCCGTCGTTCCAAGAATAAAAACGTAGCTAAATATAAAAGAGAATGATATGTTATAATTCAGGCCGATGAGAATTCTTGCAATTGGGACATGAAACAGTTCGTAAATATTACATTCATAATTATAATTAAGCCCAAAATTTAAAATTTGACTGAAAGAGTTAAACCATATTTCGAATTTCTTGAAGGTAGCTGCGCCATTACAGGGTATTTTGGGGGTCAACGCCCAAAATGGCCAGGATCAGCAGTTAGCCAAGACATCGCTGGAGAGGATGGATAGCTACGAAGTTGTGGGCCTAAATCAGGAAAAAAGTATGGAGTTGGTATAGACTAAAGCAAAAAGTTACGAAAGTCAAATGCCCAATTAAGAAAAAATTTAAATAAATGCAAAAATAATAATAATATAAATAAATACAATTAACTTTTATATCATATTTATATATAATATAAAATAAAATATTTTATACTTGATTGTCTTCACCTAAATTTATTAATTACGAGCCCAGCTGTACACAAAGTCACACGGAAGATCCCTTGACAGGTTCCGGACTGCAGATGCTTTCCAACCAACTTTGTTTTGAGTCTGTTTTGTATTCTCTAACTTCTTTAATAAGACGTCTGGGCGGCTGCGCGAGATGGAATCAAAGGCGCTTGCACTTATCAAAGGGAAAAGTAGCAAACCCGCTTGTCCTTCTGCGGCATTTTAAAAAATAATGTCACCCTGTCGTCCCTGTCGAGAGCTTTTGTCATTTGGGATTTGGAATCTTCACTGTCACAATTGACACCAGCACCGTGATACTCGCGATAATGAGGCATAAAATTACGTTTAAAATGTATATTATCAATCGTATTTTTATAATAATATTCTTTTAATTAATTAAAAATTATGCTTAAAGTAGCTAGCTCTCAAGAAAGTTTGCTAGCAGAGGACACTAAAAATATGGATGCTTACCTGGGCAAAACTCCCAACTCGCCTTGGACTCGGGTTGTTCTGATCCAATATGAATTGTTAAGTTATAAATTCTCTTTAGCTTTTCGTTCTTCTGTTATCCGAGTTTTTCAACATACCCTTTAACTATTTATACTCTTTTCATTTTATTGACCACAGTTTTTAACCACAGTTTAATAGTACTAAGAGTTTTTTATTTTTATAATTTAATATTTTGAATTTAAGTCTCAATGGTAACCAAATAGCAATGAAAAAAGGTTTAAATATTACAATTAAGGTATAAGAAAACGTGTTTTGGATTGTTTTGGTCTTAACGTAAATGGCCAAATTTTATCCTAAGTTTATTTTTGAGAAAGTTTGTATGATGTAAAATTGTAAATGGATCAAAGTTTTAAAAATTGGGCTAATTATTGAATTAAAAAATTTAAAATTTAATTAATGTATATATATAATATAAAAATATTAATAAATAAAATATACTTATAAGTTAAATATATTTATATTATTATATTTAAAATTTTTAATTATAAATATATATTTATTTATAATTTAAATATAATAAAATAAAATAATTATTTAATATTATATATTTTTAAATATAAGTAATTTAAATTAAATAAATTTAATATAAAATATATTATATTTTATATATTTTATTTTATTTTATATATTTTTGTTAATAATAAAATATTTTAATATATATAAAATAATTTAAATTTAAAAAAATATTAATATAATACAATATAATATATAATTTTATATATTTTTGTTAGGTAAAAATAAATATATTATATAAATATTTTTTATTTTTTATAAATTTTTAAATTTAATTTAATTTTAAAAACACTGAAATAGATTGAATTTTTTCACGAAGTACCCGTGGCTTCACATATCACGAGAAAGTATACATCACATATAATCAAGATTGTGATATTCAACCAACGCACATGCCACAAACGACAGCATTGGCTGGGACGGTAGGCACTTGGCCAAAGGCTCTCCGCTAGGATTGACAGATAGACAGATGTCCTCCCAGACAAGGCACCAACTATCGGAGGAAATTTCCCATTGTGGACTTTAGTGTATTGTAACGTGGACTTTATTGTACTATAATGCAATGGAGTCACAGCAGCGTACCATCAAGCTACCGGAGCACGAAATCCAGCTCCCATGCATGCCTAGGGGGAAGCGTCTTCTATAATTTCTTGATTCTCGAAGGCTCTTTTCTTTTATTGGTTTAGAAAAAGCATTTGGGTCATATTCTCGTCTATATTCCCACTCTGTCTACCCTCGTCAGCGTGGGTTTGAATTTGCACCTTAAAATTTTTATGTGTTCTAATTTTAACAATTGAGACCCTCTTGACAAAATTATTCTGTATATATCTCACCTAATTGAAATTGAAATGATCCTAATTGGCTTGTAGCATTGAAAAGAGATAATAATGTAAATATTTCAGTACGAAAAGAAATTACTATAAATATCATATTCGGTTAGCTTAGAAATTTAGTTCTCACAAGGGTATGTTCTGTGTCTGTGTTGTGAAATTCCAGTGCATTTTTTCAGCCATAAAAGCAAACAACTGAAATGCTATGCTTGCTTGATTTTTGTACATTTTCCAGAATATCCATACAATTAAATCGAGGTTAGCGGTTAATTCAATTGAAATAAACGTAATTAAAACTTCCAATAAGAAAACCGAGCTCTCTCTCTATCTCTCTCAAAAGTCGGAAACATTTACGCCGCAATACCCCACCCCTTTCTCTTCTTTATCAAATAAAAGAATAAAAAAAATATATTAAAAAAAAAAAAGGAAGACCCTTTCTCTTCTTATCTTCTTTATAAGCTCCCTTTCCTCTCTACTCAACCGCTGCATTCAACAACAACAGAAATCCCGGTTGCCCAATTCCAAAGTTCTCGGCTCTCCCACTTGTTTGCTTTACGTCTTGCTTCAAAAAGTCTCTAAATTCACCTCAAGTACCTCTCGAAAGCCACAGCCCCCTGGTGTCTTTTGCAATTTTTTTTTTCCCGAATTTAAAGACAAAACAAGAACTGGGTGTCTTTGATTTGTTCGTATTGAGGGTCTCCTTGCATAAAGATTGAATCTTGAGCGACTTTTTCTGTGTTTTTCACCGCTTCTTCTGGAATTTTAAGTCAAAACAAGAACTGGGTGTCTTTGATTTGTTCATTTTTAGGATCTTCTTTCATGAAGATTGAATCTTGATTGAGTTTGTCTGTGCTTTTTTGTTTGCTGGTTGTGTTTTTGGTGGGATTAAAACCCAGGGGTTAGACAAGTTGTAGACATCACGGCTATACACGGAGCAACTACGCGGACTATAATTCATGCCCGAGCTGTACGACGCAGGGGTTGTGTGATTGGCAGCAGCAGCAGCAACAACATCCCTTCGCCGCACGGTGGGCGTGGCGCTTTGCCTTCCGAAGGCGGCAGCCCTTCCGATCTTCTCTTCCTCGCTGGTGGCGGTTCCCATTTTTCTCTCCTCCTCGTTTGATTAGGCTAGGACTGGTTCATACATTTTTAGGCTAAAACGATATTAATATAGAAGGGAATATAAAAGAGAGAGCGCAGAAAATTATTAGATCTTGGCCTGTGGCATTGGTTTGTATTGTTTAGAGATTTGAGCAGTAAGATGGGCAGCGATCAGGAGATGATGCTGAGGATCAAGAGGGTTCCGACCGTCGTGTCAAACTACCAGAAGGAGGAAGCGGAAGAGGGTGCCTGCAGTGGTGGTGGCTGCGGCCGCAATTGCCTCCAAAAGTGCTGCGTTCAAGGTAATTTTTTTTTATTTTCCTTCTGTTGCAATTTGAAAACTGGTCGAAAGAGAGAGCATGCAGAATTAGAGGCCTTAAGCACTATGATAAGCGGTTTTTATTTATCTGTTTAAAATATGACAGCATTCTATAATTACATTCTATGATTCCACGTATGGGCAGCAGCATATTTCTTTTTTGCAGGATTGCAGGAACTTGTAACTGTGTGATTCTGTGCTGCTTTTCCTTTGTTTTTCACTTGTATTTTTGCATGGATAGGAGCAAGGATTCCTTTGTATGCTTTCAAGAAAGTAGCCAGTGTTGGGGAGAACGATGTGAATGGACATGGGTGCCACGACAATCCTGATGCTTTCCTTGACTCGCTTCTTCTGGGGGAGGTATAATTGTTTAAGCGATGGAGATTAATGAACCTGGTTCATGTTTTCTTTTCTTTTTTTGCAGTGAAATTTTAGCATTGAGGTTAAATTTTGTATGAATTGGAATTTTCTAGTGGGAGGATCGCATGCAAAGGGGACTCTTCCGCTATGATGTCACCGCCTGTGAGACCAAGGTATGTTCTTCATTTAAGGATTATCTGCAAGGTCTCATGATTTGAAAATCCTGCAATATATAGCTTGATAATTTAAATTTAGGGAATTTGGGATATTTTATTTATGCCAAATTTTATGATTATGTTGGTTTAGGTGATTCCCGGCCAGTATGGTTTCATTGCCCAGCTGAATGAAGGCCGCCACCTGAAGAAGAGACCAACTGAATTTCGTGTTGACAAGGTCCTCCAGCCCTTTGATGACAAAAAATTCAACTTCACTAAAGTTGGACAGGAAGAGTTTCTCTTTCAGTTTGAAGCAAGCAGGGATGGTGAAGTTCAGTTCATCCCAAATGCCCCAGTTGATACTGAAAATTCTTCAAGTGTGGTTGCAATAAATGTAAGTCAGTTCTTGTACTGTTTTCAGTTTTGTTGATGAAAATAGGCAGTGAAATTGTAATTGACTTTTGTTTTGTCTGAAACAGGTTAGCCCCATTGAGTATGGCCATGTGCTTTTGATCCCGCACATTTTGGAGTGCTTCCCACAGAGGATTGACCATGAGAGCCTCTTGCTTGCACTTTACATGGCTGCTGAGGCTGGGAATCAATACTTCCGATTGGGTTACAACAGCTTAGGTGCATTTGCTACCATCAATCACCTTCACTTCCAGGTCTGTGGACACCTATACTCACATGTATATGTATGACCAGGCAATTTGTCAACTGATAGATAAAGTGGCTTGGAATTACTTTATGAAACATTTGATAGATTTTTTTCTTGGAACAGGCTTACTACTTGGGCATGCCATTTCCTGTTGAGAAAGCACCTACTGAGAAGATATCCACTTTGGATGGTGGAGTGACAGTTTCTGAACTTCTGAACTATCCTGTTAGAGGCCTTGTCTTTGAAGGTGGAAACACTCTGCAAGCTTTATCCAGCATTGTCTCCAATGTCTGCATATGCCTTCAAGATAACAACATACCTTACAATGTGCTCATCTCCAATTGTGGAAAGCGTATCTTTGTCTTCCCACAGGTAATGACTTGGAAACCTGGTAGGTGTGATGCTTTCCTAGCTTCATGATCTGGTGTAAAGTGCATGGTCTAACCATGTGTTTGAATGTACAGTGTTATGCTGAGAAACAAGCTCTTGGGGAAGTGAACCCCGAGCTTCTTGATACACAAGTGAACCCTGCTGTGTGGGAAATTAGCGGCCACATGGTGTTAAAGAGGAAGAAAGACTATGAGGAGGCATCTGAGGAGAATGCTTGGAGGCTTCTTGCAGAGGTTTCTCTCTCTGAAGAAAGGTTCCGAGAAGTCAATGCTCTTATTTGGGAAGTGATTTCCTGCAGCGACAATGTCAATGGACATGAGTCTCGGGAATTGCTTGAGGATGCAGACGTCAAACCTCAACCTCATGAGAAAGTTCATGCTATTAACAAAGGCTCCCACCCTGCTATGGTCACTGGGACTCAAGAATGCCTAGTTCTGCTGTAAGAATTGGGCTTTGATGAACAGAACATGGGCATTTATGCTCTAAGTGGAGTATGCCAATTTAGGCAGTGTGGCTTTCATAACGAAATGTACTTGTAGCGTATTGTGGCAGTTGCCTAAATAAGCGAACTGGGCTTGCTTTGTTGAACTCAGTTTGCCTTGTCCTAGCATTATCAGCTCTTATATTTGTGTCATGTAATTATGCCTGTGTTGCATCACAGGGGACTTTTGTGAAGGTGATGTGGAGTGTGTGCCTGCTATGCAGCTTATGTGAATAAAAGCTATGACGTTTGTGCTTCTGGCCTGCGCTTTTAATAGTTTTGGTTTGCTGAATGTTCCAGGAGGCTTCAAAACAATACCCTGTCCATGAGATCCTTGCTTCAATTTGCATGGTAAAATAAAGCAGCCGCTGGAATGATTATTCACAGATTTGGCCTGAACATTCACTTAGACCATGCCAATTCCAATTTGATTTTAAGTCTAAAGCTTACGATATTTTTATTTTGTCTTGCACAATTTTATTTTTTTGACATGTAACCACATTAATGGACAGGGATTCTCCGAGCATTTACCCTCCTACAACAGCACCTATCATGAAGCCAGGAAAGATACTATTAAAATATCTCAATATAGCATCAATGGACTAGGTTTCATTTTCAACAATACTTAGGTTTCCATAACATACTTATTAAAATATTTTTTCTGATGGGTGAAAATGAAACCAACTTAATACCTTCCATTTAGTATTCATTAATAAAGTTTGAAATAATTAAAAAAACTATTATTATAAATAGATTAAATTACTATTCACTTATCAAGATGGAAAAAAAAAAAAAACAATTTAAATGTTGAATTTTAAGGTTAGCTTATTTGTTTTTTTTTTTCTTTCTACTGATGATATTGCTATAAGGTATTATTATTATTATTATTAGTATTTGTGATTTGTTAATATTTTGAATTTATCCTTTTTGAAACAGTATGAATTCTACTAAATGAAGAGGTCAATGCGACTTTTAACTCATTTTCTTATGTTTTACAAACAAATATTTTTTGTTACGTTTGAATTATTATGGAGTTAAGCCGTATACTAAATATATATATTTTTTCTTTTTCATTTGTAGATAATATTTAGAATGGATAAAAATGAATGTTAACAAAAAGCATTGTCGTTTAGACATTTTATTGTTTCCTTTTGCGCCAAAATCGTCTTCCAAAAAGATCCCGCTTTTCCATTGCGCTTCGGCCTCCGCCGTTCTCACCCTAAAACCCTTCCCTTTGCTCGCCAACCAAACACACCATAAATCCCATCTCTCCATTTTTTCTATCTTAGGTACTCGATCTATTGTTCATTTCGATTTCAAGATCTATTAGAACTGTTTTTTTTTTTTTTTTTTTTTAATGCAAAAGAAACTAAAAGTTGCTGTTTTCTTGAACAATTTGGTTACTAATTCAATTTGCAGGCATCTTAAATGGCTTCTTCAACCTCGTTTTCTGTCTCTTTATTGAATGTTCATGCAATTTCTCCAATACCCATTAAGCGTTACAGAGTTTCTGGCATAAAGTTCCCAAAATTATGCACTAAAAGTTGGATTAGATCAAATTGGATTGCTTCATCAAGCGATGGGAGGATCAGTAGAAGGGATGGAGTCCAGTGCAGTGCAGTGGGGATCGAGAAAACGGTAACGTTTCAGCTGGAGGATGTGATCGAAGCGCAGCAATTCGACAGGGAAATTCTTGGTAATATATTTGAAGTAGCCCGTGAAATGGAGAGGGTTGAGAAGAACTCGCCGGGAAGCCAAATTCTTAAAGGGTATTTAATGGCTACTTTGTTCTATGAGCCCTCTACTCGTACGAGGTTGTCGTTTGAGTCCGCCATGAAGCGGCTGGGCGGCGAGGTTTTGACCACCGAGAATGCCAAGGAGTTCTCGTCGGCGGCCAAGGGAGAGACACTTGAAGGTAGGGTCTTTAATTATAATTTGGATTTCTCGTTTTTTAAAATATTTTTTGAGATGGGTTTGGAAAAAGATGTAATTTTTCATTGGTTTATCAATGGTTTTTAGGAGGTTTGATCTTTGGCTTGCAGATACTATTAGGACTGTTGAAGGGTATTCTGATATCATTGTGATGCGTCATTTTGAAAGTGGCGCTGCTAGAAAAGCGGCGGCAACGGCAAGCATTCCAGTGATCAACGCTGGGGATGGTCCTGGACAGCATCCAACTCAGGTGTGGGCAAATTTTGTTTTTAATGTGTAGGATTAGCCTCTAACCTTTATCAATTTTGCCAATAGAAGCAATTGAATCATCAATTCATCAATTGTGAAAAAGAAAAAAATGTTGCATACTACTCGGAAAGTTGAATGCTTGGGTTTATTGTGGGGGTTCTTAGTTCTTTGATATGGAAAACAAGTAAAGGGTTGTTTGTTGAATAATATAGTTTCAAAAACAAACATCACTGATGTAATCCGGAGGTTACAAGTTGCAGAAAAAGCCTCCTTGTGGGAAACAAAGGTAAGGCTATGGATATTTGACCCTTCCTCAGACTTGCAATTTGGGAACCTCGTGCATTGATAGACCCTTTTTTATGTACTTGTTTTAAAGGCATTGGTGGCGTTTAGCTGTGTGTTGATATCGATGATCTCAAGTTAAAAATTCTGTTTCTGTGAACAATGCAGGCACTTCTAGATGTATATACTATCGATAGAGAGATAGGGAAATTGGATGGCATCAAAGTTGCCCTTGTTGGAGATCTTGCTAATGGGAGGACAGTCCGTTCCCTTGCATACTTGCTTGCCAAATACCAAGATGTCAAGATCTACTTTGTCTCTCCTGGTGTGGTTAAAATGAAGGTAACAACATCAGTTCCCCATAGAATGGGCCAACGAGTCCATAAGTCCATTGACTGAAAGTTGATTGCTGTTCTGCACGGGAAATAATTCACAATAATTGTGAATTTTAGCTTGAAGAGCTGGAATAATGTAAAGAAATTTGGATTTCTGGTTTCTTATATATTGTGATGTCCTTCTCAGGATGACATAAAAGTTTATCTGACATCAAAGGGAGTTGAGTGGGGAGAAAGTGATGATTTATTGGAAGTAGCTTCCAAATGTGATGTTGTCTATCAAACTCGCATTCAGCGAGAGCGATTTGGAGAAAGAACTGACCTTTATGAAGAAGCACAAGGAAAGTACATTGTGGATCGCGATGTGTTGCGTGTGATGCAGAAGCATGCTGTGGTCATGCACCCTCTCCCTAGACTCGATGAGGTAAATATTTGATGTTGTGTTGATATTGATCTGATCTTTCGAGTATGGAATTGTTTTCTTTTGCATTTTTATTTTTGTTTTTTTTTTTTCATTTGAGTTTTAGATAATGACTTTGATCTAAAGAATTTTTGTTTGTGTGTTTTTTCTCTTCATGACATGTAGATAACGGTGGAAGTTGATTGTGATCCGAGGGCTGCTTATTTTAGACAAGCAAAGAATGGTCTCTACATCCGAATGGCTCTTTTGAAACTTCTACTCGTTGGGTGGTAACAACTTCTCCTGAGGCAAGTTTGGCACCCGATGCTTGCACTGATCATGAATGTTTAGGAGTGCATCGAGTTTATGACAGAAACGGGTGTGAACGAGTTTCAATGACATTTTTTGTTAACATTAACGAAGGAAAATAAGAACTGTGCCCATATGACAGCTTCACAACATAGGAGCCTCATGCATATCAATAAGGAAAATGACAGCAGTTCCATGTATTCTTTTGATCCATGTTTATGAAAGGCAATTGAACGTGTTTCCTTGAATCGTTCAAATTTATTTTGAGAAACTCTTTTCCGTTTAAGAGAAAATTTAATTAACAACACTTATTAAAACACAACAGAAATACAAAAAATATAGAATAATTAAAGTTTTCTCGTGAGCACAAATAAATGAAGTTGTAAAGAAAGAATTAAAAAAAAAAAATTGTTATACTGTTTTCTTATACTTTCTTGTAACTCATGGTATGATCTTTCACTCATTAACTAAACCTTTGTTGTGTTGATCATCGAAAGTTAATCGTTATGAAGAGAACCATTATATTCTGAAAAGTGCATCTTATTTTTTTATAAATAACGTAAAGGAGAATTGCTTTAGAGACCGCTGACTTTTTGCTAGGCAAAGACCTTTGCCTTCTTGAATCAGTTTACTCCCATTAATGCTAACAGCAAAACTAAGAAAAAAAAAAAAACTGGCAAAAAAGATAAAAAAAAAAAGGTTGTGCATGTACCATATCTCAAACACACACACACACATAAACATGAAAAGAGAATCTAAAACAGGCCAATGCCCTTTGCATGGCCAAAATTGAATGGCAAATGGATACACTATTACCACGTAGGTAGCCACTAACAATGAACTCCCTCCTCAAGGAGGGACGCGTGGGCACTCTCTTTGCTGTCCTTTTTGGGAAACAAAAGCATACATATTATCCTTGGGGTTGAATGTTCTTCCTGTTTGATTGGCCGCACGGTGGATAAATAGTAGGGTAACATCTTAATTTCCTGTATCCGACAATTTTTACATTTTTATTTTTTTTTATTTTTGTCTGCTGCTAAAAAATTTATTGAGTCGTGTTGGGTAGCACTTCTTATTTACATAAATTTCACACCTTTTTTAGTATTAAAATTTATTATTTTGAAAATAAATATTTAAGTTTTTAATTATTAAAAACTTATGTTTGACTAACGAATATTTTTTGTTATGTTTTAATTATTATATACTATATATATATATATATATATTATATTTTTTTTCATTTTTAAATGATATTTAGAATGGATAAAAATGAATGTTTACAAAACGCATTGTCGTTTAGAGATTTAATTGTTTCCTTTTGCGCCAAAATCATCTTCCAAAGAGATCCTGCTTTTCCATTGCACATCTACCCCCGCCGTTCTCACCCAAAAACCCTTCCCTTTGCTCGCCAACCAAATACACCACAAACCCCATCTTTTTTTTTTTCTCTTTTTTCCTTAGGTACTCTCTCTCTCTTTCATTTCAATTTCAAGATCTATTAGAACTGTTTATTTATTTATTTATGCAAAAGAAACTAAAGGTTGGTGTTTTCTTGAACAATTTGGTTACTAATTCAATTTGCAGGTATCTTTAATGGCCTCTTCAACCTCGTTTTCGATCTCTTTATGGAATGTTAATGCAATTTCTCCAACACCCCTTAAGCGTTACAGAGTTTCTGGCATAAAGTTCCCAAATTTATGCACTAAAAGTGGGATTAGATCAAATGGGATTGCTTCATCCAGCGATGGGAGGATCTGTAGAAGGAATGGAGTCCCGTGCAGTGCAGTGGGGATCGAGAAAACGACAACGTTTCAGCTGGAGGATGTAATCGAAGCGCAGCAATTCGACAGGGAAATTCTTGGAAATATATTTGAAGTAGCCCGTGAAATGGAGAGGATTGAGAAGAACTCGCCGGGAAGCCAAATTCTTAAAGGGTATTTAATGGCTACTTTGTTCTATGAGCCCTCTACTCGTACGAGGTTGTCATTTGAGTCCGCCATGAAGCGACTGGGCGGCGAGGTTTTGACCACCGAGAATGCCAAGGAGTTCTCGTCGGCGGCCAAGGGAGAGACACTTGAAGGTGGGGTCTTTAATTTTAATCTGGATTTCCAGTTTTGTTAAATATTTTTGAGATGGGTTTGGAAAAAGATGTAATTTTTCATTGGTTTATCAAAGGTTTTTAGGAGGTTTGATCTTTGGCTTGCAGATACTATTAGGACTGTTGAAGGGTATTCTGATATAATTGTGATGCGTCATTTTGAAAGTGGCGCTGCTAGAAAAGCGGCGGCAACGGCAAGCATTCCAGTGATCAACGCTGGGGATGGTCCTGGACAGCATCCAACTCAGGTGTGCGCAAATTTTGTTTTTAGTGTGTAGGATTAGCCTCCAACCTTTGTCAATTTTGCCAATAGAAGCAATTGAATCATCAATTTATCACTAGTTAAAAAAAAAAAAAAAAAATGTTGTACACTACTCGGAAAGTCGAATGCTTGGGTTTATTGCGGTGGTTCTTAGTTCTTTGATATGGAAAACCAATTAAGGGTTGTTTGTCGAATAATATAGTTTCAAAAACAAACATCACTAATGTAGACCGGAGTTTACAAGTTTAAGTTGTGAAAAAAGTCTCCTTGTGGGAAACAAAGCTAAGGTTACGGACTTTTGACCCTTCCTCAAACTCGCAAATTGGGAGCCTCGTGCATTGATAGACCCTTTTTTATGTACTTGTTTTAGAGGCATTAGTGATGTTTGGCTGTGTGTTGATATTGATGATCTCGAGTTAAAAACTCTGTTTCTGTGAACGATGCAGGCACTTCTAGATGTATATACTATCGATAGAGAGATAGGGAAATTGGATGGCATCAAAGTCGCCTTTGTTGGAGATCTTGCCAATGGGAGGACAGTCCGATCGCTTGCGTACTTGCTTGCCAAATACCAAGGTGTCAAGATCTACTTTGTCTCTCCCGGTGTGGTTAAAATGAAGGTGACAATATCAGTTCCCCATAGAATGGGCCAACGAGTCCTTGAGTCCATTGACTGGGAGTCGATTGCTGTTCTGCACGGGAAATAATTCAGAATAATTGTGAATTTTAGCTTGAAGAGCTGGAATAATGTAAAGAAATTTGGATTTCTGGTTTCTTATATATTGTGATGTCCTTCTCAGGATGACATAAAAGTTTATCTGATATCAAAGGGAGTTGAGTGGGGAGAAAGTGATGATTTATTGGAAGTAGCTTCCAAATGTGATGTTGTCTATCAAACTCGCATTCAGCGAGAGCGATTCGGAGAAAGAACTGATCTTTACGAAGAAGCACAAGGAAAGTACATTGTGGATCGCGATGTGTTGCGTGTGATGCAGAAGCATGCTGTGGTCATGCACCCTCTCCCTAGACTCGATGAGGTAAATATTTGATGTTGTGTTGATATTGATCTGATCTTTCGAGTATGGAATTGTTTTCTTTTGCATTTTTATTTTTTTTTTTTTTTCATTTGAGTTTTAGATAATGACTTTGATCTAAAGAATTTTTGTTTGTGTGTTTTTTCT
This sequence comes from Rhizophora apiculata, assembly GCA_037832385.1. Taxonomy (NCBI): domain Eukaryota; kingdom Viridiplantae; phylum Streptophyta; class Magnoliopsida; order Malpighiales; family Rhizophoraceae; genus Rhizophora; species Rhizophora apiculata. The sequence continues at coordinate 12,615,830 of CM075430.1, forward strand.
CTTCATGACATGTAGATAACGGTGGAAGTTGATTGTGATCCGAGGGCTGCTTATTTTAGACAAGCAAAGAATGGTCTCTACATCCGAATGGCTCTTTTGAAACTTCTACTCGTTGGGTGGTAACAACTTCTCCTGAGGCAAGTTTGGCACCCGATGCTTGCACTGATCATGAATGTTTAGGAGTGCGTCGAGTTTATGGCCGAAACGGGTGACGAGTGAACGAGTTTCAATGACATTTTTTGTTAACATTAACCAAGGAAAATAAGAAGAACTGTGCCCATATGACAGCTTCGCAACATAGGAGCTTCATGCATATCAATAAGGAAAATGACAGCAGTTCCATGAATTCTTTTGATCCATGTTTATGAAAGGCAGTTGAATATTTTTCCTTGAACCATTCAAATTTATTTCGAGAAAACTCTTTTTCATTTAAGAAAAAATTTAATTAACAACACTTATCGAGGCACCTCAGAAATACAAAAAAAAAAAAAAAAGAAATATAGAACAACTAAATTTTTTGCTTGTTGGCACAACACTAATACTCACATGTATCCCAATAAATATTATTGCTAAGTATGCTTTTTCACTCATTAACTAAATACGTTTTGAGTTATTTTTACTTTCTTATTGTTGTCTACTGCTGGGTAACTCTCTTTATTTATAGTTTTGAAATTTATTATTTTAAAGATAAATGTCTTTAACTATGAGAGAGTCTTATTCTAGTCTTCTCAGGTAGATTTTTCATTTCTTGACACACTAATTTTCCGCCTCTAATTTACGGAGTTTAGCAAAAACACCAACCAGGGTGGCAGTATTGTACGTGCATGCCTCTGTTTGCATGTAATTTCCTCTCTCGTCTGCAAATTGATCGTTGTCATCGGGCCCACCCACTAAAGCCCCAACGAGGACAGATGGGTTGGGAGCTTTCCGGCTGTACCAAATATCATACCCTTGCATGCACCCAATAAAACCCCTCCTCCCAATAGATGCTCCTCTGTGGTGAACCCTTCGAGGGTATCTTGGACCATAGCCAACCAGGTAACTGACGTTCATTGGATTAGCACCCAAAATGTAATCAACTTGTGATTTGGCAAAGCCAAGGATTTCTCGCGGACCCATCATGCCAAGATCGCAATTGAGCCGTCGACCCGTGGCTCGGAGATAATCAGAGTAGGCCGTGAGAAGAAATGCTGCCGTTGATACGTATTGCATGTTGTTCCACTTGCGGATGTACAGCAAACCTCCTGGGGTGCGCTCCACATTAGTCTTACTGTTTTTGTTCAGACAAGCACAGATGTAATGCTCTGCTTTCAAGCGGTATTGTTCTAGTATCTGCTTGTGCTTCTTGTGCCCATCTTCTCTTTGCAACTGCAAGGTATGACAGTGGGAAATTAAAGTGACTAATTAACCGAAAAATAAAAAATAAAATAAAATAAAGAAACAGACGCACATTATGCAGATTAAAAAGAGGATCATTAATCCTATTGAAAGAGAGAGAGAGAGAGAGAAAAAATGAGAGACCATGGACGCCATGAATTGAACGCCAGCATACTTGACGTCCCAGCTAAATTCAGTAACGGACCAGGTGATCCCTCCAAGGTCACGAGCATTCACTAGCATATAATTCAAATAAGTCTCATTGCCGGTGGCCTTGTATAGCCACGAAGCTGCCCATAACAGCTCGTCCATGTAGCCACTTACCGATGTGTAGTACCCCCTCACCTCCTTCACACTATCATCATATTTTCCTCTATGCCGGTCACCCAACTCAAACAACTACAAAGACAGCAACAGCGCATACCCTTATTAGTAACAAAATTTTAAAAATCAAATTGGTTGTTAAATTAAAAAAATTTAGAATTTTATAATTTAATTAATTAATTAATTTTTTTAAAAAAATAAATTAATAAAATTAATATTAAATATTAAATATATATAAAAAATTAATAATTTAATTTTTATTTTTTAAAAAAATTAAAATATAAAAAAATATTGTTTTTTTTAATTTTTTTATAAATATTTTAAATTAATCTAATAAAAAAATTATAATTAATTTATTAATTTATAATCTAACTAGTTAATTTATTAATTTGTTTATTATTTTTTAAAATAAATTAATTTAAAGTATAATTTAATTTTTAATTTTATCAATTTAATTAATTTAATTTTTAAAATCTTAATTAATAATAATTATTAATTTTTTTATTCTTAATTCTTTAATTAAAAAAATATTTTAAAGACTAAATTTATATTATAATAAGTAATTAATTAAAAATAGTTAAAATATAAATTTTAATATTAAATGGTGGAATGATAAATAAAATATAAGATTTAAAATTGATAAATTAAATATGAATTGAGTTGGTGTTTAATCAGCTAACAATATATAACGGCTGATTGCAATAAAACTCAAAATTGGCTAAGCTCATCGTGCGTAGTTATACTGACCATAAATGTTTATTGATTTTTTTGGTGAACGAGAGGACTCCTATTACATAGGTCCCTATATCAAGTTAACAACCCAACTAAACTTACTTGTTTTGCATGGTGTAATAGCAGGTGGGCGTATCGCCTGTTTGTGTTTTTAAACACAACGGCTGCCGCCGCCATCGCTGCTGCAGTCTCCGCTGCAACCTCCGATCCAGGATTTTCTTTGTCAATTTTGTATGCTTGCCGGGATGTTGTCATGTCCTCCGGCCGCTGCCAGCAGTAGTGATCGGTGTTTCCATCACCCACCTAAAGGGGTTGCTACAAATTCAAGTCCGTGCAAATTATTACACAATATATATATATATAATACTTCTTTTTTGTTGGCATTTTCACTTGATGATTTACCTGAATCCACAAGACATTGGGTTGACTGTGTGCTTTGATGAAATAATCGGTACCCCATTTGATCGACTCAAGCGCGTGCTCATACTCTCCGGCGCCGGCAATTTGTTCGCCGTATTCTATTACACTCCACGAGAGCATTGTTATGGTGAATGCCATAGGCAGACCAAACTTGACATTGTCACCAGCATCATAGTAACCGCCAACCAAGTCCACCTACACCAAAAAAGACAAAAGAAAAAAAAAAAAAAAAAGCCCCCTGTTGCCTTTAATATATCGACAGTGCATTGGCAAATTCACAAATATGGAAAGTAGTAGCTAGAAATGCATGTAACGCCGTAGAATTGATGGCTTACTCCTTGTTCTAGCCCATCAATGAGGCCAGAATGGTGGCGCCAAGTGACCCTTTGATTGTGTGGCAACCGGCCGGACCGTTGGGATTCGAAGTAGAGGAGACTTTTCGAGAGAGCTTCGCCGTAGTTGAAGGATTGGGATGAGGCTAAAATGGCAGACAAGAAACATAAGAGGCTAAAGCAGTAGAGTTGGAGAGAAAACTTCAGTTGGTTATTCCTCCTCATTTGGCTTTTGTCCTGCCTTCATATCACCCTTGATTCTATTAATATGCCTGCACCTTGAAGCTTGGCAAAATGTCTTGATTTGATAGGGACAGGGAGATAGGAAAAGGGGTCTCATTATGAACTTAGATTTTCTTCCCAACTAAACTTCAAAGAAGCATTTAAGTTCAGTAATTTTAGACCTATCTAATTGAATTTCAACGGAAAAGTGAGAGGAAAGGCCCCATGCTAAGTATTTTGCAAAGTCTGAGATGCCAGACGTTTAACACTTACAAGAGTCCGATTCAATTTCTTGTTTTGGACTATTTGTTCTTAGAAACAGGCCGGCTTCAAATATGTCTAAAATGGAACTCAACGTAGATTGAATCCAACATCTATGTTGTCTTTATTTTTATTTTTATTTTTTTAAATTTAAATTTTCTTTTTTTGTTTTTTTTTTTGGCTAAAGTTCTAAACTTTTAAACTCCAGCTCCCATTTGGTCTTTTTTTGACCGCAATAAAAATAGGAAATGGCAGCTAGCCTCAATTTTGGAATTGATCTTCCAGTTTGTATCATACATGGAAATTCCGTTTCTGCCCAGCTGGTTAACCTTATTCTAGAATTAAAGAGATGGAAGATTGCTGGTCAAGCGTTTCAACAAATGGTAGTCTGCATGGGTTTCACGTGTAAATCAAAACGGTAAGATGATGTAATTAAAAGTTATAGAGAAATAATAAATAATTATGTTAGAATTTCCGGGGAAGATTGACTCTGTTCCACTCTTAATAGTTTGGTTCTACATTCAATTACGGTTAATGCTTTGACTCAATCTTTTGAGAGGTGAACCGCAGTTGAAACTACCCCTTTATTAGGATTGAGTCTAATTTGAGTTTGCTTGTTAGGTAGATTCAAGTAACTGGTTTAATTGAATCAAATTTAAATTTGTCTATGAAATTAATTTAAATATTTATAATTATATAAAAATATATTATTTATATTACTTATTTATATATTTTTTAATTATTATATTTGTTATTTTTATTATATTAAAAGAATTATAATATTTTTAAATTTTTTAATAATAATATTAAAATTATTATGACTTACTAATAATAATCTAATTTGAATTTAACTATTAAATAGGTTTAAATGATTATAATTATATAATATTATTTATGTTATTTGTTTATATTTATATTATTTATTAGTATGTTTCTTAATTATTGTATATATTATTTTTATTAAATTAATAAAATTATAATATTTTTAACAGTATTATGAAAATTATTGAGTCTGTAATTCGGATGAGAGCAATGAAGGGAGTGAGTTGGGTTTCCAATTATGATGGGTTAAGTTTCACCGGAGTTAGGCTTGGGCTATAACAATAGGCCTTTCAAAAAAAAAGAAGAAATTAGCCTCTGTTGAATAACCAAGCAGTTTGCAGATAAAGAATACGAGAGAGAATTTTCAACGGGTGACTGGGTGTATCTAAAGCTCTAACTACATAAGCAAAGTTCTGTGGCCTCAGCAAGAATTTGAAGTTGACGTCAAAGTATTATGGACCTTTCCCTATGGTGGATAAGATGGGGAAAGTAGCCTATAAGTTGCAGCTGCCTCCGAGTTCTTCTGTCCATCCTATCCTCCATGTTTCACCGTTAAAAAGGTCAGTAGGTCAACGGCAACAGGTGATGCCTCAGTTGCCAGCAATGGGTCGGAATGGTTAACTCCTTGCAGAACCTGTGACAGTGTCGGGTCACAGAATGGTGAAGAAAAGGAATCAAACTGTAACCCAAGTACCTGTGCAGTTGTCAGACTGGGCTTTTCTCACTGCTCAATTCCTACACTTCCAGCCTTGAGGACAAGGCTGGTCTGTAAGAAGGGAGATCTTGTCGTGCACCGCTCTTCCGTGGTTACTGGTTTAGCTCAATTGGCTCAGTTACTGTCGTTGAACGTTCAGTCGTGGTTACTGGTTTGACATTCGCCATAAATCCGGCCTATTTAACGGCTCTCAATTGGGTTCCAAACGTAGAAATCATAATTAGCCCTTTTTCGGTCAAAGAATTGGCAAAGCGACAAGAGAAACCTGCGAGTAAACAACGTCTGCCTTCTGAAACCAGTATCATACCTCTATCGTGGAGGTAAACTTTGGGCTACTGGGAGAGGAATTATAGTGCAAAAGAAGAATTATTCGCCACAAACCCAGGATCCTGACAGCTTTGTTCTAACATTTTCGCTTATATTTTAAGACTAAATGAACAGCCATACTAATTTGTAGCTTGACAAATGGTCCTCTCAAATAGCCTTATGTTGACCACTTTCTTCAGAAAATTAGGATCTATTTTTCTCTCATAAAACCCAAAAAGATAATCTTACATACATGATAGACAAGCCAGGCCGAGCGCTGGAGTCTGGCGAGCCGAGCTTTCAATGTCACTCTGTTGAGATCATAAAAGCTCAAGATGCTTGACGTTTTCTTGCTCCTTGCAGATCTTTGCCTCTTCTTTAGCCATTCACCAAAGAGGCAAAGACACCACACTGTGGCATATCCCAAATTTCACTGCTCATCAGCTCAGGCAACGACACATTTGTCTTTAATTCACCCAGTTCAGCAAATATGAGTAGCAATGGCATACAGTTAGGATGCCATGGAAAGCTGCAATTATTGCCCTAATACTCGACTTTGTCACCTACTGAGGCAGAGAAGCATTTTAAATCCAGGTGAGTTGACATCAAGGAAATCTCCCTTTTCTTCCACAGGAATCTCAAGGTGCCTCATGGAATGTTCGTCCCCAACATTGAGATAATCAACTTTGCAGCCAACAAAGCTCGCATGCACTAGCTAGTGTTCCTTTCCACGACCTATTTTGAAAGGAAAATAAGCAAAACAATTTCTACAACACAGTCAATGATCTGCTTTGTAAACACGTAACACATATGGATTCATGGCATGGTGCCAAAGCTCAAGAGGTAACAAGCTTAGTTAAGCTTTTAAACCCAAAACATTCACGGTTCCACACACTACAATAGTTGTTAATATTAACACATAGCAAGTTCAGAAAGAAGGGTTTTATAAGTGTAAATGCAGTTCCAAACATTGTTTTCCAAAGACCTTGATCCACAAAACGCAGAATATAGTGCTTCAACCAGATTTTCTTCTTTATCCTACCGGATGAAACCTTAACAAACTAATAAATTAGGGAATAGCACCACCAGTCTGATGAAGCATTGCATCTATCTCATCCCCATCCTCCATCTCAAGCTGCAATGAAAGAAAAAAAAAATAATAAAAGATAATAGGCTGTACAAACAGAAACACAGCCATCCAGGCAGGCCAACAAGAGAGAGAAAAAGACAGAGAGAAACCTCATCGGGAGTCTGCTCTGCACGAAGTCGACGGCCATCAAAGAGAAAGGCAATGGAGTTGAGCTCCACCGACTGACGATCACAGTAAGCATTCATGAGCTTCTTCAATTGAGTGCTTCTCTTGATCCTGAAGAAAACCTCATTCCCATCCTACAAAAAGCAGCCAAACAGTCACATTCAGCTTGACAAACAACCAAAAAGAAATATACGCCTAGTTTCAAAACACCAGCAAACTTGAGATAATCTAGCAAAAATGTAAATAATCAACAATCTCATATCAAGCACCAAGATTAAATTTTTCAAACCACCCAAAATCTCTTATAAAATCTAAACATGAATAACCAGTTCATCCACCTAAGCGGAAAAGATCACTCAACCTTGTTGCTTCCCAAACTGAATATTACGATAAACAAGAATAACAGCACCCTGTATTTGCCTAACAAACAATTTTTTCCGCAGCATCACATGAAAATAGGCCTCACAAAAGCAAAACTAAAGATCATACGAACCACCAAACAAACTTAAAAAAATAAATAAATAAAAATTCCGCACAATTCTTAACGGCACGCAAGCTTCAGTTGCGAAACATTATGCAATCCACTTAAAATCAAACCTAAATCAAATATTTCCCATCTAAAAAGTGCTCCAAGACCAATTTTGCTTGCTTAAATTCGATTAAACACTAGAATTCAACGAATTGAGGGTTCAAATCCTAAAATCTACCGCTAATCAGACACGCTACAATAAAATCCTGACAACTTAAGTATACTTTTTTTTTTTCCCTTGTTTCTTCGCGCAAAAAAAAAAGAATAAAATAAAAAAATAAACATTAATGGCGCAAAAATAACGTTGAAAAAGTGAAACCATCGGCGAAAATGAAGTGAGCGAGAAAGGGGAGAGAGAGAGGACCTGGCCTTTGACCTTGAGATTGATGTGCGCCGCCTGATCGGCGGGTTTCTTGTCCTCCTCTTGGTTGGTTACTCCCGACATGTGCCTTTCTGTAAAATCTCCGCCGAGAAGTTTCAGTTTCGGCCTCCGATTCACGGTGGATAATCGTCGCCGCTGATTCCAAAAAATCCTGTATGTTTTAACGACGCTGATTTATTTAATCAGATAAGCAGAGAAGAATAGCATTGTGTTTTCGGGAAGGGAATCGGACGGCTAAGATCTCATGGTTCAGAATTGATCGGACGGTTCTGTTGAACTCACGCCTTAAGCCAACCAAGCCACCATTTGCGGTGAACGATCCTCTAAGTGACGTCATTTTTTGAATTAGTAATGATCCACATTTATTTATTTATTTATTATAAAATTTAAAATTTAAAATTGTTTGGTAATCAATAACATTTTTATTTTATTTTATTTTATTAAAAGTCCCAATGTGTCTTTCTTTGAACAATGATAGGAGTAAGCGTACAAATTGAATTGGAGAATTTACACAAAATAAAATTATAAAAATTAGAAAAGAGTTTAGTATATACAAATGTCAAAGAAGTGGATGTGAGTTGATCTCTGTGAACCATCTCACCCTTGACTTTTGCCACTGTGAAGCTGTGTATGGTTGTAGTTACAATCAGGACAAAAAAGAAATTTGGATGAGAAAATTTGTATTTTAAAATTTTTGATAAATATAATTTATTTATAATTTTATTTAATATAATAAATAGAATATATTTAAAATAAAAATAATAAAATAAATTTATATAATATAAAATTATAAATATTATATATATAACAAATATTACTAGTTAAAATAAAAACTGGAATCGGTTTAAGCTAACCATCTCACTAACATTTTCCTTTTTTTTTTCTTTTTACAATAAAAATTTTGATATATATATATAATGATTATCATATTTATAAACTAAAATTAAAAATTATTTGTTGATATTTTTATTTAAATTTTTTATATTTTTAAAATATTATTAATTTAGAATAAATTCCTTTTAATTTTAATCTTAAGAAATTTAAAATTTAAATATTATAAATATACATACTTTTTTTATTTAAAAGATAAATTACAATTAAAAAAAAAAATCAACTTAGGCGGAAGCACCACCTATTGCTTATGATCATTTAGTATGTCATGTCAGCTCACATGGGGTTACTCTGAAAAAGACGTCTTACTGTCTCCACAACATGGTTTGGGAAAAGGATCAAAGAACAAGGGGTCCAATTACAGGGGCCGAGGGAGGGAGGGAGGATGCTAACGGGCCTTGTTGCACATCCTATTACTTGTTTTACCAATTCCATCTACTCCCGTAAAATCCTGTCCGGCTCCGTAAGTGGACCCAAGAAGAAAATATCAATATCAAAAGTAGAATCTTGGATCTGCAAAGATCAGTTGTGACAATTGTAGAATATACTCTAGCTTGGAGGAGACTCCTTGTGCATTTGTCACACTTAGAACGAGCCCCCAGCAAGTCCAAGCGGAAAAATAGATCATGATGTTATAGAATCTGATACTGTTGCCCAAACAAACATTCCCATTTTAAGGTTCCGAAGAAAGTTAAAGTTTCTAGATGGCATACAGAATAAAAAATGGACTAACGGGAAGTTTCCGGAAGTCCAGTAAGGGCCATTGGCAACACTTTTCAGGTTCCTGGGGATGATCCAAGCAAGAAGACTGATCCATCAGACCATTCAAGGTTCCTGAGGGTTCACATTTGTACAGGTTCCGGCCTTCTACCGTCTTTGAAGTGCACTTCAGAATCCAATTCTGGCCCACTTCATTCCTACTACACGAACCCAAACACAATTCAAGTGGCCAGCATTAGCCATTTTGGTGCACATAATCGAGCTCAGTCTTGAAACGATCCATTTCAGTACTCTGGCAAAAGGGCGCAGATCAAATTGTCCCAAGTCAAGCATCCTTTTACTTAAATGGGCGACGCTATTGCTGCAATTTAGAATGTTAGAAGCAAATAGTAGAAGCACTTGTTAAGCCAATCAAATTATATGTAACCCCAAGCATCATTATTTCAGGTTGAATTATGATTTTAATATTTCATTTTAGCATTATTATGTAACAATATATAATAAATAATATAAAATTAACCAAGAATGGGAATGCACCAAACAGGTATTATCGTCGGGGCCTCAATTGTAGACTCTTCAAGGCCCAATTGGCAAACTTGAATACAAGAAAACAAAACATCACATAACTCTAATCAGGCAAAATAACAAAAACAGGAGAAAAACGATGCTCAAAAAGCAATCTCCAAATGTCAAACAGAACGGCCCCGGACCCTTGAAATGGGGGCCTTTGTCTTGGTGGAGAAGGTAAGGAAGCCTAGCTTGAATTTTCTTTCTCCATTTCAATAATGCAACGTAGGAACTTAGAATTATAATTGTGCACAAACTTCAAACGCACTAATAGACACGGGCACCTGCCGACTCCACCGTCAAGGCTCCCATCCACTCTTTTTGGTAAACAAATATCAGTCGACTTCTTTCGCGTCGACGTTGTCATAACTACTCATCATCATAGGTCTCCCCCCACTCACCCACCCACCAAGACCTCCCATGCTATGACCACATACTCAACCTGTCCCTTTTTACCAAGCGAACCAACTAAAAAGGACAGGAGAAAAGCGATAAAATAGCACAGGCTCTCGCAATCAAAACCAATCGAATAACAACTTAAATTTTCATTGCGCTCCCACTTTTTTCTCAACTAAAATCAACCATAATTTCGGCTGATGTGCCCAGCAACCATCGATATTTGTTTTGTTTTGTTTTTTAATGGATCGCAACCAACTGAGCTTGAATCTTATTAACAATAAATCTACCTTCTCGATCCAATCAAATTCAAGCAACATGGTTCGAGAGTGTGAATCTTGTTCTATAAGATAAGACAACCAAGCATGGAGAATAAATTGCGAATTACAATTTAATGGAAAAAAAAAAAAATACAATCAATCATTGAGATTTTAAATAAGAGATGACGGTGATCTCTTCCAGCTTCCTATACTTGATGTCTCTCCTACATTAAACCAAACAGGTCCGCTATTTGCTTACCTATCAAATAAAGGATCGTCGAGCACATGGCTTACGACATTAGGGAGACTTAGAGCATAAAACTCAATTATTTATTTATTTGGATTAAAACCTTTCGAAAATATCTTAATCACGAGATTCCCCGTTTACAATATGAAAATGAAACGGTAGAATGTTGACTTCGCGACAACGATATATAAGCAATTAGGCAACACCGTGACAATGTCAAGAGCAATTGTCTATTTTTAATGTCTCGTGGGGATTGAAAGGGTTAAAATTTTCAAGTAAAGAACGAAAAAAAAGGAAGTTGGAGTGATTGAAAAGACAAGGTTTAATGTTTAGTTTAAGTTAACGAAAATCTTTTTTTTTTTTTTTTTTTTGCAGATATCATCCAATCGATGCAACATGAATTATAAGATTTTTTTTTTTTTTTTTTGAATTCGTAAATTATAAGACTTGATGGAATGAGTATTGTCTCTTGTTGAATGTGAGAGGCTAAACAGAATTCTGTCACCATTGACAAAAAAATAAAAGCTCATGAATTATTGGGCTCAGTATTCATAAAAGTCAGGCTGAATCGGACAACCGAGCACGGTGTGAAAGGTTGCATCGACAATGGGAGAAAAAAGGAAAAACACCAAGCCTTTTTTTTTTTTTTTTTTTGAGCTTTTAAATTAATAATTGATGTAGATAGAAATATTGCTGGTTAAGTTTCGAAGCGTTATGAGAAAGCAAATTAATGATGATGAATTGCAATGTGGAATCAATAATTATCTATAGAAGATTTGGCTTTATTTTATTATTATTATCATTTTTTTTTTAATGTGAAAAAGAGGATCAGAGTCTCAAAAAAAAAAAAAAAAAGTAGGTGAGAAAAAATATGAGTTCGACTGCAATAAGCAACAAACCTCTTTCTCATCTGAATTATACGAAGTCCCCAAAACGTATTTTCTTTTAATTTGTTTCTCTGACCACAGAAAAGGGGTTATGGCTCAAAATCATGATTCTTAATTGGACACTTAGTGCGTGCATAATTAAGAATGATTAAGCAAGGGCAAGGTCCTTTTGTTGAAATTTAAGGTAAATTGTATTTGAATAACGTTCAATTACATCTCCCCTTAATCCTAATGCTTACAGTTACCCGACCCAGCCAAGCCGAAACGGCAAAAAAATCACTACAACTCAGATGCGTACGGAAAATAAACAATTTTGCACCAATAATAATAATCACAACCAAACAAATCCAACGGTCTTGCTTACTTTTTTCTTTTTGTTAGGGTACGAAGTTACAAATCCAACGTTTACATTTTGGTGAAAAACAATCATGCACTTCAGGTACGTCAAAAATCATTTTATGTACGTCTAACCGTGTGTCGGGTAAGTGGGCCACCTACTTGTGGATGGCAGATGGCACGATCATGCCCATCCAAGTGAACAAGTGTACGGCTGTGGCCGACCTCCAGAGGTCAGAATTGAACTCGAAGGCAAACGTGCACAAAAGCAATAGGCCTTTCTGGATCTGACACGACCACTGGCAGAACGGTCAAGTAGGAGATGGAGGTTGATGCGGTCCGTTGGTTTCGCAATAGTGGCTGAAGGTAAATGATGGGGAAGTTAGATTTTTTCCCCAATTTTCATTTGTGTAAATTAAAACCCTTGGAGACATTTAATCTACAAAATTTATGTGTTAGATATAATTTCACTAAAAATTATGTTTTTTATATATATAAAATTATTATTAAACTAAAATAATTTACAGATTTATAATATTTATTAAAAGATAATAATGTAAATTATAATAAATATTAAGATTGATTTTAATTATTGTATTTTTAAAAATATTATAATGATAAATTATAAATATTTTTATTTTTAAAAAAATTATAAAAGAGATTTTGAATTAAATCATTAAATTTATAAATCTACAAAATTTATAAATATTTTTTCTTTTGTTTTATTAAGAAAAAAAATTAAATCATTAAATTTTTTCTTTTATTTCCTATTTAAGAAACCTAAAATAGAAAATTTAAGAATAATTTATTGGTTAGAGAAACTCTCTACGTGAGTCCCCCATCTATAAATTTGTACTCTGATATAACCCAGCCAGTCTGTATCAAAGCTCATCATCCCACCGAAAACCACCCAGTCTCTTTCTCCATTCTCTCCCTCCGTTGCTCCGTTTTCCCAATAAAACAGAAAAAAAACAGAGCATGGCATCCTTCTCATTATCATTCATCTTTGTATTCCTCTCATTTATCTTCGCTTTCTCCGGTATCTTGCTCGCTCCGAAACTGGATTTCTCGTTTGTGTTTTGTCATTGTTGTTTCACTTTTAATATTTGACTGTTTTGTCTTGCAGATGCAGGGGGCACAATAGGAGTGAACTACGGCCGAGTGGCTAACAACCTCCCGAAGCCGCCCCAAGTGGTGAAGCTTCTGGAATCTCAAGGCATCAACCGAGTGAAGCTCTATGATACCGACTCGTCGGTCTTGACGGCCCTTGCCAATTCCGGCATTAATGTCGTCGTCGCACTCCCCAACGAGCTGCTCTCCTCCACCGCCGCCGACCAGTCTTTCGCCGATAACTGGGTGCAAGCCAACATCTCCAAATACTACCCTGCCACCCAAATTGAAGCCATCGCGGTTGGCAATGAAGTCTTTGTCGACCCGAATAACACGACCCGATTCCTCGTGCCCGCCATGAAGAATGTATATAATTCTCTGGTGAAATTCAATCACTCTTCCATTAAAATCTCTTCTCCAATAGCTCTCAGTGCGCTCCAGAATTCTTACCCGCCATCATCCGGGTCATTCAAATCCGACTTGGTCGAACCCGTGATCAAGCCCATGTTGGATTTTCTGCGTCAATCCGGGTCGTATGTCATGGTTAATGCATACCCCTTTTTCGCATATTCTGCAAATTCTGATAAAATCTCTTTGGATTACGCTTTGTTTAGGCAGAACCCGGGTGTGGTGGATTCCGGTAACGGGTTGAAATATTATAGCCTGTTAGAAGCTCAACTCGACGCCGTTTTTGCCGCAATGTCTGCCGTTCAATACAACGACGTGAAAGTGGTTGTAACGGAAACTGGATGGCCCTCCATGGGAGATTCTAATGAGATTGGTGCAGGTCAGAGCAATGCGGCGTCGTATAATGGAAATTTGGTTAAGAGAGTTTTAACGGGAAATGGGACCCCCTTGAGACCCAAGGACCCACTTAACGTCTACATGTTTGCTCTCTTCAATGAGAATCAAAAACCGGGCCCCACATCAGAGAGAAATTACGGTTTGTTTTATCCTAATGAGCAGAAAGTTTACAGTGTACCCTTTACACAGAAGCAGCTAGAGAACTGGCAGTCGTCCCCGGTCAACGTCAGCAAAACCCAGGTCCCGGCACCGGCACAGGCACCGGGCCCGGCGGCCAGCGAATCGTCGGCAGGCCAGACTTGGTGTGTGGCAAATGGGAATGCTGCTGCGAAAAAGCTACAGGCTGGGCTTGATTACGCTTGTGGGCAGGGATCCGCTGATTGCAGTCCAATTCAGCCCGGCGCCGCGTGTTACAATCCGAATACGCTCGAGGCCCACGCTTCGTATGCTTTCAACAGTTTCTATCAGAAGAATGCACGCGGCGCTGGCACGTGTGATTTTGGCGGTGCGGCTCATGTGGTCACGCAATCTCCCAGTAAGTGGACGCAATCTCCAAGTATTTTTCAGAATTTTTAACATTTGATTTTAACTTGGATCATAACCCGCTGTTAGAATGCGATAATAATAGCATTAATTTCCTTTTTATTTTATTTTTTGATACCGAAAGTGGTTGTAGCGTAGCTGAAATTGGTCTAAATAGGATGGTGAGAAATTTGTTTTACTTCTAGTATAATTAATTGTGACACATTCTTGTTGAAATTTTCTGGTTTGGTCTCTCCCAATGACTTGACCATGTAAATTTAGGTACAACCATCAAATGCTCACGTTTCAGACCGCGTGTCTCTAAGATTCTAGGCGGAAAAACAGACCTGACATGATAGATAGAACACTTTGAAGACTTAGTTTTATTTTTGAGAAAAATGAAATTATAATTATGTTAATCTCTTTATTCATTGCAATACTTGACTTATTGCTTTTCTTTTCTTATTATTATTTTGGCTTACTTTCCCTTCTGGGTGCAGGGTTTGGAAATTGCGAGTTTCCCACTGGATACTAATCGGATGAAGATGACACGGAGTGTCATTCTCATTTGGTGAATGTTAGGCTGGAAATGGGATAGGATATAATGTTATCTATTTTGACTTAGATTTTTTTAATAGATGTATAGACTATTGGAGATTTATTATTATCTATTCATTCACGCATACTATATATAATGAGGATTAGTTGTGATTGTTGCCGGTTGGTTTGGCTTAGATTGTTTGTCAATAAAGTTTAATCTATGGTCCCATTTTTCTATTGATATTGAAAATGCTTTTCCCCCTCTTTTATGTCGTTTAAGATTAGAAGATGAGGCGATGGCATGGACCTTGTTCTTTGGATTATTATCCTTTCTTTTTGCTTTTTCACTCTCTCATCTCTTGTTGGGTCCCCTTCACAAAATATACCATCGTTAAATCCAAATAGATGCAGACTCAATATTGCACTGTCCCGAAAGAATATTGTATTTCCCATGATCTGTTAATATTAGGTAGCTTTTTGACAATACGAGAGAATTTTCGCTTCTCTTGAGACGGAGCGAGGAGTTCCGTTTTGCATAATTTTGAGGGAGAACGCCCTGCGCTTGGTTTCTGTTTGATGACTTTAAATGAGCTTAAATACAAGAGCATTGAAAGAATGGCTCGGTAGCCATGGGCTTTCATGAAAAGATGGCAGCATCAAGGGTCAAATTTATGCCAAGTTACCGAACCAAAGAAAAATTGTACTTGGACAAAATCATCTCACTGGTTTGCACTAATCTTGCAGCATGTGTGGGATTCTCGTGTATTAATTTAATTTGTCTAATTAAAGGCATGTCATAATTGAGAGATTTATAAAATAATAATTTCTTATACAATCGGCTTGTATACCTACTTGAACTTGATGCTTGATGTGGAAGGGAAACATGGCTGTTATAGGCTATTTGAGCCTGCTTTCTTACCAAGGATGGGTACAGCCTCTAATGGCCCTAACCACCCAGGGATCATGGGCCAGGGGACTGTTGCATGATATCCGTGGACTGTGTTGGTCCATTAAAGTTGCTATTTTCTTGGTTTTGTCTGGCGTTGCATGTTTCTACCTTTTAGATAATTGCTAATTTTGGGCTTCAGATGGTGGCCAGGGAACAAGAGGACCTTCTTCAGTACACCCAAACCCAGGCCATCTCACCTGAACCCAACAGCAGGCGGGATCGACCTATTGCCTCTGCTTTTTGAATGAATGCCTATCCCGACATAAAAACAGAAACTCTTAGACTTAAACTCTTAATTTCAAATTTACAATTTAATTTTTAGTCCCTGCAAACTATAAAAAAAAAAAAAGGATTTAATCATGTTACGAAATTTTATGAAAGCGTGAGATCTCAGGACACCACTTTGGTGAATATGGCCGAGAGATGATTCAGATGAAATGAGTTATTGTGTATTGTGCAAAACGGCAAAACGCTAGCTTCAATGATTCTCCTTTCTCACCAATTAGGCTTTTTAACCTGGCAGTGAAAGTTGAAATTCTTGGATCAAAAGTTCCCAATTCTGAGATGGGGTTGTACTCGCATAATGTTGATTTGTCTTTTTTATTGATAATAATAAGATTTTGTTATTATCTCCTTCTAAACTTATTTATAATTTTATATGATATAATAAATAAAATTTATTTAAAAAAATAATAAAATAAATTTATATAATATAAAATTATAAATAAGATATAATTAAGAAAAATAAATAAACATGTAGTAAAAGTTGATTATCGTCTACACTCTGTAAACGTGCATTCCCATCTATTGTGTTAAAGGAGAGTTAGTCATTCTCAGCCTTCTATGTAGTTTCTGCCGGTTTTGTATACATATGAGATGGGCTCCCTCTGTTTCCGAGTTCAACGAAACTGGTATTTTGTTGATTGAACAGGGAGTTCCACAGAGACTTAAAGGAATTTCATTAGTCCGAAGGAATATGCAACGAAGCTCAGGATGTTCAAGGAAAAAAGGATGGAGAGCAGATAGCCCAGATGCTGTCTGTTGGAATCAGGGAAAGATACTATGTGAGTATTCAGCGTTTGAACTTTCTGAATGCTGCTGGATTAATTTCCCTGACTTTATCAGGAGTCATCAAGCTGGTCAGGCTGGGCTTGCAGTTGTTAGCCATGAAACGAAGTTGTTCAAGCTTGGCCGTGATAGATTCTCAGTTGATCAGCTTGCCCTCCGCAGTTGCTATCAGACTTTGTTCAATGATTATATCCAGGCAACGAAATCAGAAAGGCTGGCTCGTGAAGAGAAGGTCGCCGGCCTTCAGCGTCGGTTAGATCAGGAAAAAGAAGAGACAGGAGCCGGAAGTTGTTCGTATTGCAGAGAAATTCCGGCCAGTGTCACTCCATCGGGCAATCAGTTTCAGAGGAAAGGAATCGGCAATGTTGGATGTTATTTAAGGAGGCCCATTCTAATGATCAGACCCCCATAGGGTGCAGATGCTAGCAGCTGCCAAGGAATGGCAGGCTGAAGTTGACATTAACTTCCTGAAACAAAAGAACCATCTTCAACAAGTTTTTGAATGAGTCAACCAGAAAATTCTGTCCTTTCGTCGGTGCGTAGATGACTGTCGGGCAAACAGACAAATGGCGACTTGGGTACAATGGGCGTGCAAACGGCTCCTGCCACGAAAGAGGAGAAAAGGGAAGAACAAGAAAAAGAAAGGGAGGGAGACAGAAGAAAACATAGAGGGAAACTCCAGAGGAGAGAAAAGGGAAAAGAGTTTTAGAGAGAGGAAGACACTTCTTAGACAGAGAAATATATTTAGATGATTATATTTCTTTATTTTGATCAAAACTTTGATAATTTTCTTCTTATTGTTTTCGCTATAATAACTTGTTTTTTTTTTAATATGATTTATTTATAATTTTATATTATATAAATTTATTTTTATTTTTATTTTTAATAAATATTATTAATATAAAATTATAAATTAATTATATTAAAAAATAAAAATAAAAATCCTTCTATTTTGATCTCAAATACAACAGCTAATTAAGTCTCATGGCCACCAACAAAGCCCAATATCAATCATTCCCATTGGCCTAATCATACCATATAAGTTCCTAACATCTCTGTAATTGCAGCCAGAAAGTGAACGAAAAATAAAAAAGCGTTCCACTTCTTTTTATAAAGAAATTTAAACAGGCCAACATAAATAATACATTCAAAAATTTAATATCGCATTTTAATTTTAAATTTTATCATAAAAAAATTTAATATTTATTTATTTATTTATTTATAATACAAAATTTTCATGCTTTTAAGCACTCCTTTTTCCCTCATTTCACTTCTCTCCCTGACTGCGGCAGGGCTGTATATGCTCAAACCCATTTTCCTGCCATGGCGCAGCCCAAATGAATGAAGACACCACCACTCTGCCATGCTCACGACCAGACGCTGTTTGGACTATTGTGGCATCTCCCTCGACAAAGCAAGAAAACAAATGTTAAAAAGAGACGCATAGAACAATGTAGCCCCCCACCCCCCAACCCCATCACGTCGGTATTTCACAAAGACACTACGCTACACTTCCCCGTGCATTTATTATTATCAATTGTTCCAAGTTTAAAGCCAACTAAAAGCATATAAAAAGCCGTGTACGCCGCAGCCTGCACACTGCACCGTGCCGGCCGGAGCTGGCGTGCGCGCCTTGCTAAAGATAAGATCAGGCCAGACAACGGGCGCATGTTTCCCGTTTTTTTTTTTTTTTTTAAAAAAAAAATTATTTAAAAATTAATTATTATTTTTTTCATCTTATAATAATTTTTACTAATTTTTTTAAAATTATTCAATTTATTATAAATTTTATGATTTAAAATTTTTTTATTTTTATATTAATACGATTAATTAAAAATATTTTTATATTTTTTATTAAGTTCACAGTATAATTTTTAGTTGAATGTCATAATTATATTAATTAATATTTTAATATTTTATAATACATTTAATTAAAAATTATATCATAGATATAATTAAAAAATAAATATATTTTTAATTAATATTATTAATGTAAAGAATAATTTAATGATGTAAAATTTTTTTTGATTTAATTATTTTTTTTAACCATACAAAAGAGTTGTCTCTTAAATTCTAATGCATTAATATTAGAATAATTAAATCAACTCTAAAATTAAAAAAAAAATCAAATTTAAGTCTCAATTAAAACTAATTAATATTTATATAAAAAAAAAAAATTCGCCTCCTTGCTTGTAATTTGATCAAAGGGTATAAAGCCAAATAGATGTTAATTCAAAAGCATGGTGTTAATTAACCTTTATATTAAAGTTGTCTCGTAATTGAAAGTCCCTGAAATTTTGTCTCAGACGCTCGGTAGGTTCATGGCCTATCTGCAAATTGGCCACCTAGTGCGTTCGATGATGGTGGCATGTCGTGGCCTTACTGGGTCAACTGAGAAGCTTATCCTGACCATACCGAACGCTTGCACGGCCCCATCAATGTGGGCCCACCTGCAGGCACCCACCCACCCACCCGCTCAATCCGGTGCACGAGACACAAATCGAGAATTTATCACAATTTATAAAAGAAAAGGTGGTCTCGATCACGGAATAATTAAATAAATAAAAGAAAGTCAAAAAATACAAAAAGACGGTCCAGTCACGTGACACATCGTCACACGCGTCGGTTCTCTACAGGCTCAATGCTTCCTGAAAAGCACACCTGTCGGTAGCCGTGACATAGACTGACGAGCGCCGGCCAGTAGATCAACAGTTTAGTCAGCGCGTGAGAGGTGACTGGGAAACCGAAAGGTGCCGGTGAAAGGTGAGCGAAAATGACTTTAATACGTGAAAAAATAATTATTTCGTAGTTATAAGGTACTTTTATTTTAAAATAATAAATTTATTAATTATTAATTTTAATTATTAAAAATTAAGTGTTCATAAAATTTTATTTAATAATAATTATTAATTAATTTAATATATATAAAATAAAATTTACAAAAAATATTAATTTAAATAAAATAACATATTTTATAATAATTATTTATATATCAAAATTTTTATTTATGAATTTAAAAATTATTAATGGAATAAATCTTTAAGTATAATATTATTAATTATTTTTATTGTAAAATTTAAAATATATATATATATAATATTTAATAAATTAAAAAATAATGTTAAAATTAATATAATATATTTTTTTATTCATAAAAAATTAAAAAAAATAGAATAATTAAAAAAAATTCTCAAATATTATACTGTAGGTGAAAAAAAATAAAATTTTTCTTAAATTTTTTTCTCACAAAGTTATTATTTTCTTACATTTTTTTCGAAACGAAGTTTCATAGGCATTATTGTTGTGATTTGCCTTTTCCTCGTATTTTTCCGCTTCTCTTTGCTTGTTGTTTTATTTGCTTTTTAATTCAGATAAAATAAATAAAAAATTTTCATTACTGTAATCGAAAAGGAAAACTGGAAAACGCAGCTTTTTTGGGTCTCCACTTATAAGTGGGGGGTCCACACGAACATGGCTTAGGAGAATGGAAATAATATTATAAGGTGGTGGAGTTTGGGTGGGAGTGGTCCGCCCGGACATGGTGACAGTTTGGTTGGCTGGTTGGAGTCTGGTGACGAAGGGCCCCACTGGTCCCACATGGCATCGTCAAGGAGATCTTTGGTTTTGTTTTCGAGGGGTATGACGATAATTTGTGTCCTCCTCCTATATTTGCACATTTTAGAACCATTTTTTTAATAAATAAAATAGATTATTTTTATTAATAAAAAATAGAGACTATTTTGTAAATATAAAAATATCACAATTATTCTAATTTCAATAACATTTTATCTATAAAAATAAAAAAAATAAATAAATATAACTCTTAAGCCTCAAGAATCTTAGGTCAGGCTGAGATAAATTTTAAATAAATAATATATTAATAAATTTAATATTATATTTTTTTAAAATTTTAAAATATTAAATTTATAAATTTTTTATTATTTTTAATATAAATTTTTTGAACCATATAATTTATATATTTATATTTAAAATCCCCAAGAAAAGTTATAATTTTGACCGATTGTTTTACAGGCGTCCGACCCAAACTATTTCAAAGCAAGTTTATGATCCTTCTGAGTGTTAAGGGATGATCCTTTCAGCGCTTTTTTTTTTTTGGGACCAGTTGTATGGATTTTTGTTTTGTTGATTTTACCTTTTTTTTTTTTTTTTCCTCCATTTCCTGATGGTCGACTGACTCGACATAAGTTGTTTCCATGGAAACAATGACACGTATAATTGAAAAATAATGACCAATTTATCATTTTATATGAATAATTTTAGGCATTTCTTGACATTAATTCCTCACAACCGTCACCAGCTCACCAATTAGCCACCAAATCGCGACCCATGGTATAAAAGGGAGAGAAAAAACGGAAAACTCCCAAAACACGTAGGCATGAAGGGAAAAAGAGAATTAAAGACAATGTGGAGAGTGATTACAACGTTTTTTTTTTTTTTCTTGACAAGAAATTTTTTAAACATATGCAAGTGTATAATGTGAGTTCATTCAACATTCTTATTCGAAACCCTTCTGGAGGTATGAAAGCAACGCTATACAAAAAATAATAAAATAAAATAAAGTTGTGTATAACACTGGGACTAGTCTATCAAATGAATGGCCTAACAGATGGAATGAGAAGATGCCACGACCTCCTGTTTCTAATGCCCCGTGACGATGGCACATTGGCAATCCAGCTTTGTTGACCATAACTCTGGCTTGTCCCCATCCCCGTCAGTAGCTGTCCATCAGACCTACCTTGCAGACCCAGATTTTGTTTCACCCTTTTTGGTTCCTTCAAATAGAATTCAGAAAGAGTTTGAAATTGTCTTTGATTGTATTGTTGCAAGACAAATTACTGAGAGGCAGATGTGATTGTAATTGAGTTTTTGTATCAATCTTACTTTTGTTTGGTGCTTAGAAGCAATTGTCGTACCTCTTTTTTCTTTTCCTTGGATTCGAATTGGAAAAGTTTGAATTTGGATTGGTTGTACCGTTGTAAGAGAGATGTTCATTAAGTGGCAAACTTGATTGTAATTGTGTTTTTACGTGTTAATCTTTCCTTTTGTTTTGTCCTTGAAAGTATTTTTCTTACCCTTTTTTTTTTTTTTCCTCCCTTCGATTGGACTTATAAAAGTTCGAATGTCGATTGCTTGTATTGTTGCAAAACAAATGTTTATTGAGTGACCAACTTGATTATAGTTGTGTTAACGCATTAATCTTACTTTTCGTCACGTACCTTAAAAGTAAGTTAAGACTGAAGTTTCTTTCTTTTGTTTGGTATATTGCAATCAAAACATATGCATTTTGTTGGAATTTGAACTCAAACTTCGTTTTCTTTTATCGTATCTTCAGCATAATCCTCGAGCATATTCCATTATAATCACTTTATTTTTTTTTTTTGGAGCAAACCATTATAATCACTTCTTGACCCAACATGTATGATGTATGACCCTAGTTTTTTTTTTTTTTTTTTTCCATTTTTTTATAAGAAATAGAAATTTTATCCTTTGAAAGTCATTCTGCAACTACAATAAACTAATAAAATATCTTTTTTTTTTTTTAGTTTCATATTTATGACATTAATTTCACTGTGATATATCAACAACTCTATATCTTTGAATTTTGTAGAGATCTTCAACATGAGAAATAACAACCAGCAACATGACTTAGTTAGATTAACAACCCAGATTTAAAAAATAAAAATAAAAAATCACATATAAGATAGGAACCAATATCCCTGTCAAAATAAATAAATAAATAAATAATCTCGAAGGTGGAGAAGAAACCCTAATAATAATGGCAAAGTGATTATGCCAAGAGGCAGCCTTCCTTTCCAAAGCCCAAAAACAAAAAAAAAAGGGGGGGGCTACAGCATCAACCGTGACAGAAAGAAAGAGATAAAGACAGAAGGGCTTGGTTGTTTTATCTTTAGGGCTCGCAACAAGTCCCGCTTTTTGTGGATTTTCTATTAAACAATCCTCTGGCCACGATGTTTAACTTGCATAACGTCGAATTCCCACCAATTATTGGATCAATGCAATACAGTGTGTCGAATATGCTTTTGATACATTTTTAGTGATTATTTTTATTTTTTTCTTGATTACAAGGAAAACATTTAAGACTTCAAAAAAAAAAAAAGGAGTTACTCGAATTTAAACACAAAATCGAAATATTTTAATAAAAATATCCTCATTAACTATATTATAAGCACAAAACAGATTGTTTTATTATTATTATTATTATTATTATTATTTGATGGGTAATGCACCAAGGTGGTTTCACAAGTAAATTACAATGAATTTATGATTTTGTTTCCAATTAAAAAAATTCAACACAATGCATGAATGTATATACGAATATAAATATGATATTAACACTAACATAAATATATATTAAATTTTGAACAATTAAAATATAAATATGGTATTATAAAATCATAATTTATATGATTTTAACCGTCGTTTCTCAAAAGTAATATAGCATGCTTGCATCACTTGCCTGGTTTTTTAAGTAATTATTAAACGCTCAGTTTCTTTCCTTTGAATTCAAGGTAAATGATGCAAAAGCCAAGGAAGTAACATTTTAGCCAAGGAAGTGCGCAAATTCAAACAGATGATTACTTTCGGTGAGAAAAATGAGTACTTTTATCTTGTTGGTAAGTGTGTCATTTATTTACATGATTCCTTCTGTAAGCGAACAGCTATTTCTAGTTGCAAAAAAGAAAAAGAAAATCTATGTCAAACAAAAAAAAAGAAAAGAAAAGGGAATATATAGTATTTAAAATCACAGTTTGATTTTATTTTCCTTTGCAAGCTTTTGCTATTAAGAGGGGCTTTCACCAATTCCAATTCCGACACCGCAAAGGATCTTTGAATTATGGGACATCATTTTTTTCCCATTCTGCAAGGAACACAGAAACATTTTACACCGTGTCTCAGAAAGAACGAATTCTCCATATTCCAACTTAATTAAATTCAGATTATGTAATTCTTGCTTTTTGTAAACATAATTTTGAAATATATAAATTTGAGTAATTTTCACATGTTAGAAAAAAAAAAAAAGCATACTAATGTGTGAAAATTAATAGTTCTCGTTATGACATGAAAAATTTTATTAGAGTCTAAATCTTTTATTACAGATTTTATGATAAACATGATTTTAATTTTGACATTCAATTATTAAATCAATTGAATTAGATTATATGTTTGGAATTAAACCGAATTAGCTTAAATGTTATCCTAACATTATAAGCAAAGAAGCTCTCGACATTTTTTAATATATTTAATATTTAGGACACTTTAATTTAAAGTTACTCTAGATTTGAAAACCCGAAAGCTATACCAAGAATGAAATTTTGGAAAATTGAAAAGACTTGGGGCCTTCCGACAAAATGCAAATTAGTACGTATTGCATAAAAAAAAAAGCTTGTTTAATTGCGTCATTATTACGCAAGCATTCTATCACATATGGCTTCTATATTCAATCTCATGGAAGGAAAAATGAGAGCTTTATCACTTATCAAAAAGAATAATTGAAACAGCGATGATACTAATATTAAGATAATAATATTACAACAAATTGAGAGTAACAAGTTGAAGGAAACAATCTTCATTGACCCCAAATGAAAAACAAGGCAAGATGAAATAAAAAAATAAAGGTCAATTAAAAAAAAAGAAGAGAAGAAATGTTAAATTCTTGAATCACTATGTGACAAATGATCATTTAGAAGGAGAAGTAGCTTATGGCTTACGGTGCTTTCAACCACAACATTATTTTGAAAACTCGCCTATCCCAATAAAAGAAAGATTATTTTGAACACTAATAACAATGATCAACGTAAAAATCAACAAAAGGGGAAAGAAGTGAGAAGGAAAGCAGCATGGCTCCGAGTGGGTGGGTGGGCTCGTGGGGCCAAGAGAAAGCTAAAGAAAAATCGAGAACAAAAGGAAAAAAAAAAAAACAAGAAGAAAAATAAGAGAAGGAAAAAAGAAAACCCTTCTCAACCAGAGAAATCCCCAAACAAAGGCAAGAGACAAACCCAAAAAAAAAAAAAAAAAACACTTATACTCTCATGAAAACCAAGAGTTATATTATGTAAATATGTGAAATGAATTTAAAATTAAATATAATTTTATTATAATAATTAATATATTTTTATATATCTCATAAATAATTATAATTAAAAATTATAAAAGAAGTTTTCAATCTCATTTAGAATTCACATGTTTTCTTAAAATTTTTAAATAAAAATAAGAAAAGTAAAAATTCAAAAGAAGAAGAGACTTCCTTTCCTGCATTTCCAACCAGGAGCTATCCTATCTATTACCCTCTCCTCTCTGCTGGTCTGAAAACCAGAAACTCTCCCTCTTTCTCTTCCTCCTCCCTCCCTCTTTTTGTCTGTCTCTCTCTCTCTCTTCATTTCTTTAATTTCCATACATGAAAGGCTGATTCTTTGGTTTTTTATTCACCGAGTGATCATCTCTGCTTCTGCTGTTTTCTATCTTCATAACCCATTCTAAAGGTCTCCTTTGTCTTTGCTCTTTGGGCTCCTTTTCTTCTTCTTTAATTTTTCTTCTCTCTGGAATAATGAGGAGAAACAGAGGAGCCACCATAAGAGCAGGACGACAGGTACATGACGAACAAGCCAATATTAATGGATCTGCTAAAGAGCCAAAATACAGAGGCGTTCGGAAGAGACCGTGGGGAAGATTCGCCGCCGAGATCAGAGACCCATGGAAGAAAACAAGGGTCTGGCTTGGTACCTTTGACTCCGCCGTGGAGGCCGCCCGCGCCTACGACGCTGCCGCCCGCACTCTTCGTGGTCCCAAGGCCAAAACCAATTTTCCCGTCGCAAACTTTTCGGCTTTCACCTACCAGAATCCTCTTCCTGACTCCTACATGGATCAGAGGTTGTATTCAGCAAATGGGTTTCAGGAATTGGATCCTCAGAGGCCCACTTCGAGCAGCTTGAGCAGCACCGTGGAGTCTTTCAGCGGTCCTCGCCCGCCCCTGCCGGAGAAATTGGCGATGGCGGTGGGTGGCCATCCGACGAGGTACCATCCCCGGACGCCTCCGCTGGTGCCAGAAGATTGTCATAGCGATTGTGATTCCTCGTCTTCGGTCGTTGACGATGGAGATTTGGCGACGGCTTCTTCTTTGTGCCGTCCCGACAGCAGCAACAAGTTATCTCACTTGCCTTTTGATCTCAATTTCCCATCCTTGGATCAGGTTGACTTTGCTGGTGGCATTGATGATGATGATGATGATCTCCATTGCACCGCTTTATGCCTCTAATGATGATTGGCGATGATGACAAGCATTACTATTATTGTTACCGATCAATGATAAAGATCCAATATTTTCTTTTTCCTTTCATTTTTTTGTTGTTTTTAATGCGGAAGGAAAAAAAAAAAAAAAAGAAAAAAGAAGAAATTACGATATTAGATTTTAAGAGGAAATTATCTTAAACTCTATTGAGTATGCATCCATGGTATTGAAGAGGAATCATGTTTTAATACTTTTTCTTAGTGGTATTTTTGATCATATTATTACATGGATTTTTCCACTTCTCTGTTATGATCCACTTCTTTTGTTAGCTAATTGTGGTTCTCCCACTCTCGTATCTATCTCTTTGCATGGTAATAAATTTCTCTGTGAAAAAAGGTGTTTTCTTTAATTGGTTTTTGATGGAACAAAAAAAAAAAAAAAACCCCTAATTTGTCTCCTCTCATTTTTGTTTTTCGCCTTTTCTTCTATTGGCTGTGCAAGTTCTACTTAGAAGTCCAACAAGAAGCATTTTGACTCAGTAGGAATTGGTATAAATTTGGTTCAGGATTGTCAGAAGTAGTGAAATATCCCATTGCTGCAAAGACTTTTCTTGCATTAGGCCATTTAGGTTGATTATTGTAGAAGATTTTAGGGGCTACAACGGTGCTGAAGTGTGAATCATCTCTGCTATCCTTGTTACTCGATACCCCTCTCTTTCTCTCCCTGCATACTCTGTATCTCCTTCCGATTCCGGCAAAGGATCCGATCTAATAAGAGTTACAGAGTGGAAAACCCATTTATTTTCTTGCTTTTTGGGTCGGATATGAATCGTGTGGAGAGTGCTCGTTTGTGCATCTATCGTTGGAGGGGTCGTGTTAATTCATGTCTTTTAATGCATGCCAATTGTTGATTGTTAACGATAACAAATGTTGAATGTTATCGCGGAGCTACTAGTTCCAGCTTGTCCCTCTTAACTTTCTTGTTGCCCCATGTTTGAAGTGGAGATCGCCAAGAAAAATGGGTGCCATACTGCTTTGGTTTGTAGATGGGTTGCCCTGATCTACTCCTGGTTAGACATTGCAGGCGAACTGGTGAAGCCTAGATAATTTGGTAAGACTGTTTTTTTTTTTTTTTTGCAATTTAACCTTTCCCCCAGTCTTCAATCACCTTGGCAAGAGTAACAACTTGGTTGGAAAAGGTCCAAGCAGATCGTGTTTCATGCTAGGACGTTCGTGTAAGTGTATGTAAACGGTAGTCTTGGGAGTTCAAGTATGGCTGCTTCTGGTCCAATAACATTAGACTTCAGCACAGCTAAGTTGACTACTTACCATTATTGCCATTAATGGGTCCTTTCTGATTCCACAACGCCATCCTAATTCGTTGTCAATGTGCCAAGTCGTTTACGCAGAGACTCGCGCATACCACACACATGGCCCAAGAGACAGACAAGGTTGACCGCATGACTTTAAACCTAAACCAACGATTTTGGTGTTTAAGACGGGTTC